>CM038115.1:23360457-23611461 GCA_001642375.2 Mentha longifolia
TTAATCTTTGTGTTTCTCTAACATTACGCGGAGGAGTCATCTCCAAAACCGCTTTCACCTTTTCTTGGTTCACCTCTATCCCTCTTTAGGTTACCAAATAACTTAAAATTTTTCCTGATTGCACGCCAAAAGCGCACTTGGCAGGATTTAGTTTCAGCTTGTACCCGCGAGTGGTATCAAAAATCTCTTGTAGATCTGCTGCATGAGCAGAAGCAAAAGTGCTTTTAGCAAGCATATCATCGACGTATACCTCCATGTTCATCCTAATTTGCTTTCGAAACACTGTGTCCATAATTCTCTAATATGTAGCTCCAACATTCTTCAACCCGAAGGGCATGCTTTTGAAGCCAAACGTGCCCACACATACAGTGAATGCAGTTTTTGATATGTCCCGCGGGTCCATTTTAATCTGATGGTACCCTTGGTATGCATCCATCATGGATAGCATTTGACATCCCAAAGTTGAGTCTACCAACTGATCTATCCTTGGTAAAGGATAGTGATCTTTGGGGCACGCTTTATTCAAATCCCTAAAGTCTGTGCACATTCGCCATTTTCCAGTACTTCCTTTTGGCACCATGACTGCGTTAGACAGCCATTCGGGGAACTGTACTTCAATAATGTGCCCAGCTTCAAGAAGTTTTTGCACCTCTTCTTTGATAACTGCTTTCTTTTCCGCTCCAAATTGGTGGAGTTTCTGCTTTACTGGCTTTACTACGGGATCTATATTCAAAGAATGTAGGGCGACTTCTGGATCTACTCCCAATAGATCCTTGCTGCTAAAAGCAAAGATATCAGCATTTTGCCTTAAGCAGGCAATTATGCTTTCCATCTCTACATGATTCATCTGTGTTCCAATTCGAGTGGTGAAACCACTCTTTCCTTCGAATAACTCCACCTGCAGAAGCTCTTCTACTGGTAGCATTTGAGGTTCTGCTAATGCTTCTTCGAAAGCTTCTGCTTTCTTTGCCTTCTTCTCTTCAGAGTCAAAGCATCTATTTGCTTCGGCTCCTTCAGGTACTCCCCTTTTTTAGGTTTCCCCTTCTTTCACTAGTTGCATGTAGCTTCTTTTCAGAGCTTTTTGATCTCCAAGTACCTCTCCAACTTGAGTTCCCACCGGGAACTTTATTTTCAGATGGTAAGTGGAAACCACCACTTGAAAAGCATTTAATGCTGGCCTTCCCAGCAGAGCATTGTACGAGGATTCCATATCCAAACTATGAATGTTACTGGTTTGGCAACCCTAACATCGTTTCCTAATGTTAGCATGAGCTCGATTTCTCCCAATGGGAGCACACTTGCTCCTGTAAAACCATGTAAGGCCGTTACAAACGGTGTTAATGGTTATTTGATTCCCATTTTATCAAAGCATTTCTTGAATATAACATTCACAGAACTGCCCGTATCAACGAATGTCCTATGGACATCAAATTTTTCAATTTCAGCTGTGATTACTAGGGCATCACAGTGGGGCTGTATCAATGCCCTCTCATCTTCATCTCCGAATGTAATGTCGGGGAGAGGTACACCTCCCCTAATTTGAACACCTCATAGTGTTCAATTGTTTCTGCTCTCCGAACAGAAGCTTTCCTGCTTCTGTTGCTTTCCTGCTTCTGTTGGAGTCTCCGTCAGTTGGCTCACCATATATCATGGTGATAGTTCCTCTCTTCTGTAGGGGTTCTTCAATTCGGGGACCTTTCTCCTTACGGGGGTCCCGCTCCTCCTCTTTATCCTCCCTACGTTTTTGGGAGTTATCATACTCCTTACGCATGTATTCCAGCAAATGCCCCTCTTGAATGAGCTTTTCGATTGCTGCTTTCAGATTGCGACAGTCATTTGTATCATGACCGTAATCGTTGTGAAATTTACAAAAAATTTCTGATTTTTGATTTCGGGGTGGTTTGCCAGCTCTTGCTGGTCGATAAACCGCTAGCTTTTGCAAAACTATTTCTAGCAATTCCGCAGGAGGTAAGTAACTCCCAGCCCTAGCCAAGAGATCTTAGAAACTTTTTTGTTCCTCCTTGATTAGAGAGTCAAAAAAGACTCCACCCTTTAGCCTATTGACAAAAATCATCGTTTTTGTCTCTAGTTCTAATCTGGGTATTTCTAGTGCTGCATCATTGAACCTCTTCAAGTATTCTCGTAATGTCTCACTGGGCTCTTGCTTGATGGTCATCAAGCAAAAGGAGCTCCTGGATGGCTTCTTCGCGCTGGCATACTGATTCAAGAAAATTTCTTAAAAATTAGCAAAGCAGCTGATGGACTCAGCCGGTAGTTGTGTGAACCACTGTTGCACCGGACCGGCTAGGGTTGTAAGGAAGACCGTACATTTCACCCCCTCCGAATATTGATGTAGCTGAGAATAATTCTCAAATCTCATCAAATGCTCTTCAGGATCTGTATCTCCTTTGTACTCAAAGGAAACATCCCTGAAGTTTGAAGGCAACGGATCCTTCTGGATCTCCTGTGAGAAGGGGGATTTTGAGCCTGCATTTTAGGAAGCCGAAAGGGCCTGCGGGAGTACCAGGATTCCTCTTCTTCTGGCTCCCATTAAGTTTTGGGATTCTTCCATCCTTTCCTCCCTCTTATCATAAGGGGGAATGCTCTTTTGGAATTCTTCTGATTGTTTAGATAGCTTTGCAAGTTGCTCTTGTTGCAAGAGCAATTGCTTCTGTTGCTTCTTAATGACTGTATCTGGAGATTCATCTCCATGCTCTTGCCCCAGCTCTTGTTCTGGCTCTTGCTCTTGATCAAAAGCTTGGTCATTCTCTTCATCAGTGTCGTAGTCGGTAAAACAACCGTCTACTTGTTCATGATTATCATTTTTGCGCATGAGCTCAGGAATGATATCCTATTGAGCCTGCTTTAATTTATGAGCCATTTGCTTCTCTGTAAATGCTCTTTTCTCTCGACCCGCTGCGATTGCAAGGTGGGGACGAGCAGTCTTGCTTTGAGGGGTGGACCCTTTAGATATGATTATGCCCTCTTCACTGAGGGCATCTTTCAAGGAAACCTGCATCAAGAGCTTGATTTGCTTAACCCAAGCGGCAGGCATGTGAGGCTCTACACTACTTACCGCATTTGCTATGGTGGCGACATCAAGCAAAGAAGCTTCCTCGTTATCATGAGGAGTTGAGTTAGTTCTTCGAGGTTCGGTACCCCCTTGAACCGTGGCATTCTCTGACGATGCCATTCGATGTTCTTGCTTCTGTTCAGAAATAAAAGCAGATGGCTATGCGTATACATATATCTTGAATCGCCCTTACTTTTTCTTGAGAAAAGCAGGAGATCATTAATGGCTCGCGCAGGCCTATGATTACTATCCATAATCATTTTTCATGTATTTCATTTCCATTTTTAGAATGGGGTGAGGTTCGGGGCTTCAACACCCTTCTTCGTCCCTCATCCTCCCGATTCTTTCAAGTATTACAACTTGCTTATGCTTCTGCATGATATCCATTAGCGTTACAGCTATTCGTGGATTTTACTCGAGTGTGTTTTTCTCAGGGGTTTCTTCTTGGAATATGGTGCCCTTTCTCGTTGGGTCTTATCCTTCTTTTTCCACCCCTTTTTATGAGATATTCCCCCACTCAGGCACATAACTAGGTTAAGGCCTTTTATTACAAGTTTGCCTTACTCAGAAATAAGGGCCTATGATTTCAGTTACACTTCTGCGCGATTTTTTAAGTGTGCCTGGTTCTGCCAGGGCTTATGTTCTATTCATTCTCATATCTTTAGGAATGAAAAGAGAATCTCATCGATAGGACTTACTTAAAAGTATCCCAACAAAAAATCAACAGGTATTGCAAGATCCCGTTCCAACGAAAGACTTCTTCCTTCTTCAAACTTTGAAAAAGAAAGGTATGCAGAATCAATAAACACTATACATGCGCGATAAGCAGCATATCATAATTAACCAAAAATTCAGAAGCGAGTATATCATATGTTTAGCTCATTTTCACTTCAAGGATTTAGGAGAAATCATAAATATAAAGAAAAATAGGGAAAATCAACATCTCGCAGCTCAGAGAAAAATTTCCCACAGACGGCGCCAGTTGTTAGATCCGGGTTAAAGATCTACAATTAAATATGTGAAAAGGATATCGCGTGGATGAGGTGAAACACCTTCAAACCTCCAGCTACAACTAGCACTCATCAACCAAGAGGAAAAGACTTCTCTCCGTTGGGATTGAGTTCCAAATCTCTGCAAAAAAGACCCAGGGGGGAGGATCCGGGGAAGGGACTCCGACGCTCAAGTCAGACTCGGCGTATAATGAATTCGAGGTTTCCTTGGAGAAGAGAACCTCTACAAATGTAATGTAAGTGAGTGTGTGAGCTTGCAAATCCTCAGAGAAACTTACAGAGCTTAAGGTGATAGAGAAAATAGATGGTTCTCCGAAAATCACATACCTTACGAATGAAGTTAGCCTCTCTATTTATAGACTGAAAAGAAATGAGGGTGATACCGAGTTTTCCCTACAAGGATGAAGGTTAATCTGGTCTTTCCTCCGGGGACAACATCTCGAGTGCCCATCAGAACAGTACACTTTCCCGCAGAGAAAATGTGGTCCTTCCCCTGCAGAGAATAGGCCATGTAGAGTGGTCCCAAAAGTTAGTTAGAGAATATTCTGAATTTCTGTCTTTTTGCCCAGAAATAGAGTGATACTCTTGCTTATTTAACATAAGTGAAGCCTTTTACACGTGCTCTTGATAAGAGTCATTGTTCAGGTGCGATGTTAATCATTTTATGGCCTAAAGATTGGCTTTTACTTTTGCTTTTGCTTCTGCTCCTATTTCGGGCAAAGGAGAGAAGAGATGGTAAATAATGACCATCCACGACACGTGGCCACAAATTGTGAAAGCATAATTTATTTAATCCAGGCTATGCGGGCATTAAATAAATTATACATGATGCTATTGGGTAATATTATTATTTCCCTAACAGTTAGGATTGGATCCTAGTTACTACATGAAGATATGTGATAGATTGGGTTATTTTCCATCAACTAATTCATACAATAATTATGAATATAAGTAAATTAAAGATGCTTAGAATTTTTCTAGATGAACTTTGAGTGTTTTCTTTGAAGAATCAGCTTCTTCCTTTTGCTTAATGATGCTACCTTAACGACGCCCTTCCAATCACCACCTCTCAGCTGCGAGCCTGCAAAACAACACCAGAGGAACGGGGAGGGTTCCTCCGGGAAGGCACTCTGACGCTCAAGTCAGTATGTGCTTGAGGGAAATAGAAATCCGCTTCAGCAAAGCTTGCAGCAGAGGCAAAGTATCAGTAAAAATGCATACCTTTTCTTGGTGAAGAAGATCAAGTATTTATAGTAGGATAAAGAGTGAGGGTAAAAGGGTAATTACCTCTATGTTACGAGGTTAAGTTAGTCTTTTCGGAGGAGACAAGTCAGTTAGAGAGAATATTTTAGTTATGATTAGTGGTCCCCACAGTCACGTTTTTGCTATGCTTCGTATGGGGATCTGGGGTTAAAGGAATGATGGCGATGGAGGGTGATCTGCACTTGTTATACCCAGATCACTGACGGAGGGTGATCTACGCCAGTTACGCTCAGATCACTGATAGACCTGATCTGAGGGATCTGGCGGAAGTGTGGCATCTGTTCAGTTATCGCCTCGTTTTCCAGATACGCGTTGGGAGCTGACATATTACTCCCTATCAGCCACTCCCCCCCAGGTCCTTGGAACGACCTATGGAAGTTCCAAGTCCTGGTTGGCTTCTTTAATACGCTAAAAAAGGGAAGTTGTCTTCTCCACTTACATCGGCTTTACCTTACTCGAGGTGTAATGATAGCTTTGCCTTGGGGAGTCGAAAAGCCTCCAATTTTTAGACCTTTAATTTTATCAGGCTCCATCTAAATCGTCTATTCTTCCCGCTATTTCCTTCATTATAAATACAGGAAATTCCCCTCCTTATCCGGTCATCTTCTACGACGGGAAAGGAGGTTAAGTTTTGCAGCCGAAGATGCTCCTCTCTGATAATCAGTAGAGTAATGTCATCCTTTTGAACAGTCCTCTTTATTTAAGAGGTATTGTGATAATAGAAGTGCTATGCTTTAACAGAGGCTGTGTTCCGTTCTTTGGGCCTGTGATGATCCTTTCTTGTCAATATTCATTCTTCTTGAATGAACAATTGAAATGTCTGAGGCTTCTATTTCTTTCTTTTCTCATTCTTCTTCTTCTTCTTTTTTTTTTTTTTTTTTGAAATGTCAGAGTGACATCTGATATATTTTATATATCTATATTTCCAGAGGCACTATTGGAGTGATATCTGATTTTTGCTTATGCTAAAGATTTCTTATACATCATGTTTTTATTCTCGAATATCCGAGTGATATCTGATATTCAATGTTTTTGTAGAAGTATGGCGAGAGTGATATCTCGTGCTTACTTTTACCAATAAATTCTCAAATCGATTTTCAATTTTTTTTTTAAAGCATTATACATGTAAGCCTCGCTCATGTATGTAGACATGCCCATACATATGCATTTTGATTTCTGAGCTTACCCCTATTTGGAGTTACTGTATACATATACTGTTTATTTTTGTATGTTTGGTTTGGCAGAATTGCCTTGTAGATCTCTGGTGATGGAACAAAAATTATCTTACTGACTTCAGTAGAGGGATCTGCGATCTGCCAGCCTCATATTATCAGATCCGTATCATGCCGGCCCTAGTTCTGAGTTTTCAGATCCTAAGATATACAGATCCTCTTTTGAGGATCTGTAGTTCACAAGTTACCTGGCACCAGATTTGGTGACAATCAGATCCTATTGTGTGGATCTGCGATTTATAAGGTCTGGATTCCCGGGTATTACTATACACAGATCCTCTTATGAGGATTCTGTGATTTTTCAGACATGTATTTTCAGGTCCTATTTCATACAGGTCCTCTTGGAAGTGTTATGTGGTTCGCGGGGCTTAAATTTCTAGGTCTCGTTATCTACAGATCCTCTAGTGAGGGTTCTGCAGTTCCCAGGGCCCGTTCTTCCAGGTCCTACTACTTACAGACCCTCTCTCAAGGGTTATGTTCCCTTACCAAAGCGTATTTCTTATGCTTCGCGGCTTTCTTACGCTTCGCGGCTTTCTAGGGTCATCGCCCTTTCCTTTATCGGGACCCAAAACCGCCGCCACTTCTTACCATCATAACTTCTCCACCCACGTCTCATTAACCGACGAGACGTGCTCTTTTACTGCAGGTAGTGGGTGGTTTTCTCTTTAACCCCCTTCATTCAAAAGAGAGATATATAGGATAATTAGAGGGAGAAAGACCAACACTTAGAAATTTTTTCGCCATTTTTTTTTTCTTGAGAAGCTTTCCTTGTGCCTTTTTAAGAACTACTTCTTGCCTTTTTTCCTCCTCTCTTTTCATCGCAACCAATTCTTCTTCCCAGCACACAGGTACCTTTCCTTTTCTTTCTTTCTTCCTCTTTCTTTATTCGCATTAGTTTATTTCTATTACATTTAAGCGACAAAGAAAGATGGTTTCTTCATCTAGGCAAGGTGCCCAGGGTAAGGGTAAGAAGAAGTTAGTTGAGGGCGAAGAGGAAAAAGAGGGTAGAGCTGCTGCGCAGCCACCTATCCCTTTTGCTGAATATGAATCTTCCACTGTAACTTCCTTAGAATTAGGCCCAATTCTAAGCAGACTAGGTGACACTAAAGGTTTTACTGTGGACATTCCGGGGCCTAGTGAGCGCCCTTTACTTCCTCGAGCCAATCATAAAATTTTCTGGCTCCGTCAATTGGAAGCAGGCTTGCGATTTCCTGTTCTCCCTTTTCTATCTAGTTTAGCGACGAGATATAATATCCCTTTAAATCAATTGAACCCTGCTTCTTTCCGTAGGGCTATTTTCTTTTTTATAGCAACTACATTATATGGGGTGGAAGACCCGCTGTCTTTATTTTTTAGAACTCACGAGTTAAAACATCGCGGGTATCATTTATATTTTTCTCCTATAGGATGGTTTCATAAATTTTATGGCCAGTATGAGTCTGTAGATAGGAAATGGCATACCCAGTATTTAACTGTAGGTGCTCCTTCCCCCAATTCTTGGAATATTCCTGATATACCTCTGTATGCCGAGCCTAAGAAAGATAAACCCTCTTTTGAGAAGGTTACTTTATTTGCCTAGGAAAAGAATATCCTTAATGACCTGCTTATAGAGTACCCAGCAGGTCATGGGATGTTAAAGCCACTTCTTCTTAGTGAAGAGGTGTTGTCCTTGTTTGGTTTGAGGCCTGGGACTCCTTGGAATCCCTCTATAGGTAAATACTTCTTATTTTAAATTTGAGTGTTTTTATGCGTGTGACTTGAATTTAGTCACGTTTTTTATTTATGGCTGCTTTGCTTTTTCAGATATGTCGGCCAGATCCGTTCTTCGGGAGAAGGCCAGGAAACAGTTCGAGGAGTGGATGGCTGCAACCTCTGAACAAGCTCCTGCAGTTTCTGCACCTACAGCAGCTCATTCTTCAACTCCCATCTCCACTCTCGTGACCACGACGAGAGTCACACCGAGTCTGAGGGCTTCTGTTCTATCTCCTCCTCCTGCCTCACAGATCCCTTCTTCAGCAATGCCTACAGGCCGCTTACAGGGATCTGGGGGTGCTGCCCTGCCTAAGAGATCTGCTCCTCGGGCTAGAGGGAAATCTACCTTGCCCGGGGTGGCCATAAGGGAAACGCCAACTCCTCGAGCCATTATATCTTCCTCCACGCGCCCTCCTCATCCCTTGGCTGCTGGGGTGGACCGTAGCCTGTTTACCTGGTCCGAGTGGGCGGTTCCTCCTTCCGATGAAGATTTGGACTTTCAGTCTTCGGAAGGGTTTTTGTCAGACCTGTTCGCTATTGCTGAAGTACCGGCTCCAACCGAGCCTAACAAACCTTCCATCCCATAGAAGAGACCTTCGGATTCCTCATCCTCCATGGATCCGAAAAGAAAAAAGATGTCTGCTGCTAGTGACGACCGGAGCGTGGGCATGCCGATTTCTAACATTTTATCGCCCACTCCCATCTCTGCAGAATCATCTTTCGTGGGCCATCCGCGGTATTCCAGCACCTTGGCTAGGTATGCCACTGCCAATCCCTATGCGGTGGTTAACCCTCCAGAACCGGCCATGGTGGAGAGTCCTGCTTCTGAAGCCACGCTGGCTATGCTCCATGCTTTACGCATGAAGGGTCTGGATATACCTACTGCTTCCTATAACGTGCCCGGGGTTAGAGTGAGTTTTCCTGGCACTGTTAGGGGTATCGATGGAGGTATCGCCTCTAATGTTTTGGACAGTATTCCCCGTGCTGAAGATTGGAGGCATCTGAACAGACTGTCTTCTGTAGAGCTTATCCGCCAAGCTTCTATTCATGAGATTAAGGTACTAAAAGGAGTTTTAATTTTGCAAAATGTTCTTTTGCCAACTTCATTAATTATTATTATTTTTTACTTATGATTTTATTATGTTTAGGCCGTAGCCTTCAGATCTATGCTTTCGCTCCGAGCGTTGGCTTATGATCTCATGAAGGGGGATATATCCGGCATGCATTCCTCCAACGAGCATCTACAAACGGAGGTGATGCGGTTGAGGATGGCCCGCAGTGAAGAGCACGCGGCGGAGGTTAAGACTTTAAATGATCGAGCAGCGCGTCTGGAGCGGGAGCTGGCAGAATTGAAGCAGCGAGAGGCAGAACAAGAGAAGTTACCTCAAGAGTGGGAGCTCTATTTTCAACAGCTAGAAAGAGATCTGGCTGATCAGAGGGTACGTGCCGAGGATCTTCAAAGATCTTGCGATAAGGCTAAGGCGGATCTGGTCCGGGCGTCTGAGAGTCACAAGGATGCCTTGGAACGAGCATGTGACAATGCCACCAAGAAGGGTACCGAAATGGGTCTGCAGAAGGGGCTCGTTACCGGGTCCGCAGTAGGGGCCCATCGTTGCAGATCTTACCTGCTGATGACGCCCTACGGCCAGGCTTTCCTCCGAGCATTAGTGCGGGATCTCCCGAAGCCTTCCTTCATTCAGAAGACTTTTGGGAAAGGATGAGTGTTCCCCTGGCTTTCTAGGTTGGGGCTATTATAGAAGAGGCTCTCACTCAGCTGGGTCTAAAGGACAGGATGAAGGATCTGGATATTGAGAAGATCCTGGATCTCCTGGAAAAGGAGACCCCTACTCTGGAACTGGATCCCCACTTCAATGCCCACAACCCTTGGTATATGCGGGGTTTGAGATATGCAGCTGAAATTTTATACCGGCCTGAAGAGCATGAAAGTATCTTGCCTGCTTGGGAAGAGATTCCTTACTATCTTCTTCTTCCTCAGGCTGGGATGTACGGGCTCTTGGAGAAGGCTTTTAAAATGGTAAGTGTTCATATAAAATATTATGATAAAGCCTTGTTTTATTATTTGTGGGCTGCAAGCCTTCGTTTGCTTTGTCCTTATCATAGACTTCTTTTTATTACAGGCGATGGGTAAGGAATCTCCTCTTCCCTATTTCACTCTCTCAGGTGACTTAAAAAATTCTAACTTATACATCGGTCTTTTGCAGACGGGAGATTCCTTGCAAGAGATCAAGGCTATATAGGCATCGGAGGAAGCGTCTTTTCTTTGATCCCCGCGTGGGATCACATTGAATGGGCTCTTGAACAACAGCGGAACCTTAGAGCTCGGTGGGCCCTCTGGGGAATCGGACCCAGCTCTTCAGCTCTACTCCCCAGCTCAAACTCCCTTCACGGATCAGATGACGACCCAGATGCCCAGTCCGATGATGGCCCAGGAGACGCCCCAGATGTCAAGCCAGACGACGGACCAGGTGCCGGACCAGCAGAGTTCATCCCCCTCTCCGTCACAGATGCCTCGGCCTCACCCCCTTCTATCAGATCCCGCAGATCACCTCTCTTCAGACCCGACAGTCGAGGCTCCTGCTCGGGAAGATTTTTCAGAGATAGAGGAAGGAGTCAACCTTCTCGAGGAAGTTATGGCGGACACTTTCGCAGGAACAACAGGGGCAACCACTTCTTCAATCGAGATTCTTCATCAGGTCGTCGACTCATCAGGTACTTTGACACCTGGCGTCGACCCGGATCTGCACGAGCAAACTCCAGATGGCGGGGATAAGTTGCAAGAGTAGGCCCTTTTTCCAAGATGTAGATGTGCCATGTCAGTGGGATTGGCTCCTCTAGTACTCTCTTTTTTATCACGTAATATTTATATGGATTTCGTATGATATTCGGTTGTGATATGTATTTTTATTTCATTTCTCCATGCTTTATTTTCCTTTGCAAATATTTTTTGGAAATTTTGAATCAATTTTCATAAATAGATTCTTACTCTAGGAGTAGATGGATATTAGGGGGTATACCCCTACTCCCCCCCCAAGTGAATTATAAGAAAACGAATGAATTATAATTCATTTCTTAAAGACAATAAAAAGGAAAATATTCTATTTCATGAACTTCCATCATAACAGATAATGGGTTGGTTTTTGCATACCTTCTCTTTCTTTAAATTTATCACACTACTACCTTAAACATAATACTTTTTCAAATTGTTGATGTTCCAGGGTCTGGGCAGATCCCTTCCTTCTGCATGTCTGAGCTCATATGCTCCTCCTTTGAGTACTTTAGTGATGACGTATGGTCCTTCCCAATTAGGGTCCATTTTTCCTGTAAGCTTGAGAGCATCCGCCCTTTTCAGCACCAGGTCCCCTTTTTCGAATCGTCGTACCTGGACTTTCTTGTTATAGGCATTCCGCACCTGTTGCTTATATCGCTCAGCTCTGTTCTGAGCTTCTGCTCTGTGCTCTTCAATCAGGTCCAGATTCTCCCTGAGTAACCCCAGGTTCTAATTTTCATCATATTTTAAGATTCGATGTGATTTTGCTTCTACTTCTGCCGGCACCACAACCGTCGATACATATACCAGGTTGAAAGGGGACTCCCCTGTGGCTGTTCTGGGGCTAGTGTGATAAGCCCAGAGTACTGAGTCTAGCTTGTCCACCCAGTTCCCTTTTGCTTTTCTTAATCTGGCTTTAATTCCAGATACAATAGTTCTGTTCGTAACTTCAACTTGCCCATTGGCTTGCGGGTGGGCTACTGCCACAAAGCGCTATTGGATTCCCATTTCTTGGCACCATGCCTGCACAGATGAACCTGTGAACTGGGTTCCATTATCGGAGATGAGAGTTCTGGGAACACCAAAGTGGCAACATATGTTTTTCCAGATGAATTTTTTCATGGCCTGCTCTGTGATCTTGACTACAGCTTCGGCCTCTACCCATTTGGAGAAATAGTCAATTGCGACAATCAAGAAAACCCAGTCCACCGGGAACTGTAGGGAATTTTCCCACAATATCAATTCCCCACTTATCAAAGGGATAAGGGGAAGACATGGTTCCCATTTCCTCTGCAGGTCTATGAATCAATCTGCCATTTTTTTGGCAAGGCTCATATTTTTTTACCAATTCCTTGGCATCTTTTTCAATACTGGGCCAAAAGAATCCGGCTCTTAAGACCTTTCTAGTCAGATCCTTGAATCCCGTATGAGTACCAACAGCTCCTTCATGTATTTCTCTCAATAAGTATTCCCCTTCCGGCTCAGATAAGCATCTGAGATAGGGATGCGTGAAAGATCTTCGGTACAAGAACCCTTCAAGTAGGAAGAATTTTGCCATAATCATCTTTTTACGTCTATCGACTTTGGTTTCATCTTGTCCCTCAACTCTAAGGACCTGGATGATAGGTGCTCTCCAGTCTTTGATTTCTTGTATTATGCTAATTTCTGTTAGGCCAGATCTGGTATCTGCTTGCAGTACGGTCAGATCCCCGTCCCATGTGCCTTCAATGGCACTTGCGATCCTGGCGAGTTTGTCTGCTTCTTCATTCTTTTCCCTAGGGATCTGAATGATCTCTGCTTTCGAGAATTTGGCTAGCAAAGCTTCGGCCACAGAGGCATAGGTTTTCATCCTTTCCTCTTTTCTCTCGCATATTCTTAATAATTGATGCGTTACCAGTTGGGAATCAGAATAGATTTCCACTCTCTTGGCATTCATGCTTAATAGGATATGCAGAGATCTGATGAAAGCTTCATATTTAGCTTCATTATTTGATGCCACAAAATTGAATTTGATGGCGAACCGATGTTCCTTGTTGTCAGGATCAAGGATGTATATCCTAGCTCCAGATCCCTCTTTGGTAACCGATCCATCCACATAGGTTTTCCACACCTTTTCTTCTCTTTCATCACCCCGAGTTGTTTCTTGCACAAAATCAGCTAAGGCCTGGGCCTTTATAGCTGTCCTGGGTTCGAACTCTACATCGTATTCATAGAGTTCTATGGCCCATTTCACCATGCTCCCGGATAGGTCTGGCTTCCCCAACACCTGCTTAGTGGGATATTGGTTCTTACCACGACCTTATGGGATAAAAAATAAGGTCGTAACCTTCGACCAGTGCCCATTACTGCCAATCTATGTCGGCATATCTTGTTTCTAGTCCTTGGATCATTTTACTCACGTAATAAATTGGAATCTGAGAGGATCCATCTTCCTTGATAAGCACTGAGTTCAAAGATTCTTCCCCTACTACAAAGTAGAGATACAAGACCTTTTTTGGTGCTGACTTTGTGAGCAATGGGAGAGAGAACATATGCTTTTTGAGCTCCTCAAAAGCGTCTTGACATTGCTGAGTCCATTCAAACTGGCTACCTTTCCTTAACACCTTAAAGAAAGGCAAACTTTTATCAGCAGATCTGGAAATGAAATGGCTTAGGGCTGTGATTCTGCCGTTGAGTTTTTGTATTTCCTTGATGTTCCTGGGAGGAACCATCTCCAACACAGCCTGTACTTTGGCTTGATTTACCTCGATTCCTCTGGGAGTTACCACGTATCCCAAGAATTTTCCCGACTGCACCCTAAAGGCACATTTGGCAGGGTTTAGTTTTAAATGATAAAATCAAGCCACGGTAAAGGCTTCCTCCAGGTCATTGATGTGATCTGCAGCTTTCACACTTTTTACTAGTATGTCATCGACATAAATCTGCATATTTCTTCCAATTTGTTTTTTGAATATCTTGTCCATCATACGCTGGTATGTGGCCCCAGCATTTTTTAAGCCGAAATGCATGCTTTGGAAACCGAAAGTTCCAACACAGACCCCAAAAGCTGCCTTATTGACGTCATCTGGGTTCATCTTTACCTGGTGGTATCCTTGGTATGCGTCCATCATTGACAGTAGCTCGCATCCAGATGTGGAATCCACCATCTGATCGATTCTGGGCAAGGGATAGTGATCTTTAGGACACGCCTTGTTCAGATCCCTGAAGTCTATGCACATTCTCCACGTGCCAGTGCTGCCTTTAGGCACCATAACAGCGTTGGATAGCCATTCTGGGAATTGAACTTCCCGTATATGTTTAGCATCCAATAGCTTTTGTATCTCTTCTTTAATGACCTGGTCTTTTTCTACCCCAAATTGCCGAAGCTTCTGCTTTACCGGCTTGACCTGGGGGTCCACGTTAAGGCTATGTAAGGTGACCTTGGGGTCTATCCCTACTAGATCAGATGATGAGAATGCGAAAACATCCATATTCTTCCGAAGCATGCTATTAATGCTTTGGCTATTGCATCTGGCATCTGTGTCCCGATGCGTGTAGTAAATCCAGTTTTATTGGGCATCAATTCCACCAGCAACAACTCCTCAGCCGGTTGAATTTGAGAATTATTTTCTGCTGCAGGTTCTGCAGCCCTCATCCGTTTATCTTCAGGTCCTGCTACCCACTGGGGATCTCTCAATTCTTCCCCAGATCTTTTCTTAGCCTCACCGGCCTTCACGGATTGTATATAACATTTTCGTGATAGGACCTGGTCCCTTGAGACAGATCCCACCCGGTTGCCCACCGGAAATTTCATTATCAAATGGTAGGTTGACACCACCGCTTGAAAATTACTGAGAGTTGTTCTTCCCAGTATTACATTATAAGTTAATTTTTGCCTTACTACCAGGAAGGTAGTTGGCCTAGAGATCTGTAAATCTCCATCTCCCAAGGTTAACATCAGCTCTATTGAGCCTAACGACATGACCAAACCCCCTGCAAAACCATGTAATGCTGTGGCCACCCCATCTAGTGGTTTGTGCAAATCCATTTGCAGAAAGCAGTCCTCGAAGATTACGTTCACCCCAGCTCCCGTATCTATGAATACTCTTTTCACCTCATATCGTTCAATCCCTGCTGTAATAACCAGGGCATCTCATGAGGATGAATTAGGGATCTATCATCTTCGATCCCGAAAGATATTTCAGGGTGAGGTACTCCCCCTTCAATCTTCATCATGTCATGTTTTTCCAGCATCTGGATTTCTCTGTGATGCGCTTTGTGGCTTCTATTGGAATCACCTCCCGTAGGTCCTCCATAGATCATAGAGATTACGCCTTTATTGGCTGAAATTTCTGTTGATGTCTCTTTTTGTGGGAGTTTTCCGTCCCTTTCATCTTTACGCCTCTTGGGTTGGCCAGATTCTTTTTTGACATACTCTAATAGCTGACCCTCTTGTATGAGCTTTTCAATGGCTATTTTCAGATTACGGCACTCATTGGTAGTATGCTCATAATCATTGTGGAATTTGCAAAACTTATCGGAAGGGGGTCGCCTTGGAGGCGGGTCCCTACCTGGGGGGATATGTACTCCTAGTTTCTTAATCACCACTTCTAACAGATCAGTTGGGGATCTAGTAAGTGGTGTGAGAGACCGTTGGAATCTTTCATTTTTCTCAGGTTTCCTTCCTTCAGGAGCCCCTCTTTTTCTATCATCAAGCTTCTTATCTTTTTTGAAGGCTACATCTTCCCGCTTAGCATTCATAGCTTCTTCCATGTTTATATACTTCTATACCCGGGATAAAAGTTCATCAAAGGTTTCAGCAGGTTTCTTCATTAATGAAGCAAAGAAGTGCCCAGACCTCAATCCTTCTACAAAGGAATGTATTTTCAATGTGGCTCCCACACCTGGAATTTCCAGTATCACCTCGTTAAACCTGTTCATATAATCTCTCAGGCTTTCAGTGGCCGCTTGTTTGATGGTTGTTAAATACAACGAATTCTTAGTAGATCTCTTAGAGCTCACAAATTGGTGTAGGAAGATTTCTCTTAAATCTTTGAATGAGTGGATCGAGTCCCTAGGCAATTGTTGAAACCACTGTTGTGCAGGGCCAGAAAGAGTGGTTAAGAATACCCTATATTTGACTCCTTCAGAGTACTGATGCAATAAGCACAAACTCTCAAATTTCATGAGGTGTTCTTCAGGAACTCCTTGCCCCTTATACTCACAAGAAACTGATTTGAAGTTCTTGGGAATAGGGTCAGTTTGAATATATGCTGAGAAAGGGATGTTCTCATTAACATAGTCAGGACCATATTCAGATCTGCTTTCCCTCCCTGTGCGGGCTACAAATGTGCCCATGGTCTCTTCTGTTGGAAGGACAGATTCCTCCGTGTTTCTTTTTTCAGATGCCTGGTGTGCTTTACGGAGCTCTTCCAGCTCTCTGGCCATGACCCTCATTTGGTCTTGTTGTTCCTGGATCTGCTTCTGGAGCATATCTGTGAGAGTCTTTTCTTGACCAGTGTTTGTTTCATGCACCTCATCGTCAGAAGACCCATAGTCTGTAAACTGCCCATCCTCTTGGATCTGGGGTAGCTGGGTGATGACGTCCTTAAGGACTTTAGGATCTTGTGATCTGGATGCGTATTTGCCTTTCGCCTTTTCCTGATTTCCCTTATTCTCGGGGAATGAGGATGGATTGATAGGATCTGCAAAAGTACTAGCCCCGACGGCAGCTAGTCTCTTTTCTAGGGCTCCTTCCAAGGCCCCGTCTATCATTGCTTTCATCTGTTGCAGCATCAATGGGGAGAAACCAGATTCCCATACATTAGTCCCCTGAGGTACTGACATGGCCCCGGGATTGGCACCAGAACCGGGGGTGAGATGAGACGTGTTTGCCTGTTCTTCAGCAGATGATCCCATCATTTGGGCTATGCTGGAATGTTGGTCCATTTTTAAGGAAAATCTGCAAAGATATATGCAGCATTTACTTAATTAGTGCCTAATATGAGATTAGGGCTTCTCCTTTCATAGGAGGATAGGGAGCTTCGGGCTCCCTTGTTGGGACTTTCCCGACCATTTCCCCTTGAGGATTTTTTGTTTAAGCGTGAAGATAGCCTTTCTGTGCCTGGATCTTTTGCCAGGGCTTACCGTTAGCTTATCTTGCCTTTTATCAAAAAATCTCTCAAGTTGTATGATATATGTGTAGGTGATGTATTTCTACTCACCAAGTATATGATTTGCGGGTTCTTCTCCTTTTCTCGAGATTCCTCTGAGATATGGAGGACCTTCTATTACAACTCTTTAATACTCTGTTTTTCATAGGAAAAAGAAAGATCAACATACACTGTATATGTACCTTTTTCCTTAAGATTTTTTTTTTATATAGATATTCATTGAATATGCCTAGACCGATACCTAGTAGGAGCACGGTTGATATTCAACAAATAAAATGAAAGAATTTAGGAGAATGATCTTTACTGTGATCAAATTCCTTTTGCTGGAGTTAGGATTTGCTTAAATCCTTTTTTCTTGCCTTTTACCATAGATCCTACATAAGGCGAAAAAGCAATTGAGACACCCTTTACTCATATTTCAGGCAAATTCCTCATCATAATCAACAAATGAATTAAAACAGGAATTAGTACTATATCAATTATGCGAATATTTAGATTTTTCTTTTCCGTTTTTTTTGCAGAGAAATCGAATCAAAATTCAGAGCGTTTTTTAAGGAGAAATCTACGCCTTAGTCAGATTTTTCCCACAGACGGCGCCAGTTGATAGATTGGGTTATTTTCCATCAACTAATTCATACAATAATTATGAATATAAGTAAATAAAAGATGCTTAGAATTTTTCTAGATGAACTTTGAGTGTTTTCTTTGAAGAATCAGCTTCTTCCTTTTGCTTAATGATGCTACCTTAACGACGCCCTTCCAATCACCACCTCTCAGCTGCGAGCCTGCAAAACAACACCGGAGGAACGGGGAGGGTTCCTCCGGTAAGGCACTCCGACACTCAAGTCAGTATGTGCTTGAGGGAAATAGAAATCCGCTTCAGCAAAGCTTGCAGCGGAGGTAAAGTATCAGTAAAAATGCATACCTTTTCTTGGTGAAGAAGATCAAGTATTTATAGTAGGATAAAGAGTGAGGGTAAAAGGGTAATTACCTCTATGTTACGAGGTTAAGTTAGTCTTTTCGGATGAGACAAGTCAGTTAGAGATAATATTTTACTTATGATTAGTGGTCCCAAGGTCCACAGTCACATTTTTGCTATGCTTCGTATGGGGATCTGGGGTTAAAGGAATGATAGCGACGGAGGGTGATCTGCACTTGTTATACCCAGATCACTGACGGAGGGTGATCTACGCCAGTTATGCTCAGATCACTGATAGACCTGATCTGAGGGATCTGGCAGAAGTGTGGCACCTGTTCAGTTATCACCTCTGTATTCCAGATACGCGTTGGGAGCTGACAGATTACTCCCTATCAATATGGTTCCAATTTGATCCCCCACATATATATATATATATATATATAACCTTCTAAATCAAATTACCGCATAACTTTTAGATAATTTCAAACGTGGCATCCTAACATAGATATAGCCTTGGTGACTAGAAGATATAGACTTAGATGTCAGAATCTGAGGTAATGTCAATCTGCATAATACACGTATCGTTCATATACAGGTGATGACTACCAAGACCTATGAGTGACTAACCTAAGCTATACTAGTGAATAAGCAACTTAATTTTCCTATAAATAGCTACGAGAGGCTTTGAGTAACTTTCATCCTCAAGCTTCAACTTCTTCCCTACTTATTTCTATCGATATATTTTAGTTTACAAAATAAGTATCAAAAAAGAAATAGTCTTTTCTTAAGGTTATAGAGAAGAAGGATTGTGGTATATCAGTTTAGAGCTAGTCTCGAGGTTGCTCAAGGTTATAGGTGGGTCTAAAATATTTCCAAAATAATTTTTAAATGTGCGCTATATTTATGTTATAAAATGCAATTATCCATAAAAATATTTTGCGTGTACATTCCAAGAAACGACTCCATGGATCGATCGAGATTCATTGTTAGTATAAGATATACTAATTTTGAATTGTACGCACCCTGGTTACATACGGTGCCTTGATCACCATCGTATGTTAACTAATGGCGAATTCCTTGAGTTTCGACTTGGGTTTTCTGCAAGTACTGGAATTATTTAGGGTTTCGACCCTGAACCGACCTGACCGGTCTAGATGAACCAAAGGTGATTTCTAGATTTGGTTGAGTCCAAGAATGAACATCACACACCCTAAATGATATTTGTATTTTCAAGAGTGTTTTTTCTGCAAGCCTGTTGATATACCTTGTATGGATAAATTGCTAGTTTTCAAAATGCTTGCCAAAGGGGCATGATCCACTGAGTACATTAAGTACTCAGCCCTAAACTCTTTCAAATGTTTTCAGGTCTGGAAGCAGGTGATGCAGAGCAAGGCTGAGGCAGGGGTTGTTGTAGGGCCTTATTAAGTTTCCGCTATGCTATTTTGCTTAAAACTTTGATCATGAGACTACTAGTTATGTAATAATATATGAATCGAGGGCATCTTCTTCCAACCCTCTAGTTATATATAATATGGTTTCCTTCCTTCTTTCTCTATACTTATTTCACTGCCCGTGTTACTTTCTGTTGGATAGAGAGTGCCGTGTTTCAGTTCCTTTCGGAAGCTCGAATTCCCACTCAATTATGGTTATCTCATTTTCCGCAGTGGATGTCGACTCCTCTAGTTTACTAGAAGCCGGTTTACCCCATCTTTTACTATATCTAGGGTGGAGAGTGTCATGCAATGGTATCACTTGGATGCTCGAATTCCTACTCACTCTTGGTATATCCAATTATCGTAGTAGATGATCGACTCCACTTGGTGACTTGACGCTGGTTTACCCCACTATTTTCTTTACAGTCTCTTTTTACATTTAAGGGTACTAGTAAAATGTTTATATATTAATAATATCCCATTTCTTCCCCGCTTCTTCAATCCAACCCCCGCCACATCCTGGTTCACAAGAATTGGGGCATGACAAGATACCACCTTATCACGCCTCGATTCCTATGAACCAGGGTGTGACGGGGGGTGGATTAAAGAACTGGGGAAAAAGGGGATATTATTAACTTATGACCATTTTACGAGTATCTTAAAACATAAAATGCAACTATAAAGAAAATGGTGGGGTAAACTAGCGTCAAGTCACCAAATGGATCGACCATCTACTACGATAATTGGATATACCAAGAGTGAGTAGGAATTCGAGCGTCCAAGTAAAACTATTGCATGGCACTCTCCACCCTAGATATAGTAAAAGATGGGGTAAACCGGCTTCTAGTAAACTCGAGGAATCGACATCCACTGCGGAAAATGGAAAACCATAATAGAGTGGGAATTTGAGCTACTAAAAGGAACTAAAACACAGCACTCTCCATCCAACAGTAAGTAACACGGGAAGTGAAATAAGTATAGAGAAAGAAGGAAGAAAACCATATTATATATAACTAGAGGAATGGAAGAAGACGCCCTTGACACATATATTATTACATAACTAGTAGTCTCGTGATCAGAGTTTTAAGCAAAATAGCATAGCGGAAACCTAATAAGGCCCTACAACAACTCCCTGCCTCAGCCTTGCTCTGCATCACCTGCTTCCAGACCTGAAAAACATTTGAAAGAGTTTTGGGCTGAGTACTTGATGTACTCAGTGGATCATGCCCCTTTGGCAAGCATTTTGAAAACTAGCAATTTATCCATACATGGTATATCAAGAGGCTTGCAAAAAACACTCTTGAAAATAAAAATATCATTTAGCGGTGTGTGATGTTCATTCTTGGACTCAACCAAGGCTACAAATCACCTTTAGTTCATTTAAACCGGGTTCTGGGTCGAAACCCTAAATAATCTCAGTACTTGCAGAAAACCCGAGTCGAAACTTAAGGAATTCGCCATTAGTTAACATACGATGGTGATCAAGGCACCGTATGTAACCGGGGTGCGCACAATTCAAAATTAGTATATCTTATACTAACAATGAATCTCGATCGATCCATGGAGTTATTTCTTGGAACGTACACGCAAAATATTTTTATGGATAATTGCATTTTATAACATAAATATAGCGCACATTTAAAAATTGTTTTGGAAACATTTTGGACCTACCTGTAACCTCGAGCAACCTCGAGCCTAGCTCTACACAGATATACCACAATCCTTCTTCTCTATAGCCTTAAGAAAAGACTATTTCTTTTTTTGAATATTTTGTAAGCTAAAATATATCGATAGAAATAAGTAGGGAAGAAGTTGAAGCTTGAGGATGAAAGTTACTTAAAGCCTCTCGTAGCTATTTATAGGAAAATTAAGTTGCTAATTCACTAGTATTGCTTAGGTTAGGCACTCATAGGTCTAGGTAGTCATCACCTGTATATGAACGATACGTGTGTTATGCAAATTGGCATTACCTTAGATTCTAACATGTAAGTTTATATCTTCTAGTCACCAAGGCTATATCTATGCTAGGATGCCACGTTTGAAATTATCTAAAAGTCATGCGGAGATTTTGATTTAGAAGGTAATATATATATATATATATATATATATATATATATATATATAATATATGTTAATATAATTTATGAACCTAATATAAAGTGTGTATGCAACTTAATCATTTTAAATATTTCATGCATTACTACACATGCATGCACGTATTTACTAACATATATGCATTTATAAATTATATACGTATATTGTATAACTAAATAAACATAATAATTAATTCAACTTTATGTGTAGAGACATAAAGTGTGTACAAAAATACATATATATTAATCTATCATAATAGAACCCCTAGTAACATATATCATACGTGTATATATATGCAGTATCATCCTTATATAATTATTATACATAGTATAAACATTGCACATATTTAATTCATGCATTTTTTTCGTATATATACTATTATATCCAGTGGCGGATGCAGAATTTTGAGTAAGGTGGTTAAAAATTATACCACTTCGATCCTAGAAAGTTGACTCATTTTTTATTCATATGTGATGTATAGAATATTCAAATGAGTCAACTTACTTGGACCGGAGTGGTACTATCTCCATTCAAAATAAACTGATCCAATTTTCTTTTTTGTATGTCCACGAAAAATGGGCACTTTCTAATTTCGTGTTATCAAGAATACAATTAAATATATCATTTTCAATATAGACTACCAAATTATCATTTGTATTTTGTCATTTTATTTTTTCTATATGTATTTTAGATATATTTAAGTATAACAATAATAATAGGAGTATAATAGATAATTAATGCCAAAATACAAGGGGGGTCAATTGCCCTCCCTTGGCCACACTTAGATACGCCCCTGTGTGTGTGTGTGTGTGTGTGTGTGTGTGTTATGAATCCGTGAGTGTTACTTATTATCTCTATTTTTACTTATTAGATATGAAAAATAAATTACTTAAAAAAAAATTCAGGATATTACATCCCTCCCTCCTTATAAGAATTCCGTCCTCGAAATTTACGTACATGGAAACTATAGCTCAAGAAACTGATTCTTTATCTTATGTTCTAGTTCCCATGTTGCTTCTTCTTGACAATGGTGATTCCATAGGACCTTTACTAGAGGTATTTACTTTTTCCTCAACACTTGGACCTTTCGGTCATGAATCTAGAATGTTTTTTCGTCATAGCTTAGGTCTTAGGCTAAAACAACTTCATCATAATTAATTACATGCCGTACTTTCTAATTTGTGACATATGGAAGACATTATACATGTCTCTAATACTGGGCGGTAAAGCCAATTCATTGGCCACATGGCCTATTCTATCTCAGACCGTGAAGGGTCGAACCTACATACCTAGGATGAAATTTGCCCGCTTGCCGAAGCGTATAACTCCTTTGGTAAGAGAAACTTTTAAGATAAACACGATCCCAAAATTTTAAAATTCTAGCTTCTAGAGATCATCGAATCTCTTGGTGCAACTCTAATGTTAAGATTGCAATCGGGAAATTTTATCTTAAGGTGTAACCTTAAGCAAGCAAACTTAGTAATAAAGGTGTGTGAAGCCCCTATACCGAACAATGCTAAAACAAATAGATTATCTAAGTGGATCATACCTGGTAGATTTCCTGGAGTGCGTGCAGGCTGCTGCTGATCTAGGGCATAGGCTCTTGCCTGCTGGGATGGTCTTTAGTTCTATGGTGGATTTCTAGGTGGTACTTGCCTAGGAGGTTGAGGGAAGGGATTCCATGCTCCTCTTGCATCTCCTTAGGTTGGACAATTCTTAGCAAAATGTCCAGGTCGGCCACACTTGTAGCATGCATCCATGCCCTTCCTACATTCTCCAGAATGGGGCATTTGGCACTGTGGGCATAAATGTCTACCCTTGCTCGGATACTGCGATGGCTGTCGTGGTTCATTACCTCTCCAAGGTTTCTTTCCATTGACATTGTTATTATTGTTCCCACTATGATCTTCCCACTTGCGATTTCCTTGAGACGGCACCTGTGTGGGTCCCCTTTCTTTCTCGATAGGGAGTATGGATTCAACAGTAAGAGCTCTACTCAAAGTTTGTGCATACGTGAGTGGCCCTACACTAGCTAAAGCTATTGTAATCTCTGGACGAAGTCCTGCCCTAAACTTCTGAGCTCATTCAGCATCAGTACTTATCAAATGTGGGGCATAACGAGAAAGCTGATTGAAAGAACGATCATATTCTATAACGGATCCCTTTCTCTATTTCAGATTCCAAAACTTATTAACCTTGTTTTGTTGATAGCAATTGGGAATGTATTTTTCATATAATTTATTTTAAAATCCTCCCATGTAAACTCTTCACATTCCTCATCAGAAATTGTATGTCTAACAGCCTCCCACCAAAACGCGGCTTCATCTACCAACTGGTAAGTGGCATATGTAACCTTTTCATTTTCTGGACACTTGATGTATCCAAAAATTCGCTTAATAATTCGGACCCATCTTTCTGCGTCTGATGGATCACCTAACCCATCGAAGGTGGGTGGTTTCTCTTTCCTAAATTTATCATTTGCGATGCGTAAGTTTATAGGATCATCTTCGGCTTCGGGAGCTCTACGACCTCTCAACATCCTAGCCATCTATAAAAGTAGGTTAATATTAGTTGATGAAAATGGTAATAATGTTATACGGACGGTGTTAAGGAAAAGAAATCCAAATAACACAAAAAAAAGTATAACATTGGGTACATATAATGCCTTGCTTATAGGACTTTTGGATATATATATCATTGAGAGCACATATATACAATCAAAATTGGCTCGATACGGCAAGGAAATATAGCTTGATTATCTATCCAGAAAGGTTGGGAGGGTCCTATACAAATATTATCCTTACCAACCATATATGTACATACAACAACACATCATCATTAGTCATTGTTTTCGAGCTCTCCCTCTGAATCAACTGGTGGTATTTCTGGCTTATTATATTCTTCTCCATCATGGATATCCATATCTCCTTCCTCGGTGAATCCTAACCTCTGTGACCGTCGGCCCATACGCTATCCTAGACCACTTCCTAGTATGATCCCTCTCTTTCAGGAACAGGGTTGAGCCGTTTGACCTAATAGTATTTTACTCTCTCGGATCTGCTCATCTAGAATCCTCATCCATCGTTCCCATTCTTCATCAAGGTTTATCACCTCGGGATTCATCCTCATCGGACGATATGTTTATTACCATTAGCACTTCTACTGGCCGTATCGGCACTGGTGCTATCACTGGCGGAGTCCTAGGTGAAAGGGAATCTACATGAGTTTCCTCAATGTTCCCTCTCTCTTCCCCTCGTAACATTAGATCTAAGTGGTGGCCTCATACTGCAAGAATATTCTATATGAATATACTAATGCTTTCTAAGTAAATGTTGAACTTAAAAGCACTATTCTTAGGTTTAAGCAAGTCTACTTAAACCATAATCTTCTTTAAGGGTTGTTCTTCACTAGATCAAATAGGTTTCTTATTTCCCTAGTGACCATATCATAGATCCTCAAATTTAATTTAGAGAATCATACCCATAAAAACATTGGTGTTATTTTGATAAAAATAACACAATATCCAAATATCTTTTGAATCATACGTGACTATTTGCATGCTTCCTCATTCTTTGGAAACAAAGTTCCACATAATTTCATAGTACTTGAAAAATCAAGTCATGAAAACTCAAGGAGTTTCATCATATCTGGTGTTTCGTAAAACACAATCATTCCTTAGAAAATGCTTAACAAATAATAAACAGTTTCATGCAATTGGTTTCATATAATATGCATAATTAAATGTACCTTAGCTGGAGCAATTGATGGCAAGCTGAGGGTGATTGTAGCTTAATTAACATAGCTAGAATTAAAATTCTAGACTAGACATAGACTAAGGTCTCAGAGTCTTCCGCTCTAATACCACCTTGTAACACCCCGATTCTTGTTAACCAGGATGTGGTGGGGGTTGGATTGAAGAAGCGGGAAAGAAATGGGATATTATTAATATATAAACATTTTACTAGTACCCTTAAATGTAAAAAGAGATTGTAAAGAAAATGGTGGGGTAAACTAGCTTCAAGTCACCAAGTGGAGTCGATCATCTACTACGACAATTGGATATACCAAGAGTGAGTAGGAATTCGAGCGTCCAAGTGGAACCATTGCATGAAATTCTCCACCCTAGATATAGTAAAAGATGGGGTAAACCGGCTTCTAGTAAACTAGAGGAGTCGACATCCACTGCGGAAAATGGGATAACCATAATTAAGTGGAAATTCGAGCTTCCAAAAGGAACTGAAACACGGCACTCTCCATCCAACAGTAAGTAACACGGGAAGTGAAATAAGTATAGAGGAAGAAGGAAGGAAACCATATTATATATAACTAGAGGAATGGAAGAAGACGCCCTCGACACATATATTATTACATATCTAGTAGTCTCGTGATCAGAGTTTTAAGCAAAATAGTATAGCGGAAACTTAATAAGGCCCTGCAACAACCCCCTGCCTCAGCCTTACTCTACATCACCTACTTCCAGACCTGAAAACATTTGAAAGTGTTTTGGGCTGAGTACTTGATGTACTCAGTGGATCATGCCCCTTTGGCAAGCATTTTGAAAACTAGCAATTTATCCATACATGGTATATCAAGAGGCTTGCAGAAAACACTCTTGAAAATACAAATATCATTTTGGGGGTGTGATGTTCATTCTTGGACTCAACCAAGGCTGCAAATCACCTTTGGTTCATCTAGACCGGGTTCAGGGTCGAAACCCTAAATAATCCCAGTACTTGCAGAAAACCCAAGTCGAAACTTAAGGAATTCGCCATTAGTTAACATACGATGGTGATCAAGGCACCGTATGTAACCGGGGTGCGCACAATTCAAAGTTAGTATATCTGATACTAACAATGAATCTCGATCGATCCATGGAGTCGATTCTTGGAACGTACATACAAAATATTTTTATGGATAATTGCATTTTATAACATAAATACAGCGCGCATTTAAAAAAAAAATGTTTTGAAAACACTTTGGACCCACCTGTAACCTTGAGCAACCTCAAGACTAGCTCTAAACTGATATACCACAATCCTTCTTCTCTATAGCCTTAAGAAAAGACTATTTCTTTTTTTGAATATTTTGTAAGCTAAAATATATCGATAGAAATAAGTAGGGAAGAAGTTGAAGCTTGAGGATGAAAGTTACTTAAAGCCTCTCGTAGCTATTTATAGGAAAATTAAGTTGCTAATTCACTAGTATTGCTTAGGTTAGGCACTCATAGGTCTAGGTAGTCATCACCTGTATATGAACGATACGTGTGTTATGCAAATTGGCATTACCTTAGATTCTAACATGTAAGTTTATATCTTCTAGTCACCAAGGCTATATCTATGCTAGGATGCCACGTTTGAAATTATCTAAAAGTCATGCGGAGATTTTGATTTAGAAGGTAATATATATATATATATATATATATAATATATGTTAATATAATTTATGAACCTAATATAAAGTGTGTATGCAACTTAATCATTTTAAATATTTCATGCATTACTACACATGCATGCACGTATTTACTAACATATATGCATTTATAAATTATATACGTATATTGTATAACTAAATAAACATAATAATTAATTCAACTTTATGTGTAGAGACATAACGTGTGTACAAAAATACATATATATTAATCTATCATAATAGAAATCCTAGTAACATATATCATACATGTATATATATGTAGTATCATCCTTATATAATTATTCTGCATAGTATAAACATTGCACATATTTAATTCATGCATTTTTTTTTCGTATATATACTATTATATCAATTGATTAAAAGAATATATATAATATATATATACATATATATATATATATTTATATATTATGAATCTGTGAGTGTTACTTATTATCTCTATTTATACTTATTAGAAACTATACGAAAAATAAATTACTTAAAAAAATCAGGATATTACAGAAGTTCATGGTCCATGGTCTTTGATCAAAATGGCTTGTGGCTGGCAAGCTGGATTCTTCAGTTTGATTTTCTTTTGTTAGGTAGGGATTGGTGAGTTGGTGCGCCTGTTTGCTTGTCCCCTGACTTTACAAACTGAATCTTGCCATCACCAGTCTGACTTGGGTCCTTTCTTTAACCTGTAAACCCTAATCCAGTTTTGATGATCAAGTTTCTCTAAACTAATTGGATTTCTTCCAGCTTATCCTTTCATCTATTCATACGATCAATCTTCCATTGACAATCTGTTAGTTTCTCTGATAGAGATTTGATTTCGCCATCTTTCCCAGAGAGCATTTCCTTGAGATGTTCTTCTCTCAAGTTTGCCTGATCAATTTGCGCTTTCAACTTTTTGATGGATTCTTCTTTCTCAACATCATAGGCGGCAAACTGTTCATTTAATGCTAGCTTGTACTTCTCGATTTCTTCTTCTAAACCTTTCCTGACACACACTAGTTGTTCAAACATGTTCGAGAGCTTCTTGTAGTCATCCATCTACTGGCTAAACTCCTCCCAAGATACCATCTCGGCTGGATTCTCACCTGCACATTCATTGTCAGAAATGGTAGAGATTTTGGGTTGAGAATCTATCTTGATTTCCTCAGTTTTGTCTTCGAGGCTAGTATAGCATTCTTCTTCATCATCGTTCTCATCTACCTCATCAGCTAAGTAGGCATGTTCCATTTTTGGATCTTCATTATCTGAATCCATTTCTTTGAAGTAACCTTCTTCTGATGATGAGTCAAATAAAGTAGGCTTCTTCTTGGCTGCGTTCTCAGCTATCAAGGCATATCTTCTTTCTTTCAGTTTGCAGTCTCGTTTAGCTCGTAGATCATCTCGTTCTTCTTGAGTTAAGTCTGGACAATCAGTCTTGTAGTGACCTGTGTCGCCATACTGAAAGCATCCTCTAGATAAGGTGTTAGAAGAATTGAAATTTGAGGGTTTTGATTTACCTTGACCTTTATTGTCAGTTTGAGTGGAAGCTTGATTTTTGTAATTTCTTTTGGAATCTTTGTAGAAATTTCTGAATTTGTTCATTCGAGATTCCATCTTCTCATTTCATTGAGCGAGTAACACAAAATCTTGGATTAGTTTCTCCATTCCGGTGAGCTGATCTGACTTGACAGTTTGGGTTGCAGTTGTGACCTCAACTTTGAAAACTATTTTGACCACCTTCTTCTCATTTGCAGGTTTACTCGAGCTGATGGAAGGTTGGTTAGATCCGTGAAGACGAATCATCTCATATTCATTTCCAATGAGGAGATCAAAGAGGTCATTCATTGACAGATCGTTGAAGTCAGGTCGGCCAGGATGAAGAGCAGTGTATACATGCCAGCTTGCAGGTAGGGCACGCATCATTTTCTGATTCAGTTCACGCTGAGAGTATTTATCAGCTTTGATGGCTCCAATCTCCACGGTGATCTCGATGAATTTGTTCTTCATTTTCTCTATGGATTCTCCAGATTGCATTTTGAATTCTTCAAATTTGTTACATGCAATGGAGAGTTTGTTCTCAAGCATTTCCTCAGATCCCTGGCTTATGGTTTTCAGCGTATCCCACATTTCCTTTGTTGTCTCCAATTTCCTGATCTTGGCGAGATGAACGCCCTTCACAGTACTGGAGATTAGGCCTTTGGCGTAATTGTTGAGACCTGCAATCTTTCTTTCTTCGGTAGTGTAGGATTGGGGATCCTTAAGCTTTTGTTGAGAGGTGACATCCTTAAGAGCTTCTCCGCCAACTGAAGTGACGTCTTCATAGATGACAGGAGGTCCGTTTAGGATGACATCCTACATCAGGTTGACATGTGCTTGCAGACACATCTTAATTCTGAAGCTTCAGTCTTCATATCCCTGAATGGAACAGTCCTCGCATGCACGAAATAGAGATGCTTCCATGATGACAGTTCAATAAAACAAAAGGAAATTTTCTTAGAATCTAGTCCTAATTGACCAAATGCTAAATATAAACAGAAACTGAGCTTAAAGCTTAGTATGCAGAGGCGATGGTCAAAAGAACCACCGCTTTGATACCACTTGTTGCTCCCAGAAATAGTTTATTGGTGTAAGGGGGGATGGGGAATACACCAATTTCTAACAGTTTTCGTTTTGAGCTTATACTGACCTTACCAACTGACTTTGTGAACTGAGTCAGTAGATTTGACCAGAGTGAGAATTCAATTTATTCAACTCAGACAGTGAACTGCTGAGCTTCTTAAACTGAACTATGGTGCGGAAGTTGGTGGCTTGTGTTAGAAAACTCTTAGAGAAAATTCTTTTGACTTATACTAACAGTTCAAGAAATGTAAGCAAATTGATAAGCTAGTTAGAATGACAGTTTGAGAAGAAGTAACAGTAAAGGTAGATCAAACAGAGAGAGAAAGTTCGAGACACGAGAATTTATCGTGGTTCGGAGATAACCCTCCTACATCCACGTCAGATCTTGCGATCTGAAATCCCTTAACTTTGGATTTCCTTCTCTCTTCTTTATACTGGTTGAGAACCAACCTTAACCTTCGTCAGTTCTTCGATGGAGACTAAGCACGAGTTATGGGTCGTGACCCTTATATCTTTCTTTACTACTTACTACAAATTTGTAAACTGCTAACCTCCTTTAACACAAAGTCTAACTTAACTTTGTAAAAGGATAAATATTGAGAAGAATTTCTATAGAGAGAGATAACAGTTGTGAGATCGTAGAAATACTTCTAGTAATCACTTGAGCAGCAGTAAACACTCAAGCAATTAAATACAGAACATCGAACTCTCAGTAATTACTCAACACTTGGGAAATTTAACTTGATTTCAAGCGTTGAGTTGTAGGCTTGTTGCACTAGAGAATTCGGCAGAGTTTTGACTTTGAATGCGAAATTTCCTGTAAAGATTTCTTTAATGGAATGTACTATTTATAGGCAAGAAGTCAAATTCTAGCCGTTGGAGTGTGTCAGATCCGTACACTGACACTTGTCCTTTCAATTCTGTAATAACAGTTTAGGAGGAAGAACATATCAACCCATAGAGGCAGGTTGAGGTTCTTCTTCCATCAGCTTCCTTCAATACTTCGAGTCTTGAGTTCTTCAAATCAGGTGCTGGACTCGTAAGGTTAGGTTGGCCAAGATGTGCCTAGTAAGAATACGAAACACTGTAATACATGGCAATATGATCTAGCAACCTTGAATCTAGAAAAGAACTTAAACAGTTCTAGATGTTGTTTCGATAAACATCATCAAAACTCAGGAGATTAATGGGGTTCCCAACACACAGCCTGTTGTTTCTATCCCAAAGAAGAAGACATCGAAAAGTAAGTTTGTTCAAGTAGTTTTTCTATCCGTCCCATGTTGAAGGGTATTGGATACATTTCACTTTCCTTTTGGGTTCGAATGCGTATTTGCCTTGATGGTGGAATTATACAGTTAATAGATACATTTGGTTCATGAGTTACAAGACTTGCCTTACTCTTTGGTGGCTATCGCATGCACTTTTTCATATACAGTACTAGTCTAGACTCTAGAGGGTCTTGTCTCATATCCTTTCAGTTGAACACTTTAGTAGTGTAGATATGTTCTTCAAGGGGTGGAAGCTTCTTGATTTTTATCATAGGCGTACAATGTACATGAGAGGTACCATTCGTGCAAAATTCGGAGAAGCCCTTTTCAGACCTGAGACTGAAGAATGATTTAGGCGTAGAAAACATTCCCTGTTTAAGTGTTTCCATCGGTTTGACATCATGTCTTCCACATGTTGTTGTACTTCCTTCTCTGACAGCTTTGGTTCATCATTCATGCAACATTTTATGTACGAACCATTCAATTACAAACCATCTTGGTGCTCGTCCTGTTTCATAATATATATATAAGTAGATGAAATTATCTAGGATTCATTATGATATTTGAGTATTTTCTGCGAGTAAAAGCACCTTTTGGGATTAAATACCTAAGCGCTCTCCAAGTCATCAGAAAGATGAAGAATAGTAGCAATGGATGATACGAGGGTAGAGTATATGTTTTTATCATATTTTTAATTAATCGTTGTGCTGCTCAATTTTAAATGATCTAATTTGTGTATATAAAATAATATAAACTCTTCGCATGCTTATTATGATCTAAATAAAATTAATTAATATATCCGAATACATTAGTATATTAGCTAGAGTACATAAGTTGTTATGACATATAGGGAAATATAGTGAAGTAGAAAAGTATGTATGATTTATTGGTCTTTAATCTAGTAAAAGTATGTTCGTTGGTTCGTCTTAGAATCATAAAAATAAAAAGTGTTCATCTATCTATCAATTTTGCCCATGCTGAACACTTTAGAAATATTATGGCTCTTAACAAGTAAATTTTGGTATCTGTACTTTATATTTATTTCACAAAAAATGCAATTAAATACACCACCTACGTTTGACATACCGTTTTAATCACAAACTTTTGATTTACTTTTATTTTATTTTATTTTATTTTTTATTTTTATTTTATTTTTTTTGTAAATTCACTAACTTTCCTCCGTGTTGAATTTTTCCACAATTTGAAATTTCCCTCAAATCGAAACCTATGTGGCGCTCATGTGGCAGCCGGGAATGTGACTTGTAAATTTCTAGCCAGCAAACGAAACGACGCCGTCTGATACTTACATAACGACGTCGTTCCATCCCATTAGTTTTAATATCCTAAAGAAATATTCATTCTTCTTCATTTCTGGAAATCTTACGGCGCAAAATGACGATGGAGGATGAGAACTCGAGAATGAACAGAGTCGAGATGTTCTTAGATATTTTCAAAAAAGGAAGGATGTACAATGGTGGAGATGAGCTATGCGGAGCATGATAGACACGCCGCGGGCTCGCAGTTTATCACGAACACCATGGGAAGGATTTCGGAGATGCCCCAGCTAGAAAGTACTTCCATCAATACGAAAGGGTACGGGACTCTCTTGAATCTGGTGTTGGAAATTTGGTTTTTGACCAAATAAATAATAACAAATATTTAATTTATTACATAAATTAAATATTAGATTATTGTTCTACTCGCGGAGTAGATGAACGTGGTATATTTATATGCTCAAAACCGATTTCCGGTGAGTGATATATAAATGTTCAAAGTTTGGTGGAGAGTTACTTCATTAGTTAATGAAGTGTAAGTTATACCACATTGATTAAATATTAATGTGGTGTGTTGTTTAAAAATGTTTAAACATGTGGGCCAAGTAAGTGGATAAGTGTGTGGTTGGGCTCTCGCGTGAGCACACACTCGATCCGGCCACGCCGTCCGTGCCGGACGGCACGGATGGCTCCGGCTCGGGCCTCGGCCTCGGCGTCGGGTTCGGGTTCGGGTTCGGGTTTCGTGGTTGTGGACTTGGATCTGGTCCTTTGGGCCTTTGGCTTGGGCTTGGGGCCTTGTGTACTATATTTTTTGGACCACAAAATATATAGTGTTTTGGGCCATGTGTGGAAGCCCAATTGCCCAGCCCAATTCAAATGAGGCCTATCCGTCCAGCCCAATTCGTGGCCCATCCGGAAGAAGACTCTGGAAGGTGTCTCTTCAGCTGAACAGTCAGCCTCTTCCACTCCACCACTAACCCACTATCTTAGTGGCTGTTAATGCCTTTATGGCATTGATGTCCCTCCTGAATGAGCAGCCTATAAATAGAAGGCTCTGCAGGCCATTCTAGGAAACACAACTCAAAGCATTTTGTATCCTCTCTTCTACAGCATTCATTTTTTTAGCTCAGTTCCTTCGCCTTTTATTTCCAGTTCGCCGGAGCTTCTTAGTTTGCGGTGCTGCTAATAAGAAGACGAGAAGTCATTTTATCTTTGGGGATGAAGCGCCAAATCCGTGAGCACTACCCGGGGCGTAATTCGTCTTGCGGAAAGAGGGTTTCCTCGACTCGACTTCAAATTTCATTTTATTCGTAGTTTTTCTCATTTCACTTGTAATCTTCGATTATTCTATTGTAATTGTACGTCCGGCAAGTTCTATAATTCCTACAATCGCAAGACGAATTATACTTGCCGTTCCAAGTAGTTTTGAAATTCAATCACCTATTCGAAGATGACAAGTGCTTGCAGCTTCCACCGACTCGTCCATTGAAGATTCGACATTGCCATCTACTATGTCGTCGACTGTTCCATCAACCATGTCAACGCCATTGCCAACCTTCACTACTGTATCGATAATGAACTCCAACACTACCGGTTCAACCGGAGGCTCGACTATGCCTTCAAGTTCGTGGGTTTGGAATAACCCGTTTTTGTCAAGCGGTGGTTCCGCTTCAAGCGGCACCGTGGGTTCCACTTTTAGTGGAACTGTTGGAGCGCCATTCATGGGTTCGATTGTGGGGGCGGCCTATGGGCCTAACCCAAGTGGCTCCCTTATGGGAGCGAACTCGGCACCAAGGGTGATGTCACCCGCCGAGAAGCCGCCAAAGTTTAGTGGAGCTGACTTCAAAAGGTGGCAACAAAAGATGTTGTTCTACTTAACAACATTAGGAGTGGCAAACTTCCTCACGGAAGATGAGCCGGCTGCGCCAAATGCCAATGAAGCGAACTTCCATGTTCGTGCTTTGTATGACAATTGGCGCAATGGAGACTACTTGTGCAAGAATTTCATTCTCAATGCCTTGGATGATAGCTTGTACAATGTATACTCTGGTGTCAACACCTCCAAAGGAATATGGGAGGCGTTAGACAAGAAGTACTGTAGCGATGACGCGGGTACGAAGAAGTTCGTTGTAGCCCGATACTTGGACTACAAGATGGTTGATTCTCGACCAATGATGGAGCAAGTACAAGAGTTTCAACTCATTGTGCATGACGTCCATGCTGAGGGGATGGTCCTTCCGGATGCGTTCGTTGTGGCGACCATGATCGAGAAGCTACCCCCAAATTGGAAAGACTTTAAGAGCTACCTCAAGCACAAGCGAAAGGAGATGACTCTTGAAGACTTGATTGTGAAGCTACGCATCGAGTCGGATGTGCGCGATCAAGACAAACCAAAGGCATCGTCTGATGCCAAGGTGAACTTGATGGAAAAGGGCGGACCCTCCAACAAGCGTGATCGCCCAAATGCCAAAGACAAAGGCAAGGCGAAGGGACCATTGAAGAAATTTGATGGTGATTGCTACAATTGTAGCAAGCATGGGCATACTGCGAAGGACTGCAAGAAGCCCAAGAACAAGAAGAAGAAGAAACATGCTGCCAACGTCGCCGAAAAAGACGGCAAGTGGGTGAAAGAAGACTTTACGGCTGTGGTCACCGAGGAGGTCAACCAAGTCAAAAAGCCGGGAGGCTGGTTCATCGACACTGGCGCTACTGCGCACGTGTGTGCCGATAGGAACAAGTTTGTTACCTATCATGTTGTTGAGGGGAGGAAGCTCAACATGGGGAACCAAGCTTCGTTCGTGGTTGTCGGAGTTGGAGATGTGGTGCTAAAGCTTACATCCGGGAATTCTATAACTTTGAAGAACGCGCTGCATGTTCCCGACATCCTAAAGAACTTGGTCTCGGGCTCTATTCTAGTTAGTAAGGGGTTTAGACTAGTTTTTGAGTCTGACAAGTTTATTTTGTCAAAGAGTGGTACTTTTCTTGAAAAGGGTTACCTCTCTGATGGTCTCTTTAGGTTGAATGTATTGGCTATACGCCATGTACCAAAATCTATTGAGAGTAATGAAAATGCTACTACTTCCTCTTACATTATTGAGTGCTCTAATTTATGGCATTATAGATTAGGACATGTTAATCTAAATGCTATAAAACGATTAGTAAATTTAGATTTACTAAAGTTAAATGAAGTAACACTCAAAACAAATGTGATGTTTGTGTTGAGGCAAAAATGACAAAACCACCATTTCATTCGGTTGAGCGGAGCACGAAACCCCTTGATTTAATTCACACCGATGTGTGTGATTTAAAGTATGTGCAAACTCGTGGTGGTAAGAAGTACTTTATCACGTTCATCGATGATTGCACGAGATATTGTTATCTTTATCTTTTAAGAGGTAAAGATGAGGCTATTGAAGCATTTAAACACTTCAAGAATGAAGCCGAAAATCAACTAAGTGGTTGAATTAAGAGTGTTCGAAGTGACAGAGGTGGCGAATATGTTGCTCCGTTTGAAGAATTGTGTAACGAAAGTGGTATAATTCATCAAACGACGACTCCATACTCACCTCAATCAAATGGCGTTGCTGAACGTAAAAATCAAACTTTTAAGGAAATGATGAATGCTTTGTTGATTAGTTCAGGGTTACCCCAAAATATGTGGGGGGGGGGAAGCTGTCTTAATAGCTAACTATATACTGAACAAGATTCCACTCAAAGGTAAAGATGTTACACCTTATGAGTTATGGAAAGGTTGGAAACCATCGTACAAATACCTTAAAGTGTGGGGGTGTTTGGCGAAGGTTGAAGTGCCTCTACCTAAACAAGTTACAATTGGCCCTAAAACGGTTGATTGTATCTTTATTGGGTATGCACATAACAGCAGCGCCTATCGATTTGTTATCCATAAGTCGGAAGTACCCGACATGACTGTGGGAACAACGATCGAGTCAAGGAATGTGATATTCTTTGAACACATTTATCCTTGTAAAGACAAGGGTAATGTAGAAATCAATTCTAGCAATAGAATTGAAGGTGATGTCACGAGTTCTAAATCCGAGGATGAAGAACCTAAGTCACGCAAACGACAAAGGTCTAATCCAGAAGATAGTGAACCGAGACGTGGTAGTAGAGTTCGGAAACCAAAGCAATTTGGTCCGGATTATGTAGTGTTCATGTTGGATCAAGAACCTACAATGATCAAAGAAGCTTTTTCTAGATCGGACAGTCCACTTTGGAGAGAAGCGGTACAAAGTGAAATTGAGTCCATTAGGCAAAACCACACTTGGGTGCTGGTCGATTTGCCCGAAGGGTGTAAACCCTTGGGGTGCAAATGGATCCTTAAAAGGAAATACAAAGCTGATAGATCAATTGACAAGTACAAAGCCCGTTTGGTTGTCAAAGGGTTTAAGCAGAAAGAAGGGTACGATTATTTCGATACCTATGCTCCTGTAACAAGGATTACATCCATTCGGGTGCTTCTCGCAATTGCTGCTTTGCACAATCTCGAGATACATCAAATGGATGTGAAAACTGCTTTCCTCTATGGAGAATTAGAGGAGGAAATCTATATGGAACAACCAGAAGGATTTATGGAACCTGGTAAAGAGAAGAAGGTTTGCAAACTGGTTAAATCCCTCTATGGATTGAAGCAAGCGCCACTTCAATGGCACTTGAAATTTGATAATGTGATGTTATCAAATGGGTTTAAGATAAATGAGTGTGATAAATGTGTTTACATTAAGAACACGAATAATGGGTATGTTATTGTGTGTCTTTATGTAGATGACATGTTAATCATGGGTAACAATATCCGTGTTATTAACGAAACCAAAACCATGTTAAAGAGGAACTTTGACATGAAAGACTTGGGTTTAGCGGATGTTATTCTTGGAATGAAAATTCTAAGGAAATCTGATGGGATTATCTTGTCACAATCTCACTATGTTGAGACAGTGCTCAAGAAGTTTAACATTTTTGAAAGCGTGCCCGTTAAAACTCCGATAGAACTTAATGTTCATTTGAGCAAGAACCGAGGTGATTCGGTTGCTCAAGAAGATTATGCTCAGGTCATAGGGTGTTTAATGTATCTTACAAATTGCACTCAACCCGACATAGCTTGTGCTGTGAACAAATTGAGTCGTTACACGAGCAATCCAAGCAAAGAGCATTGGAGAGCTCTAGTACGAGTTTTGAGATACTTGAAGTATACTCAAAGTCATGGGCTACATTTTTCGAGATACCCCCCGGTACTTGAAGGGTACTGTGATGCAAATTGGATTTCGGACACGAAAGATTCACTTTCTACAAGTGGGTATGTATTTACTATTGGGGGTGGAGTTGTTACGTGGAGATCCACAAAACAAACGTGTATAGCCCGATCCACCATGGAGTCTGAGTTCATAGCTTTAGATATAGCTGGTGAACAAGCCGAATGGCTAAGAAACTTTCTTAAGGACATTCCATGTTGGAAGAAACCATTGCCTCCGGTGATGATTCACTGCGATAGCCAAGCGGCTATTGGTAGGGCAAAAAATGGCTTGTATAATGGTAAGTCTCGACATATTCGTCGACGACATAATACCGTGAGACATTTGATCACAACTGGGATTATCTCAGTCGACTATGTAAAGTCGTTGGATAATCTGGCGGATCCACTAACCAAAGGGTTAAACCGTGATCAAATGAATAAGTTGCTTGAGGGAATGGGAGTAAAATCCACAAATTAAGAACTATCATAGTGGTAACCCAACCATGATGATTGGAAACCCCAAGAACTTGGTTCAATAGGAAAACTAAGCTGTGAAAGTTCGTGTGAAAACACTCACATTTATCTATTCCCTAGAAAGCGTTTGAGTGTTGAAAGCTTGCCTAGTGGTGAGGATAAGTCTATGACTTTTAATGATTCCTAAATACCTCGAGGAGGTTGAGTATGGCAAGATACTCGGTAAAGAATTACCTATGTCAGTGTGAAGTGTGGCCGCTTCGTTAAGATACACTTATGAAACCAAAGGGGTGTCCAAGGCCGAAATGGACACAAAACGTGAGAACGGATGAGGTTGAGGTTTATAAGCGTTAACATCATTGTCTCGGTGCACGCCATGGAGGGATAGTTCAAAGCATTGAGCTACTATGCCGCCTGTGTACTCGATGGTGTTGACTATGGAAGGTTCAAAGCCACGAACTACCTATCCTAATACTTTTATACCTCGTAAGGACTGAGCTCTTGCATTTGCATACATTTGCATATGGCTATCTCACTCATGTGGGGATTATTGGAATTTGGTTTTTGACCAAATAAATAATAACAAATATTTAATTTATTACATAAATTAAATATTAGATTATTGTTCTACTCGCGGAGTAGATGAACGTGGTATATTTATATGCTCAAAACTGATTTCCGGTGAGTGAGATATAAATGTTCAAAGTTTGGTGGAGAGTTACTTCATTAGTTAATGAAGTGTAAGTTATACCACATTGATTAAATATTAATGTGGTGTGCTGTTTAAAAATGTTTAAACATGTGGGCTTAATAACAAGTGGGCCAAGTAAGTGGATAAGTGTGTGGTTGGGCTCTCGCGTGAGCACACACTCGATCCGGCCCCGCCGTCCGTGCTGGACGGCACGGACGGCTCCGGCTCTGGCTCCGGCTCGGGCTCGGGCCTCGGCCTCGGGTTCGGGTTTTGTGGCCGTGGACTTAGATCTTGGCAGTTGGTCCTTTAGGTGGTCCTTTGGGCTTTTGGCTTGGGCTTGGGGCCTTGTGTACTATATTTTTTGGACCACAAAATATATAGTGTTTTGGGCCATGTGTGGAAGCCCAATTGCCCAGCCCAATTCGAATGAGGCCTATCCGTCCAACCCAATTTGTGGCCCATCCGGAAGAAGACTCTAGAAGGTGTCTCTTCAGCTGAACAGTCAGCCTCTTCCACTCCACCACTAACCCACTATCTTAGTGGTTGTTAATGCCTTTATGGCATTGATGTCCCTCCTGAATGAGCAGCCTATAAATAGAAGGCTCTGCATGTCTATCTAGGACACACAACTCAAAGCATTTTGCATCCTCTCTTCTACAACATTCATTTTTTGAGCTCAGTTCCTTTGCCTTTTATTTCCAGTTCGCCGGAGCTTCTTAGTTTGCGGTGCTGCTACTAAGAAGACGAGAAGTCGTTTTATCTTTGGGGACGAAGCGCCAAATCCGTGAGCACTACCCGGGGCGTAATTCGTCTTGCGGAAAGAGGGTTCCTCGACTCGACTTCAAATTTCATTTTGTTCGTAGTTTTTCTCATTTCACTTGTAATCTTCGATTATTCTATTATAATTGTACGCCCGGCAAGTTCTACAATTCCTGCATCTGGTGGAGAACACATACTACGGCCTCTTCATGTACAACAAGAATGCAATGGAGCAGCTCGAGAGGTTGGATTTGGCCTTTGAGATGTTGAAAAAAGAGTTCTTTGGCCATTTGCACGAGGCTTTGATGAAGTTGGAGGGTTTGAAAGAAAACGACGACGTATTGTTGACTAGGCCTCACACGACGTCATTTACTTAGTCGACTCATCACTTATTTAAATTTCGATTCAGCCGGAAAAACATGATCGATGGAAAAATTGAACACTGGCAAAAGTTTGTGAATTTACAAAAAAAATCTAAAAAGTTTGTGATTAAAACGATATGTTAGAGATAGTTGGTGTATTTAATTGTACTAGTAGGTGTAACGTGCGTTGCACGTTGAATCTAAAATATATTCTAATTATTACTTTTTTAAAAATTTAAAATAATATTTGGCTCACGGAAAAGTATTTAAATTAAACATTATTTATTTTCATGTATTGTATGAGTTGCAATATAAAATGCAAAAATTCAACAATAATAAGGAATAAATCATATTTTTAATAAATAAATGACATAGAGATTGATAATAATAGAGAATAAATAGTCTTTTGTTCTAAACGTATGATAAAATTAAATGTGAACTATGCAGTTGTGACTTCACATTATTTTTCATGTTTGATCTTCTTCTCTGAAGTACGTTTCATCTTTGTTTTACTTGAAGAGGTAAACTTCGCCAACGCTCATCATCGTTATCATCACTTGGAATTTGAATGTATAGTCATCATTCTTCTTCCATGTGATTTCTTTTTTCTTGTCTTGCACTTCAGCTTTAGCAGATTGGAGCTCTATAGTTGTCTTTTTCATTCTTGTTCGTTTTGGCTTTTCAATCGGTTTTTTATCTTCTTTCTTTGAGCCTTGAACTGAAGCAACATCCAACAACTCTTATAGTTGTTTTTCTCTTTCTTCCAGCGTAGACTTTACAATTGGTTTTTCCTCTTATTTCTTCAAATTTTGATTTGAGTCTTCAACTGATTCTGTCACCAATTCATTTATTGCATCTACCATGTCCATCATTTGAAATCTTGTGGCTGTAATATTTACATTCCCTCGACCATCAATTATCACAGATCTTCTTGCAGTAATGAAACATATCACGGTCGATGCCTGTGTGCTCAAACCTCTATAGTAAGTAGAGTTGTTTTCCCCTGAAAAAGAAAAATTATGTGAAATTCTAAAATTTGAATTTATTTATTTTAGATTAATGATGAAGTAGAAAATTGAATTTTCTTAGCCATTTAGCTAATCATTATAGATATGTAGACATGTTTAGAAGTTAGAACCAAACTTTCATAAGCATAATACCGAATCATATTTTGCATGCTAAACTACATTAAACCTTAATCTCAATCGCCGCTGACAGTCGTAATTATCAAGTTAATTAAAAGAACACAAGCAAACCTAAACGACCAAAGTAATTACCACAAGCCAATAGAAGATTTGAACAGGAAGTCAACGGCGCCTCCCTTCCCATCGCAAATCCGATACACATCCTCAGTCGCCGCCGGAGCACAGTCGCAAACTCGTTGGCGCGACCTGTCCTTGAAACTTTGCTTTTTATCATGAATGTTAGATTTTTCATCATTCCTTACATAATATGGATGTATGTCTCATGTCTGTAAGTGATTCTTCTTCTTAAGGCTAAGAAGAGTCAGTGGCCGGCGTTTGAAACATAGAAAAATGATGCAGGAAATCATCACTGTCGGGTTATTACTAACCGACCGCGCCGACCGATCGATTATCGGACGGCTTCAACATCGGCTTGTGTACTACTATCGGTCGGCGTCGGCTAATTTTTTTAGAGTCGGTTCGGCCCTTCGGTTCATGAATTATGGGTCGGTCAGTGGGCCGACCCGACCGATGCTCACCCCTATTCCTCCATCTCACTAATATAAACACAATTTTTTTATTGAGCCGTCTCACTAATATAGACACATTTCATTTTTGAGAAAATCTAAGCCGTAATAAGCTTAGATTGCTTCCGCCTATTCTTCAAAAACAAAAAACAAAAACAACACACGTGAGTCATTTTCTGCATTTAAACAAACACTCACCTAAATATTTCTTAAAATCTGTGTCGGGTTTATATGCCTCAATTTTTGTGGACATGGGGAGTATATCATTATTATGCAGGATATATTAGATATTGACAGTGGAGAAAAAGAAAGTAGTTTTGCTTATATTAAGTTCGCCTATGAATCTAATCTAATGAAAATGTTAGTTCATGAAAATTGGCATTCAAAAAAAGTTAATACAGTTTGTAGTATCATCTTAAATACTTTGGCACAAACTAATCATTGTTTGATAATGTCACTAATTTCATTACATTAACCACAACCATGTCAAAAAAAAATATTTACGTGTGAATTCAATACTATCTCATAAAATTTCAACCCTCAAAATCATGTGGTGGTTATAGTGGTCATCTATATTAATCTTAACAATTAACAAAAACCAATCTAAACGTTTTTATAGCAAAAAAAAAAAACACATACTACAATTTTTCAGCATGGAGCTACATGACACAACAACTTTATTTGATTGAAAATTACAATAGCACCATACAAGCTTCCATATTTTGCATAATTAACATTCTATGGTTGAAGCATTCACGCAGAAGAATATTATCACCAAATTAAGCCCTATATGCTAAAAAATAAGTAAATTAAAATAGAAAACAACAACAATCACGGAATTTGAAATAATACCGAGTGTTTCTCTCAATTCACCACTTTCTTCTTCCAAGTTCGCCCTCAACAATCTGTCAAACCTCAATACACTCAACAATTAATTAACATTTTCGATGGATAAAAAAATAAGAAAACAATTCAACGATACAAGCAATGATGATATACCTCCTATACCTCTATTCGAATCCAGAATACAAACGTATCTCAAGCTTTGGGCATGTTAATGCTTCGAAAGAATATGGAATGATTTTTTCGAATATATTATATATAGAGGGTTAAACCTAATTCAAACGTATTCGTACAAAATTCTAATCGGTGCGGAATTCCTTGTTTCATAAATATGAATACACCGGAATAAAGAAAAGATGGGGTGGTATAAAATCTTCATCTTCCCATGTTTCATAAGTAAATAGAAGGATATAAAAGGATAATATGAAGTTTAGTGATTTTACCATATTATAATAAACAAAATATATTAGAAACTTATAATAATTAGATTACACTTGCCCTAATTAAAATATATTATAAGGATACTTATTGCCAAGCTATTTTTATTTGTAAATATATAGATTACATTATTGCCATTAATTTAAAATATAGTATAAGGATATTTTAGGCGATATACATTTTGCCACAAGGCTCTTTTTATATAGGTATAGTTTTTACCTATTATTTCAGTATTAGTGTAATAATTTGAAATCACGTACTTATAATCAATTAATGTTATCTCTCTGGTTTTTGTTTAATGTTTTTCTTATATGAAGGTACTGTTGCATTACTAAAATTTATATCACAAATAATAAATAAAAAAAAATCAAAATAATATTGTTTCAATAAACAATATTATTGGTTGGTACATATTTAACTTTTCCTTTAATGTGTTTACTATTATTCGTATATCATTTCAAAGGATTTCACAAATATAAGTAAACAAATTATATGATATATTTGGTTTTCAATAATTCCTCTTCAATGAGTTCCATTCTAAAGCACAAGTTGAATTATTTGGTTAGAAACAAATAGTTAGATGAATTTCATTATTGAGGATAATATAATTTATTTGTTAGAAACATGATATCTCAAAGAAAATGTTAATTCACAAAATTTACATATCTTCCATTTATCTTGAAATTGTACCAAATGTAAAAACAACAATATAAAATAATAATTCTATAAGAACGCAAATAGAAATGATTGAAAAATATAAGCAAATGGATGATTTCTAATGCAGAATCATATTCCAATTATAGGACTTTTAAGATACTTCATCGGTCCACAAAGAATACAGTATTTTAGAAAAATTAGTACTTTATTAGTAATTCCAAGGTCCCACACACCCTAAAATTGTTTCATAGTTTAGGGGAACTTTTAACTAATTTTAGTATTTCACTCCTTGGTTTGAGAATGAAGTTGTTGACCTGGCCCATCTTTATGCATTATTAAACCTAGCAATGTTTTTATGAAAGTAAATGTTTTTGCCTGCTTTGCTTAATTACTTTTGCCGTAGTTTCACAACACTCTCCCCTCTCCCTTGGTGCATTTTGTTCATCCACACCCCAAAACCAAAATCCAGCAACCGAAAAGAAGATGATGTTGAATCGCGCTGTTGTGATTTTGGGAAGAGTTGTCTCCAATTCTTCAACTAAATCAACCTCTCCTCTACATCCTCACTCATTTCTTCTTGCAGTTGCACCCCCATTCCATTCTCATAATCTCGCCCTCCTACCATCCAGATTCTTCTCTCATAAAATGCTGAATCCAGATTTGAATTCGAACCCGATTTCATGAAATGGTGAAATGCTGCTTAGTGATGTCCCTGTGATTAACTGCTTTTGCCAATTGCAAAGAGTCGATTTAGGGTTTGCGGTCTTAGGCAGAATTCTCAAGACTGGCCATGAGCCTGATGTTGTGACCTTCACCACCCTCATCAAAGGGCTGATGTTGGTTGGAAAGATCAACGACACAGCTCAGTTGTTCCGGAAGTTGTGGGATGATGAACTCTGCATACCGGATGAAGTTACTTGTCTTATCATGATTAATGGGCTCTGTAAAGCTGGATGTATGACGGGGGCACTCGAATTGCTCTCATTACTAGAAAAAGATGAAAGATGCAAGCCATTCGCCTATTCTTACAATGCAGTTATCCATAGTCTTTGCAAAGACGAAATGATAGGTGATGCTCTCCAACTCTTCTCCATCATGGCTGATAAGGGCATTTCACCAGATGTTTCACATACACATCGATAATTCATGGATTATGCAGGTATAGTAGATGGAATGAGGTGGATGACATATTGAAGGTGATGGTGGTTAATGAGGTCTACCCAAATGTGGTCACGTATACTATTCTAGTGGATGCTCTCTGCAAGGGGGGAAGGGTAGAAGAGTCCAGCCTATTGTTGGAAAATATGAAGCATATAGGTATTCAACCCAACATTGTGACTTACACCCCCTTGATAAATGAATATTGCCTGCAAGGGAAGATGGACAGTGCAAGAAACATCTTCGGTTTAGCATTGAGTTGTGGCCTCGAGCCTAATATCGTCAGCTACACGAGTTTGGTGAATGGCTATTGCATAATGGGATAACTCGATGAAGTCTCGCATCTTTTTATCAAGATTCCTAATGAAGGCTTAGAGCACGATGTTGTTTCATGTACCACGATGCTACACATCTTATTTTGTGGAGGCAGATTTGAAGAAGGATGGAATCTATTCAAAGAGATGGAAGAAGTTCTGCAATTATCTCCTGATATAATGACTTATAATATCTTGTTGGATGGCTTGTGCAGTGCTCATCTAATTGATGAAGCATTCTCCGTGTTGCGTACAATGGAAGATAAAGGCATCATTCCCGACATCATAACATATACTACCCTCATTAAAGGATTGTGCAATGATAATAAAGTCGGACATGCAAAGGTGCTTTTCGACGGGCTTTCTTCAGTAGGGGTGCCGCCCAACGCCGTGACATATACAATCCTTATTTGTGCACTCTGCGACACAGGGGAGACAAATGAGGCTAAGGATTTGTTTTTGCAAATGGGAAGCAATGGTTGCTTGCCTAATAGCGTGACATACAATGTTTTGGTTTGAGGCCTTGTCAAAAGCAACAAGATGCACGATGCAAGTCGATTCTTGGAAGAGATGAAGATGAGGGGATTCACACTCAATCCCACTACTTCTTTGTCAGTGCTTGAACACCTGCATAACTTTAACATAACGCTGATGCTTGTTCGATGATGCAAACAGGATCTGAGACTGGAATATAAAGAACAAAGTGTCCAGGAGGATTTGAAATTCATGGAGAGGTGAAGGATGTTAAATTGAAGAGGATTCGAGGTATGATATTGTGAAAAACTTCTTTTTTATGTATTTGTTTGAAATTAGTTGGATTCTTGTTTGTTGATGATAGTGATTAGTGAATTGAATGAAATGATGGATAAGAATGGGAAATTGTTGTTTTCAAGTATGTTTATGTTTGAATTGAATGTGGCAATCGATTTGTTTACTAAATGGTTAATGCAATGGTAATTAACTTGAAGTTTTGATCTCATATAACTTGATTATCTTGTTTATTGAGTTGATGGAGTATTTATTGGTTTGTTAAGAATGTATATACAATTACAGAAGCATGCTGAACGATTTCACCTAAACGTAGAGTTTGTTGTTTGAGAATATTAGGACATGTGTTGTTTGTATTTACAAACATGATGTGGCATCGATATATTATCAAACCACATTTCTAAAACAAGTAGTATTAAGTTGAACCCTTCATTTGCCATCTAGCACAAGTATTGATTGCCGTTAAGGGAAATTGACAACTAAGTGCTCGTTTGGTTCAAGTTGGGTAACAGGAAACGGAATTGAATCAAATCAAGTAAGGGAATGATAATGATAATGGTTACTTTTATTGAGTGTTTGGTTCAATAGTAGAAAGGGAGTCACTTGTGAGGGGGGTTCCTTTCTCCTTGTTTCCCCTCCTTCTTGAGAGGTAACAATATAATAGATTGGGTTACCCCCAAATAAGGGAAATGGATAACCTATTACTCAACCAAATAATATATAATGGAATCAATTACTTGATTCCCTTTCCATACCTAAAAAAACTTGAACCAAACATGGGCTAAGTTGTTTTCGTCTTATCTGCGACGGTAAAGTTCCAATGCTATCTCTGGAAGCATTGCATCATCTTCATCTTTGTTCTAGCAATTATCCACGTCATGTTTCTAGTTTCACGTTTATCATATCCCCTTTCTATCGGTCCTTTCTTATAATATTGAATCCCTTGTGTATATACAGCAATGGAAGCACTGGGAAGACACTATACCCAAAGAATCTTAGCTGTTTCAGGACAAAGGAACACTAGATGTTCGTCAAGCGGTATATATGTACGAATATGACTTGTCTAGTACTACTTGTAAGGTTTGGTTTTTTGTACATAAGTTTATATGCTTCATTCTGCAGTGAAGAAAGAGGTCTAGAATTTCTTTGTTGAACCTTTTTATTTCTTTTGAAATGGCAAATTTGGGATGATTTGTCTACGGAGTTTGATGATACTGATATGGGTAGGATGGTATCGATTTTCTTTCGATGGTGCATGTTTTAGATGTTTTGTGTTAGTATCATAGTAATACTGACATGATAGAGTTCCATATCTTTTTCGTGAAAATAGAAAAATATATGGCCATTTTTTTGTTTCTCTCTCGTCTTTTTTCATTAGTTATTACTCTCTCCGTCTACAATCTGTTGGCCAAAAATAATTGATAGATGATTTTGGAGCTTTGTGATAATGGATTTCAAATTGAATTTTTAAAGTTTATTTTTTTTACAGAGTACTACAATACTCGTACCTTGTAAAAAAAAGTAAACTCCAAAAAAATATAATTTAAAATCTATCATCACAAATTTTCAAAAAAAAAATCAAAAAATCAACTTGACCAACAAATCGTGGATGAATGGAGTATAATTTATAGACTTAGGCTAGTTATCAAGGTAGAAAGATATAGAAAAAAAATAGGAGCTTGTTGCTGCCTGGAGTTCAATGAAGCACTAGAAAAAGAAAATTCCAAATTTTATTGCAGATGCAAAAAATGCAATTTGAACTAAGCATAATTGGAAAGCATAGAATGCAGTTTGGACCAAGCATAGGAAGAAATATAACGGCTGAGATGAAATAAAATGTTGATAAGCGACACCAATCATATGTTAATGAATTATTAGGTTTCGATGGAAATATTACTTTAGATCGATTCATAGTTCACTACAAAAATTTCCTAGAATTCCGACGGAAAAATCCGTCGTAGTTGGGTGAAAATCCGTTGGAAAAGTGAAATTCCAACGGATTCCGTCTTAAAAAAGAGCGTCGTGAAAACGCTACCGACGGATTTCTGGTCCGTCGTGTATCACTACCGACGGAATTCCGACGGACAATTGAAAATAATAACATAGCCGACGGACAATATTCGTCGTGAACCTTATCCGTCGGCAGTCTGTCACAGATATTTGGCGCGAATTTTTCCCGGCACTTTCCGTCGTCTGATCCGTCGTCAGTGGCCGGAAGAATTTTCAGTCTGTATTCCGTCGCTAATCTGTCGGAAAGGGACGACGGATTTTATTTCCGTCGGCTACTCCGTCGGAATTTGACTAGTTTTTTTGTAGTGGTTGGTTTATTTTACATAATTCATCTCTTGATAAATTTTCTTTGTTACTCCATTTATGAGCAGAGTAATAAATTAAATAGTTCATCAGCCAAGTTCAACCATTATTATTATACTTCTTTTACGTAAGCTTTCAATTACAAAAACCAAGTGTCTTAATGATAATATCTTGAAGAAGTAAAACGAATTAAACACAACAAATTGTTAGTGGAAAAGCAGACATTCCTTAGTGCTCGTTTGGTTCAAGTTGGGAAACGGAAAGGGAATGCAATCAAGTCAAGTAAGGGAATGGAAACAATAAGGATTACTTTTATTGAGTGTTTGGTTCAATGATAGAAATGAATCCCTTGTGAGGGGATTCTCTTACTCTTGTTTCCCCTCAACCTTGAGGGGTAACAATATGGTGGATTGGGTTACACTTAAGTAAGGGTAATGGTCTAATGGATAACATATTACTCAAACCAAACAACAAGTAATGTGATCTCTTAATTGTTTCTCTTTCCTAACCCAAAAAAAAGTAAACCAAACATAGGCTTATTCTTAATAATAAAGGCAAATTCTGGAATTCCTAAGTAAGTTGTAGATCACTAGTCAGTACAATACTCAATAAGCTCTTTGAGCTTTCATCTATTTCTAATTTACACCACAAGGCTGAGCCTATTATTAGTGAAAAACAAGTAAGCATGAAAGAACAGTTATGCTCATGAATTCAATCTCAATGAAAAGAAATCAAGCGATAGAATATACAAAATCCTTCAAAAGTGCTCGAAAACTTAAAACAGATGTACCAGTCAGATTTCATCTGAGCTATTATTGTTCCAACTTGTCATATATCTCATCATATCGTGGCTAGTACCTCAATCCAGCTACGATCTTCCTTACTTTCCAGTCCACTACTCCTCATGACTCTTCTCATCTTCGAAGCCCCGTCCCACATTCCTGCTTCAGCATAGACTTATGATAAAAGCAAATAAGCAGTGGAGTCTCGACGGTCCAATAGTACAAGGTTTCTTGCTGCTATTTCGGCCACCTCCATATTCCCATGCATCTGACAATTACTAAGAACACTTCTCCAAATATCATCATTAGCCCTTAAAGGCATATCTTGAATAAGCTTCAATGCATCAGTGATTCGGCCACACTTTCCGAGTGCATCAACCACACATGAACAATGTTCTTACTGGGGTTCTAATCCATAGTTTTTTTGCATTGTGCAGAAATAGTGGAGTGCTCCAACAAAAGTTACATGGTCTGGCATTACCTTCTCGAGCACCATTTTCCCGAAAACCTGCAAAGCCTCATTGCTGTAACCATGGTGAGCATAGGCACAAATCATAGCATTCCAGGAGACAATATTTTGAATTTTCATTTTATCAAATACTACGACAAGCTTCCGGTAATGCTCCACATTTACCATACATATCTAAAAGGACTAAAATGGCAGTGGCCACGGATATATTGTCATAGAAGGGAGTGTTAATTGCTAAACCGTGTATTTGAGTACCTACCTGAAGTCTGTCCGACTGATTAGTGATTAGTTTGATGGCCTTCTTTTAATTATCGTATGCCAACGAAAATGTGGAACTGATTATAGTAGTTTGAGAGTCCATCCGACTGATTTGTAATGCTTATCATTGTAGTGTAGTTTGAAGTTGTGTTCATTGTGTTTGTTCCGGTTGAAAAAAAAAGGTGGTGTTAAAAAAAGAAAGAAAAGTGAAAAGTAAGAAATAAAGTAAAGAAGTTGTATCTTAGTTTAATTGAGTTGAGTTGAGCATACCATTTACTTGGTGATGGTTTGTCGAGCCATGACAGAGTGGTGGATTTGTTTGTAATGCCTAATATTGTTCAAGGATGATAATTCGAGTTTGAACATGTATATACAACCTCCATTTCGTTGAAAAAGTTCCGTTTTTTAAATATATGTGAGGTATAAAATAATGAAACAGAGTTATTTCGACGAAACGGAGAATTCTTGTTTTCTAATTATGCCTAGGTACTGTATATATAGATTCTACCAAGTATTTGAATGGTGCCCTAGCCCCACTACAACCAAAAGAGAAGACCTTCTGATTTGCATAATACTCCCTCTTGAGTGAATGAGTGAAATCCATGAGCATTATTTGATTTTTGCCTAATTTTGACCAATTTGATTTTAAAATTTCAAATTGTCACTTGAAAGTTGAGAATTACTTTTTGAGTTGCTTGACTTTTACTTGGTATGAGTAAAGTTTGTAAACAAAAATGAATTGACATTTACTTGGCTATATTGTGTGTTGAGTTGGTTCGTGTTTCATTTCTTTATCTTTTATCTTTCTTTATAATTTTGTTGAGTTTTTTAGGGTGTTGAAATTATGAACAACATTGTTTGATGATTGAATTTATCTTCAATTCATACTTGAGCACAAGCATGATTCAAGTGTGATGATGTTTGATGTGTGGTATTTGTTGTTTATATATATGATGTTTCTTATTAGCATTCTTGAATTTAATTTACACTTATGTGTGGTTTTATGCAGGAAATTGCTATAATTTAATATATAGTCATATAGTATAGAGTATAGAGATGCTTAGAGGAAGATTGCGAATTATTGATGTTGGCAAATATCAAGAAAATTGGAGAAGCAAGGAAATTAATCAGAGACTATTTTTTTATTAATTCTAGTTAGTTTAGGATTAAGAAACTCTTATTAATATATTACTACATTTGGTTTTTGTTATTATTATTTTGGATTGCGGCTTATAAAGCCTGTATGCGGACGTCATTAAGAGAGCTTTTAGGTTTTGCTTTAGGTTTTAGTGTGTTTTTTTTTTTTTTTTCCATACGAAAAACTACCGTAGCCAAGTTTAGGACGAAAGCCTTCAATTATTTTTCTTTCGTTCCTTAATATTGTGCTTTAATTTATTAATTTCGTTCTTGTTTTTAGATATGTTCTTATTTAAACTAGTTTAGTGCCCGTCGAAATTCGACGGGGCTCACTTCTCGTGGAAAATAATAATAGAATTATTTATTTTGAGAGCATAGTTTGTTAGATCCATTCGAAAAAAATTAAAATTAAACCGAATTAGAAAAGAAATGGAAAAAAAAATAAAAAATCAATGAGGTGTGGCGTTTTTCAATTAATTTTTCTCGTTTTGAATGACAAGTTGTCCGTTGATCATTTTAGTAGAAAAATAGATTAGGTGAAGTCCCGTTTTTCGTATAGTTACATTCATTTTGAATGTTAAGCCGTCAAGTATGCATTGTAATATATAAATAAATTGACGATTGGTAACATTTTTCATATCAAGTGTCTTTTGGTTGAAAAAAATAGGTCAATGAGATATAATATTTTTTCGCGTGGTTATATTCCTTTAAAGTACAGGCGCCCGTTCTTCGATATAATTGAAAGATGGAATGTCAAACAGCCCATCATTTAAATATTGATTAATGATAACTCCATCATATTTGAATTTTCCTATCAATGAAATTATTTTCTACATTAAATTGAATTAGAAAAAAAATGAAAAAACATCATTGAAGTGTGATATTTCTCGATTAATTTTACTCGTTTTGAATATTTAGTAGCCCGTTGATCATTGTAATATAAAGATAGAATAGGCGAGGTCCCGTTTATCATATAGTTATACTCATTTTGAATGTTAAGCCGTCAATTATACGTTGTAATATAGAAATAAATTGACGATTGGTAATATTTTTCATATCAAGTATTCTGTTGGTAAAAAAAAAAAGGTCAATGACAGGTTAGATTTTTTTTCACATGGTTATATTCATTTAAAGTAAAGTCACTCGTCATTCAATATAATGGAAGGATAGAGTGTCAAGTAGCTCAGCAACCCGTCATTTGAATATTGATTAAGGATAACTCCATCATATTTGAGTTTTCCTATCGATGAAATCACATTCTCAAAAGCACCTTCGTACATATAAACTTATTCATTTGTTCGTCCCTGCTCTACTAACAAACTATAAGCCGTAATGGTATAATTTTTTCGTTAATCATTAGTCTTTTAAATGTTTATCTGGGATAAAAAAAAATTAATTAAGTCGGAAATATACACCATTTATCGAGTAGCTTAATTCAATTTAAATGTTAAGCCACCCGTTGTTCGATATAATTGAAAATAGGTCAAGAAAATTTTCCGGGCAGTTTACTCATTTAGATTGTCAATTTGCCATTTGTTTGGGTGTCTGTTATAGGAGACATAGCATTGAAAGTTCATTAGGTTAAGAAGGGTTGTCATTTCTTAAGTAGTAGTATTCGTTTGTGTGAAGATATATGTTTTGTTCATTGCGATATAAATAGGTGAAAGAGGCATTACATTTATTGAATATTCGTATCTATTTCAAATGTCAATCCACTCGTTGTTCAATGTAATAAAAGATAGCTCAAGAGATAATATTTTTCGGATAACTGAATATATTTTGAATATTAATTCACTTATTAAAAAAATAAGCCAGTTAGGTGTAACATTTCTTAGGTAGCTTCTCATTTTGAATGTCAAGATCTTTTTCTTTTTTTTTTAACTCTCTTTACATGGATTATCTTATCGATTCTCTAGAAAAAAATCAATATGTTTAACTTGCATAAAATACCTATAAATCAATTGGAGAAGTTATAAGTCCAAACAATCGGATTAAAACAATGCACACGAATATTGAGCATCAAAAAAACTGTAGAATTAATGAATTTAAATGTCAAGTCGTCCGTTGATTATCGAAATACAAAAGTAGGTCAAGAGAGATAATATTTTTGAAGTGACTCGTTTTTTATATTAACAAAAAAATTAGGCTAGGAAAATATATCATTTCTTGAGTAGTTTAATTAATTTGGAAAGAGAATGTTGATTAGTTAATGATTTATAAAAAAGAAACGTAATAAAAAATTAGCTTCTCACTTTACGTGACTTTATGTTTTTTAAACAAAGTATTTATTATTGGTACGTTGGTAGTGTGTGTATATATATATTAATATTATTTTATTCATTAATGTATAAAATAAATACTCCTATGTAAGAGTCCTTATGGAATTATGGTGAAAACTAATTATTACGTGAAACTTGCAACCCATCATAAAATGTTGCATTCTCATGATGATGCATTATATGCATAAAAATAATATAAAATAATATATTTTATTATGTAACATTTTATGATGGGTTGCAGGTTTCACGTAATAATTAGTTTTCATATGATCTACTATCTATCTATATATATATATATATATATATATATATATAATAGGTGTTACTATAAAATAATTAAAGATTTAAAATAGTATTAGTTGTGAGATAGTTTGTGCAAGAATGTATAAAATCATTTTATAAAACAGATTATCAATAAATTTAGTCTACGCACATTAGTACATACGGATTATAAAATACTAACAATTATAATTAAATTTTTAAACAAAACAAAATAACTTACGTATCATATATAAACTCAATATATTTATTTGAATTACCATTGTGTATATTTAATTGCATAGTGTGAGAACTATATGCTTCACCTTTTTAATTAGTGTAAAAATATAGAAGATTGAATTGGTTAACTGCAAATTCTTTTTATATATTTCTTCTTTTTCCTCTTTTCTTTATTATTATTATTATTATTATTATTATTATTATTATTATTATTATTATTATTATTATTATTATTATTATTATTATTATTATTATTATTAAATATGCCTTTAATATCTCAACTTTTTTTTTTCCTCATAAAATATCGAACCAAAAGAGGAGATGTTGATTACGTTTAAAATATTACAGTATTATTAACATGTCGATCTTGAATATCTCAGCTTTTATTTTTTTTATTTTTTTATTATTTGAATGTGATATAATTATGTTGATGAGTTAGTATATATTTTAATTTCTTTAAGGCATGCGAAATACAAAGAATTTGAAAAAGAAAAAGAAAAATATTAGTACAATATTTGGAAGAGTCCTAATTAATAATATTTTTTTAGATTATTGATGATATGTTGTATATTATATTTGGAGGATACGTATAATATTATATAGATACGTATAATATTATATAGTATAATATATTTGGAAGAGTCCTTATGGATGATTAATTGCTAAATTAAATTATTGATTAATTAGCCAAAATTTTGAGAATTTAGCAAAATAATAAAGAAAAATCGTGGTTGATCGACTTTTAGTTTGCTATTATATATATATAGATAGATGTTCTTCTTGTTTAATTTATTTTATCATGAGTAGCTAAATTTTTATTCGACAAGAATAAATAATTATTAGGCTAATAATTATGTGAGATCTAATTGTTTGATAATGGAATTTTTGTTAAACAAATTAGAAGAGTTCAACTAAAAAAAATTAAAAAAAATAAAAAAAATGTCGAGAATAACTAATCAACTTACTAGTATTAATTAATCTACAAGAGCGACTTTTCTTGGGCCCAATGTAACGCTACACTTGTGGAAACATCACTATATATATTTAAGACAAGAACTTATGTCAGCCGGAGGCACCGTGCGGCCGGGCCCAAAGTGTCAATCTTTATACAGAAAAGTGTCAATCTATATGAATAAAAGTGTCAATCTTTAACATAATTATTTTACGAATAAAATGATAATTTTTAAAAGTTTCAATCTTTATACAGAAAAGTGTCAATCTATATGAATAAAAGTGTCATTGTTTTAGTCCGGCTGCACGGTGCCTCCGGCTGACCCAAGTGTGTCCCTATATTTAATTATTTAACACAAATTTCAATTTTATACGATTTATGGTCATGTACTGATCGATCTTATTTTCGTAAGGTGATTGATGAGCACTAACAAGGAATTAATAAGTACGAAAGCAAACAGAAAACACAGGGATTTATGTGGTTCGATCTATTGAGATAGATCTACGTCCACGGAGCAGAAAATAGATGGATTGTATTGCTAATGCGTGTGTAGCTTTACAAAGATTGTCCTCCCTCCTCAATCTATTTTAAACCCCTATTTATAAGTAATTACATGGAGTTTGACTATAATACGAATTCTTCTCCTATTTGGACTCTTTGGCTTGATCTCCTCCTTTATGGATAAACACCGAGCTTCTATATCTCTCTTAGAGCTTGAGTTGTAGTCGATGTAAGAGTCTTGGTTGCCTTGGTGATAAAGTCTCGTCTTCAAATGGGCCGAGCTGCCTGGGCCTAGCTTAATTGTCAGGGCCCAATTATGTTGGGCCTGATGCTTTGGGCCTAGGTGATGGCCATATCCTATCACATCCCCCCCCCAAAAGATGTAGAAGCGAGGTTGTGATTGTAGGGGAATTAGGTGAGGTAGGAGTGCCGCCTCGTTAAGACGAGGTCGGTGAAAAATAACTTGCCCCGTCGAAAAATATATTCGACGAAGTTGAGTTTGTACCGCCTCGTTAAGACGAGGTCGGTTAAAAATAACTTGCCCTGTCGAAAAATAAATTTGACGAAGTCGAGTTTGTACCGCCTCGTTAAGACGAGGTCGGTTAAAAATAACTTACCCCGTCGAAAAATAAATTCGACGAAGTCGAGTTCGGTTCGTCCGTCCAGGATGAGGGAATTGACGAGGTGTCATGCGTACCGTCCCGTCGAGGCTAAGCGCAGGATGTGTCAGTTACTTTAATTAATGCAACAGTTGGATTCCCGATAAAGTTGGGGTTGATTGGACGTGGGAGAAAAGTGGATAGGCGGAAGTTACATAAAACTTCTTTGAGACGCCATCTCTCCCCACTTAGCAAAAAATTTGAAAAACATTTTCAACTTTCTGCCTTCTTTCTCTCTCTCCGCCTTTTGCGATTTGCAGCGCCGCCGCTTATTCTTCATCGGAATCTTGCACCGCGTTTAGCAAATAAGTTATTTCTTTCCATGGCTTCTTCTTCCCGAGTCGGTAGTGGTCATAGTGATGGGGACCGAGACGAGTCCATTTCTCCATCGTCGTCTCCGGCGGCGACATTCAATCCGTCGCCATTTGTAGATATTAATGTTTATACTGTAGATTCAGCTGTCCTTTTTGTCCGTAGGCTCCAGTACCCTTCCCTAGATCCAGATTCCGGCGATGTTCTTAAACATGCGTCAATTTTGAACGCATCTAGGGTTCAGTTTCTTGCCCAAACATTTTTATTTCCTGCTTCCGCTTGGCTTGTAGTTCCCCTATCCAGAAGATAGGGCTCGTTCGCCTCCGGTCAGTTTTTTCACCGTGTACAAAGACTGCTTGGGTTGCGGTCTCCGTTTTCCCCTTTTCCATGTTTTTGATAATTTATTACGAAAGTTCGGCATAGCCTTAGGGCAAATTATGCCCAACTCTTTCAAACAACTCGTCGGTCTCGCTGTTGTGCACTTCTCACAGTGCGTAGTCCGCTTGGTTCGGTCCCACGCATCTTAGAAGAGGCTGAAGATACGATCTTCTGTATAGCACCCCTTGCTCTAGAGTGTACTTCGGAGACTTGCTTAGGATTTTTCTAGCTTCGAGCTTATCACCGGGTAGTTCGCCCTTCTCCAAATAAGCTCGAAAGGGATTCATCCAGTTCGACTCATCCTCAGCTACTTGGCAGATCTCGGCTTCATCTATACTTCGGTACTTGACTTCTTCCACGGGTGAGCTTGTAGATGACGATGCTAATTTGCTTAAGGCATCAGCTCGACTATTTTCTCCCCTCGGGATTCGCACTAATTCGAAGTAGGTGAAGCCTTCTTGCAAGCTCTTAGCCTTGTGGAGATACTTTTTCATCTTGTCGCCTTTAGCCTCATATCTGCTGAGCATGCGGCTCACTATGACTTGGGAGTCACTGTGAACTTATACAACTCGTACTTGGAGAGCCTAAGCTAGACGAAGTCCGGCGATCAATGCTTCGTACTCCACTTCATTATTTGTCATCGGGAAGGTAAACCAAAGTGCGTATGTTATCTCTATCCCATCTGGGCTGAGTAATATGATACCGGCACCACTTCCCGCGTGTCCCGAAGCTCCATCCACATAGACCTTCCAGCAATCTTTGGGTGGTTCTTTTGGTGCTTCGGCCTCGGCTTTGGCTGGAGGGGTTCAAGCGGCCTTAGCACTTCTGTGAACTCGGCTTCTACTAGGAAATCTGCTAGGGCTTGACCCTTAATAGCCTGGCGAGGACAAAAGTTGATCGTGTGCTCACCGAGCTCAACTGCCCACTTAGCAATTCTCCCCGACGCTTCAGGTTTCGTCAACACTTGGCGAAGTGGAAGATCGGTCAGGACTTGTATGGTATGTGTGTGAAAATAGGATTGCAGCCTCCTTGCGACATTTACTAGTGCCAGTGTGACCTTCTCCAGTGGTTGATACCTCGTCTCCGGCCCTTTGAGTGCTCAGCTGATGAAATAGACAAGCAACTGATGACGTCCTTCCTCCCGAACTAGTACCGCGCTAATGGCCTCGTCCGAAGCCGTGAGATATAGGGAAAGGACTTCCCCTTCCTTTGGAACGGATAGGGTCGGAAGCTTGGCTAGGTACTTCTTGAGCTCCTCGAATGCCAACCTGTGTTCGTCTTGCCACTCGAACTCCGGTGCCTTTTTCATAATTTTGAAGAAAGGAAGCTGCTTTTCGGCGGCTTTGGATAAGAAATGACTTAATGCTGCCAAGCATCTCGTTAATTTGTACACATCATGAATAGTTTTCGGCACCTTCATCTCTTAGACGGCTCGGATTTTAGATGCACCCCAGAAATTTTCCGGATCGGACCATAAAGGTATACTTCTTGGGGTTTAGCTTAAGGTTTACCTTGCAAAGGAGGTCGAAGACGACCTTGAGATCATTAGCACAAGTAGTCAGCTCTTTACTCTTGATGACGATGTCGTCCACATATACCTCTACGATCTTGCCGATGTGAGGTTCAAATATTTTGTCGACCATCCTTTAATAGGTTGCTCCTGCATTCTTGAGTCCGAAGTGCATCTTCTTGTACGCATAAACACCGAAGTCGGTAATGAAAGCCGTTTTCGGCGCATCCTCGTCACTCATTAAGACTTGATGGTACCCTTTGTATAGATCCAAGAAGCTGAAGGCTTTATGGTCGACAAGAGCTTCGACCTTCTTGTCGATGTTGGGGAGGGGGTAGCAATCCTTAGGGCAGTGCTTGTTGAGATCAGTGTAGTCAATGTACATCCGCCCACCCTCCTCCTTACTTTTTCACCATGACCGGGTTTGCGATCCATGTTGGGTATTTGACTTCGAAAAGTATTTGCGCTTTCAAGAGTTAATGCACTTCGTCATAGATGACTTGGTTTCGCTCTGCTGCGAACGCTCGCTATTTTTACCGAACTAGTTTTACCCCTAGATCGATATTCAGCCGATGTGTGATGATGCTCGGTGCCACCCCGGTCATGTCAAGGGGTGACCAAGCGAAGACATCTCTGTATTCCTGAAGAAGTCGGACTATCTGCTTTCGGAGTTCGGCCCCACCAGCGAAGCCTACTTTGATGACCTTAGACAGGTCGTTTTCATATAATGCGATGTCTTCTACTGACTCGTTAAATCGTTTTCCAACTCCTCAGGTTTCTGTAATTGCTATGCTTGTGGATGCTAAGGTGTGCTGACACCTCGTAGGGCGATATGCATGCATTCCTTTGCTCGCTTCTGATCACCCCGAACTATGATCACCCCATTCTTCGACGGGATTTTGATCGTCAAGTGATATGCCGAGCAGATTGCTTTCACCGCCACCACCAACCAATCTCTTCCTAGGATGATGTTGTAGGGAGAGTTGGCCTTCACAACAAAGAAGTTTGCCATTTTGGTGGAAGATAATGGATGCTTCCCCACCGTAATGGCGAGCTGAATGGTCCCCTCTGTTGGCGTATCCTGCTGGATAAAGCTTTTTAAGGGGATCGGCGCCGGCGTGAGACGAGTCTCTTCGACCCCTAGCTTCTCGAAGCAATCCTTGAAGAGAACGCTCACCGAGGCTCCACTATCAATAAAGACTCGACAAACGAGCTTGTTAGCCACCATTGCTTTGATCACGATGGTATCTTGATGAGGTACCGTAGGTGGTACTGGATCTCTCTCCGAAAAAGTGAAGGCCTCATCCTTTATGAACCTCTTCTGTGAAGGCTCGTCAGCCTGGGGACTTCGGGCTTCGGCCTTGAGTGATGACTTCGTTGCTCCTTGAGGGAGCCTGTGATGGCTGTGATGACTCCGTCGAACTGAGGTTGGTCCTCGTCTTCGTCTTCGTCTTCGTCCTCGCGCTTCGGCTTCTTATCCACATTGGGGCCACAGTTATACCCCCCTCTGTTTGCGCTTTCCTTTGCCCTGAGGTCGGGCTTCGTATTGGCCGCGACTTTGGTACTTTTTAAGGGTACCGTCGTGCATCAAGTGCTCGATATCTTCAGCTAGGTTCCTGCAATCCTCCGTGTCATGGCCGTAATCTTCATGAAATCGGCAATATTTATCCTTGGATCGGCATTTCGACCCTCTTCGCAACATGGGATGAGGCTTCTCGAACATGTTAGTGTGGAGCTCATAGATTTCTGTCCTCAGCTTCGTCAGTGGGGTGAACTGGCTCTTTTCCTGGCTCTGCCGAGGTCCAAGCTTGGATTCGATCGGTCCCTGCTGGAGTCTGTCAAGAGCGCTTCGCCGACCTTGGCCTTGGTCATTGCGATCTTCTTTCTTCCGATCTGACGGCTCGGCCCTGTCAGTTTCGCACTTGCGTCTGTCGGCCTCGTCGGCTCTGGCGAACTGATCTGCTATGCTCCACAATTGCCTCGCAGTACGAGGCTCGTTTCTTACAAGCTCCTTGTACAGGGCGCCCGACTGAATAGCATTCTGGAAGGCCGAGATAAGTACTTCATCAGTTAGGCGATCTACTTTCAGACTTTCTTCATTGAACCTTGTCATAAAGTCACTGATGGACTCTCCTCACCTCTGCCTCATAGTGAGTAGATGCGCCGCAGTGGTTTTAGCCTTAGCTTTTTGGAAAAACCTCCGCTCGAAGGCATCCATTAGCTCGTCATACGACCCAATACTGCGAGATGGCAGGCTATCGAACCACATGCAGGCATTATCAACCAGCAGCTCCGGGAACACCTTGCACGTGTAGATATCATCGTTGAGTCCCTGGTTGACCATGTTATACTGGTACTGTGAAAGAAAATTCTGCAGGTCGCACGATCCATTATACAGCTTTACTGGCGGAACTTTATACGAAGACGGGAGAGGTGTGTAGAGGATTCGGTTGGTGAAAGGCGTAGAGATTCTCCCATATACGCCGAACCTTCCTCCTCGGTAGTTATCCTCATCTCGCCGAGGTGAATCAGCGTAACGACGAGGTGAATCAGCGTAGCGACGAGGTGAGATGGCGTCGCGCCGAGGTGAGGCGCGATTAGGGTTTCCCTGGCGGTCATCAGCAAATCGCCTAGGAGAAATCCTGGCGTCCCGTGCGCCTAGGATCCTAACGGTTGGGGACTTTTTCCGGTATTTCGATCCGGATGTGGCGTCGTGCACTCGATCATCGTCGTGCGAATGTTGGCCGCCTTCACAATTGCGATCTCTTTGCTGTTTAGCGAACTCTAGGAAATCTTGCCGATTTTTCGCTAGATATGCTTTTACAGCGTCGTCAAATTCTTGTTGGAAGTTTGAAAGGTCATCCTCCTTGCTGCTGCCGCGACCCTCTTTTTCACGGCCGAACTTGTCAAACGGAACATGATCGACATGGCCCTTCGGGGTTCGGTCTTTCACAGGCTCCTTCCCGGGTCGTCTATTCGCTGCAAGATTGTGATCCTGCACTTGGCTTGCTTCAGCTTCGTTGATAGGTGGATTTGTTACCGGATCCTGTCCGGTTTGTTGAATCTCTCTTTCCTTGGCGGCGGCAGCGGCGGTGGCGTTTGATCGTGTTGGTCTTGTCATGGCTATCGTTCACCTGGAAAATTTTGATCGGAATTCACAAATTTCTAGCGTTTCCCACAGACGGCGTCAGTGATCGATCTTATTTCCGTAAGGTGATTGATGAGCACTAACAAGGAATTAATAAGTACGAAAGTAAACAGAAAACACAGGGATTTACGTGGTTCGATCTATTGAGATAGATCTACGTCCACGGAGCAGAAAATAGATGGATTGTATTGCTAATGCGTGTGTAGCTTTACAAAGATTGTCATCCCTCCTCAATCTATTCTAAATCCCTATTTATAAGTAATTACATGGAGTTTGACTATAATACGAATTCTTCTCCTATTTGGACTCTTTGGCTTGATCTCCTCCTTTATGGATAAACACTGAGCTTCTATATCTCTCTTAGAGCTTGAGTTGTAGTCGATGTAGGAGTCTTGGTTGCCTTGGTGATCAAGTCTCGTCTTCAAATAGGCCGAGCTGCCTGGGCCTAGCTTAATTGTCGGGGCCCAATTATGTTGGGCCTAATACTTTGGGCCTAAGTGCTGGGCCATATCCTATCATGTACATTTTATTTTTTCTTTAAATTATTAGTCATATTAGTGAGCTACTAGTACCTTGTTTAAATATATTTATAATATTATTATAGATTTTATGAAGGTACCGCTGAAAATCATATACCACTCGTATATTTAGTTACCAAAGAAAAGTTAATATCCCAAATTTGTGGAGGGATGACTTCATGAACTGAAATTTTAATACATGATATATAGGAGCATTGAATATAACATCAATTAACTATATGTCTCGTTAATAAAAATAATTATTGACATTTTGTTTTTTGTAAAAGGATATTGATATTTGATGCATGGCGGCTATAATAATATATGATTACTAAAAGAAAATTACAAGGTCAAAACTTTAACGGCCCACGAGAAAAACAAAAAACGAGAGATTTAAATATTTTGCAAGTTAATTTTGCCAAGAAAATCATAGACGGAGGAAGTAAAATTCTTCGTGGCCCGTCTTTCTCAAAATCTTGAACATACAAGTTCTAACGTCTTCAAAATTTATTTGCAAAAATTAGAAATACTAATACATTAACATTACGGTGTCCCAAGCTAAGCAACATTGATAACGATCAATTCAAGATTGAAAAACTAAAAGATGTTCACATAATGAAGAAGAAAAGATGAATATAAATTTAAAAATAATGAAACAGAGAAGTCCATAAAAAGTGATATACACAATTTAACTTTTCGAATACGAGTTTTAATATTTTGTAATTATAAATAGTATATTATCATATACTCCTTCTAATGCTAATGAAAGGGAACAATTAGTATAGAATAGAGGGAGTAGTAATATTACCCAACGCGCCGGGATCGGCCCGCGCTCCGGCGTGAGTGATCCCGGGCGCATGTTGGGAGCCGGTAGATAGCAAGGGAGGGAGCGCTCAAGCGCTTGGGGAGCGATCCCCTCGGCTGGCATCATTATGATGTCAGCCCCCCCCCCCCCCCCCCCCACCCTTTTAAATTTGATTTTTCAGCTTAAAAAAAAATTAAACAAAAATTCGGTTGAGATAGCCGTTGCCCCCCCCCCCCCCCCCGAATTAAATGGCTCTTTCTTATTTTTTCCTATAAATAAACCTCAACTCACACAAAATTATCACACAATTCTCCATCTTTCACACACAAATCTTCTCAATTCATCTTCAATTTTTCCATCTTTTTTCCCAAAAATCTACCAAAAAAAATGTCTTCATCGTCAACATCTTCAAGCGACTCCGACGCGTTCAAACAACTGAGAAAATCGTATGCTCTCACTCAAGCTTTAGCAGAAGTGCAACAAAAGAAGAGGGAAGCTTGAGAGACGAGGTGCCGACGTCGTCCGGAACAGAGAAAATTCATAGATCGAGATCGCACAAGCGGTGCAGCCCAATTGATGGCCGGTTACTTTGGTGATAGACCAACCTATGGCGATGCAATATTTCGACGTCATTTTCGTATGTCGAGAATCTTATTCTTGTACATCGCCTAAGTACTCGAGGAGCACGATGCATTCTTCCAGCAATGTCGAGATGCTCTTGGAATGGATGGCTTCACAGCGATTCAGAAGTGCACTGCTGCGCTACGTCAACTCGGCAACGGCTGCCCGGCGGACCACCTCGACTAGTACATGCTCATGGCAGAGACGACAAGCATTGATTATTTGAAACGATTCTATAGAGCAATCGTTTCTATTTTCGGAGGCAACTATTTACTCCGGCCCAATGGAGCAGATTGTTAAAGACTACTGCGTATGCACGCGGAACGTCACGGTTTTCCGGGGATGCTAGGCAGCATCGACTGCATGCACTGGAGTTGGAGCGCATGCCCGTCTGCGTGGAAGGGTCAATACGTCCTTGGCGATAAGGGGGTTCCCACGATCATCCTAGAGGCGGTCGCCTCGCACAATCTGTGGGTTTGGCACGCTTTTTTTCGGAGTTGCGGGCTCCAACAATGACATCAACATCCTCAACCAATCGAATATTTTTAGCGACGTTGTGAATGAGGTAGCTCCGCCCATTCAATTCACTGTGAACGACCGATCATACAACATGGCCTACTACCTCGCTGACGGGATATACCCGAAGTGGCCAGTTTTCGTGGACTCCGCCTGAAGATGAGACTTCTAGCAGCACCGGGCCTACAATGGAGTGAGGACTGCAGTCGTCATTTCGTGAGTACGCTGAGCGGACATCCAATATACGTGACTCGACCCATCACGGAAACCTCATCGCCAATTTGATCAAAGAATTGTGGAGTCGTAGTGGTCGAGATTAGGAATTTTAATTCGTGTTTTAATTTTAATTTTATGTAATGTTGCATATTTTAATTCAATAAATGAAATGTTCTAAAAAAATTGTAAATATCGAAATTATAATCGAAATATCGAATAAAAGATAATTTAAAAAAAAGTTGAATAAAAAAAATTCAGAGAGAATCCGGGAGAAATCCCGTGCATTAGGACGAATTTTAAGAGTGAGATCTCTCCACTGGAAAAGTGGGAGAGATCCCACTCGTCGGGTGCGGCATTGTGGATGCCCTTAAAGTGGAGTTGTGGCCGTTTGTTTCGGGGTAATCAGGAAAGGGAAAGGGAAAGGGAATCAGGAATCCTGATTCTCTTAGTTGATGTTTGGTTTGCAATTTTGGTTCATTCCCATTCCCCACTTTTGGGTTTTGGATTACCCCATACCCCTCCCTCCTTTTCATTCCCCTCTCAAGACAATGGAATGAGATTCCCTTTCCTTTATGTTGCCTTCTTTCATTAATTTTATATAATGATAATACATTATAACATTATTATTATTATTATTATTATTTGTTCGTCCTGAAAGTGACTAACACACGTAGAGGGGGGATGAATACGTGTGTTGAGAAGTATTTAACTTCTCTTGCATTTTTTAGCCTTTCATCGAGTAGACGCTTCGAATGCTTAGTGAAACTTTTGAAGCTTCTCGTTCGTGTGAGTATTGTGTGGAATGTGGTGAGACTTGAGCTTTTCTTGCAAATTAGAACCTTGTTGATAATTAAAAAGTGAGTGTGTGTATGCAATAAATCAAAGTGATAAAACTTAAAGTAAAGAGAGACAAACAATTTATAGTGGTTCGGAGCACCTCTCCTACGTCCACTCTATCCACGACGGGATGAATACCTTCACTCGGTATCCCTTATTTTATACTTCTAAGGGGAAGTGATTCAAGGCAGTAACAAACTTGCACTTGAATCCTCAAAGATTTTATGGGCTCTCGAGAAGCTTTACAACAACAAACTTTGCTACAAAAACTTTACAACCTTACAACTCAATCTAACACGATAGACTTGGTTTTGGGGTTTTTAGGTTTTCGTAAATGAATCCTTTACAATGAAGATCACTAGTAAAGGGATAAGGATTCTCGAAGCTAGGCTTTAGATATATGCGGTTGAACCTAGAAAAAAAGTAGTTGCAATACTCAAGAAAATATATTTCTTGAGGACACACTAAAGTGAAGCGCTTTGAAAGAACTATGGACTTGAAAGAAAATTTGCTTGAGTTCTTGCAAATGTGGATGCTTGAATCGTTAGTTCGTGCGTTGGTATTTAGTGTGTGTGCAACTCCTTCTACTTATAGTAGGAACCCTACTTCCCGTTGAGAGAGAAGAGGTTGCTTGTTTCTGAATTTTTGGATAATTCGGCGTGTCAGTCGCTTTTCAGACTGTAGAATTAGGAAGGGATGTCCGCCGCACCTAGGGGTATGGCAGTCTTAACCTAACCTTGACTTTTCGGACTATAGCCGCCTCCGTTGTGCAATGGTGTGTTGACACGTAAGCTTTAGGCGGTGATGTCAGATATCCAAACGTTTGAATTTCAAACTTGGATTCTGCGAGTCAAACTTCACACACTAGTACTGATTGACGCTTTAAGTTCAGCTCCGTATAGGAGACGCTTTGGGTGAGCTGATTTGAGAGCGCTTCGCTTCCACTGAATGGAAGCTTGCTCTAAGCATCTTTATCTGAAGTATTTCAATGACGCTTTGTCAAACTTTACTGATGACGTTTTCACTGCTGGAGCCGCTTCACTTCCTGATGCTTCGCAAACTCTGACTGCTTCATCCTTGGCGCTTCTAGACTAAAATAAAAGCTTCCTAACATGTAAGATTTGCTAAGTATAACTTGTCTAGATTCATCAAAAATAACAAGGGAAATATTCTATTTAGGGTTTTGGAATCGAATCAAAACAAATTGTTTATTTAACTTGATTCAAGTTCCCCCTTATCATTATATCCCAACATTATTATTATTATTATTATTATTATTATTATTATTATTATTATTATATGATACTAAATATTATATTTAAATTATATACTATATTAAAATAAATTATAGTATAATTAAACAAATAGTAGTATTATATTTACCTAAATATTGTATTTATATTTAAATTATATATATATATATATATATATTCAAATAAATTATAGCATAAACAAATAAATATATTACAATATATAATAATAATAATAATAATAATAATAATAATAAATTAATATATTGTATATATAATATCTATATATATATATAATAGCAAAATAAAGGTCGATGAACCTTTTCTTGATTATTTTGCTAAATTCTCATAATTTTGGCTATTAATCAATATTTTAATCTAATTAATATGTATCTTTAATTTGATATGTATATTTTTAATTATTTCATAGTAATATATATCTTTAATTAATTCATAAATTTTGATATATGTCTTTAATTATTTCATAGGATCTCTAATTAATTCAATTATTCATACCAATCCGAGTACACTCTTTTACAATCATTTTCCTAATACGATTCTACCAGCTATTCATACTCATAAATTAAAAGTTCTCTCATTCTCTCTCGCAAGAACTAAAAGTATGTATGTTACGTAATTAAACTAATTAAACTTCAAATGAAATATTTAATATGTTATCCATTTGTACATATATATATTCTATATATATTATTGGTCATAGAAAAGATAATTATTTATAAGGAAAGTATATAATAAAATTTGGTAATGAGTTATAATATAAAATTGATTTTTATAAAGCCAACACGACTTGAATTTTCTACGTGGGACATGAATTTTAGTTATATTTTTTTAGGGAATGAAGTATTTCAATTTCGATACAATCATGGACTAAGTTATCCAATAAAATATACTTCAGCTAAAATAAAATGGAAAAACTAATATATACTGCACGTCTATGATGCAACTTATGCGCCCCACATCAAATAAAAGGGCGTCTTACATTCAAAGTGAATATATTATGCAAAAAAATGTTATCTATATACTATATTCTAATGTGACAGTAATTAAATTGCACGCGTAAAAATTAATTACATTTCAATGATCAAAACGATTACATACTACTACTATTTAAGAAATGAGAGATCTCCTTAATCTAATAAACTTTCTATGTCTCCTGTAACACACCCAAACAACGGGCAAATTGACAATCAAAATGAGTACAACTATCCGAAAAATCTCCTTAGCCTATTTTTTTCAATTAAATCGAACAACGGGCGGCTTAACATTTAAATTGAATTAAACTATTTGAGAAATGATATATTTTCCTGACCTAACTTTTTGATAATGTGAAAACAAATAATTTTAAAAATATCATCTCTCTTGACTTATTTTTGTATTTCAATAATTAACGGGCAGCTGAACAATTTAAATTGGGTGCAACTTTTCAAGAAATTTTATTTCTTGACCTTCTTGACCTTTTTAACCCTTTTTTTGTTCGACATACAGAATAAGTAAAAAAATTCTACGAATATTATCTTTCATTCGAGTATTTTTCCTAATATAATTTTAATCCTATCAATTATTCCAATTAATTGTTACATTACTATCATTTTTGTGCCTTTAGGGGCAAACGACAGTCAAGATATTTTCAATCCTTTTATTTGTTTTAGATGATTTTTTTTTCCAAGTAGTTCAAAGATTAAAATTTCTAAAAGAACGACATGATATTGTGCAGTAGAACAACTCATCATTTATAATATTTGTAAAATATTCTTATAACAAATATGATGGAGTCATTTCAGTTTTATCCAAAGTAAATATTTAAAAAACTTCAAGTTAACGGGAAAATTACACGATTATGACTTATAGTTTGTTAGTTGAGTCGGGACAGGCGGGATGAAAAGATGACTTCATCGATAAGAAAACTCATATATGATGGAGTAATCCTTAATCAATATTTAAAAGAGTAAATGGAAGACTTGAATTGAAAACATGTAAAACTATCCGAGAATTATAACTTTCCTCAATAATCATCTAAATAACAGGCGACTTGACATTCTATCCTTCAATTATCGAACGACGGACGACTTTACATTGAAATGAATATAACCACGCAAAAGAGTCCGATCTCTCATCGACCAATAGAAAACTTAATATGAAAAATACAACTTACAATTGAAAAATTGTTATCAATCGTTAATTTATTTCTATATTACAATGCACAATTGATGACTTAACATTCAAAACGAGTATTACTACCCGAGAAACGTAACATCTCCTAATTTATCTTTCTAATACCATGATCAACGGACTGTTTGATATTCAAATTAATGAGTAAAATGTAACGAACCGAGAAATGTCATACCTTATTGATCTATTTTTATTTTTTTTTCTAATTTAGTTAAATGTTATTTTTTTTCCGAATGTATCCTAACAATACTATTCCTTCCGTCCACAATCTTCGGACATAAAATTTTGGCACAAAGTTTAATGCATTGTGATGATATATTAATAAATTAACATGTTAAAATATTAAAGTAGAATAATTGTGAGGCCCTCTAAAATTTTTGTGAGTTTTAAAGTGTTAAAGTTGTGGGCCCATTACTAAAAAAGGAAAGTGTATATAGATGGTGGACATCCGAATATAGTATTAGTGTCTAAAAATCGTGGACGGAGGGAGTATAATCTTACAATAAATACTTATATTACTAATTTTTTTATTACTTTTTACTTAATAATTACTAAATCAAATTATTCCCGTCGAATTTCGACGGGCACTACACTAGTTAATATTATATTAATAATAATCATCGTTATTTTATACGATTTTTGTTATGTTTAAAATAATAATAATTAAATATATTATTATTATTATTATTAAATTATAATACATGTCATATTTTAATAATATAAAATTATATTAAAAATTATAAACATATGCTATTATTTTCATATTAAAAATAATATAATATTATAATATAATATTGTTACTTTACGTGATTCTTATTATATTTAAAATAATAATAATAATAATAATAAATATTTTTACATTATTTAAAATAATATAATATTATATTAGTTAAATAAGGATAATTCATGCAAACATATATTGTGTTACTTATATAATACAGTATTAAAATAATAATAATAATACATTATTTCAAATTAATATTATATTATATTATTTAAATAATCATAATTCATGCAAATATATATTGTGTTACATTTATATATTATTAAACTTATATATATATATATATATATATTATATAAATAAATTGTAAAATATATTATGCTATTTAGATAGATATGAATATATATAATAGAATTTTGATTTTTTTTCATATCTTAACCAAACGAACTGGGAAATAGGGAATCATTCTCATTCATTTCCTTTTTTTTCCCTTTCCTATTCCTTTTCCCTTTCCCTACACAAACCAAACGGCAATTTTTAAAATTATTTTCTTATAAGGTGCGACCGATTTATTCTATTTATATATTTCCATTTGTATATTTGTATAAAGAGATTTCACTATCTCTGCAACCTTTTTTTTTTTAATTTTTATTTTTATTTTTATTATAGAGAGCTGCCATTTTTGCCCAATAACATTCAAAATCTCCGATGGGTTCTCATTTCCGTAGAAAGCCTCAGTTCCAAAATCTCCTCCTCAAACCTCAAGTTATAATCTCTTCCTTCTCTACATCTGCAGCGGTCAACACATTTTACCGAAAGTCTTTTTTATCCCATATATTTCAAGAATGCTCGAAGAGAAAAGCGCGCAAACCGGGTAGGCAAGCCCACGCACGGATGATTGTATCTGGATTCAGACCCACAGTTTTTGATGCCAATTGTTTGCTTCACATGTATGTAAAATGCTCCCTTTTGGACTGTGCTTCTAAAGTGTTCGACAGAATGCCTAAAAGAAATCGCGTGTCTTGGAACAAGATGATTTTTGGATATTCGGGTAGTGGGAAAATGGGGTCAGCGCAGTCATTGTTCGACTTGATGCCTGAGAGAGATGTAATTTCTTGGAATTCTTTGATTTTGGGATATTTGCAGAACGGGAATTGTTTGAAGTCGATTGAGGTATTTTTGATGATGGGAAGAGACATTGCGACGTACGATGAGAACACGTTTTCTATTGTGTTGAAAGCAATATCGAGTTTGGAAGACTATGTTTTAGGGGTGCAAGTACATGGAGCTGTACTGAAGTTGGGGTTTGAATGTGAAGTGGTGATTGGAACTGCTATTTTGGATATGTATGCTAAATGTGGCTATTTCCTTAGTGCTTGGAAAGTTTTCAACTTGCTTCCGACCCTTGACTTGCAATCTTATAATGCATTGATCGCTGGATGTTGTAGTGGTGAGCATGGATTTGAAGGTATGCAGCTATTTCAACTGTTATTGAAGTCGGATCTTGGTTTTGACGACACAAGCCTATCTGCGGCATTTAGTGCTTGTGCAGTAAGTAAAGGACTTCTCATGGGAACTCAAATACATGGTTTAGCAATCAAGTACTCCCTTGTATGACAATGTTTATGTGGCCACTGCCATTTTAAATATGTATGGTAAATGTGGAGCATTACTAGAAGCATGTTCTATATTTGACAAAATGGAAAAGACTGTTGTCTCCTGGAACGCTATGGTTTGTGCCTATGCTGACCACGGATATGGGAATGAGGCTTTGCAGGTGTTCGAAAAAATGCTGCTTGAGAAGGTAATGCCGAACCATGCAACTTTTTCCGTAGTCCTCTGTGCTTGTGCACATAGTGGTCTTGTAGATGAAGCACTTCATTACATGAACGTAATGAAAACTGAGAGTGGGTTAGAGCCGCAGTTAGAGCATTATACATCTATGATTGATGCACTCGGAAGGTCGGGTCGAATTATTGATGCTCTGAAGCTTATTCAAGATATGCCCTTGAAGGCTAATGATTCGATTTGGAAAAGTCTGCTTAGCAATTGTAAGATGCATGGAAATGTGGAGGTGGCAGAAATAGCATCAAGATCCCTTTTAGAATTGGACCCTCAAGACTCCTCTGCTTATGTTCTTTTATCAAACATGTATGCTGAAGCAGGAATGTGGGACGAGGCTTCGAAGATGAGAAGAATGATGAGGAGCAGGGGGCTGAAAAAAGAGGCTGGTTGCAGCTGGATTGAGGTCCAAGGTGAGGTGCATATGTTTGTTTCAGGGGACAAAGATCATCCACGATTTGACGAGATGTATGAGAAGCTTAATATGTTAATTGCTGAGATCAAGAAATCTTCCTAAGCTACTTTGACGAAGTTATCTAAGGATTCAGTTGTTGTATGACTTATAGGTGGATTCACAGTTGATGCCTTAACAATGAATCAACTGTACATCAAGCTTTGAAGGCCATCCAACAGCTGATGCTCATTAGAAACATATCCTTTTTTTTGGACAGTCGAAAATGCGAAAATTAATGTTGTCTTAAACCAGAATATATTTTGGGAAATTGTGAGTAAAGTCTTGTTTTTGTAGCGTTGATTAGTTGTAACCATGAGGTTTCTGTGGTACAATTTACCTGAGCCTGGACTTGATCATGTTCTGTTTGAACTTCTGGGAAAGAGTTATCAAGGTCAGCTGGTTTACTTCTCCCTACAAGAAAAGAATAACAAAACGTTAAAAGTCTAATGTTTTGCTATGTCGCCACATCAGATAGCTGCTAATTCGCATTGCAGGTTGCAGCTGTCGTCATTCATGTTCATTTGATTGACGAACTTATTTCCTCTGTTTCAGTTCTGGTTCCAGGTTGAGTTCTCAATTCCATGTCATGCACTGAAGAGGCTACTGCTAGGAAGAAGGTATTCAACTTTCTTCCAAACCATAGCTTGCAAAGTTATAATGAATTGACTGTTATATGCTAGGATTTGAAGGTATGCACCTATTTCAACTATTAACTCTGATCTGGTACATGGGGAGCATTACCTGAAGCTCGTCCAATGTTTGACGAAATGAGTAGTAGAAATGAAGAAATGTTGTCCTAGAATGCCTAATAGCTGCTTGTTAGGAGAACAACAATGCTGAAACCCTTTGTATGCTTCCTTCAAGAATGGAACCTAGTGAATTTACATATGCAATTGTTATAGAAGCATGTGCAGGTGGGCAAGCTCTGCAGGATTGGAGGGAAATCCATGGTAGAGTGATGTCTAGTGTGGGATGGAATCGGGCTCGTTTAGGGTGTTTTTTTTTTTGTTTTTTAATTTATGTACTGCGAGTATGGGATGGTTGAAGAGGCTGTGAAACTCATAAAAGGATGGAAGAACCAACTATAGTTTAACGGAACGTGGGGCGAAGCTTCGAAGATGAGAAGAATCATGAGCAACTGTGGGATGTAAAAACGGGCAGGTTGTTACTGGATTGAGATCTCTTCTCTTTAATCTGCAGTAAATACTTTAATATTTAGTATCATAGTATTTGTACAAAGATGTACAATGTATTGGCTTTCATGTATCTATCAACTTGCACTTCAGAAAATAGTTAAATTCTGAGAGGGAAAAAAAAATTCGAACGTAAACCTAATTAATCTGGAAAAGGAGTTCCAGATTGGTAAAAAAGTGTAAAAACTTCATGTTTTGAAATAATGGAAGTAGCAAATAAATATGTTTGAATAATATGATTCGTATATTTTGCAGTAAATTTTAGTTATTGCAACATATTCACGGTAAATTGCTGCCCCTTTTGTTTTCTTTCTTCTTCTTTTTCGTAAGAAAATTCCACCCACTTGGTATATTAATCAAGACATCAATTGTATCACAATTATTGCACCTTGAATTTATATTCGAACATCCCCCATTAATTATTCGTTTTCAAAGAAAGTAATATAAATTACTCTAAAAAGAATTATACCACAATCATGATCTATGTGGTGATGGTGGGTGTATCATTTACTATCACTTTTAAAAGTACATTTAGTACACAGGCAGCCCATTGGTGCTCCCTTACATTTGTTTTTTTTTTTAAATTTTGAAATGTAAATTTTGAATTTATGGGGTGTAATTATCAACATACCTTTTATCCCCTCAAAACAAAATAAAATAACATACATTTATGGTCCATGAAAATCACTCTTGTATATTTTATTACATTCATTATGCCCAAATGTATATTGTTATACCTAAAAAATATATTTCGTAAAACAATTTTTCTCATATAAAATAAAAATAAAATCCCTCATTTACAAGTTAATTTTGCACTTTTCCCAAAAGTTGCCCAATGATGGTAAATATTAATAAAGTAGCTGTCGGAAAACCCCCCTACACACATTAATAAAAAAAAATAAAAAATAAAAACTTTTTATTTAAGACTAAAAGCTTTTTTAGGGACACACTTGGGTCAGGCGGAGGCACCGTGCGGCCGGGCTAAAACAATGACACTTTTATTCATATAGATTGACACTTTTCTGTATAAAGATTGACACTTTTAAAAATTATCATTTTATTCGTAAAATAATTATGTTAAAGATTGACACTTTTATTCATATAAATTGATACTTTTTTGTATAAAAATTGACACTTTTAGGCCCGGCCACACGGTGCCTCCGGCTGACCTAAGTTTTGTCGCTTTTTTATTATTTCATAAAAGAAGTGAAAAAAAACCACTTTTAGGTTTTTCCCCCTTTTTATTTTTATTTTTAACTTATTAATACCACATGTTGGCCAAAAAAAAGGTCCAAACTAGTCAACTTCATTCCATTCACTACCTCTGCAGCACAAGAGAGCCCGTACACTCAGATTCCCTACCCCTTCTCCTGCTGCCACGTGTCAGCAGTCCCTCCTCCTGAAGTCGCTGTTGTGTGAAAACGCGATTTTAAGTCGGAGATAAGATGCACAGGATCACCGTACACCCACACGTGCCACCATCTACTCTAACGGCGGAAATCCCTCCTTCCCTTCCCTATCTCTCTTCTCTCCCTTTCAAAACACACACACACGCACCTTTACATATAGCTTCCCCTGTATCTATCGCTGCATAAATTCTCTCTGCATCCAATCCAATGCAATAATTGAACCTAGATTCTCTGTATAAACGCTTGAATCGCCTATCCGTTTTCTAACGCTCGATAAAATGGAATTTTGATGACACCATTTTTGCTGGCTGGAATCGGGAGAGAGAGGTTTTCTTGTTTCGCGAGCGATTTTTCCTCTTTTTCCTTTTTTCTGGGATTCTTTTCCGTCTAAATTATACAATTAGTGTGCGATGGGGGCGGTGACGTCGTCGATGGCGGCGAAGTTTGCATTTTTTCCGCCGAATCCGGCGTCGTACGGGGTGACGATGGAGGAAACGGGGAAGCTCAAGATGACGGATGTGGCGAACCACGAGAACGTCGACGTTTTGAAAGTGAAGACCAAGAGAGGGACGGAGATCGTCGCGGTGTACGTGAAGAATCCGACGGCGAAGCTGACGCTGTTGTACTCGCACGGGAACGCTGCTGATCTAGGGCAGATGTATGATCTCTTCAGTGAACTCAGCTTCCATCTCCGAGTCAACTTGATGGGGTATGAACTTTCTTAAAGATTTATGATTGCATTTTTTTTGTTCCCGTTCAGGTTTTGGATGTTTCAATGGAGGTTAGTTGGAATGCATTGTAATGTGATCTGGGAATGGAGTAGTTCTCCTTTATCGAAAAGGAACTATAGATCATTAAATTATTTGATAGGCCAAGTTTATAGGTAAATCCGCCACACCCTTATAGCTTGATGGCATTACTCGACCTTTAAAGGGCAAGATCAGCATTTGATCCCAGTTCCCCTCACCACTAAGTAGAAAGGATAAGAAATTATAGGTGAATTAGTGCTTCTCTTTGAAAGATTAGGACTAAGACAAAGACATCCTACTACTTATAAGGAAAGAAAGATGAAATGGGTTGAGGTTTTCAATTACTTAAGGATATATGCCCTCTGTAGTTTAGAGCTGATTGAGGATTAACGACAATGGCTGATTGCTTAAGCATGCCACTGTCATAATCATGATCAATGGATAAAATTGGTATGTAGTTAAATTTCATGTATATCGTATGCATAATTTGATTTGCCTTAGACACTTCTATTTCATGTGTAGGATCTCATTCTGGTTAACAATATTCTTTTATACATCTCATACTCATGGAACATACTTCAATTATATGGTGTGAACAGTATTTATGTTTCAATCTGGCTAAACAATGCAAATGAAGTGTGAATGCTCACTGAATTCTTTTTGCGTTGCAACAGATATGACTATTCTGGGTATGGGCAATCCACTGGCAAGGTATGAGAAGTGGAACACCCACATAAGTTTTGAGGAGCTTATAATTAGGAAAAAAAAAAAGAAGCTTATTTTGTGTGTTTTTCTTTTCTTAGCCAAGTGAGCAGAATACTTATGCGGACATTGAAGCAGCATACGAGTGCCTTAAAGAGACTTATGGGGTAAAAGAGGAAGATGTAATATTGTATGGACAGTCTGTTGGGAGTGGTCCTACTTTAGATTTGGCGTCCCGTTTATCCAGGTTAAGGGCCGTGGTTCTTCACAGCCCAATCCTGTCTGGACTCAGAGTTATGTATCCTGTTAAACGCACATACTGGTTTGACATTTATAAGGTGATTATAATTTCTACAAGTATTGCATGAGCTGTAATTTTACTGCATTTCATAGTAATTTCTTGGTGCTTACTGCTTTTTCTACAGAATATTGACAAAATCCCATTGGTCCGATGCCCAGTCTTGGTCATTCATGTAAGTCTCGCTCTTCGCAAGTTTAGGAATTATTTATATGTTAAGTATCTTCTTTGTCTAGTTTTGCGGCTGTATAAGACCAATTGTATGCTCTAGCGTTATATAAATCCAGCTGATTTCCATGCATTCAAATCATATCACATTAAATTCTAGTAATATTTTGTGAAGGATTTTCACAGAAACTTTCTCTTATTTAAGTGACTTTAATGTGTGTGTGGCCATTATTACAGTTATTGTGATTTAGCTGGGTCTAATACAAATCTGATCTGATTGGCCCACATTGACCATATGCAAAAGTGTTTTTATCATATTATCCACCATACTGATTCTTCCACAGTGTCTTGGGATTTTCCAAGAAATATTTCATTTACAACAATTTGAAACTCCAATGCTGCACTAATATTATTTTGCAAGTGTAGAGGGTCTGAACTATAGGTGCTAAAACAAGATTACTTTAATTATTGCTTGTAGAGAATGGTTCTGGTCCAGTGTATAACAGACCACCCATTTTCATGAACATCTCAAACAACAAAACGGTTGTGGACTGTGTACCATGATTCAATTTCTTTCTTCCCTTTCAAAGAACCAATTTTCAAGATTCAAAGAACAAGATCTTCAAATTAGAAATCAAGATGAGGAGCCAAACAAAGGCCATGTGGAGATGTGAAGGAAGTAACAAGAAGCTGCGCAAGTAAAAAAGACACTATATTTGGAGATTTCAGTATATACGATTGGCTATATTTCGCAACTTTCCTTTTGGTGTCTTTTGTTTTCTTGTTAAATCCACAAATATTATTATGAAGCTTAAAAGGTGCATTTTATAGATATAGTGTATTGACAAGGCAACATTAAGCTTTCAGACCATATTTGATCATTTGAATTTGTGTTTCCATTTTTTTTATCATGTGTTTTTCCATTCTTTGCCCTTCAAATTTTCTTCATTGATCATGTTTAAGTGTGTCTGTTCTTGTGCTTATGAGATATAGTCTTAACACCTACGGCTTAATCTTGACATTTAACAGGGCAGTGAGGATGATGTAGTAGATTGTTCTCATGGTAAGCAGCTCTGGGAGCTGTGCAAAGAGAAGTATGAGCCATTATGGGTTAAAGGTGGCAATCACTGTGACCTAGAGCTTTATCCAGAATATATAAAGCATTTGAAGAAGTTCATATTAGCTGTTGAAAAATCAGGACATTCCAGAAATGGATCTACCGATCAGATGGACAGTGCTCAAAAAGGTGTAGATTCCCGACCTAGACAAAGCGTAGATCATAGAGAAAAGTCTAGATCAAGCATAGATCATAGAGAAATGCCTAGAGAAAGCACAGATCGAAAAGAAAAATCTAGGGTGAGCACCGACAAGAGAGAAAGATCGAGAAGGAGTATGGAGTTTACAGAGAAAACCACTGATATTGCTGAGCAGCCAGAGAGAGCTAGGAACAGCATAGATCGGTTGGCCTCAACTTAGATTTCTAAAATTTCTTCACTCGTATATATGTGTGTTATATTCTTTCTCTAAAATTTCTTCACTCATATATGCAAATTTCGCAAAAGTTTTCCTTGACTGTCAGACTTTAATTATGGCAGCTTTGGAGAGATGATGAGATCAGCTGTTTTGTGCAATATCGACTGTTTCAAGCCTGAGGCTAAGGTCTGAGGATGGAGGGGAGGTCAGTTCAAATAGCTCAGACATTTTTCTTAATCCTCTTTTGTTTTAGATTAGTATTTAGATTTTCCAGGCAAGGGGTAATCTTAACATTTTCTCTGTTCCTTTCAGTTTCATGTCTTGAACTTTTTCTTAAGTTGCAGATAATGTATTTCCATTCCCATTATACATAAGTCATTTGTTTAAGCTCAATTCATTTTGAAAACCCTTTTCCTCCATGAAAAAGAAGCTGATAATCTTGCAAAGATGTGCAACAAAATGCATCTCACCATTCTCTTGTAGCCGCGACTCTAGATTGGTGGATTCTGGAGAGGTTTAGAGAAAGTCTCGATCTGTTGATTAATCAGCCAGTTATGACATCTTGAGCAAATGATTTGTTTCTAACAGTTTCACTATTCGTAATTTGTTGGCTGATGCAGAACAGAGCTATTTGATTTTGATATCATATGTAAAAGTGGTGGGATAGACGTTGATGTATGCTGGGATCTGTTATTTCTTATTACTAGATCCTTCGGGATAGAATGATATGGGTCCAATACTGAAAAATAGATAAGCTTTGACACCAGTTAGTTCTGAGTCGAGACTCGTCTCACCTCTTCTGCTGCCATTTGATTATCGTGACACTGAAATCCGGTTATTTTATTGCTTGTCTAAGTCCTAGTTGATCAAATTCCCTATTGGTTTGTGTTATAGTATAAAACTGATCAAATATTACAGGGTAGTTTATACTTGGACTAAAATTTATGATATCAAACTGTTCGGTTTAAGATTCATGAATAGAGTACTGTTTAGAATAGCATTTTCACATTTTTAGTACGACAAAGAACATTGTGAGATTTTGGAGTATATAGTAAGATTGTTTAAAAGGCTCATCAGATTATGTTTTTTAATCATTTGTTTGGTGCATTATACTTATTATGTTGCGGGAGACCCACAGTTTGCACATGATATGATTTTGCTCTCAAATTGAGATTAATCCATATACACCTATATGCACATGTATAAAGGAGTCTTATTTTGCAAAATGTTTGTTGCCAATTATATTTCTAATACATATTCAATATAGGGGTATTAGGGTAGAGTAATGTTATTTGGCCACATTATGGCCGGCCATCAACTCTTTTATTGAATAGATAAAAGGAGTAAAAAAAGTAAAATGCATCGGACCCACTAATCATCGCAAATATTTTATTAATTTTATATATTTAATTTAACTAATAATAAAGTAAAAGGCATCAGACCCACTAAGCATTACAAATATTTTATTAATTTTATATATTTAATTTAACTAATAATACCCTTGTAATGGTTATCATAATGTGGCTGCATAGCTTTATTGATTAGGGTAATATAATATGATAGATTTATTATTAACAACTAGTGTCACACCCATGCGACGCACAGGATAAACTGCATCGTGTATTATTTTAATTCTTTAAATATGTATTATGGTCATGATCTATCTTTTATTAATGTTTCTTATGGAAATTATCAATTTCTATTTTTTTCCTGCATGTACAATATTATTTTAAAATTATAAATATATGAATTGTTACATTTTTATTTACACCTAAGTATCTAATTTTTTCTATTTTAAAATTTTCTGAGAAACGATAAATCGATACATTTAGTGCCTAATTCAGATGATCATTTCAGTCGTTTTATATTATTTTTCATTCTCGTCTAATTAGTTCTTGATTATGTGCTTAATTTGAGCCGTTCAATTTTAATTTTATCTTTAATACCTAAGGTATGCATTGTGTATATTTCCACATGCACACACGTGACACGTATATATGCATTGTTCTAAATTCAAATCAATATTGACTATAGAGTACACACGAGCAATTATATAATTGGTTCATTGATCGTAAATTCTGTTAGTTTATATTGATTTTTTTTTTATGTGTGTGTGCGCGCATTACTTACTATTGAAAAATCTTTCAAGGCATAACTGAAGCACCATCTAATGTGATTGGCTAGACTTACCACTCCAACTTCTAGCGACTTCACCAACAACTTCAACCAAAAGAGTGCAAATAATTTGTTGTTTGTTAAAAGAAATTAATAGTATTAAACTTGATTGATTTTTCTTTATTTTATCACATAAATACATACTCGAATAGTTCACGATCTACATTCACGTGTTCTCAATTCACGAAGTTGTTTCTTTTATAAACATACATACTTCCCAAATTTTTCTGATATCCGTGATTTTATCCCAATACATAAAAAGTACATAGTTTGAAAATATATTCATTCACTTATCGAAAGTTGTATAGTTTAGATTATGAAGTCGTATTTATGAGAAAAGATGGTGAAAGAATGGATGGAGAGTGATGGAGTTGCATATCTATATATGGATGAAGACTATCCTTATGGATATTGTTATTCATTCAATCATTCTACGATGTCTTGGCAAGAATTCAAAATGCTCCATCGAAATCGAATTATTTGATTACCATTTTTTACGTAATCTGTTCTTTATTTTTCTAGCAAGAAAATAGAGAAAAATGCATCCTCTCTTTCAATGAAGTGGCTTTCAATACATCCTTACTTTAGCCCTATTAAGGGGTCATTTTTATAGTTAATTATATTCCAACGTTAATTTTCCAAATTAAGAGGTGAATTCTGCAGCCATCAAATTATTTGAAAACAATAAAAAAGAGCATCAATTATTGACTTTTCATTGCCAAGTTTGAAGATCGATATATTAATTAATATGCAGACATAAAAGTATCATCAATTTTGGAATAAGAATAGTTGCACAATGCCTATATATCTTCCATAAAAGTGAAGTGGTAATTCATTTCTCAATCTGACACCTTAAATGCATGTTTGTTTGTTCGGTTTTTTTTCTTTTTTCACTTCATCGATCTAACTTTAAGACTGTATATGAAGAAGTTGTATAGTAAGAAGAAATACATTATTCTTGCTAATTAATAGTATTTCTAGTCTTTTTTCTTCGCATTCACTACAAGAATAAATAAAACAAAGTGAACAAAGAAAATAATAATAATGAAACTACAGCTATCCACAAGTTGATGTCGAACCTCATCTTTCCAAAGGCACAAAGTTTGCTTGAAAGTTAATTCCCTTCATTCTATAGACGGAGAAGCAATCCTCGGCATGGAGTTCTTCAAGATATATGCTTGTAAAGGTATAAGACTTTGTACTTGATGAATATTTTAGAAACAATGTTGAGCTACCACCGAATTCCTACTTGGTCGAGCCTCAAATTGTAGCGAGCTTTTTCTATGAAGCCCACAAAGCACCAGAAAGCTTCATGGGAGAGGAGATCACTCATCCCTTGGCAATAGTGCTATTTAATCGAAAAGGAAAAACAGATGATCGAATTGTGTGGGTGTTTTAGGTTTTTAGAATTATGAAATATATAGGCACCATACATTTTAAAAGTAGGAAATAAATTCATTATATAGCATGAATCATGCACTTGTAACCTCTAATTAACTATATGATTGAAAATTATTAATATACAATTGAAATCTACCATTTATATTTAAAATTTCCAAAAACACCATTTCGATAATTATGAAAATTAAAGTAATTATATAAGGCATGAAATAAATTTTGCATTTGTAATGTCTAAAATTAAATGATGATTAAATTGAAAATTTAAATTAACAATAAAAAAAGTTACTATTTACTGTATTATAGTAGTTACTAAAAATAAACTCCCGCAGTCACTTTTAAGGTGCATGATCAAGGCACCAATTTATATCTGATTAGCAAAAAGTTGCACATGTAATTTTATATTATCCTTATTCTTATCCAACACAATAAAAATAATTAATATTCTAATCATGAGGAATTTAAAAATAATACTACTATTATTCATATTAAAAAGAATGATTGAAAGTAAATATAATACAAATGAAAATAATTAATTTTGTATAATCTATAAATACTCCCTCCGTCCCATTTCAATAGGCCTAATTTTCTAATTGGGCCGTCTCACACCAATTGGTATGTTTCCTAAAGAATTACCCATTATTTATCACCACATCATTCACTCACTTCTCAGCACGTATCACAATATAATTTAAATCCTAAAAGTTTAAACTATCATAACTTACTCGTTTGTTCTCCGATTTTTATGATTTTTATACTATCAAATTAAAGGTCTTGATATGATATTTCATTTAAGATCAGACATCAATATGTTTTTATGTATTTATGATGATTTAATTTTAAAACAATAAAATTTGCATTAAAATATTAAACACTACGCTTTATACACACACTCTTCTAAAATCTCGTGCCGAAAAGAAACAAGCATGTTTAAATGGAACAGAGGGAGTATAATTTATTGTTGATATTAAAAAGAAATAGTGGTTGAATAAATAATGTATAATCTAAATTAAAATAAATAATATAAAAAATACGCCTATGAAATTGCGAGTAATGAACAATAAATAACATAGAAATGTGTATACAATTATATGTACACTAATATTATATACTACTCCTCCGTCCCTTTCAAGTTGAGTCATTTCATTTCAGCATTTGTGGTAAACGTTTTCAAGCGTCTTGATAATAGGTTTTAAAATAAATTTTTGAAATATTTTTTCTTTTACGGGATACTACGAATGTTGTAGTATCCCGTAAAAGAAAAAATTCTTTAAAAAGTTATTTTAAAACTCATCATCAAGACGCTTGAAAACGCTTCCCACAAATGCTGAAAAGAAATGACTTAATTTGAAAGGGAAGATGTAGTATTATTTATCATATTTTTCATTGACATAATGTATATAATAGGACGTAATTTAATGAACTGAAAGATTATTTAGACTAATAGTATTATATAATATTTATATAATTAGTAATTGACATTAATGTAAATAAATGTTAATAATTAATGAACTGAATTTTTCATATAAAGGCTTACGTAGCTACTATTATATACTACCTCCGTCCTTTTCAAGTTGTTACACTTTTTTCAGCAATTATTTCAAGCGTTTTCGACCGTCTTGATGATGAGTTTTAAAATAACTTTTTAAAGAATTTTTTATTTTACGGGATACTACAACACTTGAAGTACCCTGTAAAAGAATTTTTTTTTAAAAAGTTATTTTAAAACTCATCATCAAGACGCTTGAAAACGCTTGAAATAATTGCTGAAAAAAATGTAACAACTTGAAAATGACGGAGGTAGTAGTATATAGATACTTTATTTCAAGGATGTTGCTTAGTCTCTGTTTTGTTTTTCTTTTTGGAGGAGGTTTATTAATCTTCCTTTTCAAGGATTACGGTGAAGGATTACAGTGAAACAACGATTCATGGGCCGAAATTTAAAATACCCATTTTAAAAATGGGTATTAACAAAATACCCATTTTGAAATTACATGTGAAAAAACTACCCATTTTATTAAAATATTGGTGTGGGCCCGTATTTTTTTATAGAAAATTATGTAAAGCCTTTATCGATAAACTCATTATTTTGTCTTTTTGCTGTTCTTTGTTTGACATAAAACATTTAAAAAAAAATTAAAACATGATTTCTTCATTAAAATAGGCTCCCCTCAACTCATGGTAGTTACTAAAACTCTTGTTTTTTGGGGGATTTATGTGTGTTAGATATTATTTATTTAGAAAACCCCAAAATAAATTGTCAAAAAAAATTGAAAACCCCAAAATGAATTTAATTATGCTTAAATTATTCATATTTTAATTAATTATGCTTAATTTAATGTAATTATACTTAAATTCACGTATTTTCTTGTAATAATTTAAGTTTTGAGAATCACTAAAAACTTAATTAAAACGTTAATTAGTGAAATATTAGTGAATTTTGTTTCACCTAAAAAGTGCTAGCAATAAACTAGGTCTATCGTAGTACTTAGCAAGTTAAACCAAAGCCAGTTCTCAAGGAAAGCTTAACAGGGAAATTAATTATGTGATATTCTACTCTAAGAAAGCAAGTAAAATTTGGGGTTTTGAATTTTGATTAAATCCTAGGCTTTTAAATAAAAGAAAGTAATTAAAATTAATCTAGGCTTGAAAACAATTAAAATCAAATAAACAAATAAAAGCAATTAAACTTAGACTTAATTTAAAATTAAATTAAAAGCAATAAACCTACCTAGGCATGAATGAAAAAGAAAGCAACAAAGAAAGCAAATAAAACTACACTAGTGCAAAGAAACCTAGTCATGCTTATAAAATTGAATCTAAAGAAATTAAGTAAACTTTGAATCTTGAAAAATAAATAAGAAAAACAAAGAGCATAAAAACAATTGAAAGATGAATCTAAGAACTCCAACTAAGCTTATTAGATATTTAAATAATCAAAGAACGAAAAACGAACGAAGAATTAAAGAGAAAAGAAACTTAAATTAAAACTTGCAAAAACTCAAAATCTTGATCTTCAATTCTCCTTGTCAATTCTCCAACTAAAACTAATGTTTTCAATGCTAAAAACTAGGTCCCAAAGAGAAGGGATTCACGTTCACAATAGTTTACATATTTATAGATCTCAAAAACCTACTCAAATAAGGAAAATAATATAACAAGTCGGCCCGGCCCAGCAGCCCGTTGGAAATTCTTCTCACGATTTTTCCACATTGACGGGCCCAGCGGCCCGCTGGCCCGTCTTTTCGGCCTTTTTCCTTCTTTTTCTTCATCTCCTCTTCTCGTTTCTTCTTTTCCTCGACGAACTTCACTTACTTTCATCCTCTTTTCTCATCTTTCAAATAATTCTCCTCTCAACCCCAACTTCACCTAAAACATAAGAAAATAAACAAGAAAGGCGAACAAAAGAAACTAAAAATGACTCACAAAACACTAGAGCATTCACACAAAAACATACTAAACAAATCCCCCACACTTAATCATTTGCTTGTCCTCAAGCAAACTATACTTAAGATATGATATCAAGCGATGAATTATGAAGTGACAATGCATTAGGCTTTAGTATTTTCTACAATGCATACAAGTGAGACATGCAACTTCCCAACAAACTTTTCATAGCAAACTTCAACATTTAGCCTCTTTAAACAAGAATCCTCACAACATGAAAACTATATGAATAAACCCTCATCTCTCAAGTGTATAGGTAGGAAAAGAAATCACTCAATTCAAGACAAACACAATGTCTACTATAAGCTTGCAAATCGTCTCTCCTCTCCATTGCTTAGTGTGTGCTCAAAATAAAGATAAAAAAAAACTTATTATTGGTTGTAATGTGGGCTCTTTGGTAGGTGGGGAATTTTTTGGCTAAAGTGAGTTAATCTCAAAGGTCTCATTTCACTCAACTCTCTCTTTCTTTTCAACAACTCTTGAACCCCCCACACTTCTTCAAACCAAGGCTCAAAAACTTCAAAATTCAATACCAAACTTCTTTCAAAAATTCAATTTTACTTCCTACTCATTTATGCTCTTATTCATTCTCCTTTTTTTTTTTAATATATATATAGAGCTTATATGAGTAGGAGGTTTTACTTTCTCGATCCAATTTCCTATTCCTTTTCTTCTCTTTTTCAAAAGATCTTTCAAACAACACACTTCCAATCCAAACCAAAACTCAAAATGTTAATTCCTTACCCAAAGCTTCCAAAGAAATTAGATCTAAGTAATAGATCTCCAAGGCTCAAAAGGGCAAACTAGGATTTAGTGTTTCAAATTTGGACAAGGTAAAAAGGAAAGAAAAGGCTATGAAAGATGGCCTAGAATTATTTCTTCATTTTTAAGCACACGATGCAATCTAGAGGGAGAAATCAAGGCAAGTTCTAGAGGCAATTATGCATGCTTGAACATTCACACACAAGAAAGGAATTTGACTATCATCATGCATTTAGTCAAGGCTCAAAATCTCACAACATAGGGTAAAAGGTGATTCATGTTCGTGGAGGTTAAAGTCTACATTTACCAATCAAATCTATCAAGTCCCAGCATGCCCACAAGTAAGTTTTTAATCAAAACAAGCAATCATCATTAGCCTCATTATCACAACAAAACTCATGCTTGACCGATCTACATAAATGTTGAAAGACTCACAAAAGGATTAAGCAAAAAAAACAAAAATAAATTCTAACACAAAATTTCTACACCTCCCCCCACACTTAAATGCATGAAATGTCCCCATTGCAACAAAAGTAAAAAGAAAGGGATAGAAAGCTTCACTAATGACGACACAATTCGGCAATCAAGCTTTCAAATCCGCAAAGGACCTCATAAGCGAGTTACCTACACAAACAAAAACAAAGAAAACCAAGCATAATACCTACTAAAGAAAATAGAATAAATTAAAAGAAACAAAAAGAAAAAGAAAAAGAAAAACTAACTTACCAAACTTACCAAAACTAAAAAGGTGGGTTGGAGGGATCGGAAGATGAAGCCCAAGGAGTACCGGCCCAAGGATCCGTCTCGGTGCGAGGAGTAAGGTTAACACCGGACCAATGAGAAAATTGTGTCTCCAAATTCGAGACTCTCCTATCAAGGCTACTTACATTCGTGTTGATGGATCCCATGTGTGTGTTAATAGCCCGAAGAGTGGTACCATGTTCATCAAGACGCTCCATGATACGGGCTTGAAAGGAAGCAAAACCCGTTTGGAAACCATCATAACCAAACCCGGAGCGATAGTCATAAGTAGGACTCTCCGGTGGAGTTAAAGGCTCTTCATAAGCATCTTCTTCCATTGCATCCTCATGTGATGATCCCCCTACTCCCGAAGGACCTTCTCCATCAACTCTTGACCCTCTAGCAACCGTCATTTCCTCATGAACACAAGGACGGTCGGCAATGGGGAAAAACTCGGTAGCAGCTTCAAAAATTTTCCTTTCACAAACTCGGCCAAGCTAATTTGCACACTTTGTACTGCATCATGTCCCTTCCCGGAAGTGCTATACCAAAATGCCTTGCCAAACCGGCTGCAATGTGAGTCAAAGAAGGACGACTCTTGCTCCTCTTCTTAATGCTATCAATTTGAGCCCAAATAAAAGGTGAAAGACACCTTCTTATCATGCTTAGCACACCAAAGTAGGAAAACCTCATTGCTATTAACCCTATTCGCCTCTTTCTTCCCCAAAATATTATATGCAATGAACTTATGCAAAAAGGAAAGAACTCCATCTTGAATGAAACCGGCTTGTGTACCACTAGGATTCCAATTATGAAATCCCGTCAACTCATGCCATGCCAAATTCACATTAAAACTATCGGGCACACTCATAAAAGCCGCCTCATCAATGAAAAATTCAAAAGCATCATGCATATCCTTCACAGTAATCTCATACTCAAGCCCCATAAATCGACAAGTCGTGCTCGAATTCCCTACCTTATAATCACAAGTAACAAGCATCTCCCAATACAAAGCATCATACCCAACATTCACATGCTCAGCTAATTTATACAAACACAAATTCTTCAAGTACTTAACCAATTAAGCTCGAATCCTTAAACTTCTAACTAAATCCCAATCAAAATGATGTGGAGGAGTAATAGTTAGAGGTAAAAAAGGAACTAAAGAGTTTACCTTCCGCATGAGACAAGAGAGGAAACGGGCATCAATACATCCGTGAGTTGGGTCGATGTTGTGGGCTTGAGAATGCGAGCTCTCTTTGGGTTCTTGGGAACGAGCCGGACGTTTGTTGGGGTGAACCATCTTCAATGGTGGACGAGGGGAAGCGGATGGGCATCGATTTGGAGAGAAGATACGGTTGTTTCTTGTGTTGTGGGAGAAGGAGGCGTCGATTGAGGGTTTAAAAATCCGCTGGAACCGATTTTGACTAGGTCCAGCGACCTGCTGGGGTCCAGCGGCCCGCTGGGCCTCCCTCTCGCAAATTTTCACCGCTTCGTCCCAGCGGCCCACTCGGCCAGCGACCGCTAGGCCGAGCTCTCGAATTTCCTCCTGAAATTGTTTTTTTTTTTAATATATATATTCCTACAAAATAAATATTTAAAATTAGTAAAAATACAAAAAATAAAATTAAGAAAAATCAAGAAAATTAACGAAACGTGGGTTGCCTCCCACGAAGCACTTGTTTAACGTCATTAGCTCGACGAGAATTAAGGGCTTATTAACGAGGCAGGTCGGAAACCAAAGTCATCTCCACCGTGTGAGGCGTCATCTCCTCCATGTAGATTTTCAGTCGATGCCCATTGACAGAGAATGTGTACCCCGTAGCCTCGTTCATGATCTCCACAGTACCATATGGGAACACCTTTGTAACAGTGGATGGTCCACTTCATCTTGACTTTAACTTGCCCGGAAACAACTTGAATCGAGAGTTAAAAAGCAACACCTTCATTCCGGGCTTGAATTCCTTGAAAGCAATTTTCCGATCATGAATCATCTTGAGTTTGTCCTTGTATATCTTGGCATTTTCATAAGCCTCATTGCGAAGCTCATCCAATTCCACCATTTGCAAGACTCGACGATCATGAGCTTCGGTGAGGTCAAAGTTGATTTGCTTGAGTGCCCAATACGCCTTGTACTCAATCTCCACGGGCAAATGACACGACTTCCCAAACACCAATCAATAGGGGCTCATTCCCAAAACTCCCTTGAATGTCGTTCGGTACGCCCACAATGCCTCATTCAACCTTTCAGACCAATCCTTTCTTGATGACTTCACCGTCTTCTCCAAAATCCCTTTGATTTGCCTATTGCTCGTCTCAGCTTACCCTGAAGTTTGAGGATGATAAGGAGTCGCCACCTTGTGAGTAATCCCATTCTTCATCATAAGCTTCTCGAAAAGCCTATTGCAGAAATGCTTCCCTCCATCACTAATGATTGCACGAGGAAATCCAAACCTACAAAGAATATTACCATGCACAAACTTCAAGACAACATGAGAATCACATGTTCTAGTGGGGATAGCCTCAACCCGCTTGGACACATAATCAACGGCAAGTAAAATGTATTCAAAACCATTGGATTTTAGAAAAGGGTCCATGAAATCAATACCCCATACATTGAAAATCTTGACAGTCAAGATGGGATGAAGTGGCATCTCGTTCCTCCTTCCAATTGACCCTACTCTTTGGCATCGATCACAAACCAAATAGAAATCTTGGGCATCCTTGAACAATGTCTTCCAATATAGCCCACTTTGGAGAACCTTGTGTGTAGTCTTTTGGCCACCAAAATGTCCTCCACATGCATCTTTATGGCACATCCTCAACACATCAACTTGCTCATGATCCGGAACACAACGCTGAATGACATCATCTTTCCCAATCTTGAACAAGTGAGGATCCTCCCAAAAATATTGCCTACAATCATGAAGAAACTTTTTCTTGCCTTGCTCGGTTAGTACATGCATTTTCTCATTATCAGTTAGAAAATTAGCAATATCCGCATACCAAGGCTCAATATCAATTGCACACACATTTTCAAAAGGAAAAGACTCATGAATAGCATCATCATTCAAACATCGAGGGATATTATCAAGACGAGACAAATGATCAGCTACCAAATTATCACTTCCTTTTCTATCTTTTATCTTAATATCAAACTCTTGCAATAACAAAACCCACATAATGAGTCTAGGTTTGGCTTGTGCCTAGGTCAACAAATGTTTTAGAGCACCATGATCACTATAGATAATTACCTTAAACCCTATGATGTAGGAACGAAACTTATCTAAAGCAAAAACTACAACAATCATTTCTTTTTCAGTGGTGGTGTAATTTACTTGAGCAGGATTTAAAGTCAAACTCGCATAATAAATCACTCGCAACATCTTATCGACTCTTTGACCTAACACAGCCCCTACAGCAGAGTTTGATGCATCACACATGATTTCAAAGGGAAGTGACCAATCGGGGCCAACTACAACAGGGGCAGAAACTAACTTCTCCTTAAGTGTGGTAAAAGAGGCTAGACATGCATCATCAAAGTGAAAAGGAACATCTTGGGCAAGTAAACGGCATAGAGGTTAACTTATTTTAGAAAAATCCTTAATGAAATGCCGATAAAAACCGGCATGACCTAAGAAACTCCTAATTCCTTTGACATCACAAGGCGGAGGCAACTTTTCAATCACCTCCACTTTTGCTTTGTCGACTTCTATTCCTCGACTTGAAACAACATGACCCAAGACAATACCACTTTTCACCATAAAATGACTCTTTTCCCAACTCAATGTAAGACCACTCTCGACACATCTCTCCAAAACTCTCTCTATCTTACGTAAACAATCATGAAAAGAAGACCTAAAGACAGAAAAATCATCCATAAATACCTCAACAAAGTCACCTATCATCTCCGAAAAGATAAACATCATACAACGTTGAAATGTACCCGGTGCATTACAAAGTCCAAATGGCATCCTCCGATACGCGTACGTTCGAAACGGGCTTGTAAACGCCATCTTCTTTTGATCTTCCGGAGTGATGACAATTTGATAGTAGCCTGACAAACCATCAAGAAAACAGTAAAAATCTTGTCCAGCTAATCTATCTAACATTTGATCAATAAAGGGAAGAGGAAAGTGGTCTTTTTGGTGGAAGCGTTCAACTTCCGATAGTCAATGCACATCCTCCATCCCGTAACAGGACGAGTAGAAACCAACTCATTCTTCTCATTGGTCAAAACGGTGATCCCTCATTTCCTTGGCACGACGTGCACCAGGCTAACCCACTCACTATTGGTGATGGGATAGATGATTCCTTCCGCCAGTAGCTTGTAGATCTCCTTTCGCACAACCTCCATCAGAATTGGATTTAGCCTCCGTTGTCCATCTCTCTTAGGACGTGCTCCTTCTTCGAGGTTGATGCGATGCATGCAAGTAGTAGGACTGATCCCTCGAATGTCCGCCAAACTTCAACCGAAGGCAAGTTTGTTCTTTTCAAAACTTGAAGGAGATCGCCCTCTTCTTCCTTGCTCAATGCACTTGAGATAATCACTGGTTTCCTGCTATCATCCTCCAAAAAGACATGCTTCAAATGTGATGGAAGCTCTTTCAACTCCACCTTCTCTTCCTCCTTCTTGATTTGTTCCCGTTCCTCATGTGTTGGTTCTTGAAAAGGAAATGGAATAGAAATACCAAGATCTTGCTCCATTTGCTTCCACTCTTCCTCATCACCTGAACCCCAAAACACTTCCTTTATCTCATCGTCATTTTTCTGCACAAAAGAACTCTCGGCTAAGGCATCAATCGCATCAATGTAAGAACAATTATCATTACGATTAGCCGAAGAAATAACATTTTTATGCACAGAAAAAGACACATCCTCCCCTAACACGGACATCTTAATAGTTCCATTCTTCACATCAATCAAAGTATTAGTAGTGGCCATGAATGGTCTACCTAATAAGAGTGTGTGTTCCTTACCATCTTCATGCACTTCTCCTATCTCTAACACAACAAAATCAACTGAAACAATTAATCCACCCACACAAACCAAAACATCCTCTACAACTCCCTTAGGATAATGAATTGATCGATCAGCAAGTTGCAAAGTCATGCGAGTGGATTTCAAATTACCTAACCCTAATTGTTTAAAAATAGAGTAAGGCATGAGATTAATTCCAGCACCCATATCCAACATACCTGATGCTTGCTTACTGTTTCCCAAGGCAATGTGGATGACGAAGCTTCCCGGATCACGTTGCTTTTGAGGTAGAGGTTCTTGCATGATCGAACTTGCAACCTCCGATACGGTCACTTGCTCAGCATCCTCAAACTTCCTCTTCTTTGATGCCAACTCCTTGAAGAATCGAACGTAGGCCGGAACATTTCGGATCACATCGAGCAACGGCAAATTCACATTCACCTTGGATAACATCTTGTAGAAATCCTCAAATTGTTGATCTTGCTTCTTGTTCTTGAGCTTACTTGGGAATGGAATGGGAGGCACATACGGATTTGGAGATTTATGGAGCTCGGAATCAGGCTTTAGCACAGCCTTCTCGCCAGAATCGCCCAGGGCCAGCGGCCTGCTGGGAGATGCTCTTGGGAAAAAAAATTGGGGGCTCAGCGGCCCTCTAGGGTCCAACGGCCCGCTGGGATTGGCTCTCGGGAATTTTGACTTTGTTGTCGAAAATTTTTCCGTTTCGCAAAATGGTCACTGCTTGAACTTGATGTGGTTGCATCCCTTAAGCTGGAAGCTTCCCGGATTGTGCACCCTGTTGCAATTGATTCAATGTTCTGGAAATTTGTCCAAGTGTCGTCTCAAGTCGCTTCATGGTTGCTTCTTGATTATCTTGCCTTAAAAGAACCGTCGCCAATGGATCTTGAGCTTGGAGTGCCGGAAGGGCAAACACAGCTGGTGGATTGGGTAAAACAGGCGGTTGTTGTTGAGGTGGTGGTACTTGATGTGTTCGATTGTTGGAATGAAATTGATGTGGAGGTTGATATGGTTGTTGTGAGGTGTAATAGGGTTGGTGAGGTGGTTGTGGTGAGTAAGATTGGTTTTGAGGAGGGTAGTAAGGTTGATGTGGTGGTGGTTGATTAGAATGATATGGTGTATAGTAGGTTTGGTTTTGGGGGTATTGGGAAGGTTGACGACGTGGTTGGAAATTTTGGTTCGTACCTTGCCCTTGAGGTCGATACCCTGTTTCTTGTTGATTTCTTCATGGTGGATTTTGTTGAGGCGGTGCTTGTGGTTGATAACCTTGTGCAGCAAAGATCTCCGCTCCTCCCTCAAAAGTGAGATTTCCCATGTTTGGGCAGTAATCAGCAATGTGCCCCAATTGTTGACAAACATCACACACCTCGATTTTGGGTTCTTGGACATACGAGATAGCTTTTTGAACCGGAGGTGTGGTGGGCTTGAGAATTTGTACCGGAGGAGTGGATGGTGGTTGTGGTTGATTAGAGAATGCATTCATCTCAAGATCCTCCATCTTTCTTAATACCGCGGTCATTTGCTTCTTCATCTCAGAACCGATGCTAGCCACGTTGCCCTCACTATTCGACCCTCGAGACGCCTTCCTTTGTGAACTCTTAGCAACAGTCTCAAAAATTGCAGTCGACTCCCTAACTATTTTCTCGGTGATGTCTCCTCCCGCTGCACTGTCTAGTCCCTCATAGAAAAACTGCTACAACATCTCGTTCTCAAATTTGTGGTGTGGGCATTTTTGCAGCAATCCTTGAAATCTCTCCCATGCCTCGTGGAATTCCTCATCGGGAGCTTACGAGAAATGCATGATCTTGGATCGGAGCTCGAACGTTTTCTTGCTAGGGAAGAACATGAGCGTGAACTTCTCACAGACAGCGCCCTAAGTAGTCAGTGAATTGGGGGAAAAGGACCGGTACCATGTCTTAGCTCGATACTTCAAGGCTAGTGGGAAGCACTTCATTCTCAATTGCTCCTCAGTGATGGCTCCAAATGGAAAATTGTGGACAATGGAGCAAAATTCCTCGATGAAGTCCAAAGCGTCCTCATTCTCCATGCCATGGAACTCAAGAAGTAACTTCTGATGCTGCGGTTTGAGCTCATGATCCCTGACCGGAGTAGTCAGGGCAATCGCCGATGTAGCGGTGATGACTGTGGGTCTGCCAAATTGGCAAATCGAAAGTTCTGCCATCTCCGGATCTACTACCACGGCCGGCTGTTCCAACGGGTACGCTAGCTTTTCCTCAACAATTGGTGTCTTGAGCAAACTAGGACCGTCTTCTGGGTTCTCGAATTCTCCTTGTCCCGCGAGCGCTGCCATAATTTTCTTCTTGCGGTTGATATTGTCAATGAAAGGTGCCAAGGGTTCTTCTTGACTTCGAGTACCTTGCATGCACAACACTCAACAAACAGATCAAACACACCCATGGGAAAAAGAGAAAATCAAGAACAAAAAAAATATATATATATATTTTATTTTTTATTTTATAAAAAGAAATAAAAACAGAAATAAAATCACACAATTAATCGCCTAAAGCTCTCCCCAGCAACAGCGCCAAAATTTGTTTCACCTAAAAAGTGCTAGCAATAAACTAGGTCTATCGTAGTACTTAGCAAGTTAAACCAAAGTCGATTCTCAAGGAAAGCTTAACAGAGAAATTAATTATGTGATATTCTACTCTAAGAAAGCAAGTAAAATTTGGGGTTTTGAATTTTGATTAAATCCTATGCTTTTAAATAAAAGAAAGTAATTAAAATTAATCTAGGCTTGAAAACAATTAAAATTAAATAAACAAATAAAAGCAATTAGACTTAGACTTAATTTAAAACTAAATTAAAAGCAATAAACCTACCTAGGCATGAATGAAAAAGAAAGCAACAAAGAAAGCAAATAAAACTACACTAGTGCAAAGAAACCTAGTCATGCTTATAAAATTGAATCTAAAGAAATTAAGTAAACTTTGAATCTTGAAAAATAAATAAGAAAAACAAAGAGCATAAAAACAATTGAAAGATGAATCTAAGAACTCCAACTAGACATTTAAATAATCGAAGAATGAAAAACGAACGAAGAATTAAAGAGAAAAGAAACTTGAATTAAAACTTGCAAAAACTCAAAATCTCGATCTTCAATTCTCCTTGTCAATTCTCTAACTAAAACTAATATTTTCAATGCTAAACTAAAAACTAGGTCCCAAAGAGAAGAGATTCACGTTCACAATAGTTTACATATTTATAGATCTCAAAAACCAACTCAAATAAGGAAAATAACATAACAAGTCGGACCGGCCCAGCGGCCCGCTGGAAATTCTTCTCGCGATTTTTCCACATTGACGGGCCCAACGGCCCGCTAATGTCCAGCGACCCATTGGCCCGTCTTTTCGGCCTTTTTCCTTCTTTTTCTTCATCTCCTCTTCTCGTCAACAAAAAAGACGAACAAAAGAAATTAAAAACGACTCACAAAACACTAGAACATTCACACAAAAACATACTAAACAAATTTTATGTATTATTAGTGTTTTATAATTAAAATAATGCAAAATAAAACTCTCAAAAATAATACTATAAAGGGCCGAGAATTTTGAAAAATTAAAATCTCTCGGCCGTTTTTAAAATTGAGTCGGCCGTTTTTAGGCTTGGGTCCCTTTTTATGATTCTAAAGTGTTTAAAAAATAATGTTAGTATATTATATAATTTGAATAATAAGAAAAATTATTAAGAAATTTAATGATTGCAATTCTAAATCTCCAAGGTATTCATCCATAAATACACACTCAAGTATAAATATCTATTAATATTTTTTTTTTGTTCCTCCTAAAAACAAAAGTTATGAAGGAGTTAATAAAAACGAAAAATTAAAAAATTTGTTATTGATTCAAAAAATAGGCTAAATTGAGACGATAACATGATTGATTATAAAAGAAAATAAAATTGTTAGATAATGAGTATGTAAAACCTTGTCGGGCGTACAAAATAACAACGTAAATTGAAGATAAACTATTATAACGAGAATAAACAAAAATGTAGAACAATAAGCCGGGTCGAGGAAAGCCCTCTTTCAGCAAGACGAGATACACCCCGATAGTGCTCTCAGTTTTGGCGTATCGTCCCCAAAGATAAAACGGTTTCGTCTCTAAAGGTTGCAACACCTGCAGACCGATAGAGCTCTGGCGAACTTGAGAAGAGGCGAGGAAATGAGTTCTAAAAACGTGAATGGAATGCAGAGAAGAAGATATGCAAATGTTGGTATGTCTACAATGCCTTCATGCACCCTATTTATAGGCTGCCTCACTTGAGGGGATTTAAATGCGATAATGGCATTAACCAGCCATTACTTGGCGGTTTCTAGCTGTTGTAGGTGGTGGAGTAATGGCTGAGTAACAGCCCTTCTACAAGCTTTCCGGATGGGCGGATGGACAACGAAAAGGCTACCACATTAGCCCGCTCAGAGCTGGACGAAGTGGCTTCCACATTAGCTCAATTCACCATATTTTTGGAGGTCCAAAAATATAACAATCAAGGCGCAAGCCAAAGTGACCAATTGTCAAGATCCAAGTCCAAGTCCACGAACCCGAGCCCGACTTGATACGTAGCCCACTTGTTTAAACAAATTTAAACAACACTACACATTGATATATAATCAATGTGGTATAACTTCCACTTCATTAAATAATGAAGTAACTCTCCACTAAACCACAACTTTTGCACATTTATATCTCACTTACCGGAAATCAGTTTTGAGCATACAAATATACCACGATCATCTACTCCGGGAATAGATCAATAATCTAATACTTAATTTAATAATTAAATATTAATTATTATTTATTTGGTCAAAAACTAAATTTCCAACAAAAGATTTAGTATAGGCTTAATTTAATTTTACTTAAATATTTTTTTAATTATGCTTACAAGATTTAGTATAAGCTTTTAGTTTTGTTGATTAATGTTAAAAGATTTTTTATGTGACATACACGGCTACGAATATTATCCCGTTATTTTTCCCCTTCAGATGTGTGTCATCCACTATAATAACTGGCCTCATACAGACTGGAAACGTAACACGAGTAGCGCCGAGAGCAACAAATACTTGTTTGAACCGGTCATCGTTGTCGATGTCGATCTTCAGCATTGCGAGGTAACCTGGCAGCATCGTGAACGAATCTTCGTATCTGCCACAAATCATCTGAATCGTGCAGTTTCGTCCCCTCAAGGCGACATCGTACTTGATGTCGACACCAAAAACTTCCTTGAGCTCGTTCATGATGACATTTGGCTTGATTATTTCAGAATCACATAGAATTCGTTTCGCAAAGTACACCCCAATGACCTTAGAACGGAGCTTCCTTTTCTGCAGACCCATTATGAATAATAATTCAGTTCAAATTTTGTACTCCCTCTTATTCTTATTATAAGTTGTTTTTGTTTTTTTCACACATATTAAGAAAAAAAAAATTACCAAATTTTTTACCTTATTTATTGCTAATTTCTCATCCACTCAACCGTCATTAAAAGTGAGAATATGAATAGAATGGGTTGGGACAGTTAATGAAATGGATGAATTAATAAGGGACAATCATGGCATAAGCTTCTAAAACAACAATTATTATGCAAATCGTGAAATAATTAAAACGAATTATAATAAAAATAGGAGGGAGTGTTAAATAAAAAATTATATTAATTTATTATAAAACTTTAATAAACAAACGGCCGAAAATTTTAGAAAAACGGCCGACAATTAAGTTAAAATCGGCCGAATTGTTTTTAATGATGGGAATTTCTTAATAATATATTGGGAATTTATTATACACCAATTTTTAAAAACGATTGTTTATCAATTTGTTAAAAACGGCTGTATACATCAATTTTTTTAAAACGGTTGTATACATCATTTTTTTTTAATAATAATGGGAGCTTCTTACCCAAAGATTATTAATTATTAACCTATGATCGGCCGTTATTAACAAATTTCGGCTATTATTAACAAATTTTCAGCCGTTTTTAACATATTTTCGCCGATTTTATTTAAACAGTATAATTTAATATTTATCCAAATATATTACACCTAAAAAATCATGCTTATTACACCTAAAGAATGAACATAACATTGAGCATGTAAATTCCAAAAATATTGAACCTAATATTATGCATGTAAATTCAAAATAAATAAATAAATAAATAATTACCTTAAATTTCTATTTGAACCGTAATTAAATAAGAATCCTACTACCTCTGTCTCGCTATCTTTGACACATTTTCTTTTTTGTGCCGTCTCACTATGTTTGACATCTTTCCTTTTTGGGAAATAATTAACACTCTCTAATTACACTTAACTTTCTATAATTAAATTTCATCATCCACTCATCACTTTTCAGCACATATCTCAATATAATTTAAATTCTAAAACTTTAAATTGTCATAACTTGATCGTTTGCTCTCGAATTTTTATAATTTTTATACCAAATTAAAGGTCTCGATACGATCTTTCATTTAAGATCAAACATGAATATATTTTTATTCATCTATGATGCTCTTGTTTTAAAATATGTATAAATACATAAACAACATCATATCCCTACATACATTACACTTTACACACGAATTACTTCCGCCTTAATTCCCGCGCCCAAAAGAAAAGTGTCTAACTTAGTGAGACGGAGGGAGTATTATTTAGTGGCTTGCTTCTTCCTCCTCCTCGTAGGTATCTTTTTAATTTTCCTTCTCAAATTTTCTGCTCCGGCTAAGAAACACACTCAAAATTTTTAATATTTTAAGGGGTTTGGATTTTGATGAATGCTAAATCTAGATTTTATAGGATAATGAATAGAGGAGTTTTGAATTATTTGATGAGAATAATTCACAAGAAATTATTTATTTTATTTTACTATTCGGTCCGTGACTAACAAAACAAATAATTCAGTCAATTTCACGGCTTAAATTTTCACCCTCAAATTTATCTATAAAAAAAATCGGCAAAAGTTAAGGAACAGCCAAAAAACATTACAGTCGGCCGAAAATAAACTTTAAATCGGCCGAAGAAAATTAATCGAACATTATATATGCATATTTGCCGACAAAATAAAATTGATTTGTTTATTATTTACTGTTGTTTCACGGGTGAATTATATACACTGAATTTATAAACCTGGCTCCCTCCTCTTTTGTCCTTTTTAAAAAATCTTGTCAACTTTAAAAAAGTTGTCAAAGTTGTCGGTGAGCTCACCAATTCATCGATAAAGTAATAATAATATAATGCATTGGGTATTTAATTTTTCTATGCATTTTCATTTTGGGTATTTACTTCATATACATTTTGAATGTGGGTAGAAATGCACTTTCATTTTGGGTATTTACTTCATATACATTTTGAATGTGGGTAGAAATGCATATTAGCAGAAGATTCATTGAATTTTGTAACGAAGAGAAAAAGTTGACAAGATGTCAAGTGTGATAAAGTTGATAATCAGTTATATTTGTATTTTTTTATTATTTTTTTAAATATTACCATGAGCATATTTAATGTCGACAATTGATGTGTTAAGATAGAAAAATTATTGACGTGAAGTTTACACTTTTTCCTCGGTCTTTGTTTAGTTGACCGTCGTCTCAATTAAGTCGAAATAACGTCAATTTCCACTTCAATAGTCACAATCAGAGAATTATAGAATTATAAAACTTTACTCCTATTTTGGCACAAATGCGATGCGAGTGAAATAAAACCTTTTCATATATTTGGCAATCAGTATACAACAGATCAGTAGTGCATAAATTTCAACTATATTTCACATAACAAGGTGCATTTTGTAGCTCGTTAAAAAATCTCGGTTAGAAGGTCAAATTACACGAAAGAAGACAAAAGCTCGTTGCTCAATCCTCTATCAAGATTCGACGTAAAACGTCAAAATAACAAATCTGCTAAAACCTCATCCAGCAATCGCGAGTTGCATCAGTAACCCAAACGATCATTTAGGGAGGTCCGTCCATCGCCTGATTGACCTGAGAAAATGTTGCAGGAAAGACAAAAAAAAAGTGAGCTGTAGAATGTCACAGATAAGACTTCAATATTGTGTGCTTTGATAGTGAAGTAACAAATGAATTACCTTTAGGTGGCACCCAAGAACTATAATCCGGTTCTTCAAGAAATGATGGCTTCTCGGGACCTAGCGCTCGCTTCTTCTTTTTCCCACCCTTGTTCTCTTTTTCTCGTTTTTCAGGTATAACGTCTTCACTCGCATGTCCATCTTCCTCATCTGCTGCATGATATCCTCTCGAATGTTTGAGCAACAACGCCACAGCATCCTCTGCCTTGAAACTGGAAGCAGGATTCGTTTCAGAATCTATGGCCTCACTGCCCTTGGGCTCAGCTACTTGCTTCCGCTTTCTTATGATTAGACCAGGTGCTGCATCTTCTATTCCTCCAGTTGAGTTTGCTTCGTTCAATATAGATGCCCTGTTCTTGTAGTCTACAAACCCGCCCTCTTGCACTTCTTGCACTTCTGCTGGCTCTAGTTTACTTTCTTGCTTCTTTACACCCTCCACAGCACCAAGCCATTGAGGCTTAGGTACAGTAAATGCAGAAGTACTCTGAACGTTTGCTGATTCTGGTTCGTTCTTCATAGTGTCAGGTTCTGATTTTGCATCGAGTGTGGCTTTTTCTTCCATTGATTTAACAAGTGAAGCCTCTGGTTCAACAGATTTACTCTTTTCTGGTGGGACATCGACTTTTTTATTCTTTTCTTGTGCAGATTTCTTGCTTGCATGTGAAGCAGGCTTCTTGATGATTGTCTTGGGATTCTGTTCTTTGGATTCTCTTTTCCTAACTGCCTCTCCTGTTGGATCTGCTATTTTCAGCAAGTAAAGAATCCTGTCCAGCTCTGATTGGAGAGTAGACAGCTCTTTCTGGATCTTTCCTTTTTTATCCAAAACTGTCACCAAACCAGGAAACAATGGTCAAAACCCAATCTGTGGCTAATATCTATGAAATACAACTTTTAACTAATTAATTGAAAAAAAGCAGCAGCAAGGGCCATAGGAACGGCAATAGAACTGATAAATGAAACAAATACATAGTTACAAGGAAAGTCAGGATGAGGAGATTACAATGGTACAATCGCATAAGCTCAATTGACTTATTTGAATAAAGGAAAATTAGTCATTTAGAAGGATTGGTCAAATTTCAATAAATTAAACTTCCAGTAAGAAAGTAAGTCACGCAAGCACCAATTGGAACACAAGGAAAACTACTTCCCTAACATTCTTAATGGGAATTTGTGTGGATAATGTTAACTTAGTGATATTTGAAATTTTCTTCTCTGCACGAACACAAAGCAGTAAGCACTAGTGACAAAAATACGGGAACAATGTCTGCATGAGTTGACCTAGTGGTAGTGGGGTTAATGCCTGAGACTTTCATGGCAAAAGATCTCGGGTTTGAGTCTTTTGTGGCGTGGCCTTTAAATTTCAGTTGAGTTGTTTCAAAAAAAATAAAAATACAGTAACAAATGCCTCAGTTTAGGCAATTACGGGAACAGTACTACACTGGCTAATGACCAGTTCATAAAGCACATAAGTATGCTTTAAGAAATTAGAATGCATGACATCAAACATAAATACTGTACTATAAAAGGGAACAAGAGTTGGATCATGAATATAACTAACATAATAACAGAACTAGCTCACCTAGCTGAGATGAGACTGCAGACATGTATGCATCGAGTGCATCTCCAGCTTCAGTAGTCTCATTCACCTCTGCTGGTTTCTCCTCGTCCGCAAGTAATTTTTCCTTATCTTCTATCTGTTTAACCAGAGCATCCTTCTTATCAAGAAGAGAATCAGCAGTTTCCACTGATTGATTTTCACCATTCTTTTGTTTTGAGGATTTCTGTGTCCGATCATAGAATTCATCATCATCACTGCCAGTCAAGAACACAGTAAATGCACCATCCCACAAAAAAGTAAGTTAATAGAATCAATACTTATCACGTAAGATACAGTAAAGCAACTTATTACAAAGACCTTACTTGAAACTAAGATAGAGAGAGAGATGCAAGAATAGAAATTTATGGGTCATAATCTTTCTTAAGCAGAAAGAGAACTTTTACTGTAATACCTCGTATAATCTTCTTCGTCATCTTCCATGGCCCCTTTGTGCTTACCAAAAGGCAGCTTCCCAGCTCTTGCACCTAAACTTTCACGAATACTTTCATTCAAAGTCTCTTCCAAGTTCTCAAGCTCTTCCATTATCTAAAGAAAGCTTTTGTTATTAGAAATGCAGAAAATGGATTCCAACTTCTGAACATTAATTCATACTCATTCTGCTAGTGGGCAGTGAACCCACATCAGAAGATGCTATCTCTTATGTGAGGAGATAGGAAAAAACAGCACAATGAAGGATGCTATCATCAAATTACGGAGTTACTAACTACCAGCTTCATATACCCCTAAATTTGGTAAATAAAAATGCAGAATTTCAAAAACCCAAGTCATATCTTTGATTCTCAAATTTCACAAGGACTGGATAATCAAAGGAGTCTCCTTAGGACATGAGCTAACAACCTAAAAGTGGACCAAATTGTGTAAACTACCCTTGAGATCCTGTATAAACGCAACGAACATATCTATTTCAAAAATCACAAGCACCATGCATTCATCTTAGAGTATCCCCCTACATAAGTGAATGTTGAAAAACAAAAGCAAGAGGACATCAGCAATTTATAAACTTTAAAGGTTTTCATGTATAAAGATTTATAACTGCAGCTGTTGCAATTTACACAAAAAAGAAATGCAAAAACAAAAGGACATCACATATGCCTTCTCTTCTCTCCCGTAGCTAGCGACCTATGTTAGCTACCCTATCTCCTAGGAACTGAATGTAGATTGTGATTTGGGAAGGGTTGTCTCCATATCCCAGTAGATTGCCAAGCTTTGAACTGTTTCTACTTTTAGAGCATCTTGTTCATGGGGATGCGTGTATTTTAGGTATTACAGAGGAAAGTTCTCGAATATGTTGCGGAACAAAGCTTAGTTGTCAGATCTGTTGATATTGACACTATATCACGATAACTATAGATAACAAGTAGATGACATAACATCCAGACTAAATAAATCTATCTCGTATACCTGTGACATCCTTTGCTCATTTCGAGCAATCTGAGTTTGCTGTCCTTGTGTTAACCCACCTTGAGCAATATCCTTTGCTCGAATAGCATCAATCTCTTTCTTCATGTGAGCTATCTATAGAAGAAGCGAAAACAGTTAGAAAGAACTACTATCTGTCGGCCATATAATCTTCCAGACCACAGATCTGGAAATGTATCCATCTGGGCCAAGAGCATAAATGGCAGTGATAGATATGATTAGTTGTTTCCCGCGGAATATTATCTTTTTATTATGATACGCTAAATTGCAACAAAGAATGATCCATGTTTAAAGTTTAGCTATTCCAATTGCAAATTGACCCACTACATCTTTTAGACTATAATCCTATACAAAATAAATAACACAAAGTTGATTTGGGTGTAATAGATGCAAAAGACATAATGGTATTGGCTGCAAAATGCATCATAAAAGCAACAAAACTGTGACCAACCTTTTCAAGTCTCTTAATAACTTTATCTCGAGTTTTTTCCTGCTTCTCAGTTAGCTGCCCCTTGTAAGTTTGCCAAGTTATTTCTTCAACTTCATCCTAAATATAAAGAACATCTCTTTCAATGTAAAGAAAACAAAGATACAAAAGTCCTAGAAAATTTTGAAGATTGACAAACCATGCATGAGTATATTAAGCAGTAAAATCTGGAGAAGAAGAAAAACATATTATCAATAAACAAAGACGACTCATGCAATATGTTATGAGGCTAGAGTGAGCAAAGTAGAGCACATATGCAATAAGACAAGGAAAATGCCACAATTTGGAATACAAGCAACAACACGAAAACTCCTCTAATACTGTATCTGGTACATAAAAATTCTAGAAAATAATGAATGAATATGTCAAGCCAATAATTCTTCACCATACTTCAGAATTAATGTAGTATTGGAATGCCATACACACCCTAGAGGAAAATCAAGAAGAATTCAGAAGTAAAAAAGAAAACAAGTGCATATAGTTCAGCTCATCAAGGCTGGCCTCCATGAGCAATGCCCAGAATCCACTAAAATCAGAGTTCTTCTAGGCACTCAAAGCCAGAAAGCCCTAACTCCACCCAAAAGCTAGCTCAAAAGTGGAGGATTGACCAACTTAAGAACCCACTAACACTTACTTGAGGGTATGCTGTGAGATTGTAACAGTTCTTAGGGAACTTAAAGCTCTTACACCAAATCCATCTCAAAACTAAACACCACGTACGAATATGAGAATTCTCATCAAGTCCTATTTCATCACCTTCACAAACTTCCTTCTTGGTTATTCCAATAAACATTGGATGCCAAGGAATTAAACTCACTATATCCATGTAGAAAAGCATAGGATATATGTCTTCCCACTTGGAAACAAAGAATTTCATAAAAAATGGGATGTCTTGTTAAAAAGCGATGAGTCATCCCCAAAAAATGATAACATCCTAGCTAAAAACAGTTTCAAACACTAGCTACATTTGAAACACAACAGAAATAAATCCTCAAATTCTTTATGATATGAGCTCCACCAAGCAACTATAAATTTAATATCCCACCTCTCATCAAAGGATTTTTCTTTATCCTCAAAAGTTTACCTACTCCTTTCCAAAGTAATTTGCCCATTTTGCAATATCAAACTGGTAAGATTGGACAAAAACAATAACAGAATATGGCAGGCCATAATTGTTCACGAATAAATAGGCAAGACCCACTTGTACTCTTTCAATCAGTCAAGCGCTATAAAACTTTGGAACAACTTCATCAAACACCAAAACCAAATGCTGTACAAACCTCCAATTCCTCAATAGCATCTTCTCCCATGCCCCAAGAAATCCCATCAGCACGAGATGCCTCTATTTTTGCACGCAGAAGTGATTCTTCCATGTCCTGCGATTCTTGTTGGATCTTTGCTTTCCTTAACCTCTTCAAATCAGCTTCCGACGAAAAGAATACCACAACAAATTAAAAGGCAGATTTATTTACAGAAGAATAAACATGGATATTTCCTCTTTTCAAACAAGAAGAAACAAAAATTATATTCATCAGTTGCCTTCATAACTTAAATGGCCTGGTTACACTGTACAAGCAATCGTTCAATTAATGCTATGATATTTCTAAAATTAAAGGAACTTACTGGAGGCATCAACTCAGATGGTCCTTGAAATATGTACAGCCTAGATGAGCTGCACAAAACCAAAAAGATAAAAGGCATGAACAAAGAGGTCCCAAGTTATGGTACAGTTAAAAATCACTTCAAAGTACACATGATATGGTTATACAGAAGCCTTGCACTTTTACTTTTAGAGTAAGATCGATTTAATTTTAGCATAAGAACAAAAGAGGGACGTCTACAACATTAAGTTCATGAAAGAGGCTGCGCACATTTGAAAAGGGGTGGGGGTGGATATGTATGACAAGAACTAATGATACCACTTACTGGCCAAACCGGAGGACATCACCCACGCGCAAATCCACATAGATCCTCTTCTTCACCTGACGTTATCCCAAAAATTTCATCAGAAAAGACTATCATATGAATATGGAAGTCTACCATACAGCACAGGCACGTGAAGAGACAAATTTCCACCTCCCCTGTCAAGTAGCATTTGGTAAGAAGATGATCAAGTAACCACTAAAGAGATGCCAGTTCAGTACGACTCCTAGATGCATCCATAGTGACTCTATCCTATGATCAACCAACTATCCAACGGGCACCTTTCAAATTTAACAGCCAAGCATAATCTCCATGTATCGACTTAAATACATAGTGATCCAGAGTATATTGCCTAGAGCAAAGCAATACAAATGCAACGAACAACACATCAAAAAAATCTTGCAGAAACAATGGATGTGCAAGAGTTCAGTAAAGAAAATTGCACCTGGTTCTTGTTTATGAATGTCCCATGTGTACTGCCAAGATCATAGAGGTATGCGCCTCCATCACTCTTGAACTGAAGGACTGGCACCATGGTAAGGAATTAAATAATTGAAACAATAGTAAACGCGTTATTAGGAACTTCCAACAGCCTCATCAACCTCAAAATATAAGATACACATCAAAAAAAAATATGTGCTTTAAAGTAACTACAGTATTTGACAGTTTCCTTGCCATTTATATTTACTACAAACCAGTGCAACAACAAAATCACAACTGAATAGAAATTACAAAGGACAAAACAAGTACCATAATGCTAGATTATAAGCAAAGAACATTTTGACAGAATCCAAACAGAAGTTACAACTTGTTAAAGGGTACTGCAATAACTATTAGACTTTTCAAGTTATTAAACATAGAACTCGGAACCGACCTGACAATGATGATACATTTTGCATGAGGAATATCTTCCATTAACGATAACAAAAAATGGCAAAACGTCAACAGTGTAGTATTTCTCCAAGATCTATCAAATCTTTTTTCCCCTATGAAATACGCATAACCGAATCAGTACCACTATTAGAAAACATTTTCCCGGAATGACAGGACATAAAACATAAAATGGTGTGGCTTCGTAATGGTGTTACTGTTACTTTGTGGACGGACAATAAGAAACAGGGGAATTTAGCTATATATTTCATCCAAAAGAGATCTTCTAAAGCTTTGAAGAGTGGTCCGTTTGACAAGGAAATAAGCCATAGATAAAGTAAAATAACAATAGAAAAGTCAGGCAAAGAAACCATACCGGCATGAAACCGAGAAATGGTAGGATGCTCGAGCACAAAGTCACAAATATCAGCGCGGCCAAACATGTAAGCCCCTTTCTCGTTCCTGGAATCAGACAACAGTAGTGACGTCATTCATACAAAATCCTCATGAAGAACTCTATGTGAATATAAGAACTTTCCGAATTAATTTTGCAAGCATTTCCCGAGAGCTCTTCTCTAACAAAAGGAATACAATTGATACATAAAGGGAAAAATTACTAACACATCATATCGGTTAACGATGGCGCCATCTTTGAGGACTTCGAGGAAGAACTCATGGCCAGGGGGACCACTCCACGGCGGAATCTTGTACGGCACCGCCGAATTACTATTCTGCTGGTCCTGTTTGCTTTCACTCTTAGCGGAGGCAGTACTGCTCGGATTTTCGCTGGCATTAAATACTTGATCGGAACTTTCTGGAGTATCACTGCTGGGAGGGTTTGATTCGACTTCATTTTGGCGGTCTTCCGATGGCTCGGCTGCGAGTTCCGGTTCGGAAGGATTGGGGTTCCTAGGAGGAGGCGGTGCCATCGCCGAACCGTTCGTTGATTCGGATGTTGAAGGCTCGGCGGCCGCACCGTCAGCGGTGGGGTTTTTAGGAGGCGGAGGTCCCATGCTGGTAGCCATGGCGTGGTTTTTCCGTGCGCGCGACGGAGATAGGTGTATTAGTGGCGGTGGCGCAGCCGTGCGGGGAAACGACGGCGTTTGGTTCTGTGAATTGCAATATGGAACTGGGCCAAATTCACGCCAACGGAATTCTTAACCCTCTCAATAAAAGGAATAAAGAACAGATTAAAAAAATAAAAATAAAAAAGTTTTGCTCACGACTTTGAACTTTTTAAGTTTTCAAAATGGACTCTGAAAAAAAGGGTTAATTTGTTTTAATTACACAAATTATACGTAAATTCCGTTTTTCTCTAAAATAAAATTTTGGTAAAAATATATAAACTTTCGATTTTTTTATAATTTCTTCAAATTATATTTACGGTCAAAATTGAAAATTATGTGGTATCCGATCTTGTTCAAGGTGGCTCATTTTTTATGAATTAATACCCAGCTGATTGGCTCACCACATGGTTTTGATTGATTTTTCTTTGGCAATGCCTAATTTCTTGTTCGATGTTTCCACTTTCTTTCCCGTTTTTTTTTTTTTTTTCCTAAATCAGGGTAATTTTATTGAGGGGGTTGTGTCATCCCTGCAGCGACCACCGCAGACGGCTATGACCACCAGTGAGCAAGCTGAGACGCACCATGACATCGAGGGTAGCCCGCCAACTGACGCGCCGGAGGAGGACGAGTGCAGATTAGCTGTTGATCAAAAGTTTACTGACTTTTTAATTTTGATCGAAAATATAATTTGGGAAAATGCTGTAACAATCGAAAGTTTGTGTATTTCTACTAGACGTTTATTTATTATGTATGAAAATCGAAATGATTGTATATTTATTACTCCAAATTAACCCCAAAAAATAGATTAAAAAGTTAATTAATGTCAATGGAGTGTAAAAATAATAGATTAAAATGTCTTTTATATTCAGTGAGAGATTGAATTTTATTTCATATCTTTTTTAAGATACATAAATATATTTATGAATTGGCCGACGTAGTCATTTGCCTCAACTATAGTATATTAATTGTATATCAAAATCAATTATATTTATATTTATTTTTTATTTCAATATGATACGATTTAAGTTAATTTTACATTAAATAAAAAGGATTTATTAAACCAATTAGATTTTATTATTTATTTTTTAGTAATATTCAGTTACACTTTTATCAGTGTAAAATCAAATTAAACCATAATATCGATAAATTGAAGGGGAAAAAGTCGAAGCAAAATTAACAAAATGAGTTGTATATTTATAATAATTTTCTCAAAAATATTTATCTAAATCAAGAATTTAAAAGATTTTTTTTGGATTTTAAAAGTGAATAGGTATTCAATTCAGATTTTAGAAAATAAATCTATTGGTATTCAATTATGACTTTTAAATATTCTTTTAAATTCTCATGATATTAAAATTCTCTAGGATTTTAAAGAATTTTCATAAGTTGAGGATTTTAAAAGATTTCTAGTGTATAATACAAAGAGAAAATGTCTACACAAATCTCACCTCCACACTATAATTTATTTATTTTTTTGAAATCACACTATAAATTTTTAAAGGACAAAAAATTACACCAGACTCCCAACTCACTAGCAAAATATGCAATTTCCCTTTATTATAATTTTCTTGGCCATGGAACGTGAATTGTCCCTCGTATCATATTATATATACACATACACATCAACATTATTAAATTCTTGTTTAAGTTCCAATATTTTTGATTGATTAAATGATCATGGGTGGATCATGAGTTAGTCACAAGTAAGAAGACGAGCTTCAACATGAGCTCAAACACATTCATCTCCGTCTCAGCTCACCGTCGAATTCGACTTCTTCTTGAAATCCGTGAAGCTAATCATCGTTGAAGACCGAGACTCCACGATAACACTTCTCCAAATCTTCCCTCCCTCGTACCGCCGTGCCTCCGCCAGCGTGGTTGTCAGATGGCATGGTGGACGCCCAAGCGACAGCTAGAGGAACATCTACACCAAAGGGATGGACCCGAAGTTTCTGAGGAACCAGAGGTACGCGCGCGAGGAAGCACAACAAGAAGGTGGATGAGGGTGCAAGCGGCGAGGAGCAGATTTCACTTGCGTATTCACTATTTTTGCACTTTAGCAAGAAAAAGATGTTATCTTTATGTTAATTAATTCAGTGTTTTGGGATTCCTCAACTCAATGGTATTGGTTTTAATTTTGAGTTGAATTCCAGTATTGTAAGGATTTATCCTTGCAACTGCTTCTTATAAAAATCAATCGAAACTATTGGAGTTGCTCATTCTTAGGTAGGGTATTTATAAATTCAAACCAAAGCATTAAGGGAGAAGCTTCCGATGATAACCATAGTTCAGAAGCTTCTGCGACAAGTACAAATTCCACAAAGAAGAAGGGAATGAACAAATGCTGCCATGCCATGTCAAGATTGAATTTTCACGATTTTCAAGGGTTGATCCTCAAGTATGGCTAGACCGAGTACAACAATACTTTGAGGTTCAAGAAATCGACAAATCGGATAGAATACGTGTGAGTGCATGGAATTCACTCATTATGTATTGGCATATTTATGTAGTTGGTTGGTAGTGAAACTCTGGAAGTGAAACTCGTGTTTATCAACTTTGCAAGTTTGATTGTTTCAAGATTAGTTTCACGAGAAGAGAAACCTGCTCAAACAGCCGGCTGGATGAAGGATTCATATAGTTGGATGATATCTTTGAAGATTTCTTTGGAGATTCCTATTGGGCTGAGAAGATCAAGATCATATGTGATGATATAGAAAGAAGATCAAATATATCTTGTGGATATATTCGTGTGCTGCAAGGAATCAGAGAAGGAAGGTTTTCTTATTCAACAAGGAAAGAATTCTTTATTCAACAAGGAAAGTGCCTCTGCAAGTTTCCTTGTTGGAGAAGGACTCGGTTTTCACAATCTATAAGTACACGCTGAATTCTTCATTCAAGGTGCGAAAGCTAAGAGAGAGCCGAGGTGGCTAAGAGAGTCGAGAGTTGATATTGTTATCTTTCGCACAATGTAGTGTCGAGAGTCATATTGAGTTTGTTGGGCGTCCCTTCCTTTGTCCCAACAATGTTTCTATAAATCTGGAACAAACTCTGAAATCTATAACAGAGTTTGTCGCAGATAGTTTATTGAGTTTTTATTTATTTGAGGATAGATTCTTAGGGTAAGTCTAAGTGCTTGCGAGTATTAGGCTTGGTTGTGTTCAGGAGTAGCGCGGCTTCAAGTTCACTAGAGGAGAGCGTAGATAGGTGAGGAGTGCACAAGTAGTGGTGGCTTTTGTGTTGTATACTTATATCCCTGAAGTTCTATATAGTGGATTGACTCTTTGGGTTGATAATCCCCGAGATGTAGGTGTGTTTGATCACCGAACTGGGTTACCAATTGCTCGTGTTGGTTTATTACTTTCATGATTATATTATGTTGTGTATGCTTATGTTATTAAAGTAGAACAGATTCTGAAACATGCACAAGCAACTGTTTTACACGGATCACAGTAATTCAATACATGTTGCTTCGTTTTATTTAGAGGCAGAGGCAAATCATTGGTGACCATGGCTTAAACATATAAATATCCACAAAACAATAACATGGCTCGATTTTTTTTAAAAAAAATAAATAATAAATTATTGGTTTAAATACCATGACGTGTTGGTTTTTTAAAATTTATATAAATCAATCTAATAGAATCTGTTAAAATCTATATAGAATTAAAACAATTTATAAAATTAAAAGAATCCATAAATTATAAAAAGTTTATCAAAATATTTTAAATTCCGAAATTGAAATTCTTTTCATTATGGTGGAGTTGGATAATTCTTTTTAAACTTAATAAGACCAATTTTTCAGTGCAAAATCCACACAACAATGAACTATTTTATTTGGTTAAGATGGCCATTAAATGAATTCTATATGTTCTAGTGGACAAGTTCCACCTAATTGAAATTATGGAAATGAGCTAAGGAAAATCCTGTTAATTAAAGAACATGAACTTACATATAAAAGTTATCATTATAATTTATCTAAGACATGTACATGGATTATACATAAGACATATTTCCGCATAGTAATTATACATCCAATTCATTTCATTTCATTTCTCTTAAGATGCATATTAACTACTGTAAAAGAAAGGGTAAAACTATGCATTATTTAATTAGAAAAAAGATAATAAATAATTCAAGCCATGTCCAAATCCCAATACAACTGAAAATCATCTGTCTCCATAGAAGAAAAAAAAAGGAGGGACTGTATTCAACTACAGAACCAAAAATTACAGTCATATTCATACACACTTATGGTTTATATTATACACATTATTAGCCCGGCAACAAATATCACAACACACTGAAATACAACAAACTGCATGAAAGATTGGTTGCACAAACAACTCTGTACATTTCTATAAAAAATGAAACTCAACATCTAAGTTGAGTCTTGTTCGAATCCATCCCTACCATGTCGAGGAGCAAACGCTTCATTCTCGAGGAGCTGGGCTGTTCTTGAACAATGCATAGGCATCACTGTATATGGCTATCACATTGGAGAAGATTGCAAGGATGATCATCACAATGGCTAAGATCCTATCCCTCTTCGTAGAAATACCATATCGATCCCTGCACCACATTTTGATAATTTATTACCACGCTCGACTATATTTTGACCAAATGTCGATAGAGCTGAAATTCGAGTTTTCAGAAGAGGCGAGATATGTAAAGGTTACATGAAGCAGTAGACTTTACAAGAGACATTACAGCACAAGTAAAACTGTACTTGGGGAAAGAGTGCAGTTCGAGTACTCGACAATGTTATAAATTTGATCCTCTCAAATAAAAACAATAAAGATAAGTGGAAAATACAGTTATCAAACAGAATATTAGTGTCGTACTAAAATACCAAGGAGAATTGGCATAAATATCATATCACAGGCAAGAAATTCGAAACTTAAATCATACTGGAAGAAAAATTATACACATTAAATGTCGATAAAAAGTTTTGGTAGCCTCGGTTCACTAAAGAACTTATATTCTTAAGATATACAGTTGCCTATCTACTGCCATAATTTGTCCCTAGAATGCATGGTAAATATATCAACAAAGTAGAACATGCTAAAATATTATCCATATATGATGTACTGAAGTGCATTAAATTCTTATACATACCGTAGAGTAATGGCAGCAGGTAAAATGAAACCGATTAGAACAGCTGCAGTTGCTCCGGTGAACTGGAAAGCGTCCCAAATGCTCGGTATGAAATTTGCAGCAGCAAAGATGACCGCAATGAGCCCAACACTGAGTGATGTAAACCTCATATTGTCCGAAGTCAAAGGCCTAGCCTCTGGGAAAAGGAGGCCGTCTAAGTTTAACCTCAGTGGATAGAATACAATGGGGAAGACGAGCATCAAGTGGGCTGCGTAGCTAACGCGCACAGCATCATTGAGCAAGGATCCGAATGGAATTCCTAGGTCAGTGGAGAAGTTGGCCAATACATCATCGAGAGTTTCGTCACCAAATAAGAGGAATCCGAAGAGGCTAGTCATCACGTACACACTCGAGCAGAGGGCTAGGGAAGTGCTCACGACTGCCTTTATCTTTGTGTTATCCTCAAGCTCGTTGTCTATTGAGTGAACTGCAAAAAAAAAGCATGTTTTGTCAAGATAGGCTACTCCATATAAAAAAGAAAATGATTCATGGTCAAAGAAGGAAATATGTAGCTTATTTTGATTAGGATATATGATCTGAGGCCTATAGAACCATTTATTTGAACGTCTCAATTTATGGGTGGATATTGGTATTGCAAAGTATATGCTAGTCCTACCGAACATGAGAATGGCATTGCATAGAAGAAGTAATGAAGGAGTTTCATAATACAAGGGACATGTCAAGAAAGAACATTGTTATGGAAAATTTACTATCGAGGTGACCGTTTCATATAGTTAGTAACTAAAAAATGGTATCACCATCCTAAATAGTAAGACCTGAGAATGCAAGCTAGTCAATGCACATTAATCACTTACCATTGTAGTGGCAGATGTATGCAGTGACGAGAACAGGAACTACGGTAAAAAGATTGAGGATCGATGTCAGATTTGTAACTTCTGGGAACAATCTAGGCATTTGGACAGTTCCATCTATCAACTTGAAGAGCGTTATCCCCACAGTTATAACAAGGAAGACAACAGCTAGTGCAACTGATAAAGCAGATGTGTATCTCAATGAATCTGCAAAAGCGCATAAGAATAATTTAGCAGAGTAATATACAGAAAGTGAAAAATACAAGAAACTACCATGCTTCTTCTTCTACTCAGTATTATGAGGTTCTTTCTTGCAAGTTAACAGGAAGCACCCATATATATTGATATTCTGGAAAACATTTAGCACTAAATTTATAGGAGTAATAAAGAAGAGTATCGCCAAATTCAATTATCTATGTATTGCAATGGTGTCTAAGGACAAAATTATTTTACTACAATCATTAAGTATATGATGTATATTAACACATATAAAGAACATTGCTCTTGATCTATCAAAATGTTCATCAACTCCAATGCAGCATTACAATTTCATCAAGTAATTGAAGATTGCAAACTTACAATTAGAACTAATGGACAAACTGAACAATAAAGAACTCACCAATTCTCTTTAAGCTGGCCAGTGGTGCAAATACGGCAAGTGTGGTTACAACGAGAACGAGGAACCGTCCAGTCCACCATTGTTCTCCAAACCAACCTTCTAAAACACCAGCATGGTGAACCCCATCAGATGTGGTTCCAGAAAGCACATCACCTTCAATGAATAAGAATTTCATTAATTGAGATTCAGAATAGCTCAAATCGAAGAAATGATAGTTACTCGACATAAAACACAACCCAAATTCAATCAAGATGACAATCATGTACGCTAGAAGCACTGCTCAGATCCAAGATATCAATAGTTACTTGACATAGATGCATATCAGACACAAACACAAATCGAATTCAATCATGATGCTACCTATGATAACCATGTTCACCACCAGCACCGCTCAAAATGAAGATAATGATAGTTACGCAAGTCATATATAGATGCATATCAGATTCAAACACAACTCGGATTCAATGAAGTTCTTACCTATGATAATCATGTACACTACAAGCACACCGATGTTGTTGACTAATACGCATAGTTGAATCAAGATTCTGCCCCAATTTCCAAAAGCATCCCCCATAAGACCTCCATAAGAAACTGACTTTGCAGTGCGACTAAACCTAAGCAAGAATTCGATCGAGGCATTTGTCAAGAATGCCATAAAGATGATCGCAGCAATCCCAGGGATAAGTCCCAACACCTTCATGGTGGCAGGCAAAGCCATGATTCCTGCACCGACAATCGTAGTGGACAGATTAAACACAGCTCCACTGAAAGAAGCTCCATTGAACTCATCGAAGCTATCATCCCCATGCTTGGTGGGCAGCAATGGCGATTTCTCATCGACAAGTGGTTGCTTGCTCTTCTTTGACTTCTTGTCTTTGGTCTTGAGACTTCCAATCGTCATTTTTAATCTCTTTTTGTCAAATTATCTGAAGGAGGCTGAGTTTTGGAATGTAATAATAGCAGACCAGACTCTTGAGTCCTTACAAAATATCTGCACAAAGGATTCAGATATAGAATAAACCATTTAGATCAATTTCTTCAAACTAGATATATATGATCATTTACACAAATTTTTGCGAGAAATCGAAACATTTGCAGATTGAAATACAGAGATTCCTTACCTTATAGGAGGATTTCTAAAGGATAACCTTCAAAGAAACTGACTTTTATCAATAAAATCAGTCTCTCAGGCTTGATGAAGCAAAATTAATGAAACCCAATACGATTTTGTACCTCAAATTTCTTATATTCTGATCAAATCCTCCCCAAATTCAAGAAACCACAAAATCTTTGAGCCCAGAGCAAAGAGAGAAGGAAAAACAAAAACCAAAAGATCCAAAATCCAAAACAAGGAAAATCAAAATTCGAACAACAAGGAAAACTCGAATTTTATTCGCAAAATCGTTGCTTTGAAGCAGAGGGATACAGAAACAATGGACGGAAGGAAGATTATAAGGAGAGAGAAGAAAAGGAGGAATAATTCTTCACGCAAACGTTTTTCACATGTATATATGCATATAATAATCAAAATTTAGAGAAAAAGAACAAAAATGAAACCTTAGCAGTAAAAATGAGAAATGATTTGGCGCGATGGAACGACGACCACAAAGTGTCGTTGGTTTGCTTTTGGGGGTCCCCTTCGTTTCAACTTCAAGAGAGAAAAAGGTGACCTCCAAAAACTTGAGAGGCCGCGAATGGTGTGTGCGTACTGGTTGATTGATCGTTTTTAAACACAACCAAATGAAGAAGATGAAGACACGTGAAGATTTTTTTATGGGTGATTTTTTCTTGTTCTTTTCTTTTCCTTTTCCTTGTTCTTTTAATTTTGGTTTTAATGTTCATGTTTTGTTCCCTTAACTTGTTAAAGATAATTAATTAACCATGAAATAATTTATTCCTTAAAAAATACTACTATCCACTTATTTATTATGATATCTAATATTTTATTAATACCGGACTTAGGGAAGCATAAAATAAACCTTACAATTTCTATAAATTGAGAAATAGTAACATGCTGCTCCCCCATTTATGGCTCAGTTTCGTGAGCATTTTCGCCATTTTTTTCTCTTTGAAATTATTTTTTTAATTTTTATTATTTCATATTCTACGTATAAATTAATTTAAAAATTATTAAATCTATAACATAAATAAAAAATAAAACTCGAATTTTCTTATCACTCATTTTTTTAAGTTAGAAGGAAAAATGAATAAATTGAATTTTAATTTTTATTTATTTTGTAGATCTAATTATTTTATATTAATTTCTAAATTACTAAAATAAAAATAAAATAAAATAAGTAATATTAAAATAAAAAAATGATGAATGTGCTCAAGAAACTTGTGGGATTAACGTGTCATTTCTTATTATATTATAGTAATAGTATTTGCATATGAAATGAAGACCATTGTGCTAGCTTGGACCTAGTGCTAATCATGCATAATTTAAATTCTAAAGCAAGCAAACGTGTGGAAAATATTAATTTCGAAACACTAAACTGCAATTTTGATTATGAACTAAGACCAATTTATCTAATTGTAATTTTATTGTAAAATGTTCGCAAGTAAATACACAATTTTTAAGTTTTTGTAATTAAAATTCTACTAGATTTTCTTATCATTAACTGTTTGTCGGTAAATACACAATCTTGTTAGAATTCTACAAAATTTTGTGATGACTTTATTGAACGTCGACTCGTATGTCATATTTTCCTCCAATCTTATTAACATATAACTTTTAATTTCTAAAATTAATTGTTTGAATTATACACTCTGAAATTTCAGATCGCCAAGAAAGTTCAAAAAATTCGAATTGGTAAGATTTAAAAGATTGTGTGTTTAAATGTAAATATTTGAAATGACATTGAAATTGTAAAATGAGTTAAGGTTCATTAATTTGCAATGTTCTCACATGCCCATATGAGATTAGAAGTATACACAAAGAAGTGCATTTGTTTAGCACACATAAAGTAATTGTTAAATACTCTTTTCGTCCATAATAACTACTACCTCCATCCCATTACATTAGTCCTCTTTGCTTTTTGATTGTTCGGCACGCTTTTTCACCGAAACCTAATACGAGTTTTAAAATATAATTTTGACGTATTCATTTTTTCACGGGGTACTATGACACTCATAGTACCCCGTGAAAAAATAAATACGTCAAAATTATATTTTAAAACTCGTACTAGGTTTCGGTGGAAAAGCGTGCCGAACAATCAAAAAGCAAAGAGGACTAATGTAATGGGATGAAGGTAGTATTAAATAAAGTACAACCTTTTTAGAACATTTTAAACTTTCAGATGCAAATAAAAATTAAGGTTACTATTCAAATAGTTTATAAGTTACAACTAAAGTTAAAGTTTGATAAAAATTGGTAATCCTAATTGGTAATCCTAATGTAAGTTTGTAAATATGTGGACACGGAACGATAGTTAGGCACTAAAGTTTAGTAAAACATTTTAATATTGAACATAATATTAGTCATTCTATATTATTGTGCCTTTCAAAAAAAAAATCTATATTATTGTGTGACTCCTATCGTGACACGTGGACAGATGAGAATGATTAAATGCGTGAACAAATTATTGACGCGGTAAGTTTGATTGGGTGATTAAAATTCGGAATCTTCTTGGCCACTAATTGAAATGATTAAGAATTCTTAAATAAGCTTATTGCTATTAAATACTTATTATATATTTATATTCACTTGACAAGGCCTTGATGCTAAACTACAAATGTTTCAAGCTATCATGGAAAACAATGGTGGCCGCATGATTATTTTGAAGTGAAGGTCTTAATAATAAACAACTATCCATGATGGTACGAATTTTATATATGTATTAATTTGTATTTTGTGAAATGTGAGCTGGAATTTTTTGTTTTTAAGATAGGAGTTGAAGAATAGCAGTACAAATTGGTGGGCTCGTGTCAATAAAAGATAGCCAGTGCTATGATGTGAAATAGAATTCACATAATTACAGGAAAACCTTGTAAATAAATATTCGGTAAATTGTTACATTTTACAAAATAAAAAATTTTCCGGCCCCAATTTGGCCAGTTAAAAAAATTACCAATTTTAATAAAATGACAAATTTCAGGGAAACTCCTACATAAATAGATCCTATCAATTTTATAAATTTATAATTTTTTGAGATTATAAGAATGAACATTGTGGTATTTATTGAAATAATGTTTAGGCATCGATCAATCATGAACAATTGTTTGATAGTTACTTTTACATGTCATGATTTGGTGTTTGGATATTACCTTTTATTTCATATATGAATTCACGAATATATTTAGTTAATCACAATGGATCGGTACATATTTAAGTATATTTAATTAAACATACATGAAACTTTTTAAATTTAATATATAGATCAATATGCCGCTCACTTTCAATGTGTATCTTTCGTGAGCATCACTCACGTTTAGTTTATGCTAGTGTTATTATTATTATTTTTTAATTAATTCTAATACCTCAAAAGTTATTCGAATATCACTAAATTCACAAATTACAAAATAATCAAAGCTCAAATATTTTCAGCATTGACCTTATCTGAAATTATATTTGTCGAAATAGAAAATACTTTTTAAATTAATAAATTATTAATTTATCAATATATTAATAACTTTCTAAATTAATAAAAAAAATCTTGGCTGAATAGAGTTTGCAGTAAAAAAAATTCTTAGTTGTATAATAGATAATATGAAAACGATTAAGCAATTATAGCCAGTATTCTAAAAGTCGACCTAGTCGGCCACTTGGCCGCCTAGTCAGCGCCTAGGCGCTAGTCGGACCATGGCCGGCCCGACTTTTGACTAGTCGGTGGTCTCTAGGCGCTCGGGCGCTAATCGGCACCTAGGCGGGCTAGGCGGCTAGTCGGCTCCAGGCGGGCTGGGCGGCTAGGCGGCTGGGCGGGGTAGTCGGGCACTAGGCGGGCTGGTCGGGCTGTAGACGGGCTGGGCGGATTTGATTAGGGATTTAGAGTTTTAATTTTAAATTCATATATGTAGTTTATTTATGTTCAAATTTATGGATTTCATGTTTAAATTTATGAAAAATTATTATATACTATGAAATTTATTTGGAAGACTACTAAGTTTATGAAATTTTAACTATTAATTAACATATTATATGTTTTATCATAAATTAAAAAATTAAATTATGAGTAATAGTATATGTTTATATAATTTGTACTTTAGAATATAGTGTAAAAATAATAAAAATAAGCATTATAATTCTAATCCGACTAGTCCCCGACTAGGCTCCCGCCTAGCTGCCTAGGCGCTAGTCCCCATTGTTTGATGTGTTTTTGTGCTAGTTTTGTGATGTGAGTCGAGTGTGTTTTGTGTGCATTTTGTGTTCTTTTATGTGTTTATTTGCTTAAGTTGTAGGAAAGGTGGAGATGAGGGATTGTGAAGCTAAAGTGCTAAAAAGAGGAAGACGAGTCGAGAAAGAGAAGAAATGAAGAAGAAAATCCGCAAGCTGATCCTGGCGGCCGCCGAGGGGTACTGGGCGACCGCCCAGTCTGGCGAGTTTTAGGATTTCTTTCCTTGTTAGATTAGATTTTTCATACTCTATATATATGTAATCTTCAAGGAACGAAAGTACCTTCTCTTCCATTAGTTTTTAGCTTTCAAATACTCTAGTTTAAGTTTAGATTATTGCTTCCAAAGTTCGAGGATCGAGATTCGAGTTTTCATCAATTCAAGTTTTCGATTTCTTCTTTAAATTCCTTGTTTTCGTTTATTCATTTAATGTAAGTTCTTTGCTTTTACTTTGTCTTTTACATTCGTAAGCTTAAGTTATTTTCTTAGATTCGTTTTTAGAGTCATTTGCATGTTATTGTCTTTGTTTATTTATTTGCTTTCTAAGTTTTAATTTATTGCTTTAATTTCCTTAGATTTATTTTCATGAGCATATTTAGATTCGTTTGCACTATAGTTTAGTTTTAATTGCTTTCTTAACTGTTTTCTTCTAAATTCTTGCCTAGGTAAATTAATTGCTTTCAATTTAGTGTTAAGTCAAAGTTTTATTGTTTTACTTGTTTATTTGTTTAAAGTATTTTTACGTATAGAATAGATTTAATTGCTTTCCTTTAAATTAAAGTCTAGGAATTAATTCTAAAATCCTAAAATCTTTACTTGCTTTCATAGAGTGTTAGGGCGTGCGTTTCATACAATTGATTACCCTGTTAAGTTGTCATTGAGAATCGATATTTGGGTAAAATTTACTAGTCTACGATAGGCCTAATTCTATTGCTAGAACTTTTAGGTGAAACAAATTTTGGCACCGTTGCCGGGGACAACTTTAGGTGATTAATTGTGTGATTGTGTTGTTATTTGCATTTATTTTTGTTTTTCTCTAATATAAAAAAATAAAAAATAAAACATTTTTTGTTTAGTTGGGTTTTTCCTTTTTGTGCTTTCCATTGGTGTTTCTAACCAGTTTGTTGAGTGTTGTGCATGCATGGTCGCCAAAGTCTCAAAGGAGAGCTCTCACCCGTTCATAAACAACATCAACCTGAAGAAAGAAATTATGGCAAGTGCGGAAGGAGGGGAGATAAGTGAAGGTTCGAACACGGATTAGGTTTCATTGCATCCCCAATTTTTGAGAAGTCACCTAGTCCGGAGTTCCTTGCGCTAAGGTCTGTTCAAGCATCGGAGAGAATAGACATGGTGAGCAACGATGAAGGTTCCAGATCTAGTTCTGATAAGTCTACCGATTCTGAGCAACAAAGGATCATGGCCAAAGTCATTGGTGAATTTGCCCATCCCACTTTTCCATCCTCTTCGTCGGCTATTGTCTTGCCCAAAGAGGTTAGGGACACGGAGTTTAAGCCTCAACATCAGAATCTGCTGCCCACTTACCACGGCATCGCCAATGAAGATGCTCTCACCTTCATTCGAGAGTTCACTTTGACTGTGTAGTCATTTCCATTGGGGAATATTTCTGAAGATCAACTGAAGATGAAGTGTTTCCCCTTATCACTAAAAGACAAAGCCAAGGCGTGGTATCTTACTCTCCTGGCGAATTCATTGATGACATGGAAGGATGTTTGTGAGAGATTCATGCTCAAATACTATCCCAACCGAAAGACGTAAGAAATCCGGTCGCAAATCATAAACTTTGAGCAAGGAGCAGACAAGTTATTCCACGAAGCTTGAGAAAGATTTCAAGAGTAGCTGCAGCAGTGCCCACATCACCAATTGGTTCCCGAAATGCTTTGTCAATACTTCTATGAGGGTTTACATCAGACGAGCCAGTTCATGGTAGATAACACAGTCAGAGGAAACATTGCAGTCAAGATGGCTGACGAGTTGAATGAGATTTTTGAGACCCTCACTGCAAGCTCTCGACTTAAGATGGTTCGACCGAGGAGAAGGCAAGCTAGTGTAGTCAACACCGAATACGCGAGCTCTGATTTGAGAAAGCAAGTGGCAGCAATGGCTAGAAAGATGCAAGAACTTGAGATGAAAGCAGAGGCACCTCCTCCTACTCCTCCGGCCAAGATACTCAAGAGAAAACAAGTTTAAGTGCAAGAGCAAGAAAGTGAACTGGAGGTGTGTGAGATTTGCCAAGAGTTTGGCCATTATACTGATAACTGCCCAAACATGGGGGAGTTTCCTTATGAAGGAGGAGCCAAAGTGTACGCAGCTCGAGGTTATCTACCTCAAGCCCTGCCTCAACAAGCTGTGATGGGACGAACTCAACAAGGCATGGGGTACAAACCTCCACCGAATTGAGGAATTAGGTATGAATTACCCGTCTCGTCGTCCACCCCCTAAAAATTACCAATATCCTTCATACTCTCCACAATACCCAGCTCAACCCTATTATCCTCCACCAAACTTTTACTACCCACAACCACAACCATCTTATTACCAACTTGCACCATACTATCAACCTCCACCATATATACTTCCACAACAACCATATTACCCTGTACCTCCACCTCAACCATACCCTCCTCAAAACATTCGCCCTCAAAACCAACCTCCTCAAGTTCCACCGCTTAATCCTCAGGTATTGCCACCACATCCTCAAGAGTCCTAAGAAGTGGTCAACAAACGCTTCGAGATGCAAATTGGGCAAATGACGAGTCAACTTCAACAAAATATGTAGCCCAACAAGATCCCTGCCCAAGGATTGCAACCTCACCAAGTTCAGGCAGTCATGGTGCTTCGGAACGGGAAGACGGTGAATAACAAGGTTCGAAATCCCATTATGATGAACAAATTCACAGGAGAGAGTAGGCGGCCGCCCGCCAATACTTGGCGACCACCCAACCCTTTCGTAGGGGACACTGAGCGGCTGCTCAATGGTACTAAGCGACTGCCCAACATGGAGAAATGCAGCACGCAGTCCCATGCACAACCTAAGCCGGAATCCACTCTCCATAAAGCTTCCAATCCATATGTTTCACCTATTCCATATCCTAGCCGGGTAAAGCATCAAAAGAAGGATGGGCAGTTCACTGATTTGTACAAGATGCTCTCAAAAGTCAATGTTAACTTGCCTTTGCTCGATGTCATCTGGAATGTTCCTTCCTATGTCCGGTTCTTCAAGGAGTTGGCATCTAAAAAGAAGAAGTTTGATGATTCTGAACCGGTCATGGTCTCTGAAGTTGCAAGCTCTATCATGCAACATCCTCTTTCACAAAAAAAAGTGATCCAGGTAGCTTCGTGATTAATATTGCTATGGGAAATGGTAAGGAAGCATTTGGCATGTTAGACCTAGGGGTTGGTATCAATCTTATGCCTTATTATATTTTTTAACAATTAGAATTAGGTGAACTGAAACTAACTCGCATAACTTTACAGCTTGTTGATAGGTCGATTAGATATCCTAGGGGTGTGATTGAGGATATTCTAGTAAGTGTGTAGGGGGGGTCCGGTAGATTTCATTATGTTGGAAATAGGAGAGGTGCAAGAGAATGGAAGAGAGCACACTTTTATTAGGCAAACCATTTATGGATACTACTAACACCTTGATAGATGTTAAGAATGGTACAATTAAAATGTCTGTGCTTAATAAAACTATGTCTTTTTCTGTTAGGAATTATGATCGTGCTATTTCTTCTTCTGAATATGTAGATAATTGTTCATACGTTGATGTGATTGATGCCTTGTCCGAGAAAGTGTATGTGCAGGGACATGAAGAGGAAATGCAAGAAGTGTTCATGGGGTCCGGAGATATGGAAGAGTGGGCCCGAATGGAAGCTGATCTTGGAGTTCCCATTCCAATGTTTCCATTAGAACCATCAAAGAGGAAAGAGAGCGGATGAGGAAGGAAGAAGAGAAAATGGAACTAAAGGAGCTTCCGGCACATCTGAAGTACGTCTTTTTGAAAGACGATGAGAGGAAGCCGGTGATTACATCCGCCACTTTGTCAAGGGAGGAAGAAGATGCTTTCATTCAAGTGCTGAAAAAGTAGACACTCGCCTTTGGATGGAGCTTGGCTGACATTCAAGGAATTAGCCCAGCCATGTGCATGCACCGAATCAATCTCGAGGAAGGAGCTCGACTCAAGAGAGATGGGCAACGAAGGCTTAACCCGATGCTAATGGAGGAGGTGCGCAAGGAAATCTACAAGTTGTTGGCGGAAGGCATCATCTATCCTATTGCCGACAGCGAGTGGGTGAGCCCGGTGCACGTGGTACTAAAGAAAGGCAGCATCACGGTGGAGATGAATGAGAAAAATGAATTGGTTCCGACTCCTGTGACGGGTTGGCGGATGTGGACTATAGGAAGCTCAATGCTTCCACTAAAAAGGACCATTTTCTTCTTCCTTTCATTGATCAAATGCTTGATAGATTAGCCGGACATGAATTTTACTATTTTCTTGATAGTTTGTCAGGTTACTATCAAATCGTAATTGCTCTGGAGGATCAGAAGAAGACGGCATTCACTAGCACATTCGGAACCTATACTTATCGGAGAATGCCTTTTGGTCTCTGCAATGCACCGGGTATGTTTCAACGGTGCATGATGTCTGTTTTTTCTGAAATGATTGGTGATTTTGTGGAGATATTTAAGGATGACTTTTTAGTTTTTGGTTTGTCTTTTCATGATTGTTTGAACAAAATTTAAAGGGTCCTAAAGAGGTGTGTGGAAAGTGGTTTAACTCTTAGTTGGGAGAAGAGTCATTTCATGGTTAGGAGTGGTATTGTTTTAGGTCATGTTGTGTCAAGTAAAGGTATAGAGGTTGATAAGGCTAAGATAGAGGTCATTGACAAGTTGCCTCCACCTCGTGATGTTAAGGGCATTAGAAGTTTCTTAGGTCATGGCGGTTTTTATCGGCGTTTCATTAAAGATTTTTCTAAGATTAGCCAACCTCTTTATCGTTTGCTTGCTCAAGATGTGCCTTTTAACTTTGATGATGCATGTATGGCTTCTTTTAATCATCTTAAGGAGAAATTAGTGTCTGCCCAGATTGTTGTTGGTCCTGATTGGTCACTTCCTATTGAAATCATGTGTGATGCGTCGAACTCTAGCTATAGGAGCTGGCTTAGGTCAAAGAGTCAATAAAATGTTGCGTGTGATTTATTATGCGAGCTTGACCTTAAATCCTGCTCAAGTGAATTACACTACAACTGAAAAAGAAATGCTTGTTGTAGTGTTTGCCTTAGATAAATTTTGTGCTTATATAATTAGGTCTAAGGTAATAATCTTTAGTGATCATGGGGCTCTTTAACATTTGTTAACTAAGGCACAAGCTAAACCTAGACTCATTAGGTGAGTACTATTGCTGCAAGAGTTTGACATAGAGATTAAGGACAGGAAATGAAGTGATAACCTGGTTGCTGATCACTTGTCTCGTCTTGAGAGTGCTTCCGCTTGTTTGCATGAAGATGCTATATCTGAATCTTTTCCATATGAGCATGTTTGCAAAGTTGAGATTGAAGATTGGTATGCTGATATTGCTAATTATTTGGTTAATAATGAATGCATGCCAAAACTAACCGATCAAGGGAAGAAAAGGTTTCTTCATACTTGCAGTCAATATTTTTGGGAGAATCCTTACCTATTCAAACTTGGCAACGATGATGTGATCTGGAGATGTGTGCCGGATAAGGAACAAGTGGAGGTTCTGAAACACTTATCATGAGGGAGTGTGTGGAGGCCATTTTGATGGACAAAAGACCGCACACAAGGTGTTACAAAGCAGCTTGTACTGGCCTACTCTGTTCAAGGATGCTCAAGCATTCTATCAAGCATGTGATCAGTGCCAAAGGGTTGGCTCAATTGGAAGAAGGAATGAGAGGCCTATTTACCCCATTTTAGTTGTTGAGATCTTTGATGTTTGGGGTATTAATTTCATAGGTCCTTTTCCAAAGTTAAATGGTTTTGAGTATATCTTACTTGGTGTCGATTACGTGTCTAAGTGGGTTGAGGCTATCCCCACTAGGACATGTGACTCTCACGTTGTCTTGAAGTTTGTGCAGAAAATATCTTGTGTAGGTTTGGATTCCCTAGAGCAATCATTAGTGATGGAGGGAAGCATTTCTGCAACATGTTATTCGAAAAGCTCATGAAGAAGAATGGAATCACACACAAGGTAGCGACTCCATATCATCCTTAACCTTCAGGTCAAGCGGAGATGAGTAATCGACAAGTGAAGGGCATTCTGGAAAACTTGGTGAAACCCTCGAGAAAGGATTGGTCGGAGAAACTTAACGAGATGTTATAGGCATACTGGACCGCTTATAAAGGTATTCTCCGAATGAGTCCTTATCGATTGGTTTTTGGAAAAGCGTGCCACTTGCCCGTCGAGATAGAGTACAAAGCATACTGGGCGCTCAAGCAACTCGACCTCACTTTAAAAATGCCCGGAGCAAGGGAATGTTACAAATAGAGGAGTTAGATGAGCTGAGGAATGAAGCTTATGAGAATGCGAAGATTTCCAAGGATAAGATAAAGGGACTGCATGATAGACGCGTTCTCTTTAGGGAGTTCAAGCCCGGGATAAAGGTTCTTTTGTTCAACTCTCGTCTCAAGCTATTTCTGGGCAAGTTGAAATCAAGGTGGAGTGGTCCTTATACTGTTGTCAAGGTGTTCCCTTATGGGACGATTGAGATTATGGATGAAGCATCGGGATCATTATTTTGCGTCAATGGGGGGAGGCAACCCACGGTTTCGTAATTTTTCTTTTTGATTTTTGTTAATTGTAGTATTAATTTTTCATTTTCTTTTGTAGGTTTAGGAAGAAATTCCGGATCAGGCACCTGGCGGCTGCTCAATCCACTTGGCGCCCGCCCAGTCTTCTGCAGGTTAAACTTGGCGGCCGCTCAGCCCTCTGAGTGCCCGCTCAACCTGCAAGTTAAAAGGGGGAAGTTGGGAATTAGAACCCTACTTCTCAAATCCTCTTCCCCAACATTCTCCATTTCTCACAATCGCCTCTACCCGAATTCAGCCCGACATCTACTCGTTCTTCTCACGCATTCCGTCCAGCAATTGTCGTCCTCAATCCTTCTACGGTGACCGAGAAATCTCTGTCGAATTCCTCAGAATTCGCATATCAGCGACTGGGCGACCGCTCAGACTGACCCGGTGGCCGCTCAGTAGCTATCCCGGCTGTGTGTTTTTTATCTCGATTTCTCTACATGTGCTCTCCATTCCTATATTTCTTCATGGGTCGTCCGACAAAGAAGAGAGCCATTAAGGAGGAGGAGTCGAGCCGTGCTTCGGAAGCACCAAGTGACATTCGAATTAACTATCAAGGATGCCACTTTCCAATTGAGAATCTGTTGGAAGGTAAAATTTTCTTGAGATTGAATAGCATGGATATGAATCCTCCTATGCATTTTAATTGGGGTTTGATCGAAAGTTTGGGGGTGAAGAATAGGCTTACTAGGTATCTAGATGTGTTGGGATTGAGAATGTTTGCTAGTATGCAAAGAGATGGATATGATCAATTGTGTCTTGAGATGATTTCTACTTTCTTAATGGAGTATGCCGACATTATGGAATGCTATTTGGGAGGAAGAAGGGTTAAGGTCACTAGGACCCTTATGCACACTTTATTTGGTTTTACTAAGGATGATGATGCTTATAGAGGGGTGCCTAGTTCTTTGGTTGATTTTAATCCTAATGAAGGGTGGCACGGGTTGACGGGTTTGAATAATTGGACGGGGAGCAACATACAAAGTGCCTACATTCGTGATGAAGCGTTGTATTTGCGTCACAAGTTTTTGAGCTATAACATCTCCGGAAAGCATGAGCCAAGCAAAGTGAACAAGTTAGAGGTGTTTTTGATGTGTTCGGCGATTCATGGTCGAAAAGTATGTATTTCCAACATCATTTGGAACCAAATCGACCAAATGCACGTTCGTAACAATGTGAGGCCGGCTTTTGCTTCGATTGCCATGACTCTAGCTCGCTACTTTCGGGTCTCATTTCCCACTCCGGAGATGGAAAGGATTGAAAGTTTTGAGCTTTTGCTCGAGACTTTGAAGAATGCCCACTTCATGCGCTCGGAGTTTGAGTTTATTCAGTACAAGCAATGCCCCACCATCATCCAATATTATGCTCGTCTTCATCGTAGTGGAGCCAGATCTTCGGGAGCTCGAGGTGAGGAAGAAGAAGAATATGAGGCTGGACATGATGTGCCTCAAGTTACTCCACCACCACCTCCACCGGCCTATGTGACTCAAGAGGCGTTTAACACCTTTCAAGCCAATCTTTGGAAACACCTCGATTCTCAACAAGCGGCGATTCTTGGAGCATTCACCGATAACTTCGGGGCTATGAACACGAGGGTGTTGAGCCTTGAAAATCAATTCGCCTGTTGGACCGGCATTCTTCCTCGAAAATTGGGCAAAGGTTCTTCTTATCCTCCACCACCATGAGTTTGGTAATCTGTGTCGTTTTTCATTTGTTTCTCGTTTTGTTTTGTTTTTCGTGTTTTTGGTTTTCGTTTTAGTGTGTTAGTAGGTATTATACTTTTGTTTGTTTTGTTTATGTTGTGTAGGTACTTGGCTTTGGAGTTTGTGTGGCTGGTTCCGTATTGTGTCGTCATTTTGTGAAGTTTTCTATATCCCTATCTCTCATTTATTTTTGTGCATGTGCAATGAGGACATTGCTTGTTCTTAAGTGTGGGGGAGGGGGTTAGAAACTTTTTAGTAGTGTTAGTTGTTTGTGAATCATGCTTAATCTTTTTGTTTTGCGTCTTATCATGTTGTTTGGGTCATTTCAAGCATGAGTGATAGTTGTGATGATGGGCTAATGATGTTATTTGTGTTTTTGTTTTGAAAATGATGTGTGAAGCATGCCATTGTTTGTTAAGCATGATTGGTCTAGTTAATGTTTTGGCCTCTTAAGAACATGAATCATGTGAGCCTTTTTGTGAGAGATTTGAGCTTTTGACTCATTATAGTCATATTTTTTTTCTTGGGTGTAAATTTCAAGCATGCAATTTTGTCTCTAGAACTTGCTTTGGTTTTTCCCTTGAGATTACATAGTGTGTTTTATGATGAAGAAATGATCTTAGGCCATTTTTCTTAGCCCTTCTTATCATTTTTCCTTGTCCAAATTCACTCATATTATCCTAGTTAGCCCTTTGAGCCTAGAGGTCTATTTTAGACCGAATATTTCTTTGAAAAGCCTTGGGATGAGAGTTAACTTATAGATGTTATGAGGTGTGTCGCTTGAAAAGAAAATGTTGGGAAAGGAGATAGAAGGAGTGATCTTGGTGCTAACTAATGTTTTCTTTCTACCTACATAAGCTCTAGATATTTAAAAAAAAAAAAGAAAAGTAAAAAAAAAAAAAGTAGTTGAATAAGAGCATAAGTAGGTAGAAAGAAAAGTTTAAGATGAGATTGTAAATGTTTTTTTGATGATGAATTGAGCTTTATTGTGATATGGTTTGAAGTAGTGTGGGGGGGGGGGGATTGAGTGTTGAAATTAGAGTGAAAGAAGAGTGAATAAGCCTTTGGGGTTCTTAACTCACTTTTAGCCAAATTTCCTTACCTACCTAAAAGCTTACATTACAACAAAAAATAAAGTCATATTTGATCTTTGTCTTAAGCACACATTGAAGTATTGGAGAGGTGAGACGATATGCAAGCATATGGTAGGCAATTTGTTTGACTTGAATTAAGTGTTTCTTTGTCCTATCTAAACACTTGAGAGATGAGAGTTCACTTTCATATATATTCATGTTGTGAGGATTTGTGTTCAAGAGGTTGGAAGTTGAAACTTTGCCATGACTTGCTTAGTGCATGATGAAGTGTTTTGCATGATGAATCTTGTTTTTGGAAAATTTCTGAAGTCAAAGTCATTATCACTCCTTAAGTTCATGTTTGTAAATGATTTGAATGAGTTTGCTTGAGGGCAAGCAAATGATTAAGTGTGGGGGATTTGTTTGATGTGTTTTTGTGTTAGTTTTGTGATGTGAGTTGAGTGTGTTTTGTGTGCATTTTGTGTTCTTTTATGTGTTTATTTTGCTTAAGTTGTAGGAAAGGTGGAGATGAGGGATCGTGAAGCTAAAGTGCTAAAAAGAGGAAGAAGAGTCGAGAAAGAGAAGAAATGAAGAAGAAAATCCGCAAGCTGAGGCTAGCGGCTGCCCAGTCATTCCTGGCAGCCGCTCAACCTGATAAAGTAGAAGTTCCACAAGCTGATCCTGGCGGCCGCCGAGGGGTACTGGGCGACCGCCCAGTCTGGTGAGTTTTAGGATTTCTTTCCTTGTTAGATTAGGTTTTTCATACTCTATATATATGTAATCTTCAAGGAACGAAAGTACCTTCTCTTCCATTAGTTTTTAGCTTTCAAATACTCTAGTTTAAGTTTAGATTATTGCTTCCAAAGTTCGAGGATCCGGATTCGAGTTTTCATCGATTCAAGCTTTCGATTTCTTCTTTAAATTACTTGTTTTCGTTTATTCATTTAATGTAAGTTCTTTGCTTTTACTTTGTCCTTTAGATTCGTAAGCTTAAGTTATTTTCTTGGATTCGTTTTTAGAGTTCTATGCATGTTTTTGTCTTTCTTTATTTATTTGCTTTCTAAGTTTTAATCAAACAAAGGTCTACAGTTAAAGATTTTGGAAGCTTACTTTTGAATACTGTGAACGAAAATAAAAGAAATATAGTTATATATAGTCTTCCACATACTTGCCTCAAAAGAATAGCTTTAATAAAAAGAATATAGAACTTGATACAGCCTACATAGGTGCTTTGGCATATACTATTCATAGAAAAATGTAGATGATATACATAGAAAACAACCTTAAACAAATACTACTCAAAAGCAAATATCCATAATTGAGGTACGAAAGTTTTTAACACAGCAAATAAGTTTTAAAACAACAAACATTGTAACTAAAGAAACTTAACAGAATCCTACATCTTGAAAATAATAATTTAAAAGTCTTGCACTAGTCATCCCTCGCCACCACGACTGCTTCGACTCCAAACTTGATTTCTGCAAACTGAAAATTTAAGGGAGTGAGTATATTGAAAATATACTCAGTGAGGAAACAATGTAATTATCCACATATGTTGAATATACTAAAAATTCATATAAAGATCGTAAACACATATCGATGAAACCGTAACCTTGATCCTTGTAAATCATGAGATCTTGTGGGACATGAGATCTTATAACCATGAGGTCTTGTGAAACATGAGACCTTGAATATCCATGAGATCTTGTGGAACATGAGATCTAACATATTCTTATCACATATACGCATACGATCAAATATAAATTTAAAGCATATAGAACATCGATGAATAAAAACGAAACCACAGCATAGATTCCCCACCTTAACCTTGCCTCGAAACTTGAAGATTCCTAATCGCTGATCACCTAAACGTAATAGAAGAAAATTTATCTTAAAATATGTGAAATGGAAATATGCATGAAATCTTCGAACTGCTACAATAATTCTCACCCAACTCCAAGAATAATAAATAAAATAAAAGTGAAAATCAATAACTTATTCAAAATCAGCCCTCACCATATTACGTTTATGAAGAACATAAAAGAAATATAAAAAACTTGATGACTAATGCACTCGCCGAAAGAAACCATCGACTACCCTATTTCCCTTATCATGATGCAGTATTTGAAATTCAAGAGAAATTGTAGAGAAAAAAAATATTGCTCTTTAGAAATTTTTCTATGATTTTCCAGTACGCAAACTGAGTTCCCCAAAAATTTATTTTTAAAATCAGCAATGAAAGAAAACTGCTACAACCTCTCTACGCACGATCTCTACGGTTGCAAAAACTTCTCTTCTTTTTCTTTTTCTTTCCTTTTGTTTTTAAAGAAAAATAGTATAAATATTTGGAGAGCTTGAAAATCATAAATAAATAAAAATAATAATAATAAGTATTTATTTATTCTTTAAAACCGAAAGAAATTTTTAAAATGAAACATCATGCCTACCCAACGTAACCACCATTAATCTACGTGGAAAAATTCGGGATGTTACAATCTACCCTACTTAATAAAAATTTCGTCCTCGAAATTTAGATTAAGCTTCATCAATCACCTTCTCCCATGGCCTAGTCTGAGAACATGTCTTACTTGGAGGGAACTAAAATTCTACCTTACTTATTCTACTAAAACTTAACTAAATATTCGTACCTTCATGGATTTTCCTCCGGGTCTTGCTGTCCCATGTAAAAGATTCGTGCATTTCCTTTCTTCTCGGGCTCCTTTCTTCCTTTGTTAGGACATCCCAAAGCATTGTGGCCAGGTAGGTAACAATAGTAGCAATTTCCGGAACCATACTCACATTTTCCTTGATGATGTTTGTTGCAGTTGGGGCACTTTGGATATGTCTTTTGTGACGCTTCCTCATTTTTGCTTTCAAACTTCTCTTTCTTATTTGACATGCTTCGTTCTTCATGGTTTGAATTCTCCAACTTTCTTTTCTCATTCTTGTCTTGATTCTTTGTAGGCCACTTGTCCATTTCTAGGCCCACTTCAACTTCTTGGGCTCTTCTCACGGCCAATCCATAATCTTCAATTCCTTGTTCAGCCAAAATTCCACGTATTTCCGGCCGAAGACCTCGAAGGAAACGATCCGCCTTCTGATCATTTGTATCTATTAAACGTATGGCGTATCGAGAGAGTTGATTGAACTTGCGTTCATATTCCGTGATTGATGAACTTCCTTGCTTTAGATCAAGAAATTCAGCCTCTTTCTGGTTGCGATAAGAACGAGGAAAATAATTGTCAGTCACGACCCTCTTGAATCCCTCCCATGTTAGCCCTTGTCGCTCTTGTTCTGATAACGAACGCTGGTATGAGTCCCACCAATGGCTTGCATCCTCACAGAATTGGAACGTTGCGCAAGAAACCTTTTGTGCATCAGTGCATTCAATATGGTCGAAAATCCTTTCCAACTCCCGTATCCACTCTTCCATTACCAACGGTCCACTTTTTCCATCAAACCTCGGTGGAGAGTACCGTCGGAATTGTTCCACAACTGTACTAGTGTTGTTCCGTTGATTCGCAGGTTGATGTTGAGCAAATCCTTGTAGTGCAGCGATAAAATCTCGGATTAGATTTCCTCCACCTGCATTCTCACCTCGGTTTCCTCCATTATTCTCATTGTTGTTGTTGTCCTCATGGTGGCCATCTAGCATCACTCATCGTATCTTCGATGATTTGACGAACGCGTCTACGCGGCGGCATTTCTTAATCCCTTGAAACGAGGAGGAACACTATAGATTAGTATCTAGCTACTGTTAAATTCAGCTAAACTAAACTCAAGACCGTCAAGAAAACGAATTAAGAAAGAAAAAAAATGATAAGTCTGTAGCTCGTCAAAAAAATATATATATTCTCCTAATCTGTGTTTATGTGCATGGACCAGTAGAGACTAGTGAGAAATTTCAAGTCTAATTCTCCATCTCGTCGTTAATACCAGGTGAAAAATAAATGATCTAAGTGTTAAATCTTATTTATCCTATAAAGCAATAAACCTTTTCCTTCTAGAAACAAGTCGCACGAAATATCAAAAGGCTGAGCCAATAGAACATAACTAACTCCATTTACTGATTCTAAGGAAATCACAAGAAGTGTTTTTGTTCAAAAACAAAGGAAACTACAGTCTGATACGAAAATAAAATCCTAATTATGAAACATTAAAATTCCTACAGTACTGCGTTCTTAAAATCTAGAAAAACTAGGTACTTCATCTCCTCCAGCTTTTACTCGTACTCCTCAAACTCTTCCAATTCACTTTTACCTTCGTCTGCTCTTAGCTTCTTCATTGGAGGTTCCTCATTAACACTCTCTTCTTTTGCTTCTTCAGGGTCCTCTTCTTCCTCTTCTTCGAAATCATCTTCTGGTTCCTTTTCTTTTTCATCTCCAGAATCCTCTTTTTCTTTTCCATAAACAAGAACATTCCATTTTTCAAGCAGCACCAACACGAACTTATTGTAATCAACTCTAGAGCCACCAAATGTCGTTGGACTTGATGCCAACTCATAAGCTTCTTGACCAACCTCTCGCAGAGACGCCGGCATACGATCTATAACGTGGTTCGACGCAAATATGTGGCCCACTTCATCTCCTAAATCTGCCAATTGATGATAGATCTCGTCCATCCTTTGCACATGTTCCACAAAACCACGCTCATCGTTCCATTCGTAGTGTTCATACTCCCTACGTAGCTTTTGGAGTTGCTCAAACTTTTCAGACTCTTCACGCAGTCTTTCATTTTGTTCCCGAAGCTCTTTGATTCGTTGTTGTAGACTAATCTCCAGCCTAGTAGGAGTTTGACGTGTCTTGGCCATCTAATCAATTTATTCATCTTAAGTTCTAACCGAAGTTCCCAACACTTACACATGAATCATGACGTAACAAAATAAGGCATATAAATCACATAACTTGCATGAAATATTTTATAATTACAGCACGTAACCTACAATTAAACTTGCATACATAAAATGACATACCTTGAAGTCGAGGCAACGTAGAGACTTGAATGACTAGGCACTTACAATTTTTGAGAAAAATTTCAAAACGAGTCTACAGAAACATAAACCCGCAATTTATTGCTTTAATTTCCTTAGATTTATTTTCATGAGCATGTTTAGATTTGTTTACATTATAGTTTAGTTTTAATTGCTTTCTTAACTGCTTTCTTCTAAATTCTGACTAGGTAAATTCATTACTTTCAATTTAGTGTTAAGTCAAAGTTTTATTGTTTTATTTGTTTATTTGTTTGAAGTATTTTTACGTATAGAATAGATTTAATTGCTTTCCTTTAAATTAAAGTCTAGGAATTAATTCTAAAACACTAAAATCTTTACATGTTTTCATAGAGTGTTATGGCGTGTCCTTTCATACAATTGATTGCCCTGTTAAGTTGTCCTTGAGAATCGATATTTGGGTTAAACTTACTAGTCTATGATAGGCTCAGTTCTATTACTAGCACTTTTTGGTGAAACACCCATCTCATCGCCCGACTAGCGTCTAGTGACTTTTAGAACACTGATTATAGCATCACCAAAAAAAAAATTATAGCATCACGAATCTTGATGTAACAATTCGCAAGATCATTATTTTCGAATTTAAAATGTCATTGTAGATATCCACTGTAATTAATTGCACCAGCTCGTCATCTTAATAAAGCAATATAATAACGATTGAATAATTTGTTGATAGCTGTTTTTCTTGGCTATATAGTAGTAGTAGTACTTAGTACTTACACTCACATGAGTTCACATTCAAAATGTGATGCTCCCTCCATTACCCATATATATTATATAAAAATGTTTCCCTACTCACGGTGGACATACTTAATGTGTCAACCGTTTATGTGGCAGTGCCACATCATTAATCATTTCCATTTAGAGTTTAATTTTTTTGGTAGGATTTAATTTTTTTTAGGGTTTAGTTTTTATAGTATATATTTAAATTATTTTCCTTATTTAAAATAATATCACGTTATCCGTGGACATATTAAATATGCTCATGGTGGGCATTGTAGCATTACTCATATATTATATATATGGAAAGAAGTAACACACGGCTTAAGAAAAAGTTGGTGTAAAATGAAAAAGTAAGATAAAGTAAGGAGAAAGTTGGAAAAGTAGGTAAAAAGTGGAAAAAGTAGGAATAAAGTGAAGATGAATAAATAATTTTGATAAGAGAATCTTTCTATTTAAGGTAGACACATATATATTAGGGACGTCCCAAACGAGTAATAACCACATATATATCTATATCTATATCTATATCTATCTATACTTATATAAAAAGAGTCTTAAGTATTTAATGTAGATTGTCTATTATATCCTTCTTATTTACCTAAATTAAGGGTAATAGAGTAATATAAATATTACAATAAAACTATTTAACCTTTTAAATTTCCTTAACTTTATTTAAAAAAAATTGTACCTTTTATGTATCATATCCTTATTTAACTTTTTTTTTCGTACCTTTTTTTAATTTTTTGTTTGGGTTCACTCTTTAGTAATCAATAATAGTCTTATTGGGATAACTGGAATATAGCTAAATGAATTAATTAAATTAGCCTCGTTACTTACTATTTTATTTTATATGTATTGGACTAAAATTTTAATTTACTAAAAAATCAATGTAGTATTTAATTTATGGGGTTTAATGGATGTTCCATTTTAATTGATATTTATAATGTAATATTCAGTTTATGATTTTATTTTTATAATTAGGTGATATAATAATAATAATAATAATAATAATAATAATAATAATAATAATAATAATAATAATAATAATAATATATAGATGTATCATTGACGAATTGCAACCTAATTTTTTAAAAAATAGGTATTCACATATCCGTATCGTATCGCCCCCAAACCCGTACCCTCGCACCTAGGGGTGTTCACAGTTTGGTTTAAACTGTAAATCAAAATGAATCAAACTGTATTTATGCAGTTTGGTTTGGTTTACGGTTTGAAAAATACGGTTTGGTTTGAATTTTAAAAAATTATGGTTTACGGTTTAGGTTTGGTTTTCTAAAATAAAAAAACCAAACCAAACCGTAAACCGTAAAACCGTAACAGATTTATTATTTATTAATTATTTTAAATTTTAGTATAAAAGATTTGCATGTGGAGTTGGGCCATTTAAAAGAATTCTCTATTAGTTAAATTGTTGGGCCATATTTAATAGGATTTTCCATTAATTAAATTAATTTTCTAGATTTATGTTTTTAATAGAAATAGCTAAAACCTAAAACTTAAACCTCATTTCCTTTAATTACAGGCGCTGTAACACCGCAGACAATAGAAGACAAGGTATTTCTCTTGTTTAATTTATGATTCCTATTTCGTATTATGAACTTCTATTTTGATTTCATCAAACAAAGTAATCTATTTCAATTCATGAAAGAAAAATTCTCGTAATTATTATGATGATTCAAACCGTAAACCAAACCGCATCAAACCGTTTTCATCGGTTTGGTCTGGTTTGGTTTTCATGCTTAAATGGTCTGATTTGGTTTCAAATATATAAGAAACCGTATTTTATCGTTTGATTTGGTTTTGGTGTCAACCCGCACCAAACCAAACCGTGAACACCCCTACTCGCACCCATGCAACATAGCTCAGTTATATTTGTCTTCACTATTTATTAAAATAGATTATTTCATTATCCAAAATAATATGACTTTAAATTGGGTTTTGTGAAAATAGGAAAATAGAAAATCAGATTTATGAAGCATTAAATACATGCTCAAAAATGGCTCTAATTCGCTCGAACTCGAATAAGACTCGCCCAATATTGAACTTTTTAACGATAATCTCTACTCAATATGATTCAATACAACTCGAATCTTTACACTTTAAATGATAATTCAGCAATAAAACTATGGAAAATTGGAATTATGAACCATTATATCCATTCTCAAAGAGGGCTTTATCGACTCACTCGAACTCAAAGAAGACTCGCCCAATACTTGACGTGGTTCAACTCACCTCGAATCTCTTACACAATCCACTACATAAATACTTCCCTGTTTAAATGAGATTTAAAAAAATAGAAATACAGAATATCATATTTATGAACCATTAATTATTTGCACGAAAAAAGGATTTGACCGAAATCGCTCAAACTTGAAGACTATTCGCCCGAAATCAAAAATTTAACAATAATCTCAACCTGACACAATATAACTTAACCCGAATCTTTTACATAATCGTATGGAGGAATACTTTCCATTTAAACGATATTTAATAAATAGAAATACAGAAAAATCATACTCCGTATTTATGTATTACCAATTTTGATATTTATTAAGAAAAAACTCGACCAAACTCGCTCAAACTCGAAGAAGACTCGCCCGATAATCTCGACTCGACGCGATTCAACTCAACTCTACTTTCCTTAAAACTTGATTAAAAAAAAATAATAATAATAATAATAATAATAAAAAAGAAAGAAAGAAAGAAAGACTTGCAAAATCACCTCACTAGAAAAAGAAAATTAAAGAAACAAAACAAACACACAAGAAAAGGTTGGTGCATCGCCTGAGAGACTGAAACGTCCTTGCTAGGAGGAGAAGAGAATCTTCGCCGCTACGCGTCAGTTCGGGGTTGCTCCGGAGAAACTTTCTCTCTCTAAAGGCTTGATTTCCTCTCCTTTTTTGCACTCATTCAGCTGAAAGCAAGAAGAACTGCATGCAAGAGTGAAGAAGTGTGAGCCTTCTGTTTCTAACATTTTCATTTTGTTTGGTGCTTCGTTTCTACATTTTTATTCATGTGATTTGAGATGTTTTTCTTTAATTCGTTGTGGGTTTTTCTTTTATGTGCAAAATGGAGGTGTGATTTGAGAAAGATTTTGTTTATGTAAATTTATTTCACTTTTTTTTTCTTTTTTTCTTTTTTTGTTTGTGGGGTTTCTGTTATAAACCCCAAAAGTTGCTGTGAAATGTGTGTGATAAAGCTGTAATTTTTGAAATGATTTTTATGATTTTGTGTCTGAAACCATCCATTTTTCATGAGGTTGTCTTGAGTATTCAATTTTGTTGATGAACAATGAATTTCTTTATTATTTTTTTATTCTATTTATCTATTTATTTGTTTTCAAACATAAGATTTTTTTTTTTTTTTTCTAAAAATTGTGTCTTTTTTTTTTCTTGGAATGTAAGTCGAATGCTTTTGGAAATCTACTTATTGAAAGTTCATGATTTTAGTTTTTAGCTATGAGTTTGAATTACTGTACAACATAGGGCCGCATGACTAATTTCCCTCCTCGTGACAAAAAATACAATAAAATTAAAAATACTGAGATTTTTTTTTTTTTTTTTGAAAAGGTGTGGATAATTAACAGTAATATTCAAATTGATGTTCTGAAGTTTGATAAAGTTATTGGTTTAGGAATAAAGAAGAAGAAGTAATATTCAATGCATTTCTTAGAGAGTTAAAGAATAATCCTCTGTTATTAGTTTTTAAACTGACATTATAACGTTTTCAAGAAAATAGACAAAAAAAAAAAAAAAATTAAAATATGTAGGGGAAATTAGGTTTGTAAAATGTTAATCTTATATAATTTGCATTGCATTTGGCAAAAAGTTGATGAAAGTGACTCATTATGAGGTTTTCTTGATATGTTTTGATAGAAATGATTAATTCTGGATTTTTTTTGTCTTTTGTATGTTGGCTTCATGATTTCATAACATTTTTTATTATAAATATGTGTAACAATGGCTAACATTTCGCATAGTTCTTCTAAAACTTGTTCTTTGTTACATTTTCTTGATAATCCTCTTCTCTTCACTTGATGGAACAGAGCAGAGTTCAAGAGAAAAGAAAGCTGAACGGGATCTCGTGTCGTTGTAAGTATTCTTGCTGAGCTATGTGCCTTTTATGAGATATAATTGTTGAAAGAGAGCAAAGATGCTATTCAAATAGTACTACACCAATGGCATAGTTCGTTTATTTTCTGAAACTCGTGTCTTCGTGCATTTTTCTCGATTATCTTCTCGTGAGTTCTTTCATGGTCTGTCTGCTCTAGAGCTTTTTATTCGAATGGAAACATCATGCATCTACAGATCTACTTTTGATATCCACTCATAACTTTTTGAAAAAATATGGCTTAATGCAAGAGTGGCATCAAGTTCTTGTAATGATAAGTTATGTGATGCCTTTAGCAAGAGGACGTATTGTATTGTTTCTTATCGTGTTTTAACCGAAGAACTCAGCCAGTTGATATTCTCTTTATCAGGTACAGAAGGTGCAGCATATTCGAGAAACAAGTTATACTAAGAAGATCGACGAAAACAGTTCATCACTGAAAATGGATGCATCAGGGCTTGCTCGGAGAAATGGTGGCAAGCGTTACAGAAGTGCGTCGTCAGAAAACAGTGGGCCGGAGTCGACTTCTTGCAGGGTAATATTGGAATGCCCGGAAAGTTCCACCACCGGAACTGATGATTCGCTCCTAAAGGAAAGTAAACTGCACATTGGTAGATTCTTTTACGAGAATGGAATGGATTTCAGTGCTGTTGATTCGCCAAGCTTTCATAGCATGATCTCCTTCTTCTCTAGGAGGGGGACGAAGTATCAAGTTCCTACAGTCGAGGAGTTGAAAGGGTGGATTTTCAACGACTTGATGAAAGAAATGCATGAATATGTCGATGAGATTAAGAAATCGTGGTCTGAAACGGGTTGCAGCATCTTGCTAGATGGATGGGAAGATGCAAATGGTAGAAGTTTAGTTAATATTTTGGCTTATTGCCCTAAAGGGACTGTGTATCTTCGATCGTATGATATTAGCGATTGTGTCGAGAATATGGATAAAATGCAGTCGTTCTTCGTCACAGTGCTTATTGAAGTCGGAATTGAGAATGTCTTAGTAAAACTTGACATTTATAATGTAATATTCAGTTTATGATTTTATTTTTATAATTAGGTGATATAATAATAATAATAATAATAATAATAATAATAATAATAATATAAATATATAGATGTATCATTGTTGAATTGCAACCTAGCTAATTTTTTTAAAAATAGGTATCCACATATCCGTATCGTATCGCCCCCAAACCCGTACCCTCGCACCCATGTAACATAGCTCAGTTATATTTGTCTTCACTATTTATTAAAATAGATTATTTCATTATCCAAAGTAATTCTTGTTGTTTCCATATTTTCTAATATTATTACTACCATTGTGAATTTTTTACAATTACACAACTAATCACAATTAAGGATATCATATAACATGTCGAATTTCAATAATATATATGCTTGGACGTAGTTACTTGTTATTTTATCTTCATTATTTTTTAGTACTTACATGTGTATTACTTTCGATAATTCTTTTCATATATAAATGATTTTATTCAAATGTCCAAACATTACTACAATTATTCAAATACTTGATTTGTATGAGTTTGATGACCGTGTGCAACGCACACACTCTATGCTAGTATATATATATGAGGGACAAGTGGAGTATTAAAATTGCATCAGTTGCTCTTAGAAAAAAAAAGGAAAATAAAAAAAGGAATCGCACGATTTGAAATAGAAGTTACATGAGAGCACGATGATTGTAACATTTATATATGACTTTATTCGAAGAACATTTATGACATTTGTTTCAACTAAAAACAATAAGTTTTGTATGTGCTATTAGACAAAATTAAAATCGAATCTTCTCTTCTATAAGCGAGTTCATATATTATATAGTATTAAATAATTGATCAAAACTCTATCGAAAAAAAGGTCTGATGATTCTCTTTCTAAAAACAAGGCCTTTTAAGCACACGGCCAATTCTATTCTGATACTAGTATTTAAAGTCGGTGCAAATTTGATGTTGAGCTATTATTCACGGTAAAAATTTAAACTCGATTTAATATGGTATAAGAAGTTTAGAACGGTCCAAGATCGACTTTTTAGCAATGTTTTGAAACCCGGCCCGGACATCGAACCGGTCCTTTAACTGGGTCACCGGTCCGACCGGTTGAACCGTTTTAAAAAAATCGGATGACCCGTTGATGCTTAATTTATTTTATATGTATAAATGTATGGATTAAAATACAAAAATAATTGAATAAACTATTGACATATTAAAATAAATTAATCAATCTTTTATTAAATATACATAGTATCAACTAATAATATAGATTTATTCAAAACCATAAAATCATATTATGCATATGAAAATAGTAAATAAGAAAAAAAATCGAACAAACATAAACATAGTATATAAATTGATAAATCTTATTTGTAATAGTATAATCTTTGTCATCACCACTTTAATGAATTAAAACTAATATAAAAGTAATAGTTATAGAATATTTAAGTGAATGTTGTTTTTGAAAATTTAATACTAATAAATATTTAGTAATAGAAATATTGAAATAATAGTTATATTTATTTAATCACTTAAAGAATTAATAATGGTGGCTAGCCTAGTGGTTCTGACAGTAGTCTAATTTGGAGGAGGTTGGAGGTTCGATTCTCATCCAATATAATTCCAATATATTTTTAATGAATATACATTAAAACCGGTTTTCCGGTTCACCGGTTTCTTCGGGTTTGACCGGTCCGGAACGGGTCGATTGAAATACCCGAAAATATGGGAACCGGACCGGATCGCCGATCGGTTCGCAGTTAAACCGGTCGAACCGGCCGGTCCGGTCCGGGTTTAAAAATATTGCTTTTTAGGGGTACAACTTGACTTGTACTGTTGTACATTGGTATTGGCAAAAATTATAGTAATTTATTTATTCTAAAACAAATAACACGGTCAGGATGGTTATTTTTCTATTCCAAAATCCATCTTAGTCTATTTTTATTATTATAAAAATCCATCAAGACTAGTTTCCGATAATTGAAATTCACATACTTCTTTTTGTAAATGATACCATTATTAAAATCAGGCCTGGCCACGAGGAGGGCTATCAAGTTCTTCAGAACAGGGCCCCAATTATAATGGGCCCAAAATTGAGTCGAATCATCTGTTGCACTTTCATATTATATATCCTATTACAACGACGCATGTTCGCCATGTATCATAAATATTTTTTAAACAAGCAATAATTAAAGGTTTCCTTAAACAGAAATTGTTGATTTTGAAAATATTCGGCGACCATCCGTAATTCAATAAGAGATTTAATATAGAATTACAATGAATGATCCAAAATTGCCTAAAATCTCCTTCTTTAAAAAAATTAAGAGCCCAATTTTTATAATTAGCACGGGACCTTAATATTAACTGAGACAAGCATGATAAAAATGAGTTCCAAAAAATAGATAAGCAAGATAAACTATCTAATTACATGTATCAAAAACTGCCAAACAACAGAATTGCGATCCAAACACGGCTGAGATAATTTTGTGGCAGAATAGCATACTATCTTAATAAAAAAGTAGACATATTATATTACTGTATGAATTACAATTAACATTTAAAATTTAAATTTATTTTTTAAAAATATTATATACCTGAATTTTGAATATGTTTGTCCTGATAATTATTTCTAACTAATAAAATTGAAAATTAAATATTTAAATCATAAACCGCATCATAATTACAAATATGATTTTTTTCCTTTTCAATAATGATGATCAATAATAGTTCTACATTTTACTTAGAGGTGAGTTGAACTCCCGATTTATTGGTTGAAAAGGAAACATCATATCAACTGAATTGCCATTCATTGTCAGAATTGCGAATATATTACAAATACGATTTTTTCTATAATAAACGTAAAAAAAAAGGTAAAAAAAATAAATAAAATAAAAGAACCTAGTATTTGGAAAAAAGTGGCATTTGTAATGGGCTCACTAAGTATCCTATGTAAAGAAAAGCCCAAATTGTAAATAAATTATAAAGCCCAAATGTCACTACAAAACAAACCAGAAGAACAAAACTGGTAAAGAAAGCACGTGACCTCGCAGTTGGGTAAAATACTTGAGGCGGTTACTAATTTAAAATTTAGAAAATATTTATACTCCCCATATTAACATATCTATATCATATATTCCCTCTGTCCCAGTTCACTAATCCTGTTTTTTTCGGTAAGAGTTTTTAGGAGAGTGTGTAAAGGTTAAAGAAAGGAGGGGTCCACTAAATTTTAATGCTTTCTGATTGGGCCAATTCTTTCCTTTTATAGAAACATGACTAATGAAGTGGGACGACCCAATATAGTATATAGAACTAGTGAACTAGGACAGAGGGAGTATAAAAGAAGAATTGTTAACAGAAATTACAACAATGTCATTTTTACTCCAAAAGTAACCACGGATTGTCTAATGGTTTATGAAGATGATTTACTTTATAAAGTTGTGAATTGGATTTGAAAATAAATGTATTTTAAATTATAATATGTCTATTTTTGAATTAAATTATTCTATTAATTTTCTTATTTTGCTATACCTGTATGTTATTATTTGTTTATTTTTTCAATCCTATTTTTTATTATAAAATTTTGTTGTGACAATACAAAATTTGGATACATTGTCACAAATAAAATTAATTATTATTTGAACTTAGATTTAAATTTGGTACTAAATTAGATTTAAAGTATGTTTCTCTCGCATAAATATTTAATATTTACTTGTATTCAATTAAAATTATTTTAAGTTTTTAAAATTATGAGAATTAAAATTTCATTTTATTTATATCTTTCGTGCAAGCCTACATACGCAAAGCTAGTTTTCACTAAAAGTCAAATAAATCTATATAATAATAACGACTACGGGCTGTCGTTTTTATTAACTTTTATTTTCTATTTTTAGCAGTAGGCAATTTCAAGAAATAATATTCATAAATGGTATATAATAATTATACATTTTAAATTTTGAATCTTCTAATTAATATTCAACAGTTACAAATGCACAAATTAAGTGAAAATTTAATTTACTTTCTCTTTTTACAATGAATATTGCCTATATATTTCAACATTTTACAACACAAACACCTCACACAAACTACACTTTTTATGCTTCATTTTATTTTCCCATACAATGGAAGCATGTTGCAACTTCAAGAGCAATACTCAAAGTTTCAATATCATTCATATGCTGCGAAATCTTATGTTTTACATACATTCATTTAATTTTAATTGTATTTTCTTAAAGTCATGTGTTGTAACTTCTTTTAATAAATTCTGATTTTTGTTATTAGTATTCCATGTGAGAGTCAGAACCTTATGATTTTTGTGTATAGTATATGCGTATTATAATCCTGTAATTATTTGCTGAAATTTTTGTTATTGGCAACTATATTATTGATGTTGTCATGCATGTTTTAGCGAATGATGAGTACACATACACAAAATATTCATTTTGATTATATTAAAACCGAGTTGTTCTTCAATTTAATTTCACAAGTTGGTTCTTTCCTCTTCGGTTATTTGTAGCAATTCTAAATAATCATGTAATGTGATCTTCTCGCTAGCTCATTTTCACCTTTTCACAAAATATATAAATAGTCCGGTTCTAAATTAAGTTTCATATATATGGATATTGTCCTTTTATAATTACTGTTATAGTCAATCTTCAAAATATGATCATGGAAAGCTAGATCCGCGACAATCTTTGTCTCTTTACATTGGAGTCAGCTTTCAGTAAAAACTCCACATTGGTGATCAAATTGTATTTGTAATTGTTTTGTTTATCTATTTATTTATTGATTAATATTATTGAATTGGGTGCGAATTGATGATAGAGAATAAAATGAGGAAGAACGGCATTAGCAAGTTTTGTGCTTCCAATTTGTTTCCTAAAAATTATTGTAGTTTTAATTGGATGTAACTCAAGTATGATTGGAATTATTGATTTCGAGTATGAAAGTTGATATGATCTTCACAAGGATAACACATGCATGTACAGTGATGTATGATGATAATTTTGACGGTACAAAATTTTGTTACAAATCTTCAAGTGTTGCTGCTCAACTAAGCAAGTCTTTAGTTCATGTCCATGAGCACTCCCAAATTTTCATTGATTTCGGAATATTTGGTATCTAACAACCTCTACTTATTTCTGCATTTTTAGGAGTTTTTTCAGTTATTTTTACGATGTCTTTCCTTTGTTTTTATTTAATTATTTTATTTATAATATGAACTTATTCATCAAACTCATTCCTTCGGCTGCTTTATTTAGTAAGTTTTTTTTTTAATGTTTTTGATATACTCCTACTATTTGTAGAAATATCTATATAAATGGTAAATGTTATCTGTGCATCAATAATTTCAACCAACTAATTAATAATATATAGACGTTACAAATATATATTTAATATTATAAAATTGATTTCTTTTTATTTTTCAAATGCCTATAGCCTATATATTTTAGATTTTCACAACCAAAACACCAAAATCCAACTATTTTGTGATTATTTAGTTTGCTTTTTCCATCCATTTCAAGCAAAAATTTGGAATGAAAAGTGAATATGCAATAATACAAATATACAATAGTCACTTTCATTTTATTTTAACTTTTTAAATGTAATTTTTGCAAATTAGATATCATAATGGTACATATTTTTTTTCAATCACTCACTTAATTAATACTAGCATCCGTTACAAACATAATTCATGGCAATAAATTAATTTTATTTCCATTTTTATACTATTTTAAACCAATAAATTTTGATATTTTTTTTAACTAAGGCACACACTTCACTTGCTTCTCTCTCATTTTCACAATTCTTAAAAAAAATAAGTGTGATTGTTACTGCACCAACAATATTAAGAGTTGAGTTTTCTTGAATTGCATCAAAATTAGGTAACATTCAATCACAATCTATGAATTTGGAAGAAAAGTGCTTGCGGAAGTGAAGAATCTTATCTAAGCGTGAAAGATGATGATTTGGTGATCTATGGTGCATCGTATTATGATCAGGGCTATAGATTCCCCATAACTCACCATCGAGCTAAGTTGCATAAGCCAAACTTCAATTTTTTATATAGTCGGCCTAAATGGCGCTTAACAATTTTTATTAGAATATAGAATTTTAACAATTCTTTTAGTTTGAGTTAAATTTTTTTAGTAGAATTTTTTTAGCCATTATATTGGAGCATTTATTATAGTTTACATAAAGAATCAAGATTCAAGACGACCAGTTTATTGAATATTAAATCCTACATGAAAGAAGACAATTGTAATATTGTAACAATTCGACATATTGCATCTTTCTTAATGTCAATAAATTGTACGGCTCCGTAATGAATCGATCTAATCGAATTTAGTATCATTCATAGATTTTTATTATATCTCATTTGTACTTTGGTGCGGTACATTGTGCCGAGAACAAAATAGCCAAAAGAATGCAAATTATATATGTTTTGTGTTGGAATTTGTTCTCTAACCGATAATTACATGATATAAAGATTCAATATAATTGACATGAGTACGTAAAATTCATCTCTATTTAATATAAATATGTGATAAAATTAAAAATTGATTTGTGCATAATTTGATTCGATTAAATCTGCAAAATCTATTTACAGAAGCAATCAAACAATTGATTGGAAGCTATCATTGTAGATACTACTGATTTTTGCAAAGTGAACGAAATTCTGATTTAGATTGGAATGATTTCTTTAAGTGGGTTGTATTTTTTATATTTATACTGTATCATATCAAAATATAGATTTAAAGTATATCAATATTGTATCATGGTGAGTAATGGAGCAGATCTACATATCAAAATATAGATCTAAAGTATATCAATATTGTATCATTACATATAGAAATGTTCACATATAAATAAGTTATGGTGTGAGAAATAGAAATAGATTTGGAAAATTGACCTTGACATGATATAAGACTGATATCGATATAAAGCATGATAAAATTATATATGTACTTTTTTTTGCTCCAACTAAAAGCTGGAGTCAAATATTTATTTATGCTAAATGTAAGAGTTCACATGAACTAACAATAATTAATTTGTTCATCTTTATAAAGAGCTCTATAAAGTTACAAAATCATTGAAAATAGATAGAAAATATTAGTATAGTAATTGTTGTTAGCATATATGTTAACGGAGAATTCATTGGGATCATTATAATGTATTCATTCAAATACTCCTTCCGTCCTGCCCAGTTTGATTCATTACTGTTCGGCACGGGAATTAAAAAAGTGGGTGATAAGAGGATAAGTGTTTTGATTAGTATTATTTTAATAATTTAAATTTTAAGAAAAACTCTCTCTCTATTAGGGTTTAGTTAATGAGCTATTTTTTTTTTTTATAAAAAAGGGCCCAATTAGTGGCCCTATTTGTTCTATAATTTATATTCAAAAGCTTAATTATATATTTTTTTGGAAATGTGTCAAACTGGGCGGGACGGAGGGAGTATTTGATTAGATTCCGATACACTGGAATTATGTGATTGATGTCTTATGACCTTAGTTATAAATAAGTTATAAAAGCTCAAGTGTTAGGAAGCTCAAGTTATTTTAAGCCATGTCATGAAAGTATTGTTGACAAGAATCAGGCAAGTCAGTCGTTTGAGTTTACTGAAAAGTTACTATGTTTTTAAATTATCATACACCAAGAAAACTTCAACAAGTCAGTTAAGCTAAGCAGTACAAGTTAGTTAATTGGGAGTTGTTGATAAGTTTCTACCTTTGACAATCAAGTATTTGTTAAGTTTATTAGATGTGACCGCCCATTAAAAATCAAAAAGTATCTGCCAAAAGCAGAAGTCAAAGAGAGTCAAAGTATAGTGATCTCAAGAATAAGAAGCTAAACATACTAGGAAAATGACATTACTGTCATTACATACATTCAAATAGAACATTCCGTTTCCAAAGTCAGAAGGACAAATGACTAACATGTTCAATTGCTTGTGCAAATAAGAAAATAATATTTAATGTAGCGCGATGAATGTTCAACCACCATGATAGAGCGTAGATTTATCACACATCAATATTCGCTCTAAAGCTTGATGTATTGAGTTGGTTAATCACTACATGATTTTAATGAATAACTTTGAAAGCATAGATTACTTAAGGTCTGACAAAATATGCATCTCATATGAAATTCTTGATACTATGAACGATGTACATACAACATTAATTGAATGCTTTGAAGTGTTCATGATTGTCTAACCATATGTTGAAATACTATATTACATTAGATCTACCTTAAAATATTGTTAGTACTTTTACAATTTTGATTTCATTTATAGAAAAAATTATTTTCTTAACATCTTTGCTCTGCCTCAGAATTAAATTTGTGGGAAGGACATAGTATTTACATTAATTTTATTTAAGTATTATGAATCTTAAAATACACTAAAAATACTTTGAAAAATATGTGAGACATATACATTTGCAATTCTACAATGGTATTGTACTCATATGACGTGCATAAATAATAAAATAATTTTTTATAGAAACTTCTACAAAAAAAATATAACCATTATATATAATAAAAAAATTTAAATTCATACTCGAAATAATTTATCCCGTGCATCGCACGGGTATGGTACTAGTAAAAGTAAAATTAACTCCACAGACACCATTGACACCAATGCTGTGTGACACGATTCACCAACCCGCGGCATTTCTGAACTGTAAGTTCTTCACTAATCCCTTTTTTTTTTTTCCTATTATTTTCATATTCTGTAATTATTTTCTCGATTTGGCTGTATATTGATCTGAGCACCATGCTTTTGTTAATCGATGAATTGATCGTTTTTTGAGCATTTTTGTTTGATTGAGAATTGATTCGTGCTGCTGCATCTGTGTCGGTAAGCAATGAAACTGTGGAGAGCTCTAGATTTTTTCTTTTCTGGAAACTTCTATCCTTCTCATGATCCTATACGATATCAACGATACTATTCTTAATTCACATAGTTTGGGATCGGTGGGCATTCACGTGTCAATAATCATCAGTTCCCTTGGGTAAAATTTCTTACTTCTATTGTCCTGATGCAGTAAGCATTTTATTAGTGGTTAAAAGTTATGCTGTTTAATGCACAGTTTACAGATTTTGGAAGTTTACACTGTGAACTTGTTCCTTTTGGTTTTAGTGTTATCCACCATCTCCATGTTTCCAGCTTTACTTGAATAAATAGCATGCAAACATTCTTTATACTTGCCATTTTGCCAATACTCTATTTTTAAAATTTTATTTTATTATTAAGCAGTCTCACTAATCCACTAACAATTTCCTATGTTTTCTTTTTCTTCACCAAGATATCATCATTAACAAAGGAGAAGAAGATATTCTCGGTGAAGTTCATACAGCATGTAAAGGCCCTTCAGATTCAGCTATATATAGAAAGCCCTAAAGGTAAAGTAGAAGAAGTTAAGGTCCGTAACAATGATAGCAAGAACAAAAGTAATGAGCAAAAAACAGCCACCTGTTTTGAGGTTGGTGCTTCTGTTGTTATTTTTTCTCCTTCCTATACTAGCATAGGCAATAGGCAATAGGCAATAGGCATATCTTACTTGCATGCATCTTATATGAATATGACTGAATCCTGCTCCAAGTCTTCAGTACTGATATCTTAAACCGTTTGAATAAATAAATTAATATTCACCCTCTCCAGAAAATGCTTACTATGCATTAGATAGATAGTACTCCCTCCGTCCCAATTCAGATGATTTTTCAGGAATAGGGTTGGGTATCATCATCGTGGTTGATTTTTGGTGATTCTCCGGCCGGACATAGGGTTTAGACGGCGGCGGTTGGCTGGGGAACCAGAGAATCGAAGGAGGAGGGGAGGAAGAGAGAGGAAGAGAGAGAATGTCCAGCCCACAAATGAGGCGGAAATGTTTAGGGCTGATTTTTTAGGGTTACTGTATTTTCCTCTAATTAATCAAATTAGAACCCTTATTATTTTGCTAATTATTTCCATATTAGGAAAGGGGACATCTGAATTGGGACATCCCAAAATAGAAATAGGGACATCTGAATTGGAACGGAGGGAGTATCTTTTATCTCTAATTAAGCTTATCATTTTTTTTCTACCTCGCAGTCATAGCTGTATCCTGTTATTCTTTAATGCATTAGTAGTTGTTTGTTTGTTCCTATAATTGCATGCTTCTTTTTAGCTTTTTTTTCTTAAAATTCTTTGGATTATCTTCTTCTTCTTTTTTTTGGTTCGGCTGCTTCTTGGAGATGCAGGTGCTGGGAAATCGAGTTTAGTTTTGCATTTGGTGAAAGGGGGCAATTTGTGGAGTTTTAGGTAGGTAGGTACAAATTTGCCCATTATTATCTTCTAAATTGAACCTCATTTAAGTGAAATAATCTAATACTACAATATATTAAATCTGTGACTGTGATAAGTTCAAGCTTCGTTAAGATTTATGATTTTACTTTACAAACCCATGTTAGTTGAGTATATTAATAGTGATGAACTAATTTATTAATGAAAAATGGGGAATGTGTAGATGAGCATTTGACCAAGATTTAACACGTGAGCTTCTTTCTTTTCCACACAAAATCATAAATTAGAGATAATTCTTCCAAATCAATGAAACAAGAGAAACATATCACCAAAAATTAAAGATAAAAATCTTCCAAATGAACGAAACAAGAGAAACAGAGAAGTCACCTTAGCTTCCGAAACTAATGCAGGCTTAGTTTGTTTACAAACATCATTTGCAACGGACCCACCAGCTCCAACTAGTCAGATAAATTATCTGTTCAGAAATTGAGTACCAAATTTCATGGACATTAATTAAGTACTACATCTATACTCTATGAATCTAAATAGAAGACAACACAATCTTGGTACAAGCTGGCGGTTTCTTCAACCCACGACTCTTCATCATTCTTCTCGTCTTCGAAGCCTCGTCCCACATACCTGCATCAGCATAGATTTGCGATAACAAAACATAAGCAAAGGAGTGTCGAGGGTCCAATCTTGCAGCTATTTTTGCCACCTTCACATCCCCATGCCTCTTACAATTGCTAAGAAGGCTTCTCCAAGTCGCATCATCAGCCTTCAAAGGCATAACTTGGATAAGCTTCAAAGCATCCATGATTCGACCGGACCTTCCGAGTGCATCAACCATGCACGCATAATGTTCAATCTCTGGTTCTAACCCAAACTCAGTTTTCATCATGTTGAAGTAGTGAAGTGCTTCATCTACAATACACATATCTGCACACGCGTGGAGGACCCCCGTAAAAGTCGCATGGTTTGGTGTTACCTTCTCAAGCAGCATTTCTTCAAACGCCTGCAAAGCCTCATTCCCACTGCCGTGCCGAGCATAGGCACAAATCATACTAGTCCAAGTCACAGCATTGCGATTGGATGATTTTCGAAACATCAAAATGGAATCTTGCATGTTTCCACATTTTGAATACATATCAACTAGCGTACTAATGATGTATATATTTGCCTGCATAGATTGCTTGATGATCTGTGCATGGATCTACTTCCCAAGTCCAACATTAGCTACATCAAATATTGAGAACTGTAGCAAAAATGAAGTTATTAGGACTGATTCGCCTCTCTAGCATTCTAGAAAAGTACTTCAGAGCTGCTACGCTTCCTTCAGTTGATGAATACCCAGAAATCATAGCATTCCATGAAACCAGTGTCTGCTCCTTCATTCTCTCATGAAGCTTTCCAGCGTCTTCTAACAGCCCACACTTTCAGTACATATCAATCATCGAGCTACTCACAAACGAGTTGGATCCCACCCCACACTTAATCACTCTACCATGGATTTCCTTCCCATGTTGAAGAGCTTCCCTGCCTGCACAAGCTTTTAAGACAGTTGAATATGTAAATTCATCAGGTTCCATTCCTAAACGAAGCATACCAATGTAAATTTGAAGCGACTCATTCAACATCTTGCAAGTTGCATACATACTCATCAGAGCATTTCCGGTCATTACATTATATTCATACCCCAACTTCACTACAGCTCCATGTATTTGTATTCCCATAACATTATTTTCTGATCGATCTTGTTTTCGAAGGCAATTAATGAACGTTAACAAGGAATAAATAAACACGAAAATAATGGGACACGAGGGATTTACGTGGTTCGATCTACCGGAATAGATCTACGTCCACGGAGCAAAAAGATAGTATGGATATTATTGCTAGTATATGTGTGTTGCTTACAAGATTGTTCTCTCATCTCAATCTATTCTAAGCCCCTATTTATAGATAATTACATGGAGTTTGACTATGATACAAAGTCTTTTCCTATTTGGACTATTTGGCTTGATCTTCCTCTTATGGATAGACACCGAGCTTCTATATCTCTCTTGGAGTTTGAGTTGTAGTCGATGCAGGAGTCTTGATTGCCTTAGTGAAGAAGTCTCTTATTCTTAGTTGGGCCGAGCTGCATAGGCCGAGCTTAACTGTCGGGGCCCAATTATATTGGGCCTGATGCTTGGGCCTATTAGCTAGGACGTATCCTATCACATCCCCCCCCAAAAAAAGATGTAGAAGCGAGGGTGTGATTTAGGAGAAATAGCTGAGGTAGGAGTAGTGTAGTATAAACTAAATAAATTCGACGAAGTCGAGTTCGGCTTGTCCCGTCAAAAGACGAGGTAAAAAAGAAATGGCTTGCCCCGTCGAAAAATAAATTCGACGAAGTCGAGTTCGGCTCGTCTAGTCAAAAGACGAGGTAAAAAAGAAATGGCTTGTCTCGTCAAAAAATAAATTCGACGAAGTCGAGTTTGGCTCATACCGTCAGAGTTAAAAAAGAAATGTCTGGCCCCGTCAAAAAATAAATTCGATGAAGTCGAGTGCGTACCGCCCCGTCGCTTATTGACGACGAGGTCGAGTAGTACTTTGCCGAAGATGAACACAGGGTGCCAGTTAAGTTTTAATTAATGCGCCATTTGGAATCCCGATAAAGTAGGCACGATTAGCGACGTGGGGAAGGTGAAAAGGCGGAAAGTTGATAAAACTTCCCTTATACGCCATTTCTTTACACTTCTCAGAATTTCAAAATCTCCCGATTTTTTGCAATTTTCTCTCTCTGCGCCTTTCGCGATTTGCAGCACTGCCACTCATTTTCCGTTGGAATCATCCACAGCGTTTATGCAAGTAAGTTATTTTCTTACCATGGCCTCTTCTTCCCGAGTCAGTGGTAGTGATAGTGACGGGAACCGTGACGAGTCCGTTTCCCCATTGTGTTCTCCGTTGGCGATATTTATTTCGTCACCGTTTATAGATATTGAGGTTTATACCATAGATTCAGCCGTCCCTATTATACGTAGGGTTAGGATTCCTCCCGTGCTGAACTGCGGGAAGGTCAATGATTTTTCATCTACTTTGAACGCCTCTTCGATTCGAGAAATCGCGGATAAATTTTTGTTTCCGAAGTCTGCTCTTCTCATCGCTCCCTGTTCGGAGGATTGGGCTTGTGTGCCTCCGGACGGATTCTTTACTGTTTACGAAGATTGCTTAAACTGCGGTCTTCATCTTCCCCTTCCTTCTGTATATGCCGATCTGTTACAGAAGTTTGGTATCTCTCTAGAACAGATTATGCCGAACTCATTTAAGCAGTTAGTAGGTCTGGCTGCCGAAGTTGGTCACTTTGGCCACCCGCTTACCCTAGGGTTGATCCTTAGGTTTTTCCAACTAAAGTCTAGTTCTTCTGGGTGGTATTACCTTTCCCCTTATCGCAGCTTCCGAATAAAGACGAAGTCTAAAAACACGAACTGGCAGAAGAAAATTTTCTTCTGCCAATCTGAAGAGGTCCTTCAGTTTATCTGGAATATAGATAAGCTAGAAGATCAAGGCACCGAAGAGGACTTCAGTGACCTTGAGAAAAATTTAAAAGAGCTCGGCCTCGTTTCCAAGGAATATCCCGAGGCCGAGCTCGCTATGCTAGGGCTGAGCCCTTACGACCCTACCTCAATGGTGGATCCGGGTGAGGCCCTACTTTGTGTCTTGTGTGACATCGGTTCTTTTTTTATGCGGCCTAACCCCCTCTTTTCTGTCTTGCAGTGAACTTTGAGTTGAAATCTAAGAAGTCCAGGAAGAGGACGAGGCATACTCTGGAGGCCTCGAAGCCAACTTCTACTGCCTCCTCAGAGAAAACTGTGGAGGTGGTTCAGTTCCCTCCGGTTGGCTCTCCGAATTTGGGCTCGTCGCTTCGTCCTGCCCTACGGCGGAGTAAAGAACCGCGCGTTGGGTCCGACATAGTTATTGTCGGGATGGTGGGTGGCGAGCCCTCTGATCAAGTATTAAGCTCACCGAGGTCTCTTGCCGAGGTAATTAGCTTCACTTCGGAATACTTTAGTGACCTGGTACATTACTTTAATGCTGATCCACATTGCAGCGTACTGAGCTGGTTGTCGCCGACCTGGCAACCGAGCATAGGAAGTTGGCTCTGGAGCTGAACCTGGTGAAGGCGGCCAAGGAGGACTTGGCTAACAAGGCTGCCGCCGCCGAAGAGAAAGCCCGAGAGGCGGAGTTTGACTTTTTCCACGGGAGAGCTTGTAGATGACGATGCCAATTTTCTTAAGGCATTTGCTCAGTTGTTTTTCCCCTAAGGATGCGAATTAACTCAAAATACGAGAATTACTGTTGTAAGGTTTTAGCTTTATGGAGGTACTTTTTCATTTTGTCGCCTTTAGCCTTGTACCTTCCTAGCATGTGGCTCACTATAACTTGGGAGTCACTGTAAACTTGTACAGCTTGTATCTGGAGAGTCTGAGCTAGATGAAGTCTGGCGATTAAAGCTTCGTACTCCACTTCATTGTTTGTTGTTGGGAAGTTGAATCGAAGTGCATAAGTTGTCTCCTGTCCATCTGGGCTGAGGAGTATGACACCTGCTCCGCTTCCCAAATGCCCCGAAGCCCCGTCCACATAGACTTCCAGCAATCTTTAGGTGGTTCTTTCGGAGCTTCGGCATCGGTTTTGCTTGGGGAAGGTTCAGTCGGCTTCGGCATTTCTGTGAACTTAGCTTCCACCAAGAAATCCGCTAGGGCTTGACCTTTGATGGCTTGGCGAGGGCAAAATGAGATTGTGTGCTCGCCGAGCTCAACTGCCCATTTGGCGATTCTTCCCGACGTTTCCGGTTTTGTTAGCATTTGTCGAAGTGGCAGGTCGGTCAGGACTTGTATGGGATGGGCATGAAAGTAGGGTCGCAACCTCCTTGCAGCATCACTAATGCCAATGCGACTTTTTTGAGTGGTTGGTACCTAGTCTCTGGCCCTTTCAGCGCTCGGCTAATGAAATAAACAGGTAGCTGACGATGTCCTTCCTCCCGCACTAATACTGCACTTATGGCTTCGTCCGAGGCCGCGAGGTACAGAGAAAGAGCTTCTCCTTCCTTTGGAACGGATAGGGTTGGAAGATTGGCAAGGTATTTCTTGAGGTCTTCAAATGCCGACCTATGCTCATCTTTTTAATCGAACTCCGGCGCCTTTTTCAGGATCTTGAAGAAAGGAAGTTGCTTCTCTGCGGCCCTTGACAAGAAACGACTCAGCGCGGCTAGGCAGCCCATCAACTTGTGCACATCATGAATGGTTTTTGGCACCTTCATTTCTTGGACTGCTCGGACTTTGGACGGGTTGGATTGTAATCCTTCTTTAGAAACCTAGCACCCCAGAAATTTTCCAGATCGGACCACGAACGTACACTTCTGGGGGTTCGGCTTAAGGTTTATCCCATGTAAAAGACCGAGGACGATTTTGAGGTCATCAACTGAAGTGGCTAACTCCTTGCTTTTGACGACGATGTCGTCTACATACTCCTCTACGATTTTGCCAATGTGAGGCTCGAATATCTTGTCGACCATCCTTTGATAGGTAGCTCTAGCGTTCTTTAGTCCGAAAGGCATTTTCTTGTACGTGAAGACGCCAAAGTCTGTGATGAAGGCTGTATTCGGTGCGTCTTTGTCACTCATTAGGACTTGGTGGTATCCCTTATACAGATCCAAGAAGCTGAAAACCTTATGGCTGACCAGAACTTCAACTTTCTTGTCGATGTTGGGAAGGGGGTAGCAATCTTTAGGGCAGTGTTTGTTGAGATCGGTGTAGTCGATACACATCCGCCACCCTCATCCTTGCTTTTTTACCATCACCTGGTTGACAATCCACGTCGGATATTTGACCTCGAAGAGTATCTGTGCCTTCAAAAGCTTATGCACTTCATCATATATGACTTGGCTTCGTTCTGCTGCAAATACCCGCCGCTTTTGCCAAACTGGTTTAACTCCCCGGTCAATATTAAACCGATGTGTGATGATACTTGGTGAGACCCCAGTCATGTCGAGGGGTGACCAAGCGAAGACATCTCTGTATTCCTTTAGGAGTTGGACGATCTGCTTTCTGAGTTCGGCTCCACTAGCGAAGCCTACTTTGACGACCTTAGACGGGTCATCTTCGTACAGTGTGACATCTTCTATTGGCTCGTCAGATGCAGACGACATCTTTTCCAGCTCCAACTATTTATGTAATTGCTATGCTTGTGGGTGCTGAGGTGTTCCAACACCTTGTAGAGCAATTTGCAAGCATTCTTTGGCTCGTTTCTGATCCCCACGAACCACGATAACTCCTCCCTTTGAAGGGATCTTGATTGTTAAATGGTACGCCGAGCATATAGCCTTTACCGCAACTAGCCAATCTCTGCCCAAGATGATGTTGTACTGGGAATTTGCTTTGACGACGAAGAAATTCACCACTTTAGTGGAGGACATCGGATGTTTCCCCACCGTAACAGGGAGTTGGATAATCCCCTCTGTGTGCGTCTCTTGCTGTACGAAGCTCTTTAGGGGAATTGGTGCCGGTGTGAGGCGTGCCTCTTCGATTCCTAATTTCTCAAAGCAATCTTTGAAGATGACACTCACCGAAGCTCCACTGTCGATGAATACCTCCTGAACTAGCTTGTTGGCAATGACTGCTTCGATCATGAGTGTATCTTAGTGAGGTATTCTTTCTGGCACCAGGTCTTTCTCAGAAAGGTGATGGCCTCGTCCTTTTTAAACCTCTTATGGGAAGGCTCATCATTCTGGGGACTTCGGGCCTCGGCCTTGAGTGAGGACTTTGTTGCACCTTGGGGGAGCCCGGTGATGGCAATGATGATTCTGTCGAACTGAGGTTGGACCTCATCCTCGTCATCATCTTCGCGCTTCGGTTTCTTATCAACGTGGGGGTTGTAGTTGTTCCCTCCCCTATTCGGCTTACGCTTTCCTTTACCCTGAGGTCGGGCTTCATATTGGCCGTGGCTTTGGTACCTTTTAAGGTTGCCGTCGCGCACTAATTACTCTATATCCATAGCGAGGTCTCTTCACTCTTTCGTGTCGTGTCCATGATCTTCATGAAAATGAAAGTACTTCTCCTTATATCAGCGTTTTTCCCCCGCTTTTGATAGAGGTCTCTCGAACAGGTCAGTGTACAGTTCGTAGATCTCTGTCCTCGGCTTCGTCAATGGGGTGAATTGACTTTTCTCCTGGTTTTGCCGAGGTCCGAGTCTGGACTCCAGGGGTGCACGCTGCAGCCTGTCGAAGGCACTTCGCCGACCTTGGCCTCGGTCGTTCCGATCTTCCTTCTTACGATCTGATGGTTCGGCCTTGTCAGCTTTGCGCTTACGCCTGTCAGCTTCGTCGGCTCTTGCGAACTAATCGGCTATGCTCCATAATTGCCTCGCAGTACGAGGCTCGTTCCTTACGAGCTCTTTGTATAGGGCGCCCGACTGAATAACATTTTGGAAGGCCGAGATAAGGACCTCATTAGTTAGGCGATCGACTTTTAGACTTTCTTCATTGAATCTAGTCATAAAGTCGCTGATAGGTTTACCTCGCCTTTGCTTGATAGTAAGGAGATGTGCCGAGGTGGTTTTCACCTCGGCTTTCTAGAAAAATCTTCGCTCGAAGGCATCTAATAGCTCATCGTACGACCCGATACTGCGAGGTGGTAGACTGTCGAACCACATGCGTGCATTGTCTACCAACAATTCTGGGAAGACCTTGCACATGTAGATATCGTCGCTGAGTCCCTGGTTGACCATGTTGTATTGGTATTAGGACAGGAAATTCCTCGGGTCACACGATCCATTGTATGGCTTGATAGGCGGGACTCTGTACTTATCCAGGAGGGGAGTGTAAAGCATTCGGTTGGTGAAAGGGGTAGAGATCCTCCCGTACATGCCGAACCTCCCTCATTGGTAGTTTTCCTCGTCGTACCGAGGTGAGATGGTGTCACGCCGAGGTGAGATGACTTTGCGGCGAGGTGAGATGCGATGGCGGTCACGTCGGCGATCGTCAATAAATCTCCTAGGGGGAATCCCAACGTCATGTGTGCCTATGATCCTGACGCTTGGGGACTTTTGTCGCGGTTGCGATTTGGATGTAACTTCGCGCTCTCTATCATCGCTGTGCGAAGGTTGGTCTTTTTCACGATTGAGAGTCTTTTGTTATTTTGCGAATAGGAGAAAATCACGCTTATTATGTGTGAGGTACTCCCTGATAGCACCATCGAATTTGTCCGGTTGGAGATGGACGTTGTCCTCCCCATGGCTGCTATTTTGACCTTCTCCTTCTGGATAGATTGGCTTGCCATACTTATCTAACGTCACATGCTGAACGTGTCCGTCGGGAGTTTGGCTTCTTGCGTGTTCCTTCCCAGGTCGCCGGTGTGTTGCAGAATTCTGATCTTGCACCTGTCTGGCCTCGGCTGTCGTAGTACCTTGCTCGGTTTGCTGATTCTCCTTTTCCTTATTGGCGGCGACAGCAGCGGCGGTTGATCTTGTTGGCCTTGTCATGACGGCATATTCTACTGGAATAGATCTACGTCCACAGAGCAAAAAGATAGCATGGATATTATTGCTAGTATATGTGTGTTGTTTACAAGATTATTCTCCCATCTAAATCTATTCTAAGCCTCTATTTATAGATAATTACATGGAGTTTGACTATGATACAAAGTCTTCTCCTATTTGGACTCTTTGGCTTGATCCTTCTCTTATGGATAGACACCGAGCTTCTATATCTCTCTTGGAGTTTGAGTTGTAGTCGATGCAGGAGTCTTGATTGCCTTAGTGAAGAAGTCTCTTATTCTTAGTTGGGCCGAGCTGCACAGGCCGAGCTTAACTGTCGGGGCCCAATTATATTGGGCCTGATGCTTGGGCCTAGTAGCTAGGCCGTATCCTATCATTTTCTAAACTTGCAATTGCTTTCAACACAACAGAAAGCGTAGTCTCGTCGTATGCAACATATTCTCTCCCCATCATCACAAACACCCCTCAATCGACTTCAAACAATTCCTAATTTTCAGCCGAAATCAACGAGGTCCAAGAAACCATATTTCTCTCAGGCATGGAATCGAACCATATTTCCATTAACAGAAGATCCAAACATCATCATGTTGTGTTCCAAGATGCGCAATCCCTTTCAGGCATTCGGTCGAACACTTTAGATGCACACTCCAAACGGGAACATCTTATGTACATCTGGAGCAAGCAAGTCGAGTCAATAACAGTGGGCTTGAACCCAGATACAATCATCCGTGCGTGGGCTTGCCTACCTGGTTCGACCGCTTTTTCCTTGGAGCCCTCTTGAAATATATGGTGAAAAGGCCTTCCGTAAAATGGGGTTTCCGCTATAAAAGTAGAGAACGGAAAGATTGTGAGTGGTTGATTTCGGAGATGAATCCCTAACTGAGAATTCCACCGCAAATGCAAGATCCTGGTTTAGAAATGAGAACCCATCGGAAAATTAGCAGCAGTGAGATGTGTATCATCACAATTCACACTCCTCTTTCAATTATTCATTTTTTTATTTCCAAAAAATTAAAAAGAAACATTAAATGTTTTGGGCCGGTCCAATCTTTTAGATGCATAAGACTCACGAAAATTCAACGCTTATTTATGTTATGGGTACCCAAAATTCTTTGAAAAAATCAATTTCGGTTAATATTATTCAGTTTGTTCGGTTATGAAAAGAAAAAAGATAAATCAATTATAAGTTCGACTTTTTTTTCTCAAAAAACTGCTAAATCGAATCATGTTTTAGACCTTTTATTTTTACTAATAGAGATCACGTGCGTTGCACGTGGGTTCAATTATTTTATTATTATTTTTAACTCAGGATATATAATGAATTTTAATAGGATATAGAAAAAGAACCATTGATAAATCTCAAACTTGATAAGCATAATAAATTTAATTTAAAGTCATAAAAAGAACAAATAGCGTATTGTTTATTTTTAAAAGTAGAAAAGGAAAAAAAAAAATCTATGTTATCTCAATGTCTAATAGTTTCAAAATATTAATATTTATTATTGGTCCCGAAAGGCGCTTATACACGTAGAAGGGGGGGTGAATACGTGTGTAGAGAAGTATTTAACTTCTCTTGCGATTTTTAGCCTTTTTAGACGAGTAGACGCTTTGAAGCTAAGTGAAGCGTTCAAAGCCTCTCGCTCGAGTGAGATACTATGCAGAATGTGGTGAGACTTGAGTTTTTCTTGTAATTAAAACCAGTTGGTTATTTAAAGCATGTGTGTGTGTATGCAAATAATCAAAGCGATAAATAACTTAAAGTAATGAGACAAACAATTTATAGTGGTTCGGAGCACCTCTCCTACGTCCACTCTATCCTCGACAGGATGAATACCTTCACTCGGTACTCCTTGTTTTATACTTCCAAGGGGAAGTGATTCAAGGAAAATGACAAACTTGCACTTGAATCCTCAAAGATTTTACTGGCTCTCGAGAAACCTTACAACAACACACTCTTTCACAAAGTGCTCGGCAACCTTACAACTCAATCTATTCACTCTAGACTTGGGTTTTGGGGTTTTGGATTTTCGTAAGTATGAGAATCCTTTACAATGAAATCACAAGTAAGGGATAAGGATTCTCAAGAGTCTAGGCTATGGATATAAGAGATTGAACCTAGAAAGTGAGGTAGTTGCAATACTTAAGAATCGAGTTCTTAAGGACACACTAAAGTGAAGCGCTTTGAAAGAACTAAGGACTTGAAAGAAATTTGCTTGAGTTCTTGCAAATGTAAATGCTTGAATCGTTTGTACGTGCATTAGTTTTTAGTGTGTGCAACTCCTTCTATTTATAGTAAGGAACCCTACTTCCCTTTGAGAGAGAAAAGGTTGCTTGTTCCTTAGTTTTCGGATTCGGACAAGTCGGGGTGTCAGTCTCTTTTCAACTTGTCAGAACTAGGAAGGGATGTCCGCCGCACCTTGAGGTATTGCGACTTTCACCTACCTTGACTTTCCAGACTGTAGCCGCATCCGTTGTGCAATGGCGTGTTGACACGTAAGAACCGAATCTGCATTGTCAGAAAAAGCAACTTGAATTCTGGGTCAAACGTATCACCTGCACTGATTGACGCTTCTAAGTACAGCTCAGTATTAGAGACGCTTTGGTTGAGCTGACATGAGAGCGCTTTGCTTCTACAGAAGCTCGCTCTGAGCATCTTTATCTGAAGCGTCCCCAAGACGCTTTGTCTGGTTTTTACTACTGGCGCTTTCAATGCTGGAGCCGCTTCGCTTACTGACGCTTCGCGAGCTCTGACTGCTCCATTCTCAACGCTTCTAAACTAAAATAAAGCTTCCTAACAAGTAAGCTGTGCTAATAAAAACTTGTCTAGATTCATCAAATTAGGAAGGGAAATATTCTACTTAGGGTTTTGGAATCGAATCAAAACAAATTATTTATTTAACTTTCAAGTTCCCCCTCAACATTATATCCCAACAATTTTCCCCTTTTTGATGATGCCAAAACCTGACGTCAAGTGCTTACACAAATCTAGATAGTTTCTTGGCTAAGTGTAAGAGGAGAGTGGGTTAGGCAAAACGCAATAACAATGCAGTTATAACAGTTAACATGAAAGCGTAAAATAGAGTAAAGACAATGAAAAATTATCTTAAAATAGTAAAATATATCATTGTATTAGTGAGATGATGAAGTGAATACAAATACAATGAATATCTATTTGAAGCGTTTTCGAGGGACGGGAGGGATCATGCCATATGCATTGTAAACTCTATCCTTGATGGCAGCTAGAGAACGGTTAGGACGATCGTTCTTTTCAAGCCATTCAGCACATTCCTCGATCTCCTTTCTGATTGCTTCCTCATCAGGGATAACGCCTCCAATGAGTGGAAGTTTGTAGCTCTCTTTCTTTGGCGGTTTGAGAGTCACTCCGTCTGCCAACTCTAAAATTTTATTGAAGAGAGAGGCTTTGCAATGATCCATGTATGCAACGAAGCAGTCCATGGCGTACTCAGTGCGAAAGCCTTGCCAGTAGTAGAGGCATTTGACGAACTTCACCTTGGCATCATTCCACTCCTCGAGGTCAGCTGGAATAATCTCATCAACAAACTTGGCATTAGAAGCCTCATCCCTCAGCCTCTTCCTATCGGATTCGTCCCTAGCAAACAGCTGCTTCCTGCATTTCTCAAAATCAGCTATCTGCAGGCCCTCGATGAAGACTCTTTTCCCTTCAAGCGCTTCCATCTTCAATAGATGAAGCGCCTTCTGTGAGTTTTTCACCACCTCTTCACTAAAAACTTCATCCCTGCACTCCGACACTATCTTATATTTTGCCATCACTTCCAGGCATTCCTTTTCAGCGGCGTTGGTCGGAGTGTACTTCAACCGATACCTACGGAGGTGGAAGTTCATTTTGCATCCTGGAATTGGCGTTGTGCACCAGCCTCCGTGGTCATCATTGCGGGAGTCAGTTTCTGCTTCTTTTTGGGGTTGGTGTCAGCAGGCCCTTTTATCTTGCGCTTCTCTTTTTGTGGCGCTATTGACACTGCTTGAAGTGGAGCGACATCGATTGGCTCATCCAAGATGATCACCTGCTGCTCCACTTCCCCCTTCTTCTGTGCTTCCACCTTCTTGGAAGCGTCCTTAGTTGCCTTGGCCGTTGTGGGTTGACCACTTGGCGTCCCAGTCGCTTCCCCCTTTTTGGCAGTATAAAAAATAGGGTGGGATGGAGCAGACTGTACGTTGGCGCTTTGGCTAGCGGCTCCTGGCAGAGTGATGTTTGGCTAATCCGGCTTCAAGAGGCCTTGTGCCAGGAGAGCGCTGAGGACTTGGGCAGAAAGGATTGGAGCTGGAGAGCGTGCATTGGTCAGAATGATTGACTTTTCGAAGCTTGCGCAGAACACATGGAACTCAGATTGGACAAAAGCCGCGAGCACCACCATTTTGTTGGAGATGCCCTCCAGCACGGTGTTTGGCCCTACCTGGCTCGATCCGCTTTACACTCCAGCTGCGGCTTGGCCCACCATGGCCACAACTTGCTTCATTTGCATTTCTGAGTCCGCGAGCTTCCTCACCATGGACTCCAGCTTCTCCTTGAATTGTCGGACGGTAGAATCGGCTTCGAATTTTTCTGCCTTCACCGCTTTCAGCTCTTTCTCCAGTTGAGTGACCTTGTCATTGGTCGTGGAGAGTTCAGTTTCGGCAACTTCGAGCTCCCTATGGACACGCTCCCTGTCATCCAACTCCGTACAAAGCTTCAACACTTCCGAACGTAAGGCTGGAATTTCTTGAAGCTGTGCCTTAACGCTCAAAAGTTCATCATGAGCTAATTCTACGTGCTCTTTTTCCTCAGCCAACTGTATCTCCACAGCCGCTGATTTCACCTTCAACTCTTCCAAGGCTTTGGCAATAGTGGAGAGCTCCTCTTCTTTCTTCACCATCTCCTCCTTCAGCACTTGCAACTCTGTGGTAGCAGTTGAAAGCTTGTCACCCACCTACTTCTTCTCCTCCTCAGCTTTAGAGAGTTGGCTCTCTCTCTCTTTTATGGCTGACTTCAGCTTGGCGCACTCACGCTCCACCTCGTCATGAGCAGTTTGAAGAACCGAGAGCCATTATTCAAATGCTTAGATATTGGCGCCTTCTGGTGTTGATGGAGCGAGGGTGTAGGAGGGAACAAACTCCTTGACCTTCCTCTCAATGCGCTTCCACACCTCTGGCTCATCGATCAGGTCGTCGAAGTGTTCCAAATCAAAGCAGCTAAGGATCGAGGCCTCCTCCTCGATCAACGCTTTGGGGTCGTTAGCCCGCACCAACTGGCAAACTTTGTAAATATTGGTACCGTGGCTTCGGACGTACTTCAAGAAGCGTGAAGTAACCTCCAGCACGGATGGAGGTAGAGAGAATTCTCCAAAGAATTCCCTGATTTCCTCTTCAGCCCACAAGAGCTCTTTGTCAACAGTCTGCACTACCGGGCTGGACACTGTAAAAGATGGAGGAGTTGGGGGAGCGTCAACATAGAGTTCCTCGTCTGCTAAAGAACTGGACACTTCGTCAGTGAAGTGGAGAGCGCCGATGCGATCAGCATCCTCTCCTGGCGTATCAACTTCCTCTCCTTCTTCCATCTGTGCGGCTTGGGCACCGGCTTCCAGAGCATGACTCAACGTCTTGTCAGAATCTGAAGCGTTGGAAGAGGAAGCGGCGCTTTCCTCATCATCTTTATCTACCAATCCACACTTCCCAGCCATGGAATGGACTGATTTCTCTGACACTCGACGGCGCTTTGGGTTCTTTGGGCCTTTTCTACCTTTCTTCTTCTTCTTCTTCTCCTCCTTCTTCAGTATAAGTGCTTCGGCTTCTGTATATTTGATGTTTGAAGCGGAGGGGCGACAACTCCAAACTCGTCGCCTGGAAGCGCCTTAGTGAAAAGCACACGAGTGTACTTACTTTCCACTGGCCATTCTTGAACTGGCCACGAGTGCTCAAGAAACATGGAAATTTTCATTCCATATTTCAGCTTCCCAAGGAAAGAATGTTGACCCTTATTCTTGCCTCCGTCACTTCCTTAACGGCTTTGCTTGCCTCCACAAGCTGCTTTACAAACCACACTTTCCAGTTGTAAAGCGTCCGGTTGATTGCGGTATCATAAAGCGCCGATAGAAGACGAATCTTCTATTTCGTGATGGTGGACCAACTACCGGTGAGACAAAGTAGGCACTTTATCACAATGTTGATCATGTTGTCGAAGAGCGGGCGAAACGACATCGCCTTCGACTGTTTTTCGATGAAGATATCGCGTGGATCCATTGTGAAGCGCCTGAACTCTTTCTGGATGTCCGGATCTCCAGCAGACTCCGGATCTTCCCCAGAGTTCGGAATAGGGAATGAATCTTCGAATAGAGCATCGAGCTCTAGAGTTTCAGTCGACACCGAGTGAACTAGGCCGGATTCATTGAACTTTCGCAGTGAGATTTTGGTAACTAGGGTTTTCGAGTTCAAGTTGGAGAGGAACTCGATAACCCCTACCGGATTTATGTACTTGGGATGCTGGAAGAGAAGATTCTCCAGGCCGGAATTTAGGATAGCTCTCTTGGTGATTCTGCCGTCGGTGAGTAGGTTATGATCAATGTGAGCCTCCATATACATGAACTCTCCGTAGCAGCTTCTAGGAGCTGGTTGCCATTTTGCATTAACCATCTTGAAGTTCTGTAAGAAAAAGGATTTAGTAGAGAGAGTTCTGTGAGTTTTAGAACTTGAAAATTTTTGCAGAAATGGCGAGAATGATAAGGTGATGAAAGAAATAGTTTCAATATATATACATAGAAAAAATGTAAAGAGTATTAAAAGGGGTAGTAGGGCGGCGTGTCTTAGTGAGTGGCTAAGATCATGTTCCGGAAAATGGGTGAGTGGTTAAGATCGTGTTTGACAATTAATTTAATCGTTCGGTTAGGGAAAAAGTAATTCGAAATGTCCGACGGCCAAGATTAAAAGTTTTTGGCGGTTCGGTAGTGCGCGTGAGATACACGCGCGAGTGTGTCTTGAGTCCTGTAACTGCAGCAGTCTTTGCATTAAATGCAAAGATATCATACGCAAATTATACTTGAGTGATATCTTACTTTATAGATATATAGCATATAAGTAAATTAATGAGAGATTAATTTCTAGAAAGATTCGAAATTTGGCTGATTGCCACGCTTCGGAATTTAGACGAGAGCGTCTAGTTCGAAAGTGTCTGTATCAGCACTTTAATATTTTCGGTAAGTCACGCACAGGGTTCTTGAAGACGCTTTGCGTTAACTTACTTACTAAAAATTAAAAGACGCGAAAGGAAGACTTACCAGTCAGTCAATATTGTAATTGACTGATACCACGCTTTGACGATCCACGTACTCAAGTGTTAAAGCGTCAGCTGAGGGACAAACTTTTCCCGCTTTGAAAGTGTGAGAGCGTCTTTTCTCATCTAGGTGCTTTCTCTCGAAGAAAAAGTGCTTCCCCCTTAAACATAGCTCTGGACTATCTTTTAAAGAGTGTTAACTCTGTAGGAGAAGAGCTCCACTTATGTTGAGAGATAAAAATAATGTAAAGTCCTTCTCTTACTAGGGTAGGTCTATCTCGTGAATTCGATAACATGAGAGATAAAATTACAAAATCCACAAGGGACCCGGTTGGGGATGAGTGTCTTCATAGATTTCAATGGAATGATATGAATTGCCTCATGCTTTACTAGGGATATACCGTTTGGACATGAGATTCACATCATTCATGAAAGAGCTATGAATTCACTTCCTTACTATGGCAAGCTATCTCATATTTTCATGAAGTGAGATTTTCGAGAATAGACACTAACCTTTGTAAAGTTGGTGTTTCACATTACTCAAAACAAATGAGGCTTTCACAATCAGCAGTGGTGAAGGTCTTTAACACGCTTTGCGCTCCTGGCTCCATCTCCACCATGAAAGCTTGTGAAAGTTGAGGTGATAACCATTCAAGCAACTCCATACAATACGTCCCAAAAATTACGTATGCGTATGTTAACTTGAATAGGATTATCAACTTAACGCTTTCATGTTTCTGTTGGATCCGGGATCCCTCGGATGTAGATTTAATTAATTACAATAATTATTAACATATGAATTCAGATCTTGAAAGTGGAAATGGATCTAAATCATATATACCTATTTGTGAATCACCGGTGGAATTCTGAGTCGAGGTAATGATCTTCCACGCACTAGATCTCTGCACACGAGATCTAGCTCTTGATCGTAAACCCCGAGATCTTTTGGAGTATTCCCTAGCAACGAGAAGAATTTTGAGTGGGCGAAAATCTATCTTCTCTGCACTACCCAGAAACCAGCGCCCCTTCTCCCAGATTTATGAATCTGAAAAATTACGTAATGTCATTCTCCACTTATCCCTTATTTATAGATAAGAAGTGGAGTGGTGGAGAAGTCAGGGTTTGATTAATGGGCCAGGCTATACTCTATTGGGCTACTCCAGGGATCTTGAGGAGGACATAGACTGGGCCTTCCAATATAATTAAATAATCAAAGTATTCTCTGGCCCCGAATACTCTATTTAATTATATTAATATTATAGCATTTCCACTATAGTAAAATAATATTGCATCGCCGTCCATTCCCAAATTACTACATACCGGGCTCCTCTTTGAATTATATTATTTCCCGTGTTTAAGATATCGCATGTCCATTAATTAATTTAAGCTACTGACTGCTCCAATTAATTAATATCTTATACCGAGAGTAGTACCCGTTCGACCTCATTATTATATCAGAACTTAATCCACCTGCAGGGTTTGATATAATAATCCTTAGAATGCCTCAAGGGGACATCATCAACTCGGCGCACCGAGACACGATTTCTAGCTATAATATTAACTATCATATTTATAATATTATTACCCAAAATACGGAGATTCTTTGAGTTGCGATAACTCTCACTCATGGTAAATCAAAGCAATAACTATTATAAATACATAATTGAATATTATGACAACTAGAATTAAGAAATAATAATCATCCGAGATGTGATCCTTAATAAGTCAGTATAAAAGGATTTATCTCACCTCGATCCCGTTCAGTACAACTCTGATCGTATGCACTAGTATAAGCTAATAGCCAAGACCAACTATTATCCAGCATTATACTACAACCTTAACAAGTAATTTGTCCAAGATTACTTTCAGTTGCGAACACTATTTAACCATATAAGAAACCGATAATATGATCTTCCGTGCGACCACCCACATCATATTATCTATAATATATAGTACCGGACGTTTATTTGCATAACCATAACACGAATTAATATGCAAATCATATGACAATATATTTATTTCCATAATACAGGAAGATACAGTTAATATACACGCATAAAAGTATGCTTTGCAGTATATAACCCCAACAGTTTCCTCAGCTGAAAGGGTTTAAAGAATTTGGGAGTGGATCTCAAGATTGTACCAAGCTCTAAAGCTTAAAAGCTGGACTCTCAAGAGATCCACAAGGTACCACTTGTGCACCGCTCTGACAAGACGGAACAAGTTTTATGAAAACCGTGGCACGAGTAACAACCTTAATCAAATTAATCCAAGATTAACTCATCAAGGAAGAGCACCTAACCGCGCTTTCACATAAAATGTGGAAGCATGTAGAGGTCGATGCTCCTAAAGGGAACTCCATCCCTTCGGTTTAATTATCATCCCTGATTAGGGGAGATAAAGTCTTCTCTTTCACACCACTTGCAAAGACCGGTTCCCCCTTAACCAATTATCCCAACAATCTTTCCCATAAAAGAAAGCGTGAGATTAGGTAGGGAACACGCTTTGCCTTCTCCACCTTTACTCTACCTTCTCCTCACCAGGGTCTAACAACCCTAGTTCTAGGCATAATTTGTTGAAGCAGGCTTGAGGAAGCGGCTTTGTGAGAATATCCGCTTTCTGATCCTCAGTTGGAATCTTTTCCACCTTAACATCTTACTTCTCCACATGATCCCGAATAAAATGATGGCGTATTTCGATATGCTTACATTTTGAATGAAGCATGGGATTGTGGGTGATGGAGATTGTGCTTGTGTTGTCACAATAAATTGGAACTTCCGAGCATTCCGCTTTATAATCCTTCAACTGCTGCTTTAGCCAAAGAATTTGTGAACAACAACTTCCCACAGCTATGTATTCCGCTTCAGTGGTAGAGGTGGCAACACTAGTTTGTTTCTTGGAGAACCACGAAACCAACTTGTTGCCAATGAATTGACACGTTCCACTTGTTGATTTCCTATCAACTTTACATCCACCGAAATTGGCATCGGAGTAGCCACTAAGCGTGAGATCATCTTCCGTCGGATACCAAAGACCTAAGTTGATAGTCCCTTTAAGGTATCGAAGAACGTGCTTAGCTCCCTCCAAATGGCTTTGCTTTGGATTGCTTTGAAATCTAGCACAGACGCCTACAACAAAGGTGATGTCGGGTCGGCTAGCTGTAAGATAGAGCAGAGAGCCAATCAACATACGATAATCCATAGCGTTGACTGACTTGCCATCTAATTCTGGATCTATCTTGAAGTTTGTGTTCATTGGAATCTTGACGCTTTTGCAATTTTGAACACCAAACAAACTTAGTAAGCATATCACGAGTATACTTGGCTTGACTTATGAAGATTCCACGACTCATTTACTTCACTTGCAATCCCAAAAAGCATGTCATCAGCCCCATCATCGACATCATATACTTTCTCTTCATCAAACCCGCAAATTTGTCACTCAAGGTTTGATTTGGAGAGCCAAAGATGATGTCATTGACGTAGATTTGTACCCAAAGCATGTCTTCACCGTCGTTGATAGTGAAGAGGGTCTGATCTACCTTCCCTTTTTGAAAGCCACTTTCAACTACTCCCTCCATTTCACTTATATTGACACATTTCTTTTTGGCTTTTCTGGCACGCTTTTCCACGCTTCTCGTTGATGGGTTTCAAGATGGATTTTTGAAGAATTCTTTCTTTTACGGGATACTACGACAGTCGTAGTATCCCGTAAAAGAAAGAATTCTTCAAAAATCCATCTTGAAACCCATCAACGAGAAGCGTGGAAAAGCGTGCCAGAAAGCCAAAAAGAATGTGTCAATATAAGTGAAATGGAGGGAGTAGGAAGTTTGAAAGAGTTTCGTACCACGCTGTGGGAGCCTGCTTAAGGCCATAAACCTCTTTGACGAGCCTGTACACTTGATCACTCTTTTCAAAGCCTGGGGGCTGCTCGACGTACACTTCCTCTTTCAAGTCACCATTAAGGAAGGCACTCTTCATATCCATTTGATACACTTTGAACTTCTTGGATGCGGCATATGCAAGGAACATCCTGATGGCTTCGAGACGAGCTACGGGAGCGAAGGTCTTATCAAAATCGATGCCTTCCTCCTGGCAATATCCTTTTGTGAGCAAGCGAGCTTTGTTGCGAACGACGTTGCCGCTCTCGTCGGTCTTATTCTTGAAGACCCATTTGGTACCGATGACGCTTTGATGAGAAGGTCGATCCACTAGGTACCAAACGTCATTCCTTGCAAACTCATTCAGCTCCTCTTCCATGACAGTTATCCAATTTGAATCGTTTAGAGAGTCCTCCACCGATGATGGTTCGGTGTTTGCTAGGAAGCAGCTAAACAGGCAACTCTCACCATGAAATAAAGTACTTCTAGTTCTGACGCCCTGGCTAGGGTCACCTAGAACACCTTCTTGGGAATGATACCTCAACCAAAGCTTCTTCTGGCTGAGAGCCTCCATATCATCTTCCTTGGAGCGTGGTGTGTGATCATCACCATTCCCTTGATCACAGACCACTAGACTGGATAGAGCTTCCTCACTGTTTGGAACCAATGAGGTCAGAGGATCAGCTATTCTCGAGTTTGGTTCTCCCTTATCGAGAGAGAGCTTATTGAGATCCTATTCAATTGCTTCAACTCCGTCTTCAATCTCTTCTTCTACTGAAACGTCCACCAGATCTACTTGCTTCGAGATGGAGCGCGTAATTATTCTGGAAGATGCTTCAGGAGTCTCAATTACGCTTCAAGTTCCAACGTTCATGCTTTCAACATTTACCTGTACCTGCAGAGTCTTGAAAGCAGCTTCATCAAAAACAACATGTGGTGTTTCTTCCACAACAAGAGTTTGACAATTGTAGACGCAATAACCTTTGCTTGTAGGAGAATATCCAAGAAATATTCCTGTATCAGCTTTGCTGTCAAACGCTCTTAATTGAGTTTTACCATTGTTGTGAATGAAACACTTACATCCAAAAATGTGTAAATGAGAGAGAGCAGGAATTTTTCCTTTCCATAATCCGTATGGGGTTTAGCCGTGGCATGTGTTGATTAGGGTGCGGTTCTGGGTATAACATGCTGTGAAAGTTGCTTCGCCCCATAACTTTTTTGGTAGTTAGGCATCCGCGAGCATTGAACGTGCAGTTTTTTTGATGGTTCTGTTTCGGCGCTCTGCAACACCGGTTTTGTTGTGGAGTGCGAGCTGCTGAAATCTGATGAAGAATCCCATTCTCTGTGCTATACGCTTCAATGAATTGATAGAGGAGTTATGTTCCTTTATCGGAGCGTATTTTTACCACATTCAGTCCTTTTTCCACCGTCAGCTGCTTTAGGAGCTTTGGAAGCTCCCAAATCGTATCTTTCTTTTTTAGTAGAATTAGTACCCAGGTATAGCGTGAAAAATCCTCCACGACTACAAGAGCGTACTTTCTCCCACTCAAAGTGACCGATGAAATAGGACCGAAGAGATCCATATGTAGGAGCTCTAGAATTCGAGATGAACCATGTCTCTCAACGCTTTGAAAGGACTTCTTGATCTGCTTGCCTTCTTGGCAAGCTTGGCACACAATATCCTTATTGAAGACTTCATTAGGAATACCTCGAACAAGACTCTTTCGGGAGATTTTGTTCATTGTTTTGAAGTTCAAATGGTTGAGGCGACGATGCCATAACCATCCAATCTCCGAGGTGCTTCTAGCGATGAGGCAGGTTCTGACTTCGCAGCTGCTCCAGTTGGCTACATACACGTTTTGCTTTCAAATACCTGTAAGAGCAACCTGCATAGACGCTTTGTTCTTGACAACACACTGGTTAGAGATAAACTCTACCATGAACCCGTTATCACAGAGTTGAGAAATAGAAAGTAAATTATGTTTGAGGCCTTGGACATATGAGACATTAGGGAGTCTCATATTTCCAACGCAAAAAGTATCGTATCCGATGGTGATGCCTCTTGCATTATCACCGAAGGTTACATCTGGACCCGACTTTATTAACAAACTTGTCGAGGAAAGATAGTTCACCCATCATGTGATGTGAACATCCGCTGTCTAGATACCAAACAACTTCTTCCTTCCTCTTGTCCATATTTTTCAAGTTCGCCGCTTTGATCTATGGTATCAATAATTTTTGGGTACCCAATTTGCATTGGGTTCCTTAATGTTAGTGATTTTGGGAACTCGAGTTGGATTCACCAAGAGAGTGACTCATTTCTCGAGATCCTAAGCGAAATAAATAGGGTTTTGTTTAACGGGAAAAACCTGAGTGTAATCGTGTGTGTAATAGTGAAAGCGCTTACGGTTCCTTCCTCTCTGAGTGCGAGAAGGAATGCTTTCACTTTGTGTAAGATAATCGATGAGATTTTGAACATTAAAGTTATGTGAAGCGTCGGGGATAAAGCGTACTTGAGTTCCTCCATGAGATGTGAAGTTATTCAAGTCGGCTTTATGCTCTTGTTGTCGCTTCGAGTTTGTCGTAGACTTAACACGCTTTGAATTGCATTTAGAGCATTTAAGCTTTTTAGTCTCCGACTTATTCGAAGCGTCGAGGTGAACCTTCAAGGGCGCTTTGGAAGCTTGCCTTGAAGTTTCAGCCACAAACCCGACTAACTCTTTTCCTTTGCTAGTAGCGTGTTGATCAGCTTTAGGGCTTTTCAACGATGCTTCGGTACTAGCATCGGATGAAGCTGTGAGAATGGAACCAAAGCCAATTTCTTTCAAACTTTTTGATGGTTGAAAGAACTTTCAATTATTTCAATAGCTATAAAAGCACTATTGAGACGATCGAGAGTGGTTTTGCGTTCCTTGGAAGTGGATATGGTACGTTGGTGGCGTTCAAGAAGGTCATCGAACTTAGCCGTCAACTCGAATAGGTCCTTTTTCTTGGACTCGAGTGTATTTGCTAATCTATCATTCTCTTTTCTAAACCAAATGAGAACTTGATTTTTGAGCAACTCTAAATAGTCGTCAAAGAGATCACTTTCCAAGCTGAAAGCCTTATCATCACCGTCACCACATTCACTACCTAGTGATAATGGAAGAGTATTAGGTTTAGAAATCTTTACCTCCTCCATTTCAGCTTCTATAGCCATGCAACCATAATCATGTTCATCATCTGTGAATTGATCCTTATCATGGTCGACAGGTCTTTTGGACTCAACGGGAGCATCGGCTACGAGAGCGCGACGGCTATCTTCACGACGAGCTTTGACCTCGTCTTTTTCCTTGGTTGAGAGCTTCGGGCATTCACTTTTGTAGTGCCCCATTTTATGACACTCGTAGCACTCAATGTTGGCTTTATCTCTAAGGATGGCTGCAGATTTGTCATCCCTCTTCCCATCGCGTGGGGTGAAGCGCGAGCTCTGGGCTTGAGATTTGTAGAATCTTTTATACTTGGCCGCTCTAGCGTTGGAGTTGTTAAACCCTCTAACAAGATAGAGAGCATAATCCTCCAGTTCTTCTCTCGACATTTTTGCAACCTCGCTGTTGGAAGTGTCGGCTTCGATGGTGGTGGTCTCCACTGCGGCTTTGAAAGCCAGACTCTTTGATTTTGCTGGAAGCTCCTCCTCATCCTCACGAAGCGCTTTCTTGACTAAGTCAAATTCGATCGCTTTGAATTTGGAGAACATCATTTCTGGAGACATGTCTCCCAATTCTTTTTGTTAGAGGAAGAGCTCCTTCATTGTTTGCCATTTTCCAGACAGAGCGCGAACCACCTTTTGATTGATCTATTTGAAGGTGAGTTCTTTTCCTAGGGAAGCCACAGTTGTGGTGATTCCCAAAACTCGAGTCTCGAAAGACTCCATGCTCTCATTGCTCTTCATCGTGAGAGCGTTAAACTCCTGCATCAATACAGAGAGTTTGTTTTCCTTAATTTTCTCCGTGCCCTGTGAGATTAGGGCAAGAGTTTTCCACATCTCCTTCGCCGTTTTGCATTTCATGATTCTTGGGAGATGGGCGTCGGGGATGGTTGACTGGATCACGTTGCGCGCCACACGATCTAGATTATCAGCTTTGAAGTCGTTGATCGTATATTCCTCTCTAGGCTTCATGACATAGACATCGGTGGAAGCACTTTCTTCCTCGTCAACTGGGTTTCCGTCTCGGTCGACGGGTATCTCCTTTTCTCAGTTCCTCATCGGGCATTTCATGATTACGATGGGTCCTTTCTCAATAACTTCATGCATACGATCATGAAGAGAAGCGAGATGGGACTCCATACGAAAACTCCACATGGTGTAGCCCTCGATTGAGAACTGAGGAAGCTGTACTGAGGAAAACATGCTTGAAAAGAAATTAGTAGAATGCAGTATGCAGTGAGTGGGGTTTTAATGCAAGATTTTTCTAAAAGGATCATTTCAGGTAGACCTACTATAACGCTTTCGCGTTATCAGTATTTAGAAACAGAGGTCAGTTAGAACCCCTGCTCTGATACCACTTGTTGGTCCTGAAAGGCGCATACGTAGAAGGGGGGTGAATACGTGTGTAGAGAAGTATTTAACTTCTCTTGCGATTTTTAGCCTTTTTAGACGAGTAGACGCTTTGAAGCTAAGTGAAGAGTTCAAAGCCTCTCGCTCGAGTGAGATACTATGCGGAATGTGGTGAGACTTGAGTTTTTCTTGTAATTAAAACCAGTTGGTTATTTAAAGCATGTGTGTGTGTATGCAAATAATCAAAGCGATAAATAACTTAAAGAAATGAGACAAACAATTTATAGTGGTTCAGAGCACCTCTCCTACGTCCACTCTATTCTCGACAGGATGAATACCTTCACTCGGTACTCCTTGTTTTATACTTCCAAGGGGAAGTGATTCAAGGAAAATGACAAACTTGCACTTGAATCCTCAGAGATTTTACTGGCTCTCGAGAAACCTTACAACAACACACTCTTTCACAAAAAAGCTCGGCAACCTTACAACTCAATCTATTCACTCTAGACTTAGGTTTTGGGGTTTTGGATTTTCGTAAGTATGAGAATCCTTTACAATGAAATCACAAGTAAGGGATAAGGATTCTCAAGAGTCTAGGCTATGGATATAAGAGATTGAACCTAGAAAGTGAGGTAGTTGCAATACTTAAGAATCGAGTTCTTAAGGACACACTAAAGTGAAGCGCTTTGAAAGAACTAAGGACTTGAAAGAAATTTGCTTGAGTTCTTGCAAATGTAAATGCTTGAATCGTTTGTACGTGCGTTAGTTTTTAGTGTGTGCAACTCCTTCTATTTATAGTAAGGAACCCTACTTCCCGTTGAGAGAGAAGAGGTTGTTTGTTCCTTAATTTTTGGATTCGGACAAGTCGGGGTGTCAGTCTCTTTTCAGCTTTGTCAGAACTAGGAAGGGATGTCTGCTGCACCTTGAGGTACGACGACTTTCACCTACCTTGACTTTCCAGACTGTAGCCGCATCCATTGTGCAATGGCGTGTTGACACGTAAGAACCGAATCTGCCTTGTCAGAAACAGCAACTTGAATTATGGGTCAAACTTATCACTTGCACTGATTGACGCTTCTAAGTACAACTCAATATTAGAGACACTTTGGTTGAGCTGACAGCTGACATGAGAGCGCTTTGCTTCTACGGAAGCTCGCTCTGAGCATCTTTATCTGAAGCGTCCCCAAGACGCTTTGTCTGGTTTTACTACTGGCGCTTTCAATGCTGGAGCCGCTTCGCTTACTGACGCTTCGCGAGCTCTGACTGTTCCATTCTCAACACTTATAGACTAAAATAAAGCTTCCTAACAAGTAAGCTTTGCTAATAAAAACTTGTCTAGATTCATCAAATTAGGAAGGGAAATATTCTACTTAGGGTTTTGGAATCGAATCAAAACAAATTGTTTATTTAACTTGATTCAAGTTCCCCATCAATATTATATCCCAACATTTATTCATATTAAACCTTCTTTTGTTTGAATTTGATTGACATAGAACACCTTTTCTTCTTTTTGCTTTTAGATAAATACTAGCAAACATTACGAAAAAAAATACTATTCTCAATGTCTAAAAGATTCAAAATGTGAATATTATTCACATTAAATATTTTCTTGTTCAATTTTGATAGACGTTAAACACATTTTGTTCCTTTTGCTTTTAGACAAAAAATTGTCAACGTGTCATCTTTTCTTAGAATATCAATACAATCCCGAACTTCTTTTTTATTATCTTTCTTTTTCCGTTTCCTTACTCTTCATCAAGCTCCAACCTCACATTTGATTTTTACTTTTCTTCCACTTGAGTTGGCTTGATTGTTTTTCTTTGCCCTTTTATTTTCTTCCCATTTCTATTGTTTTTGCTATGTTGATTGACTTTTTTTTTCCTCCAACTTCATTTGTTTCCACTTATGTTGGCTTTACTCTTTTAACTGATTTTTTTTTTCTTTATTTCAACTTAATTTGTTTGGGATTCTTAAACTGTTGTTTCTTCATCGATTTGTTGCACTTAAGCTTTTGTATTGAGCTGACTATGACAGTCAGGTTCCCCATGTTATCGATCTTTACATACTTGCTTGCAATTATGAAACGGAATTCTGTTGAATTTTGTAAGCTCAAACCTCTATACTATAATCATTTTCGCCCTGAATAATTGTATTTTTTCAATTTAAAAATCTTTAAAAGTTTCTTTAAAATTTTAAAGTAAACTTCATTATAAAGAATTTTTTTATAGCAAATTCTAACCTAATTTAATGAGAAAATATACTCATCCACGTAGCACCCAACACATATACCGCCGCAACATCTTCGAACAACGTGATATGCGCTTTATAATCCCCTTGTATAACATTCAGAGTTATTCTATATATCTGCGGTGTATTAGATAGTAGTTATAAGATAGATATTTAATCAATTATTTATGCATAAGTATTTATGTTTTTACCTTGGTGTCGTCTCAACAACTTCCATAATGCACTTTTTACACATTACAATTTCCCCATTTTTGGGACATGATGTTGAGCACTTTCTACAAGAATCATACAGCATAACTAGGGATGACAATGGCTCGGGTACCCACCCATTTAGTCTTTCCCAAATCCAAACCCGATAAAAATTTTTGTACCCATACACGTCCCAAACCCGATTAAAAATCAATTTTGGCACCCGTACCCGCCCCATCGGGTATTACCCACTAATTACCCGAGAAACCCAAACTCTACAACATTAAAATAAATAGTCCTTTAAAAATATATATAACAAAAATTATAACTAAATATAGATACCAATCGAAAGTCAAAACTATTATTTGAATATGCAAATCTCATAATAAATGTGAACTAACAAAATTATAAAAAAAATCTCAAGATAAATACCAAGAAGGTATTAATTTTGATATATAAAAAAGAGAACCCTAGAATTTAAGATTAGTTATATTAGTTAAGTATAATTTAGTTTACACACACATACATAGATATATATGGTTTGGGTAGTGGGTACCCGTAACTATCTACCTATACCTAACTCAAACCCGTTGCGGGTATCAATTTTACTACCCAAACCCGTCCTATTAGGGTTTGGATGGGGCGGGTATCCGCAAAAACCCGACCCATTGCCATCCCTAGGCATACCATATCGATGATTTTTTTCTGAACTCCTTCAATAATTCCCAGTAAAACAATAGTACTACCTCCGTCCTCCATTTAGTGACCTTCTTTTTTCAGCATGTGTGGCACGCGTTTCCACGCTTATCGTTGATGGTTTTAAAATAAATTTTTGAAGTATTCATTCTTTTACGGGATACTACACACACATGCTAAAAAAAAAAAGGGTCACTAAATGGAGGACGGAGGGAGTATGATTTTTTGGATGTACGCTAGGAAATCTTTGATCAATTTTTCTGACATTAGCATTACAAATCAAATATGTTTTATCCATCTTAAACTTTTGTAACGCCCCGTATTTTCCTATCCACTTTAGAAGTAATTAGAAGAAATTATTCACCCTTAGTGATTTAATTTCACTTATGTGTAATGGATTTCTTTATAAGAAATTCTAAAGTGAATTCAAGTAGCCACTTGATTCCCAAACTGTGATTGTTTATCGATTAACCAAATAGACATTTATTTCGATATTCGACTAAGTAATGAATTATTTCCTTGTTACAAGTTATCAAGTTAATTCGATTTTAGTTTTCGATTAACTAGTCACGAGTTATTAGTAAGTAGACGGACCAAGCCCATTATACTAATTCATTTGGGCCGAGCTGTTAGTCAGTAATTATGGGATCAAGCCCACTACACTCGAGATATTGGATAAATCCAATTATATTAAAAGCTAGTTACAACACAAATATATATATATATATATATATATATATATATATATATATATATTTACAACACCAATCAATTACTCTTGATTTCAAGGAACAAATGTCGATACAGCCAAAAACATACAACTTTATAAGCCAAAGCTCAAGAATTAAATTACAATACTTCAAAGTCAAAAATAGTAGGCTAGAGCCATTAATGGAAATCTACAAAAAGGATTTCATGCTTAAATAGCTACAAGAGGAAGGGGACAACATATCTTTTGCCTCTGCAGCACTTAGCTACTTGCATAGCCTTCTTTGAGCATCAAGACCTACAATAAGCAAGTTGCATCAGCCATTAATGAAAGGAATAGTTAAAGGAATTATTCAGCTGAATTATTGAGTAGAGAAAAATCGATAACAAGCATATATACATATACCCCCTTACTTCAGCCAACAATACACTCTTTCATACTTCACCAAAATCTGAATATGTAAAGAGAATAAAAGAGAGTGAGAGGGAAATATAGAAGTCTGTAACAAAGAGAAGAAGAGGAAGAGCAGAGCTCCATACCTTTTTCCCAAGCTACCAGCCTGCAGCAGAAACCTCCAACCCTTTTCTACTTAAAGGTAACCACTAAAACCCATCCAACACTTGAGCATATAAGCATATTGCTTCACTTATCCAAGTTTTGAACTACTAGCATGTCTAGATGAATCTCAGCTTCAGTTTTAGAGTCAAGGATAACTAAACGCAGAAATAGACATGAACTAGTTTAACTTAAAACCTATAAGCATGCTTCCATTCTGTTCAAAACATGCTAAAACAGAAGCAAGCCTAATGTCGTAAACAGCAACCTAAATTTTCAGAACCTAAGCATGCTTGCTACTATCCACTAAAAGCATATACACTCGAGAATAAAACACCACAAGCCTAAACACATAGTATACTAACTTCTGAAACAGTTTGATTTACAATTAATCACATTCAGAATTCGCAGAACAAGCATAACTCTAAAAGAACTAGAAATCCAGAATTTACTGAAAACTAGTACTTAAATCACGAAGCAAATAAAAGAGAAATAAAGTATTGGAGAATCAAACCTCCGTCGAGGCCGAAACCTCGACGGCAACAGACCAGCGACGAGCAGCAGTAGCAGCGACCTCGTCGTCGCAGCCTTCGGAACCTGCAAAACCGAAAACACAATTAGAACTTGAAATTGAATTAATAAATTAATAAGTTTAACAAAAAAAAAGGGGGGGGGGGGAAACGAAAACAGAGGGAGCCAGAAGTGGCTGGAGCTGCTGCGTCGACGACGGGCGGCTCAGCTCTGCTCCGGTAACGGCAGCAGCCAGAAGCCTCAGTTCAAAGGCGACGTCGCCGAAATCAAGAAGGGGCGAATGTCCCCTCAACGTAGGTTGAGGGATTTTATTTTAGGATCGAAATCCAAGAAGAGAGAAAGTCGGGCTTGCTGGAGTTTCTCCGAGACGGCGCCGTTTCGCCGTACCCGCGGGAACTCTCCGACGAAAGAACTTGCCGGAAGATCGACGAAGGAAGCCGAGGGGGAAAATTCTACCCAATTTCGATTAGGGCATTTTCCCCAAATTGCGAGTTGAGAAAAGATTCTAGAGAGATAAAGAGAACATCAGCCCGACACTGACGACGGCGACTCGAGCACGGCAGTGCCGGTCAAATAATCGGCGACGATGAGTCGCACATCGAGGGAGAAGAGCGACGAGAACCAGAGGCGGAGAAGAAGAAGAAGTCGCGTGGAATGAGAGAGAGAGAGAGGGGTTGGGTCTTTTGTCATCCGGGTCGGATTTCCGGGTCGGGTCGATTAAGTTGCGGGGCCGGGCCGAGCCAAGGGCTGGGCTGTAGTCTGGGCCGAGAGCAAGCGGGCTGGATGGGAGTATTGGGCCGGGATTAACAAGTGGGCCGGTTTATTCTTTCACTGGGCCGGTTTATTAATTAAAAAAAATACATAAGCCCAATCCATAACTAATGTGATCACTAATTAAATTGTATTCACCCCACAGTTAGACCTTAATAATTCTTAAGTGAATTATTTTATATATATAAGAATTAACTTATAGATTAAGTTAATTAACCAAGAATTATTAACCAAGGGTTAATAATTAAATTAATTATACCATACCTTAATCAAGAGTTTAAACCCTAATAATTCATAAGTGAATTATTCTATGATTAACTTATAGAGTAAGTAATTAACCAAGATTTATTAATCAAAGGTTAATAAATGAAGATTTATTTGATTAAGCTAATCAATTATACAATTAAATTAATTCTTAGCTAAGAATAAATCAAGTAGTGATTTATTAATAAATTTTCCATATAACCCGTTCATATAACGGAATTAATAAATCAAGCTTAGATAGTAGTGGCAACATCACTGGAGTTAAGAATAATCTCTGAGGAGACGTAGAGCTAAAAATTCTTCGATAATCTTTTATCGCTCGAATTGAGAATCTTATTTCGTTTTCTAAACAAAGGTCGAGCAAAGAAGGAGCAGTAGCCAAGAAGACGTAGAAGTTCAGTAACATCTAAGAGAAGCAGACAAGGTGGGCTTTCTTTTAAAACAAAGCATGTTTTATTAGTTGATATAGCTCTTTTAAAGATTGTCATGCCATAAAATGTTTTGTTTTTGTATGATGCCTATCTGTTATTGGCTATGCCAATTTTATAAGAATCGAATTCGTGTCCTTGTATGGCTTGCTACTATACCTGGACTAGTGTACACAAGTGGTCGACTCGCTTAGTGTGGCGATCGATCAGGTGACGAGTGAGGTGGCCACCTCCTCGGGCACCACAGATCAGATATGGTAGATTACAACAGAAATTTGACTGCAGTCACTTTTGAGAACTAAGAGATTTTAGTGAACATAGACTTTTAAGAAAAACCCTATGTTTCACTCAGTATATGGATGACAATAAAATCAGTTTTGGGCAAAGTGTTCACTGAGTACAATTTGTACTTAGCCCTGTATATTGTTTTTAATGTGCAGGTTGAGCAGGTTGAAGCGGAGTGACCGGCGGAGCTTTTGTCAATTTAGTGAAGATTTAGTTGTTGATAACTCTTGGTAATACATGTCTTCATACATGTATTTATAGCCATACTTCCGTTGCGTACACTCTGATGTTCTTAAAGTTCCTTTCGTTTTAGATGTATTCTGAGTCAGAATCATGACAAACATTGTCCTAGTTTATCAGTTATAAGTATCAGATTATCTAGAAATGAGATTGCCCTGAGAGTCGATTCAAGAAATGTTCTTCATTTATCCATTATTTCATATTCATATTTTATAGTCACGAATTTATCATGCTTAGCTATTTATTTAGTAAAGTGCGGTCATGACAACTTTGAGGCATGATTATCTATATCTTCATTGAACATTTTAACTGCAATACGAGTTCCCTACAAATTTAGTAAAAATAATGTTAATATATATTAAAAACTAAATTATAAACTCTTGTAGCTTCTTTCAACTTGAGGAGAATATATATATATACCTTCACAAGGTACTTTTATAAAATTTTCATCATTAAATATATTTTGATGAATATTTAAATTAATCTATAGTAATAACCGATCATATTCTAAGAGCTTAAAAAAAACTATATTATAAATAAATTCTAAAAAAAAAACTATAGTTTATCAAAGGATATTTTCTTTTCATATATGTTTAACAATTCAACTAATAGTATATTTAGTTAATTAAGTGATAATATATCTGATTACTATTTATTGAAGGAATGAATACTATTTAACACCATTAAACTATTCAGATCAATTAAAAAAACGTTAAATAGCCATACCTTGTTCTTCTTGGGGATTATATCATCCGCAGTTGTGATTCTCGATACTGTAGAAGGACCACTAAGATTTGCATTACGAGCTGAAGATGTAGAGTCAATATTTTTTTAATGTTTTGATGCCAACCATTTTCACCTCTTGGAAAAAGAAGTGGATATTATAATGGGTCATAACATCCGTAATAATGCTTTATTCATATGTCTCTCACTTGAATAAGCACGAACTACTATATCTCGCTCTAATGGTATGTTGTCACCATTCCCTTCAACCCATATAACTGCAATCTAATAAGCATGTGAAGAGTTATGTAGACGTTGGTCTAAGTTCACATCTTTTGAAATACGAAGTTGAGCATCATCCATCGAACCACATTCCTTCAATCTTCAAAATATTTTAGCATATGGATTGACCTCGATCTAAATTTTTCATGAGTTTCTTCATAACTGCTTTTGATATATTTTTTTTTTTTTTTTGATCGGGTATCAAAGTCCATGATGCATCAAAGTCCATGATACTATTGTCATGGGTATCAAAGTCCATGATGCATCAATAAAGGAAAACATAGTATTATACGAACGGATATTTTTTAAAAAAAATTAATGGCCTCTTTTGATTAAGATGTATACAATTCATACAAGTCATTAGGAACTTATGAAAATGCAAGTTTGATTTTTCTATTATCACAACAAAACATTGGAGGTTCATATTCAAATCTAGAAGCATCACACTGCTTGCAATCAGACACATTTTTTTTTAACTCATGTATCACTGAACCTAAAAAGATAAACAATATAATTAATTTTAAATAAAAATGCATATTTGCATATCTATAAATATACATTTATCTTAAGATGAACTTCGTTTACGTTTCATTTTCATTTGTAATAACCTTCTCTACCGATATACCTCTGTTGTAATATTTCAAACACACAATTAATTAAAAATACCATAAATACACATATGATACTTTAAATTAGTTGTATTGTAAACAATATTATATAAATATAAATTTCTTTGTAACGATTAAATAAATACATGAAAATGAGTTTGACTTGTGCATTGCATCACGATCGAGTGTTCTGTGCTCATACTTCAATTATATCTAAATTCAAAACAGTATTAAGTCTTACAAAAAATAAAATAAAAATTGAACTAAAAATATAAGACTCATTAGCAAACAATACATACGTACAACCAATAATAAAAATTATTGATGCATCATGGACTTTGATACCCATCAAGGAGGATTTGTTTATTTAAGAGAATGTACTATTATTAACACAAAATTTGAAATTATTGTACCCGAAAGAAAAACTCGGACTCAAACAATGTAAATCGTGTAAACAGTAATGATTCATATAAGTTGCTTCAACGTAAAATTGCTTCTTTTTTTTTTCTCTTCAACACAAATTTTCATGAATCTCTTACAGAAATATAATTATTATTATGTTACCCAATAAATTAATTTGTTACCTTTTAAAACATACGATCAGCAATGTTGACTTTACTGTAATATTTTGAACAGTTAATCACAATTAAGCTATCTACGGCCATTTTAATTAAACATATATTGATCCGGAAGTTCCTTGCTCAATCAAATATTGTACGAAACAAATAATATGCTCTTACATGTATATAAATAGATTTATGTACCATAAATACATACAGTTTCTTACTCGAAAATACATAGCCGAATCAAACTAAAATCATTGAATTCTTAGTAAAAATCTAGAAGCATAATTATAGTAGGACAATACAAATATTAATTTAAATTACAATATCACTAATAATGTTGGAATATTTGTTAAGGGGAAGCGAAATCTATTTTTATTTTTAATAAAATATATTTTTATTTTGATTAGATTCCAAAACCCCATAGATTATTCCCTTGTTATTTTTGATGAAAACCAATATCGCTTCATGTTATTTTCAATGTATTAGAAAAGTTCACTTGTTAGGGAGCTATGCCTTTTTAAGTGTATTTTGTTCCAACTCAAGTGAAACAGCTAAAGCGAAGCGAACTGAAGAAAAGCGAAGATGATTTAACATTTTCAAGTGTGCAAAAAGCAAAATATCACAAGCAATCACTTTTATAAAGTGAGAAGCGACTACAGTTAAAAGCAACTTGAATAGGAACACTCTTGCAAAAGCTACTCAGAGAAAGCGACATCAGTACAAGCATAAAATCAAACAGTATCCAACACTGATGAAGCGCTCGTGAGAAAGCACGAGTTTGAATTTCAAAATTCAAACTCTACAACAGTTCATACACTTTATTAATGCGGCGCGGAGGTCAGAGGACGTGTGGAAGATCGCTATAGGTCAACGGATATCACCGGAACAGTGCACAACTGCTGTCTCCGCTACATTCCAAGTCAGAAATCTGCAGATATCTAGGGTTTCCTCTTCCGGAAAGAAGATAAGCCGGAAAAGCATTGACCGCCTGCAAAAAAGCTGCATTGTCGCTTGACCGAAGGGAAGTGAAGAGCACGTGCCACCAACCTCTCTAATGGGAAAATGGCCGATCTCCCACTATAAATGGGGTGCATACTCAACGTGAACACTTACGAAACTACTCTCGCGCACAAGCCTACTGCAAGAACTTCCGAGTTTTCACAGCATTCAATTTATCAAGTTCTCCTCTTTTCTAAGAGGAGAATTCTTATCCTTTTTACGTGATCTTCATTGTAAAAAGATTCTCTTAAGTTAGAATTCTCAAAAACCAAACCCCAACCAAAGTCTGTTTTGTGTTGTACGTTTGTGTTTGCTTTTGTTGATTGTGAAGCTTGTGTTTGCACACACAAGTGGAAGGTCGTCGGGCGTTTGTTTGTTGCTGTCAGTTAGGTTTCTAGAGAATCCACTGGAATCTCTAGGTTTTAAGTTCAAGGTTGAACTTAGTGCACAACTGTTGTCTCCTACATCCACTTATTCGAGTTTCGAGTGAAGAAATTTCAAAGTTGCTGAGTGAAGGCAACAAGTGGATGTAGGAGCGTAACCTCCGAACCACTATAAATCGCCAGTGTCCTTATTACTTTCTTTACTGCATTATTAGCTAAGTATTTATCGCTTTTATTTCTTTATTTATTTACAAGCTTGATTATTGCATAAGACACACACTCACTTTAAACAACCAACACGGTTTTTAACTAAGGCAAGATATTATAAAAAGCGAGTATAATATCGCTCACCAAATTCCGCAAGCACTTTATTCTCTGAAAGCGATTCACTTCTGAAAAGCTCACGCTTCTTCAAAAGCGAAATGCTTCTCTTTTTAAAAGCACACAATTTTTTGAAGCAAAATTTTAGAGAAGTCCAAACTTCTCTAAAGCGTGTATTAACCCCCCTACCTCTACACGCATAAACTCGCTTCTAGGACCAACAAATAATATATAGTATAATGCATATCCACTTGAATAATAATAATAATAATAATAATAATAATAATAATAATTTACTAATGAGAATATTTAAGGGCAAAATAGGCTAAACAAATTTTATAAACAAGACACTTTTTATAATAGTATAGATATAGATTTGTCCAATGTGTTAGTCTCATCGCTTAGAATATCAATGCAATCTTCAAATATCTTTTTTTATTAGTATCTTTCTTTTTCACTTTCCTTGCACTTCATCAAACTGTAACTCCGCATTAGATTTTTTCTTTTCTTCCACTTGTGTCAGTTTGATATTTTCTTTGTCATTTAATTTTCCCAATTCTGTTGGTATTGACCTATTGACCGACGTTTTCTTTTCTTCAATTTGATTTGCTTTCACTTCTGTTGGTTTCTCTAATAATTATGAAAAATATTTATACATAAATCGCTATATAATCCTCATTAATTCATGAATTATACATATACTACATTACCCATGCTTCGGCCATTTCTTAGGTTTAATTTTAGTGTACACATTTATGTTTGTTTCAATTGTTTTTTTTAATTTATTCTTTATGTTAGATTATATTATTTTCATAAATTTCCATTTTATTTCGATTTTTTATTTCCTTCAACTTGATTTGTTTAGGGTTCTTGAACTGATATTTTTTCATCGATGTTGTTGCGCTTAACCTTTTGTATTATGTTGGCAATGACAGTCAAGTTCTCCCTGTTATCGATCTTTACAGACTTGAGAATTTTGTAAGCTCAAACTTCTATAGTATACGGATTCATTTTCACCCTGAACAAGTATATTTCTTGAATTTAGAAATCTGTAAAAATTTCTTTATAATTTAACCTCATTTATTGAAGAAATATACTTATCCACAAAGCACCCAGCGTATACCGCTGCAACATCTTCAAACATCGTGATATCTGCATTATATTTCCTTTGTATAACATTTAGAGTTATTCTATATACGCGATATTAGATAATAGTTATAACATTAATATTTTATTAATTATTTATGCATAAGTGTGGTTAGCATTAGGGCAGGGAATAACGGTGAGCGGTTTTGGAGAAGGCTTGAAAAATACATCGGAAGCGGGAGGGATACTAAATTTTGGGAGGAGCTTTGGGTAGGGGATGCTCCTCTCAAGACTCTCTGTGATGATCAGGGCAGAAGTACGGAGTGATCGCCGGTGCACAGAAGCACGGACAAAGAGCGGCTCTTATAAGGGCTTCTAAGCGAAGGGGCACATGAATGAACCGAGGCATGCCGGAATGAGAGGGATTCCGAGGGTATGCAAGTATGGGACTGCATACTCGAGAAGAGCTTAAAGGAATTGATTGGTGCTACTCATACCAACAAGGTGCATTTTATTTTCGAAAGTCCACCCATAAAAACTCCAAAGTTAAGTGTGCTTGACTTGGAGCAATTGTGGGATGGGTGACCTCCTGAGAAATTTCTCAGGGAGTGTGTGAGTGAGGACAAAGTACACTGGAAAGACTTGTATTGGTCTGTTGGGGTGGTCAGCCGTCAATCCGGGAGTCGGGCTGTTACACTCTCTTTCCTAGACTATAATCAACAAGTTCAACCCCAAGGAGGATGTGGAAGATAGCTGGATATGGAGCGGGACTTCAGACGGTAATTATAAAACGAAACACGCATATGAATCTATGATGTCGCTCGGAGTTGAAGTAAGGGAGACACGGATAGTTAGGAATGAATTCGAGTGGCTATGGAATAATCATGCCCTTTTTAAAGCTTCGGCGATGACATGGAGATTCATGTGGAATAGATTACCAACTAGCTATAATGCACGGATTCTTCAAAAAATACAACAATGTAGAATCAGATACGCAGGGGATACGGGTGCGGGTGCGATTCGCGTGGGATACGCACGGGATTCGCCACCTGGCGAATCCTACAAAAAAAATAATAATTAGGATACGCGTATCCTGTGGGTAGGATACGCGTATCCGGTAAGAATCCTATAAGAATCCGGATATTTTTGGGGTTTTTTTTAAAAATAATTTTATATTTTGGGTTTTTTTTATACTTTTTTTATGTGTATTGTCCTAAAATTTAAATTCACTACAAAATCAATATAGTATTTAATTTATGGGGTTTAATTGAAATCTTCATTTTAATTGAGTAGTATTTAATTTATGATTTTTATTTTTATAAAATGGGTGATATATATAATAAAATATAAATATATAGACGTATCATCGACGAATCGCACCCTAAAATTTTTAAAAATCCGTATCCGCGTATCCGAATCGTATCGCCCCCGCACCCGCACCCGCACTCCCGCACCCATGCAACATAGCCAACTAGAGACAACTTGTTAAAAAGGAAGGTGTTGGAATTGGCGGAAGATGCACGTTGTCCGGCCTACAATCTTGAAGAGGAATCAGCGCCTCAAGTATTTATTACATGCGACATGGTGCATATGGTTTGGTTGGAGATTTATAAATGGTGCAGCGCTGTAGTAGTCATGCACAGTGGTGTGAGAGCATTTTCTACATAACTCAGGTATACTTCGTGACCTGTATGGGAAAAATTTGCCAATAGTGTGTGGATTTGTGTGGTTTGGGTATGGTAAAAATGGAGGAATAAAGTAATTTTCGAGAAGATAGATTGGGACAAGGAGAGAATCATTGACGAAATAAAGAGAAGATTGTGGAGTTGGGGCTTCGCAAATGCTATTTTTCGGTCTAGCTATTCCTTTAGAGATTGACTTGTTGATCCTAAAATGTTTTGTAAGCTCTTAATCCTCTGTGTATGTGGTTATTTGCCGGGTACTCCGCGTACCCTAGTTCTTTCTTAATAAAATTCTTTATTTTCTGATCAAAAAAAATATTTATGCATAAGTATTTGCATCAGTACATTGGTGTCGTCTCAACAATTTACATATTGCATTTTTTGCACATTGCAATTTCACCATTTTTGAGACATGATGTTGAACACTTTTTACAAGAATCATACTATATTGATGATTTATTCTGAACTCCGTCAATAATTCCCATAAAACAACAGTATGATTCCTGTAATATAAATATTAAAAAAAATATTATGATTATAAATAGTAAAAAGAACTCAAGACGGCATAACAATATACTCCCTTCGTCCACGATTTCTTGGTAAAGTTGACTTTCTAGATGATTTTGGAGCTTTGCGATGATGAATTTAAATTGATTTTTTGGAATTTAGTTTTTTTTACAGGATACTACAACACTCGTAGTAGCATGTTAAAAAAAACTAAACTCCAAAAATTCAATTTAAAATCCATCATCACAAAGCTTCAAAATTATCTAAAAAGTCGACTTTGCCAAGAAATCATGGACGGAGGGATTAATTGGTGAGATTTATAATTCTGCAATAGAACTAAACAAAATCCTCTTTTCTTTGTCATATTCGAAGCCTTCACCGATACTATGAAATACGATTACAGTGGGAAATAGAGAACCAAACAATATTACAAATTTATGAGAGAAAATCTGGTAAAATAAATAAATTAACACTTGATTTTTCAGATATTCTAGGTTAAGCTTAGTGTGAGAAATTTATACTCTTCATCAAAAATAGAAAGCGGATATTTAAATTTAGTACTTCAGCAATGGTCAATGGTTAGTGACAACAAATAAACAGTAGCCTTAATTGCCAAAATTAGTAGCCATTTAAAAAAAAAAAAAAGAATAATCACAAAAATTCTTAAGCTAGCGTCGATGTTACATTGCTTTTAGGCATTCGCCACGAAATAATATTACCCCTAGTGATGATTGCGTTACTAAGCTTATATTTTTCACGTTGTTGTTGTTGTTGTTTTTTTTTTTTAACAGATGTGTGTGTGTGTTTGGGAGTATATAGTACTCCATCTGTTTTTTTTAAGTGTCCCCATCATCAAATTATATATACCAAGAAATTATGTAAATTTACATTTTAACCTCATTTATTACTTATATTTAACATTAATTATAAGGGTAAATTGGAAAACCTTTAGCTAAATTTTGAAATAGGACATTTAAAACCAAACAACAAACATAGCAAGTAAGACGTTAGTTAAAAAAACGAAGAGAGTTATACTATTGTTATTTTAGTGAGGAAAAACAGTAGCTTTGGTACTCGTAGCATTACCTTCTGTCCACGTGTCTCTCCCTCTTTTCTTGAGCTAGTTTCACATGATCAACTTTCTCTCTCTCAAACTAATTCACAAATTTCAATATATGGGAATGGCTTTTCTTTCTATTTAATGTGCTTAAATGTAAACCATTCCAGTGGAGACCATTATCAAGCAGTGCAAAAACTTGATTGCTTGGTGTGGGCAACATGATAGGAAGATTGGAAGATGTTTACCTTAGATAGTTTACATTGAGTTTAGGTACTGTGGAGGTGCAGCTAGAATATTTTATAGGAATTGAGTTTGTTGGTGTATGATGTACATATTGTTTTGGTGGTAATGCAAAGTTTTCGTACCAAAAAAAACAAAAAATGTAAACCATTCAACTAATAATTAATAGTACTCCGTAGTAATTATTAATTAATCATTGTTGAATCCCGCAGCATGATTAACTAATAATTAATCATCTCATACTGCATTTGTAGATGATTGCTACTCTTCTGTTTTTTTTAAGTGTCCTAGTTACTATTTTTGTTGTTTGTTTTTAAGTATCTTATTTTGGAATTTGATGACATAATAGCTACAATTTCTAATTTTATCCCTATAATTAATATTATATATAAGTTGGTGCTTAGGAAAAGAGAGTAATAAATGAGGTTAAAATGTAAATTTACACATTTTCTTGGTATTTACAATTTGACGGCTGAGATGCTTAAAAAAAATAAAAATAAAAAAAGACAGAGGGAATACGTACTAAAGAGAGCTCACAAACATAACAATATTTTTATGTACAAACAATAATTAAAAAGCAAAAATGACACCCTTTGCCTGACCAAAAAGAAAAAACAAAAATGACAGATTTTCAAAAGTTCATACGTATAATACTCTGGCGGTCATTAGTAGATGCACTAAGCATGCATGGGAAAATATGGAGAACACAAGTATATATATTATACGAAAATACAACAGAGGATCATTGATATTTATTACTATATTTTATTTTCTTTACATAATTGTTTACTATACCTACTAGTATCCATTTAGAAAAAGCTATTCCCTCTATTTTTTTTAAGTGTTCATATCTTCAAATTACACATATCAAGAAAATATGTAAATTTACATTTTAACTTTATTTATTATTTTTTTTTCTGAGCACCAATTTATATATAACATTAATTATACGGGTAAATTGAAAAAAACTTAACTATTTTACCATCAAATTTTGAAATAGAACACTTACAAACAAACAAAAATAGCGAGTAAGAAGCTTAAAAAAAAAGGGAGGGAGTAGCAATAAATCATGCAAATTACCATAATTATCTCATGTGCATGGGCTAATAATCTTTGATTAAAACATGACTCTATCGGGAAAGAAAAGAACTTCAATATTTCTGAAATCGATGAAAAAATAAAAAATAAAAAAGAATTTTTGAAGTGAGAGATTGAAACCGACTAAGGATGATCAGACACTAATACCAAGAGGGAAACTCCATTGCTGTCCTAATTACGTGCTTACACCAAAACCACCACCTTTTTTTTATTCTTTAAAAATGAGAATTTTGAGTAATTCTATGCAAAATTAACCACTACCCCACGTTCTTGATGCTCATGTTTTACCTCGTTCATCTCAAAATCCACACTACACACCACTACAAAATAATTAATATTCTTTCGTGATAGCCTCAAAATTATTGTGTTCTTGGTTATTATTATTTCATGGATGAAATAAATGTTAGCCAAATTAGTATATAGTGTATAGATTTTGGTATGTAAGAGCGTATTTCTTTACTATACACTTTTTAAGATGCATTTTACGATGCATTTCTATTCTTTTATTTCATAAACGAAACTTTTATATATTAAAATTAGTTTACAAGACCTTTTTTTTTTTCCTTTGTGTTGATGAATATTAGTCGATAATTAATTAATTGATACTTGATAGTCACACCTTCAAATACTATTAATGCCTTCTGCATTAAATTTATCCCACAAAAAAAAATTGTGAAGCAGTTTGTTAATTATTGTTAATATGAAAATAAATAAAATAACTCAGTCAAACATACTAATTTTGTTTAGGAATGGCACGTTCATCAGAAATTCAAAAGGTAGGAGTAAAGCTGCAGTTTAAAAGCTAGTCTCAAAAAAATTAAATTAAATATACCAGTTGTTTAAAGTCTTAATAATTTTAATTACCCCTTTTTTAAATGTGAATGTTGATTATGCCCCCTTTTTAGTACGTATGTAAAATATGCCCCTTTTATTAGTTTAATATAAAAATTCTAATATTTTATTATTCAGCCGACGGATGCGGACGGATAATTACTCACGCGCGGACGGACGATGGGATGTTGATAAGTCTGAGGCCCCCACTCCACTGAATTAAAAGAAGCTGTCCCACTCACATGCACGTAAAATGTTGGATATTTTAGTGTAATTGGATTGACTTGTTTGATCAGTATCGTTATAATAATACATCATATAAGTTTGGTGGTGCGGAGTGCACGCTTATATGAATTTATTATGATTTCAGGGGCGAAGCCCCTAAAGGACGGGGTTCGGGGGCAGAGCCCCCGATAGCGGGGTCCAAGGGGCGGCAGCCCCTGGCGGGGTCCAAGGGGCAGAGCCCCTGGTTGGGGTCGAGCTGCCAGGTCAGCTTGGAAATTTTTTATTTCCGATTAAATTGATGTGTAGAAAATTCATTGGAAATTTAATTTTCAGAATTTCGAGGGACTAATTTACAATTTTTATAAGTTGCAAAAACCGTTTTGAAACTGATATACGAATCAGTTTTCATGAAAAAGGCTGATCAATTTTTGATTCGTATGATTTTTGATCAGTTTTCAAACAAATTTCATACAAAAGTTCGAAAATTTCTGAATTGTATCCGATTGAATAATTTGATAGAACCGTCGAATTGATTCGATCTGAAAGTGTTATCATGCCTTTCAGAGAATCCGTTTAAAATAATATATAGAATGAGCATTAAAAAATTTATTAATTGAGCTAGACTTATTCACCACCGGCGGTGAACATGTAAAATTCACTTAAAACAATGATTCAATGCATAAAAACTTATCCACCGCTGGCAAAAGTGGCCGGATCTCTCCCACCGCCGTCATCGTTGTGTCGTCGGCGGTGGGAGAGATCCGGCCACTTTTGCCGGCGGTGGATACCATATTATTATGAATTGAATTATTTTATCTATAATTACATGTTTAATTTCCATAGTGTATGTATACAAATGATTAATTTCGATTTTAGTACTTTTAAATTCAAGAGATGAAATTTAATTTCTTTAATTAATCTCTTAATTCATGAAATATTGTTGTTATTATTCACGTAATATATGTTTTGAGTTTAAAAAAATGATTCAATGCATAAAAACTTATCCACCGCCGGAAAAAGTGGCCGGATCTCTCCCACCGCCGGCAATATTGTGTCGCCGGCGGTGGGAGAGATCCGTCCACTTTTTCCGGCGGTGGATAAGTTTTTATGCATTGAATCATTGTTTTAAGTGAATTTTACATGTTCACCGCCGGTGGAAGTGGCCGGAAATCTCCCACCGCCGGCGACGCCTTGGTGCCGGCGGTGGGAGACTTCCGGCTACTTCCACCGGCGGTGAATAAGTCTAGCTCAATTAATAAATTTTTTAATGCTCATTCTATATATTAAATTCGATTGCATTTTTAGTCAATTTAAACCGCGGTTAATTTTCACTAAACTTTGCATCCCATTATTAATCTCATTAGATTCTTCATAAATTGTATAAAATACACGAATTACATGCATACAAATACGAATCTAATAAGGGCTTTGTTATAAGAACTAATCTAATGCTAATCTAATCATAAAGAAAGTACTAATCTAATTATCAACTAATTAATTGCAAATATTATGAAACATTGCCTAAAATAAAAAAATAAAACTAAACTAATCAATTAATGAATGCGAAAATTTAAGAAATTTAAGTAAAACAAATAAAATAAAAATAAAAATTCATGAATATCATTATTTTAAAAAACGTGATTTTCCGGCCACATTCACCGCCAGTGGAAGTCGCCGGAATATGCCCACCGCCGGCTGCTTCAGCTGAAAAGAATGGCCCCACTACATTATTTTAAAAAAAGGGGTAGTTTTTACATGCTTAATAAAAAGGGGGTATTTTTTACATTTTGATTTATAAAAGGGGTATTTTAAATTTTGACCCTTGTTTAAATTACAAGATTCCTATCTAAATGTTGAAAATAAGATATATTAAAAATTTATCAAGTATCATTAGGTATCCTAAGAGATGATTTTCCACTCTAGTCTACCTTGACAGATCATTCAAAGTGATAAAGTAATCTCTGACTACTGTTTTTTATTTGTTTCTTTTTTCAAAAATAAAAATAAAAATTACCCTCATGTCTCTTTATATATTTTATTTTTTTTCACCTTTTTGCTGATTTTAATTTAGTATAATTAGGAGGTAACAGCTCATACCTGATGAACAAATACTATTGATTCTAGATTAAAAAAATGTCAAGTTTTGACCTTCTTCAATTTCATGTGTGACTTTCAAGAAAGTTTAGTTTGAAAAAAAATATACATTTGACAGAAATATTATTATTGCATGGAAGTCCTATTACATATCCCTTTTAATATGCATATACATTATTAAAAATAATAAAGAATATTTGTAGCAGGATTTGGATAGTCATGAATCTTGATTGATCATAGTTGAATCCTTGTGATTAAGATCAAAAATTCAAAAGTATCTTTTGGCCAATGAAAATACACTCAATATTCAAAATTGAATCTGTTTTCATATGCTTTTCTTCAGTGCATATATAATTATTAAATCATGAATTATTCCATTATTTTATTTTTTGAGTTTTCCTAGGTCCTGTATTTAGCCAGAGCCTAGATTAAAAAAATTGAATATAATCAGCAACTTGTCGGAATCTTAACTTTGACTGCTGTTTGAACTCTATAAATCCCCACATTTCATTTTCTGAGCTTCTCTGTTCACTACTTATCAATATTAAAAACAAAAAAAAATTTATAAATTTAAAAGCATTTTTAAGAAAATCTTGAAAAAAAAATGGCGTCTCGACGTTCTTCAGGATTAGTATTGAGTGTTATGATGATCATTTTGCTTGCTTTTGAGTGTTCTAGTGCAGAGTGTGATCAAGGTAGTATAGTGTTTCTTGCTTATGTTCTGCATTTACAAGATTCAGTTTACCTACTCTTTTTAGTCTCTCAATTTTATTTTATTTTTATTATACAGGAAATCTTGGTATAGAATCACAGAAAGATATGCTTCTTCAAAGTGTAAGTCTCTTTATATGTTTGATTTTTTTTTTTTTATTGTTTCTTTTGAGAAAGAATGAAATTTTGTTTCATATTACTTGATCATGGTAACAATTATTTAGCATTAATGGAACAGGATGTTAAGTTTCTTCTAGGCAGAAAAATGCTGCATAAACTGGATGAAAAACGAGTTCACACCCCAGGTACTAATAATCTTTCCTTTTTAATATGTAGCTAATTTATTTACTTATATACACTATTTGAAATTTTGATTTACCAAAGTTTAACATTTTGTTACTCCTTTTCTTATAGGGAAAAGTAAACCAGCTGAAATTCACAATTCTTTCCCACAACCTCGAAAAGAAAAAATTCAAGTCCAAGCTCAGGTAAATGTCACAACAGAGAAGTGTTCAACACTAAAAATAAAAAAATAAAAAAATTAAAGATTTTTGTTTTTTCACATTTTTTCCAATATCAATTCTGGTTTTAAAACATCATCTCCTGTACATTTTCCACTGTCCTAACAAAAAAAACATGTACTACTCTAAGGATGTGGATTCGAGTAACAAGAAGCACGAAGAATCGGAGGCGTTCCTTGAAGCAGCCGATGAGGTGGCAAACCTAATGCGAAAGGACTACCGAGGAATGGCACGGAGAAAGCCTCCAATCAACAACCATGTGCCTAAAGACTAGGGATTGATCTGATATCTTGGCTTCACAATTACTCAGTAGTTAGTAGTAATAGTATAAATATCTTGGCTTCACAATTTTGCTCCACTAAGTGAAGTCATTCCTCACATATATAAATATATATAGTAGTACTAAACAAGAGTAGCTAGTCTTCAAATAGTTGTGTTCTTGCTAGTATTGTACATTATACAATACACTTGCTTTCTTGATTACTTATTTACTTGTATGCACAAACATTCAACAGTATTATAGCATATTTTCATCAAATTAATTTCTATTGGAATTTATATGAAAGTTACAACGTTATGAAAGAAGTTGGTTGATGTTTTTGGGGATGCAAAGAGAGGAGGAATTGAAACAAAGAGTGGCTATTTCTTTGTAAAGGGTTTCAGTGAGATGATAGCCATCAAAGAAGTATTGTTTTTCAGGTTGCTTACAAGCAAAAGCGCCTAGTCCAGGGATGCAGCTTGATGTCCCATTCATCCATGTTACACAACATGGGTTGCTTGAATCACTCAAACCTAAAAAAAAAATATTTAAAAAAACAAAATTATCCGTTAATTAATCATGATTGGAGATAGTGTAATTCATAATATTATTGAGTAATTAGTATAGATTTGATTAACATTTGGATCAAGTTATGTTTTAAGGTGACAATAGATGCACCAAAAGGGAGATGGCATGGAATAGGGGATTTAGGGGAGACTGCTGATATCAGCTCACATCTCCACTTTCTAGTTAAGAAAGTTATAATACTCTGTTCGTCCCAAAAATTTAGTTTTTTTTTATTAAATCGGATCGTCTCACAAATTTAGTCTTATACTCAAAATGGAAACTAACATACCCATTGTCCAAAACCTATAATGCACGGATTCTTCGAAAAATACAACAATGCAATATCGGATACGCGGGGGATACGCACGGGATTCGCCACCTGGCGAATCCTACAAAAAAAAAAAAAAAAAAATAGGATACGCGTATCCGGTAAGAATTCGGATATTTTTGGGGTTTTTTTAAAATAATTTTATATTTTGAGTTTTTTTTATACTTTTTTTATATGTATTGTCCTAAAATTTAAATTCACTACAAAATCAATATAGTATTTAGTTTATGGGGTTTAATTGAAATCTTCATTTTAATTGAGTAGTATTTAATTTATGATTTTTATTTTTATAAAATGGGTGATATATATAATAAAATATAAATATATAGACGTATTCTCGACGAATCACACCCTAAAATTTTTAAAAATCCGTCTGAATCGTATCAGCCCCGCACCCGCACTCCCGCACCCGTACAACATAGTCCAAAACAAACATCCTCAAAATTTAACGAAATTACACAATATACTATATAACATGCATGCATGGTGGCCCACAAAAAAAGTGTTACTTCATCTATAATTTATCTCTCTTACTTTAAATTTGACAAAAGTACTTATACATAGCTAGTGAATTTATGTGTTAGTCCAAACCATAAGGACTAAATTTATGTGACGAAATGAGTAGAAAGTATTGCATCTTTTCTATGTCCCAATGACTTTAGAATATATAATAATTTACAAATTGGTACTAAACCTTTCAATATTTCTAAAATTATGCTCCGATATGATATTTCGGGCATGTGAAATCTAACTTATTTAGACCTGCATGGAAAATATCAATATCTCGATCCTAAAAAATGTGACATCGGAATGTGTGTGAGTTGGCCTAAAGATAGTAAAGTTAATGCTTTAAATTTTTCGTGGCAAAAGGTCTTATGTTTGAATTATCCATAATGACGCGGCCTTTAAATTTTAGTTAAACTATTTTAATTTTTTTTTAAATCAACCTTGGGACATAATCGAGAATATGCTGAAAGGTCGGGTATCAATTAGCAATTTATTAAAAGTTGACAAAAGTAGGGCCAAACACATGCATGCATACTTTCCAAAAAAAAAAGTAATCATACAATCTTGAAAGAAAAATGATGTGAATTAGAGAATAGTTACCATATTTGGAAGGAGATATGGCAGCATCATAGCCAAGCCAATGACCATGGCCAAGAATGAAGTCTGAGTTTGGAAGAGTGGAAGTGAGTTTTTGAAGCATTGGAGCAAGCTCATTATTGAAGAGAATTACAAGTTCATTAATCCCCTCTACGCATTTTCCATCATGAATCCTTTGCCTTGTGATGGAGGGCATGCATCCTATTGGTCCAAGCTCGAACGTTATCACCTTCCTTGCTCCCAATTCGTACAGTCTCTGCATGTATTCAAATTAATTTCTCATTAATTAAAATTTTTAAACGTACACTTGTAATTATAATTAGAGTAGTACTCACCGTACCTTTAGTTGTTGAGAGAGATTGGTAACGAGAAGGGTGGCAAAAGATTGAGGAGTGTAATCTTTGCTGGTGTCGAGATTTTTGTTGATATAATTGTTGATGTAATCATTGTTTCCTATTGATATCACAAATAATGATTTTGATAAATAATTTGATAAATCTTTGGAGTTGTTGTAGTATCTGCTCACATCTTCTTTCACTGTTTTATTAAACATGTCGATTTGCTCCACCAAATTCAAACATTTGCCCTGAAATAAACCAATCCACAATTTAAAAAAAAAAATCTAATATATATATATATATATATATATATATATATATATATATATACTAGTTTAGTGCCCGTCGAAATTCGACGGGATTTCGACGGGATTCACTTCTCGTGGAAAATAATAATAAATTATTTATTTTGAGAGTATAGTTTATTAGGATCCATTTGAAAAAAAATAAAACTAAAATGAATTAGAAAAAAAAAATCAATGAGGTGTGGCTTTTCTCGATTAGTTTTACTCGTTTTAAATGTGTAGTAGCTCGTTGATCATTGTAATAGAAAAGTATATTAGGTGATGTCCCGTTTTTCATATAGTTATACTCATTTTAAATGGTAAGCTAACATTTTTCATATCAAGTATTCTGTTGGTTGAAAAAAATAGGTCAATGAGAGAGAAGATTTTTTTTTCGCGTGGTTATATTCATTTAAAGTAAAGGCTCTCGTTCTTCGATATAATTGAAGGATGGAATGTCAAGCAGCCCGTCGTTTAAATATTGATTAAGGATAACTCCATCATATTGAGTTTTCCAATCGATGAAATCATTTTCGCAAAAATTAATTTAGCACCATCATACATATAAGCTTCTTCATCTATCCGTCCCTACTCTACTAACAAAATATAAGCCGTAATGTTATGATTTCTCATTAATGTGAAGTCTTTTAATTGTTTAATAATTGATTAATAAGACAAAATATATAATTATAATTTTTAAAACTTTAAATATTTCTAAATACTAATAATTTTATAAAAAATAATAAATTAATAAACCCAAATCTAGATAGGTTTTTGATGTATCAAAATTGAAACTGACATTACTCTTTTTATAGATCCGCCCCCATTGGTAATCTCAATTCCCAATAGGTTTGACGGACTTAATTGACTATAAGATTCAAGATCTTTGGAGTTTGTTCCACATATTACAAATTGTTGCCAAATCGAATTTGAACTTTATTGATTCTATCTACATTGGGTTAATTATTTATGCCAGTTTTCTGATCAATACTAACCATCTTACCAATTACTACAATTTAAGGATATACTATAGTTTATTCTTTTGAAAAATATCTATTATATTCAAAAATAATCTCAAATTTACGACTTATTAATATTGAAAACAATAATTATAATAAAACAAGATTCAAATGCAACATCAAAAGATAAACTTTAAGGGAAAAAGAAACACCTCAATTTACGATATTATTAATAACTAAAAATATTACCACTTAATGCAATGAATTTTTAATACTATATTTTGTTCTAAACCCTACCAAAAAAACCAACAAAATTCAACCCTAAATGGAAATTCATCGATATATTTTTAGTCGAAAATTATCTATGTGGCATTTCCACATCAACGCATTAAGTAGGATTTAATTAGCTAAAATTATTAATTTAAACTTGTACATTGTCGATTTAGTTTTATAATTTATTATTTTATTTAATTTCAACTATCTCACATCGATTATTTATTTTACTCCATCAATAGACTACCCATATAAATAAGATATATTCTATTTTATTCATCACAATGGTATAAATTCTTATACAAAATAATTTAATTTTGAATTAGAATATAATATCTAGATCAAGAAATGATTAGAATAAAGGTGATTTAAATTGTGAAACTTCTATTCAAATTGAAATTCTAGGGACAAACATATTAATTAAATTAAAATATTAAAATATTAATTTTAATATTAATTTTGAATATTAAAATAATTTGGATTTATATATATTGATTTTTAAATTAATAAAGAGGTAGTCGAAATTCAATAAGTTTAATGAAGTGAGTATATTGTTAGTGGTTTACACTAATCCAACTTTTTGCATGTCAATAAAAATATTTGACTGAATATGCTTATTATTAAACCTTAGACTAAGTTCTCATTAAAATTATAAAATTATAAAAAAAATATAAAATCAAATTAAGATTTTTAATATTTTAAATTTTAATTAGAGACAAAGAATTTTAAAAGTGTGGTGTATCTTTTATATTGGTTATTTGTTGGTGAAATTTCATAAATAATTGATGTGGGATAGTTGAAAAGAAATAGAAGTAATGAGTTTAAAGCCAAATACATTAGAATTTGAGAAAAATGTTTGATATAATATTAAATGATTATTATTATTATATAGATTTATAAATATATGTTAAGCTTGTATAATAGTTCAAATTAAGTTTAGATTTACAATTAACAAAGCAAATTTATTTTAGAAGAGCATATTACCAATACGCAATATATGTGATTCAATATATACATATATAAATTGGGGGTGAATGAGGTTTATGGTTTTTGTATTTATATATTAAATAAATGATTGAGTAAAAGTGACTTAAATTATGATACTTCTATTCAAATTGAAATTCTAGGAAGATATATATATTTATTAGATTAAAGTATTGATTAATTAGCCAAAATTATGAGAATTTAGCAAAATCATCAAGAAAAATTATGATTGATCGACCTTTATTTTGTTATTATATATATATATATAGAGAGAGAGAGGATGGATCATATGAGAATAAATTCCCACATGAGAAATAGGAAAATATCTCAACCATCCATCTTTCATCATCTACGGTCATAGATGATTAGGCTTAATGAAGATTAATATTTGATAAGTAGCGGTTTTAAAATGAGTTGAGGACAAATTCGTAAACTTGTATATATCTTAAATAATTGACTCCTATAATCATGGAATTTGATTTACTTGCCATAATTCCATTGACGGTCTTTGTTTACATTTCTAATTATTAAATGTCGACCATATTAATTATTCATTTGCTGACACATGCTTGTTGTCGCCATTAGCCACATTCATATTACTATTTTAATGTTGCATTGACAATAATTCTTGCGTCATTTGTTATATTACCACACCTAATAGATGGATTAATTATATTAGCACTTATAAGCTTATTATCGACTTTTAAATGAAATCAGTAATTGTAAGATTGGATTCATAAGAACTAACTTTTGTTAATAATATAATAAGCACGAAGTTACCCTCTTGTAAGCATGTACTTTTATTATAAGCATAAAATTCCATATGTATAAAGCCGACAATTATCTATATATTCAAGAACTAACTTTACTTAACATTAATATAATAAGCACGAATATATCCTCTTGTAAGCATGAAATTCCTTTATTATAAGCTTAAAATTCCATCTCTGAAGTACAAATTAATCTATATATTCAAACTAGCTTTAGTTAATATTAATATAATAAGCACGAATATACACTCTTGTAAGCATCGAATTCCTTTATTATAAGCATAATAAAATTCCATATCTATAAAGCACAAATTAATCCATATATTCAAGAACTAATTAACTTTATTTAACAGTAATATAACAAGCACGAATATACCCTCTTGTAAGCATGGAATTCCTGTATAATAAGCTAAAATTCCATTTCTATAAAGCACAAATTAATCCATATATTCACGAAAGCAAGAAAAAAAAAACTATTTGCAGGAAATATTAAACTTAAGCCAGGCATATGTTAAGCATAAAAGAAGAACTCGAAATCTGCAAAAATTTAAAACTCAGCCATTGATGAACACGTAATCTCCATTTGCGTTGGATGATTAAATTTTAGGAATAAATCAATTTTGCAGATTTTGGGGAGTGGAGAGTTATATCCGTCAGAATAGTTCTATAAAATCTTAAGCTTCCAATAATGCCCCTCAGTTTATTTGATTTATGCTTATAATTATTTTTCAGGATCAATCTTAGCCACTAATTAATGTCAGATCAACGGATATCATATATTCCTATTTCTTATGTGGGAATTTTTTCCCACATGAACCATACCCTATATATATATATATATATATATATATGAATGAGGAATGCTCTCCTACCTACTTAAAGCATACTTAATGTGCACATAACTGATATTGCAATGGTATATTTAAGAAAAAAATATTATTAATATACCTTATAAAAATTAACCCTACCAAAAAAAAATAATAATAATAAATTAAACCCTGAATGAAAAAATCATTAAAATTACACTGTCACATCAGCCGTGAGCACGTCAAGTTTGGGCCGATCCTGAACTTGAAGAAAAGCCCGATTGGGAAACATTTCAAAAGGCAGTCTGACCCAACCCGCACTTTTTGTTGAATCAGGTCGGTTATCCTTGACCGGTCTATACCAATTAAGTGTGGCCCTAGTCGGACTGGGCCAGCCCGGTCCGGTCGACAAGTATAATACTGCAATGCTCATATGGTCTTTTCTTTCTTTTTTTTTTTTTTTTTTTTTTTTTTTTTAATAGAATTGAATTTTTATGATAAATCATGGACTCTCCCAACACCACTCGACATTACTATTGAACGTCATATACATACATTGCAGAATCACTTATAATTGTCAATATTCTAAAACTATTTTCCATTTTAAGTTTTAACAATCTAATACCAATAAAGTTTCCATATATCCTACCGAAAACCCTTCTTATTTTTATGCTTTTCTAAACAATTATCATCACACGCCTCAATAATAATTAATAAACTCAACCAACCCTAGTGATCGATCTTGAATGGATGAAGAAATATATAGAATATAGTATAATAAATAAATAAAATACCAGATAATTTCCAGTCTGAGGAAGAATACCACAAGCTGCAGAAGCAAAATTCAATCCAGTCATCACCATCTCCGATTCCACCAGCCGTTTTATACTCAATATTGATGGAGCATTTGGCAATCCAATAAATTCAGCTATAAAAATATATATATATATATATAAAAATTGATTAAACCTAATATTATTTAATATTTATTCATACTACATGAAAACTATACGGCCATCAATCAAGATCGAAAATAATAATTAAATTAAAATTTACCGATAAAATCGACGACCGTTCTTCCGTCGGTGAACCTTCCGGTGGGGCGGCCGCTGTGGAAATTCATGCCGTACGGCGGGAAGTTGGCCTTTGCCGCCGTAGGCAAGAGATTATTATTACCGCTGTCGAACAAAGAATCGCCAAAGACGTAGAGCGCCGGCGCGAGGGGCTCGGTTTTTGCTGACGTCATCATCAGAAGAAGAGTTGACATGATGAGGAGTTTCTTCATTTTTCTCGTGAGAGCGTAACGGAAAGAATGGCATGCAATGCAAGGCTGATTTTATTTCATTTTATTTATTATGTATTACTACTAGGGATGAATAAATGAAATTAGAATGGGAGTATTATTTATAGGGATGAATAAATGAAACTAGAATGGGAAAAGGATTTTACATGTGAAAATGAGTTGATGACGGTTATGCATGAGCTGTGATATTTCATATTTGTGCACGATCACTACTTTATCGACTCTCAGAATAAGTGGGAGGAAGCTTGAATATTTTAATATTGTTTAATTGTGGATTAGACAGCTGGATAATGTAATAGAATCCCGCTTTTTATGGTATTAATATTAGATATATTGTGTTAATCTCAAAAAGAAAACATTGTGTAACCCTTTAAAGAGTTGAGATTTAATTGAGCGTAAGGTGACGACCGTGATTCACAATGTGTAGCAAATAATTGCTTTCACACTCTTGTACTCCCTCCGTCCCATTCAAGAGGTTACGTTTGCTTTTGGGCACGAGAATTAAGACATGTGTATTTTGTTGTTGAAATGTAAAGTTAGAGTGTGCCCCCCATGTGATTGTAGTGCTTGTTTGTTATTTATTTACTAAATTAGAAAATGTAACATCTTGTGTGGGACGGCCTAAAGAGAAAATTGTAATGTCTTGAGCGGGATGGAGAGAGTATTAAATAAACGATACTTTCATCTCCCATAAATTTGGTAAAGCACAACACACTCAGATGCACATGCACCCAAAGTTTCTTAATTGGAAGGTAAGCACCTTTCAAATTGAGTTGTATTTCGTAGTGATCGGGTACTAATGTTAAGAATGTTTAGTGACATTGAAAAGGTGAAATAATACTCCTAGGGATATTTTCATCGAATTTAAAGTAGGAAAATAAAATTAAAGAGAAAGTAGAATACTTTTTGACAAGTCACAATGACATATTGTTTAATTAATTTAAGTAATTTTTTAGAATGTTTATTTTGTATAATGGGTTAGTTTCCATTTTAGGCATGGAAATAAATTTGTGGAAAGTCCAAATCTAATAACTTCGACTAAATTTGCGGAGCGAGGATAGTATATCGTTCACCTTTTCTGAGTTCTACTTAGAGTCCGTGTTAATATTTGCTTAAAATTGTTTTTTATTCTTGGCATTTCGGAAATTATTACGATGATCATTAAATATATAACTAAAAATCAAGTTGAAGTTCTCAAATATATGTATAAAAGAATATATTGACTTTTAATTTTTTATGTAATTAGTGATATTAACGATCCCGTAACAATTTATGAAATATTATAATAAAAACAGTTACTAAAATTAAAATAATAGTATTCAGATTCATGTGAACCAAAACTGTTATTAGACTTTCTTGTATAATAATGTATATATAATTGAATAATACCCGGTCACTAATAAGGACTAAGGAGTATCAATCTTCAATTCCACCCCAAAAATAAGATAGTTGACACATTTTGGGATGGGCAATAGCAATATAATAATAACAATGATCAAAATAATGAAAAATAAAATAGATAAAGAACAATTGGGGAATGGTCAATAACAATATAATAATAACAAAATCAAAAGAAATGAAAAAGAAAATAGATAAAGAATAATTGGGGAATGGGCAATGTATATCTTTCTCATTTTAGAAATTAGGAAAAAGAAGCGTTGGGATTTAGTAATAGTTCCATTCTATTTTAGACTAGTAATTTTTTATTTTTTTTTTGAAAGTATTTTAGACTAGTAATTAATGTTAGTTGTCAACACATTACGTCAAGTATTGACTTCTCTTTCTCTTTTGTCAATAGTTCCATTTTATGTGTAATTTTTGAAACAATATTTTTATATTTAAATGCTTAGTTTTTTTATTTTTTGACTCTATATATCAAGAATGATATTTAGTCATAATATGGTCAATCAAATGTTGACATTCTTGTTAATATACATAATTCAAAAAATAACAAATTTGTAATTATAATTAATGTTTAAATATTTTTAAAAATTATTCTTAATATTTACCTTCAAATTTGAATACTTACTCCCATTTTTTTTAATAGTCGTTATAGCTTTTTGATTATTTATAATTTAATTATCTTTCTTATAAATTATAGTAGTACCAAGAATGCCATTATTTATTACTCACATTTGTTTTTGTTTTGTATTCTCTTAAATTTTAAAGAAGAAGTCGAATAGAATTCCGGGAGAAGTAATCCACGTGACTTTCATTTTTCACAAAATAAATCTTCATTAAATAAGATTCATTTAGGAAAAAATAAAATTATTAATATGTGTGTAATATGCTAGAACGACTATTAAAAAAATGGGAGTATTAAAAATACTCTCCCCCAATAATTGCATTTTTTTTCTCCCAATAAAAAGTAACAAATTCTTAAATGTAGTCACAATAATCAAATAAATTAAAGGGTTAATTTGTTGAAAATACATAAATTATAGGAGTAGTACTTTTTGAAATTTTCTATATATAATCTAAAAAGGTTTTACATAAATACATAAACTATTACATACATATTAAAAAAAACTAAAAGAACTAAAAGCTATGTTGCTAGGTGCGGGGGTGCGGGTGCGGGAGCGGAGACGATACGATTCGGATACGAGGATACGGATTTTTAAAAAAATTAGAGTGCGATTTATCAAGGATACGTCTATATATTTATATTTTATTAAATATATCACCGATTTTATAAAAATAAAATTCATAAATAAAATACTACATTATAAATATTAATTAAAATAAAAATTCCAATCAAACCCCATTGATTATATACTATATTGATTTTGTAGTGAATTTAAATATTATGGCAATATATATAAAAAAAATTATAAGAACAACCAAAATATAAAATTATAAAAAAAAAAACAAAAAAAAAAAACCAAACTCACCCTAAACGCACCGAATTCTGGATGGAGACACACCCGTTACGTGTATCCTATTTATTTTTTATTCTTAGGATTCGTCATGTGACATATTCGGTGCGTATCTCACGCGAATCGCATCCGCATACGTATCCGGTATGGGTGCGATACCGCAATATGACATTTTTAGAAGAATCCGTACGTGCATTATAGACTAAAAGTCACGGCTAGTCATTATATATATACTCTATAATTTATCTTGACGCTTATTTCATGAAAATTTATAAACAATATTTTTTCTTATTTCCTACTCCCTACGTCCCAAATTAATTATCTCATTTTATTATTTTATATCTCATATATATTCAAAATATGAGACAATTGATTTAAGGCGGAGAGAGTACAATAAAAAAAAAAGGTCAAAAAAATGTTTATGTTTTTAAAGGAAACGGTTCCTATTAGAAGACTCAAAAAAATAAATATGTAATTCGGACATAGTGAAGGAAATATTTATACAATACTATTATTTCTCAAAACAAAAACTATACAATATGATAAAATGCAATATGTAGAAGATATACTATTGAATAATGTAAAACAATCATGGCAGTGACAAGGAAAGTCTTTTTTGTGTGTGTGTGTGGATTTTTAGACCAACAATTTATTGCTTTATGCATACGTAAACGCAAACGCATGTAAGCAATTAAGTCAACTCATTAATGAAATTAATCATGAGAATTAGTGCTGATTAAATAATTAGGGTTTAGATATGTGCATACGTTAGATCAAGTTCATGAAACTGAGTGCTCATTTTTTAATAGTAATAATAATATTGTTGTTATTAATTAATTAAAAATCTTCCCAGAATGTTGGGACAATCGTTGATAAAACCCTGTTTTCACATGGGTTATTACAATCTATATAAATATGCTAAAGTAGGATATTTTTCTAAGCTTACGTTCCCGCCTAAACTTTACTTAATTAAATAGATTTCTAATTAATTAATATAATTAATATATTAAATTATTAAGAGTCGATTCATTTTTCAAAGAATACAATAATTATGCAGTGTAGTCAAAGTTCAATCCAAATCCTCAATATCATAGTCTGATATATGGAGAATTAAATACTCCACAGTCGATTTATTTCAACAAAATAAATAATATAATAATTACTCTTTCTAATGAAACTTCGATCCACATTCTAAATATGAAAGCCTGAATACATTAAATAATAAAGAGACGTTTCATTTCTCAAATAATGAAAAAATAGTGAATATAATAATTAGTCTTCATGGTCAATTTTTTTCAGATTCCAACATATTAGAATCCATAATTAGAGTCTGATTAAGAAGTACTACCTCCATCCCATTACATTAGTCATCTTTGCTTTTTGATTGTTCGACACGCTTTTCCACCGAAACCTAGTACGAGTTTTAAAATATAATTTTGACGTATTCATTTTTTCACGGGGTACTATGAGTGTCATAGTACCCCGTGAAAAAATGAATACGTCAAAATTATATTTTAAAACTCGTACTAGGTTTCGGTGGAAAAGCGTGCCGAACAATCAAAAAGCAAAGAGGACTAATGTAATGGGATGGAGGTAGTAATAATTAATATATCTCTCTTTAGAAAACTCAACAGACTGGATTCAATCTTTTTATTAACCCTAAAAGGCATATATATTGTATGTTGGATCATAAGGTCGGATAAATCACGCCTAAAGTAGCCCTGATTTCTGTTTCTCTCTGATTTTCCTGCAACATTTTTTTTTTCTAATGTTGTTCATTGAGTTCTCTAGATACCATATTAATTGGGACCACCCAAATGTGATTGATATTATAAAATTTTCAAATTAAGAGTTAGTTTTGTTTTCGAAATAGTGGTAGTTCTTATAAATACTTCTTTAATTCTTTTTTATTTTATTTTAAGCCATTGTTCAAAAGCTGAAGAATGAAGCCGCTGTCAAAGTCCACGATTTGATGCCCGGCATTGATTGGTTGGCGAAAACTCACAACCTTGCGAACCGCTTTCGATTCTACCTGGATTGCAAGGATTTTGAGTTCTGCGATCTTCAAGCTCTCTTCACAGTTCACACTTTTGCTTAACTGAGGGCCGAAGAACAAATTTTGTATGAGGATCTGGTCATTTCCGCTGTTCCAGAAGGCCGAGAAAACTGTCGCTCGATTATCTTGGCTAAGATGAAGATGGAAGCCAGGAGGCTGAACATTGATCTCAAGCCTTTTTACAGATATGAGGCCGATCTGTAAAACATCTCGTGCCTCATCACTCTTCGCCCTCTCTAGAGCGTGTCTGAGTTTGAGGGAACTTCTGAGGAGCAGGAAGATCATATCATGCCCCCACGTCTCCTCACGATGAGAATGCATATCAATCTCCTCCACCGTACAACTCTCCTCCAAAGGATCCTACTCCTCCTAAAGAGTCTCCTCCTCCTGAATCTCCCAAGAATTCCTCTGAGGAAGAGCAAGAGCCTCCTCGTAGCCTAGGCAGTCCGATCTTGCATTGGTCTGATCCCTCTGTGTCTAGCTCTTAGGACAGTCTATCTAAGGAAGAAGTTGAGGACCTTGTTCGCTCAACTTGTGAAGTTATCATTGCCGATCTTTCCAAATCTGTTCTCACTGCAGTCAATCAATCTCTTGCGACTCTAAACTCAAATATTCAAAAAGATGTTCGACAAGATGTTGAGGTAATCCAAAAAGCTATCAACTCCGTCATGGATTACAGAACGAAAACCTCGGACAACATCTTGGCCTATCGGTCATAATGATGAGAAGACCGTTCGTGATGAGATCGTTAATCAACGCATCACTGATGTTGAGAAGAAGGTCAAACAAGCTGCCATTCAATCTACCAAGGACGCTGCAAAGGAATTTGCAGTAGAGGCTGCAAAAGACAAATCGAGAAGTTTGCTTCTGAGTAACTTCAAGGCTACATGGAGAACATGTTTCCCGATCTGCTGACCAAATTCAATGTGGATAAATTAGTAAATGTTCAAGCTTTGGAGTATCGAAGTGCACAGATTGAGCAAGAGATCAAGCAGCTAGTCTCCTTAATAACCAACTCGGACTCCGTTGCCTATGTGACTACTGATGCTATTCAGTCCAACATCTCTGCCCTGCTATCTTCTCCAGCAACTCTAAAGGCCGAGATTGAGAGACTCAAGACTGTGACTGAATCTCTCAGTCTGACCATTGACTCCCTTCATGATGATGTCGAAAAGGGGGAACAGGGGCGGACCCAGAATATTATATTGAGGGAGCTCCATTGTCTTTATATTTTTTTATTGCCAATTTTCTTGTTCAAGTGACAATAAAATAGGGGAGCTAGGACAAAAAAATTCAACAAATAAAAAAATTTACAGTTCTAAAAAAAATAAAAATAAAAATTGGGGGGAGCCAATGCTCCCCATTGCCCATGGGTGGGTCCGCCCCTGAGGGGGAAGATAGAAAGAAGGGTAAGCATACCCAGCCTCGGAAGCCTCCTTTGAAAAAGATTCAAAAGCAGACGCAGCAGAAGACTTCAACCTCCCAGGATCAACCTCACTTTGCTGGATCTGGAGCTGGGAAGAAGAAAAATTCCAAATGGGGATCCACCTGCCAGAAATTCACTGTTTGTCCACCTGATGTTCAATCTCATTGGATAGCAGGCATTTTGTTTCACCTAAAAGTGCTCGCAATAGAACGAGTTCTATCGTAGCCTAGTAAGCTAAACCCAATGTCGAATCTCGAGGAACACTTAGCAGGACAATTAACTATGTAGCACACAGAAAGCAAATAAAATCCTAAACACTCTAAGAAAGCAAGTAAATAATTTTGGGTTTCGGTTTTTATTATTAATCCTAGTCCTAGACTTAATGAAAAGAAAGCAAGTAAACTAAACTAGACTTGAAAACAATTAAAAGCAAATAGAAAGCACTCTCGTCTGTCACTTGGGATAATAAATTAAACTAAAAGAAAGCAGTAAATCTACCTAGGCATGAATTAAAAAGAAAGTAATAAAGAAAACAATTAAATCTAAGCTAGAGCAAATAAATCTTAACATGAATCTAAAGTAAATTAAAGCAAATAAATCTAAACCTAGGCAAATAAACTTGGAATCAATTAAATTGAATCTAGAAAACTAATATAAGCTAAGCAAAACAATAATCAAAGCAAGTAAACCTAATCTAAGAGCATAAAATAAACTTTTGAATTAAAGACAAAAGAAACGATGAACTTGAATAAAACTTGAATTAAATCTTGAATCTAAAACTTCAATCGTCAAAGCATAATGCTGAAAATAAGAGAGAAAAAAGTGTATTTTCGTTCCCTAAAGATTACATATTTATAGGACCTCAAAAACCTAATTAAACAAGGAAAGAAATCACTAAAACGGCAGGGTTCGCGGCCGCGTAGACCCTCACGGTCGCGAGGGGTATGCTGCAATCCGCTGCGCATGACTTTTTTATTTCGGCCGTGTCTCCCTCGTCCGAACTCGAAATTGACCCCCGTTTTTTCCTACGCACTCCTATTGAACTCCTCTTTAATAATATGCTTTTATTTCATTTCTTCATTCTTTTGCTCATTTTCTCTCTTCTCTTCCAAAACTCCTCACGAACTCGACTTTGACTAAAACACACAAAATAAACACATAAAAACAAACAAAATACATATAAACAAACTCACACAAAACTATGAAAACCACACAAAAACACACTAAACAAATCTCCCACACTTAATCATTTGCTTGTCCTCAAGCAAACCATTCTAAACTAATAACAAACATAGACTATGAAGTGACAATGAATTAGGCTTCAGAATTTTTTTCAAACAAAAGATACTACAAGCAAACCACATCATTCATCACAAGCATTTCATAGCAAACTTCAACTTTCAACCTCATCGAAAATGAATCCTCACAACATGGGTAAAAGTATAAATGAAACCCTCAACTCTCAAGTGTATAGAATATGACAATAAATCTCTCAATTCAAAACACACACAATGTCTACCATAAGCTTGCAGATTGTCTAACCTCTCCATTGCTACGATGTGTGCTCATGACAAAGATCAAAAAGGACTTTATTTTTTTTTGTAATGTAGGCTCTTTGGTAGGTAGGAAAATTTGGCTAAAGTGAGCTTAAAACCCCAAAGGATATCACTCATCTCACCTTCTCTTTTCAACTTTGAATTTCAATTTCCCCCACACTACTTCAAACCATATTAAGAATTTCAACTCTTCACAACCTCTTTTAATGAATTTATTTACTTTCTACCCACTTATGCTCTATCAAAACTCTTTTTTTTTTTCTTTTTTTTTTAATTTTATTTCTAACGGCCTAGAGCTTATATGGGTAGAAAGCACTATCTCATGAATTCCAACATTCTCTAATTCCTTCCCTTCTTTCCAACTTTTGTACCATTCAAAGTAAGCACTTTCAATTCAACCAAACTCACTATCCCACATTTGTTATCCCTCATCCCAAGACTTATCAAGGAAAATAGATCTAAAATAGATCTCAAGAGGCTCAAAGGGCTAACTAGGATTATATCAAGAGATTTGGACAAGAAAAAGGAAAAAGAAAGCTAAGAAAGATAGCCGAAGATCATTTTTTTCGTCATTAAGCACACTAATGCAACCTTAAGGAAGAAACCAAATCAAGTTCTGGAGACAATCATGCATATTTGAACAATCACACTCAAGAAAGAAATTAGACTATGATCATGCAATAGTCAAAAGGCTCAAATCTCACAAAATAGGCTCAAATGTGATTTAAGTTCCATATAGGCCAAAAGTCTAGATCCACTAATAATACTCACCAAATCATGACATGCTTCACAAGTAGTTATTTTCCAAAACAAACTAAAAACACTCATCATTAGCCTCATCATCAAACTAGTATCCATGCTCATCATTCTTCAATTATGAAAACACATAACACAAACAATTTCAAACACCCCCCCCCCCACACTTGAACCAAGCAATGTCCCTATTGCTTCAAAATAAATAAAAGGGATGAAGAAACTGCCCTTGAAGATGAAACAACCGGCAACGAACTCGAAATTCCATAAGAACTCCAAAGCCAAAGACCCACATCGAAGATTGATCCCTTATCTCGAAACAGCAGGGCACGCGATAGTGTACTACCTCGCGACCGCAAGGCTCAAGATGCAATCAGCTGACGAATTTTCTCCCTAAATAAAACCTACAAAAACATATACTCCCTCTATTTCATTTAAGTTGGCTCACTTTCCTCTTTGGTCCATTTCATCTAAAATGTCACATTTCCTAAAAAGGAAATAATTAGGGGTTTTAAGATGGATTTATTATTGCACTAATCATCCATAATTAATTGTATTTTAGTTTTTAAAAAAAATGGAAAGGAAATGGAAGGTGAAACCCACCCACTCCTTCATTATTCATTTTTGTCCCACCCGATTCACCCCATTTTCTCTCGATTCTTCTCTCACTTTCTCTAGGGTTTCCTTGAAGAACCCTAATTTTTCTTCACTTCGCTGCTCTCTAAATCGAGATTCATCTGGGATTCTCAATTAAACTTTCATCTCCTACTCGTATTTTGCAGTAAATCAATTGATCTCTTTCACTTTCTCGATTCTCTGTGCTAAAAGCGCTGCTCTTTTTCCTCTCGAAGAATGAGCAAGCCATCTCCTTCTCGATGGGTCTCCATCCGCCGCCCGGCCACCGCGATGACGCCTGCGAGCGGTGGCGTCGCTGGTGGTGGGTGGGAATACCCTGAGAGCCCACCGACGCCGCCGAGACGCAGATAGCATACTTGCCGGCCGGAAAAGTGGGGCTCTCTGCGGCGTGCCCCATTTTTCCCTAAAGAGTCTGAATCTGCATCTCTGCCGTTACCCCAACCCCCGCCGAGTAACCCTCCGCCGATGCCCCATGTGTCACCATCTCAGATTTCTACCTCAGCCTCTGTATCCGGCTACCGCCCGCTGGATAGCCCTCATATCGGTGGAGATCCGGCTGCCGGCGAGGAGGTGATTGGGGAAAGCAGCGGTGCAGACGACGGACTAACACAAGCATGCGTTGAGGCGAATCTTGAAGTGAAAATCCAAATGAAAAAAATAGGGCTTTATTGTTCTGATTCTGATGACGATTATTGATTGTCCTAATATAGACTTGTGGATTTTGGGCTTTAATTTCCATTTGTTTGTCTTCGGTATATGCTATGCTATGACTGAATTTGGTGCTGTAGGGGGAATTGGTGCATTCAAAAGTTGATTAAGCTGTCTACTCTCTTTTTCTAAATGTCATTGCTGCAGTTTGTTTATGCCTCTGTTGGGAGTGGAATTGAGTCCATGTGCTTGCTCTTGTCATTAGTATGCTGCCTATGCTGGGATAGGCATTGATTCAAAGTGCTCTCTCTCTTCATTATGCATTTGATGGATTCTCTGATTTTGGGTAATGTGGATGCATATGAAAGTTAGGAATTTGTGATTGTTTATGCCTCTGGTGCTGATTGTTCATGGCATGATGGTGTTCTGATTGGTGTTAATTGACAGTAATTTTCATATGATGTGCTAGGGAGTTAAGTTTTAAGATTGATGAAAGTAGATGCATTTCATTAGTAGAGAGAGATCATACATTTAAGCACTTTAAAAGTCAAAAGCTATACAAAATGTAGCTATTGATAACAAAAGTGCATACATTGCACTATTCAAAAAGTCCCTTTCCTATGTCCCATTCTTCTACAATATGCCTGTTAGCTGCATGAGCCCTAATCTACTAATGAGTCCTTGAATTCCTTGCATTTGGCCATTCTCAACTAGATAGTTAATGCATTCCATTGCCAAATCAAGCGGCACTTCTAGCACATCTGGTAGTTGTCCTGCTTTAATCAAAGCATTCTTTCCCATGTGTGGTTGCTTGTAGTTGTTGTGGCCTTTGCATTTCATGATCTCTGTGAGTACACATTGCAGGCTCAGGAACACCTTGTTCAAAGTCTGTGGTTGTAACTCATAGAATGATTGAACCACAGCTCCAACTAGATCATCAACACTCTTGCACACTCTTTGTTGCTGTAAACTCTGTATGGCATTAAACCACCCTAAGTCATTTACATTGCAGTCTGGAGAATTAGGTGGTTGCTGTACTAGGCTGATATTGAATCCTTCTTTATCTGCTTCAGCTCTGAATTCTGGGTCTGAGTTTGTTATATGGGGTTTGGCATTGTTTTGCTGTATGTAGATTGTTTTCTCTGCATTCGATGGCCATTTCTCTCTGATAGCTGGTAAGATCTGAGGGAAACAAATGATTGGAATGATAGATCAATGATGATTTTATAATCTGAGATCAAAATGAAAGAATAAATACCTTGTGAATGATGGTGTTTCTGATTACATCTCTAGTGATTGCTTTTATGGCTTTGGTTTCTAGTGTACCTCTTGGTCTGTTTATGCTGTTCCTTAATGCTGGAACTTGTTCTGTGAATGGGAAAATTCCAATTTTCCCATCAAACAGAATTGTGCCATCATCATTAAGAATTGGCCTGCTCACAGCACACATGAACATAATCTTCCCTATAAATTTTTTTGATTGAGTTGCTCTGTAAGGCTCCTCTTCTTCTGGGGTGATGTAGTATCTGTTTGATCCCTTGGTGATGTAAAACCACTTTTCATCGATATGAACAACATTTTTCATATTCTGGAATTGGAGCTTGTTGAGTATTCTATCTAGCTCCAAACTTTCCAGTGAGAATCTGAGCCTAATGAATTTGTTATCAGCTGTTAAGCTTGGCTTGATAGCTGAAGTGTGGGCTCTGAAAATCCTAATTTTCTTCCACCTGCACAATGTGCTAGGGCTTATTCCCAGCAATTTCGACATTCTTTCATAGCTTGTTCTGTCAGACAAATCTAATGCCTGAATCTTACTTGGATCAGGTTGGTGTTTTCTTGTCCTCTTCCTTGTTTTGTTTCCACTTACAAGTTTGATTGCCTGACCTCTTACTTGTTGATCTTTTGCAGACTTCCACAGCCTGCTGATGCATCTTCTGGAAAGCTGAAACTTCTCCTCTGCTTCCTTCATCCTTCCTCTCGGTGGCTTCCCATTCTTTGTGTTCACCAAGATGAACTGCACAATCAAATTCCGATTCTCACAAGACATTTGCTTCCCCACCATCTTCTTCTGCTCTACTTTTTTTCTGATTTTTTTCTTAACTTCAGAAGCTGGGAGTGTGTTAAGCTACTCCTCTTGTTAATGAAGTGTATTTGTAGATAATTTCCCACCAAATTTTAAATTTGAATTAGAGTGGGAATTTGAAAGGTCTTCTTTAGATTATCCTTTGTGCACATGGTTGATTAGGATGTGCTTATGTAATCTCTCTGTGTACTTCTTGTGGATTTGTAAACTTTAGATGAAATTTGATTATTTTTATAAATTGGGATTTCTTTTTCCTTCAGTTTATCTCTGAATTTTTAATCGATGTGCATTTATTGGCACTTCACTAATTTTAATTAATGTCATGTTTATACAGAAGTCGAGCATTTAGCTGCCAAAAAAAAAACGCAACAAAAAAAACAACGGAATATAAAAAAATTCAATAAATAAAGATAATTTTTTTTTAATAAAAATATTAAATTTTTAATTAAATATTTAATCTTAGTATAATAATCTATTCACTTAACATTTAACATACACACTTAACTCACCTAATACTCCTTTCTTAAAATCCGCACCGAAAAGTTTTGAGCCAACTTAAACAAAATGGAGGGAGTATAAAAATTAATAATAAACTAAAATAATTATAAATAAAAATAAAGCAAACTTTACGAAACCATGGTTGCCTCCCACGAAGTGCTTGTTTAACGTCATTAGCTCGACGGAGAACTCCATCAACCGAATCCCGTCATAGCTAGCAACGTATCTCTTGTGGCAGTCACAAACCCGAAGAATCCATTAATCGTTCTTGATTGCACTTTAGGCTTGTCCTCCATATTGGCTCGAAAATATAGGATTGGTTCATATTCAATGCTCATCTCCCCCACACTTATTTGCGACTCCACATCAAACTTCTCATAATCTTGCCAGTGAAACCAAGGCTCTTCCGTAGTGTGAGCTTCATCGTGCAGATTAGGGAGAAAAGTGTCGATAACGTCTTCTTCTTTTAAGCTCATCACACAAACCTCCTTCACTCCCTCAACTTCCTTTAAGCTGCTCAAATCTTGCTCGATGAGGAGCTCTTTCTCTTCAATGAACTCATCCTCATCCATGCAACTAAAGAAATCCTCTTCTTTGAGCTATTCCTCTTGGGCATCAGCCCTCAATTACTGCTTAACACTATCCTCATCCACATTATTAGGAATTTGCACATATGAACATTTATGGATAAAGGAAGTAGAAGCAGAAGTAGAAGGCTTATTTTCAAATACCGAAAATGTTACCAAACCTCCTTCACCGGCCATGCTCAACGTGCCGGAAGCAACATTAATACGAGTCTGAGTAGTAGCCATGAACAGTCGACCCAATAGAAGAAGATGGTCATTCGCACTCCTCGCTCCTCGCCCCACATCAAGCATAACAAAATCAGCTAGCATTCTTATACCTCCCACAATTATAGCAACGTCTTCTACGATTCCCAATGGACTACTCAAGGCGTCATCCGCTAACTCGATGTGAATATCAGCTGCCTTCAGATTCTTGGAGCTCATCTTCTCAAAAATAGAATGTGGCATCAAGTTCACTGCTGCCCCTAAGTCCATCATTCCCGAGACATTCTCGCCGCTATCCAAAGTAACATTCAATTTGAAACTTCCCGGATCACTTCGTTTGGGTAGCGACCGGAGATGCCTAACAAACTTGTGATTCTGCTTCTCCTTCTTCAATCTGCTTGGAAAGGGAATAGGTGGAACATAAGGGTTGGAAGCCATGTGAAGTGGATCATTGCCGACTTTCTTGGAAACTTCTTCTTTTTGAAGGACCGTCACCGCGTGGGCTGGATGTGGTTGAAATCCTTGACTCGGGTTCTCCCCCATCTTCACACTTTGTAAAATTTTATTCAACGTGTCCGCCATCTGCTCTAACTCCATCATTAGACGCAACGTTTCCCTTTGAGTGGTGGTAAAGTCATCCTCCATTGGTGGAGGAACTTGTGGATAATACAGCTGTTGTGGAGGTGGATAATATGGCAGCTGCGGCGAGTAGTATGGTTGGTATTGAGAATATTGTGGTGGAGGGTAATATGATGGTGAAAATGGTGGGTAGTATGACTATTGTGGAGATGGATAGTAAGATAGATGTTGTGGATAATATGGTGACGGTGGCGGTGGCGGTGGCGGTGAATAGTCGGTGGAAGTGGTGAATGTGGGACAAGCAAAACTGCCCATAACCATTGCCATGAACCTGGCTCTTCAAAAAAAATAACAAGACTAAACAATAGTTTTAAAACTCAATCTCTTCTTCCCTTTTTCGCTACCCAACACTCAACAAACAGATTAAACGTACCAATGGGAGAGAAGAAATAATCTAGCAAAAATCAAATATCTATCTATATAAAAAAGAACCTTGTGGTAAAATATGTATTGTCTATTTTATCATTCTTTATTTGTTTAAATTAAGGTAATAAAGTAATTTAATATATATAATACAATAAGATGAGGATTATTATGATTAACATATTCAAATTTTATTTAAGGAAACAAGATTCCCGTCCTTAGTGGACAACTTGTCTTTTACTTATTATAATATAAATAACATATTATTTTTATGTCCAAAATATTTATTACATTGATTTACAATTGTGAGTATACGCACAAAGCAAATATAAAACAACAAAGAATTCAATTGATCTAATTTAAGCTTTCTTGATATTACTTATGTATTTCTTCCTCTCTCTTTTTTTTCTTTTTCTTTTTTTAATTTTTTTATCATAGTTAATGCCTTTTTTTGTATTTTTCTAACATTATATTTTTTTTTATTATGTACATTAATTATAGTTAAATCAAATCTCCATCTTTACTACAATTATATATACATAAGATTTCTTTTTTATTTAATCTCTCTCCTATTCATTTAAATTTAAAATAAAAAAGTATTCAATTGATCTAATTTAAGCTTTCTTGATATTACTTATGTATTTCTTTCTCTTTTTTTTCTCTTTTTTTTATCAATGGTAATGCATTTTTTGTATTTTTCTAACATTATAAATTTTTATTACGTACATTAATTATAGTTAAATCAAATCTCCGTCTTTACTACAATTATTGTAACGACCCGTAATTTTTCCATCTACTTTAGAAGTGATTAAAGGAAATTATCCATTGTTAGTGATTTAAAATCACTTATGTATAAGAGAACTAGCTAGAAGAAATTCTATAGTAATAGCCACTTGATTCCTAATAATTTTTAATTAACTATCGAATAATCGAGTAGACACTTGAGTTCGATATTTAACTAAGTAGTAAATTATTACTTTGACACAAGTTAACAAGTTAAATCGATTCTAGCGTTTCGATTATTTATTCACGATATATATACATTAGTATGTAGACGGACCAAGCCCACTTATGATTTCGATTGGGCCGAGCCCATTAGTTCGACCAACTTTGGGCAGAGCCCATTACATAGATGCTTGTTTTTTTTATTAAATAAGTTCGATAACTAAGAAAGGCTTTATAGCCCAAAACACGAGCAACAGAACTCATCAATATTTTTTTTTAAAATCATCAATATTTATTAAACAAAGGAATGGCTACATTCGAAAATCCAAAAAACTAGCCACAAATCAATTGGAACTTAAAGAGAAAAATTCAATTTAATTACAAGTGCTGCAAGTCAAAAGGATGGGGGACATGAGATCTTTTGCTTCCACAGCAAAATAGCTACTCCCATAAGCTACATCCTTGCGCCATAACCTGCAAATAGGAGCATTGAATCAAGCATATATACTACTCCTACTTAAGTTCACACTACCACATTCCACACACCACCAAAATCTACAAGCACTTAGAGAGATAAAGAGGAAAGAAAACTGAGGGAGAGAAGGAAGTGAAGAGCACAAGCTGCAACAGCTTGAAGGAGAGGAAAGGAAGTAGCAAACCCACCGTCTCCCCCCTCAAACCATCAAGCCGCACTCAACCCCTTTAGCACCACCTCAAGGTAACAACTCTTAACACCAACCCAAGAAAAGCATAATATTCTTCAAGTAACTAAGCTTAGCATGCTTTTGTTTGTTTCTAAGCCAAGAACAATTAGAACCAAAGAGATACAAACATATTTGATGTTTCTTCAAGCTAGTTCCCATAATTCAACTCCTCTTAATACTTCATCAAGAATTCCTACTTTCTTCTAAGCTTAGCATACTCATTTGTTTTCTTTCACAACTCCAGACAGCGAAATGATATTCAAGTATAGGGCAAAATCAAATTCCCAAGCATTCCATAAACTCTAAAGCTGCACCCTCTACTCAAGCATTGGAACACAAGCTAATCAATACTTTTTTTTTCATAAACGTTTCTCCTACACACACCTTATAGCAGTGAAACAATAGCAAAATGGCATGAGGCAAACTTATAACTTAAGGACAAGAAACATATTAGCTTATTCAAAAATAAAAAAAAAGGGCAATCGCAATACTTAGATACGTTCTTAGACTTCGAACAGAAAATACAAAGAGAAGTTAGGAATATAAATGTACCTCCGTCGAAGCACGAGGCTCCGACAGCAGAGAGGCTGGTCCGAGGAAGAAGTAGCGACGCACAGCAGCGAGCAACTGCGGCGTCTTCATCACCTCAATCGAACCTGCAAAACAAGAAGAAAACGAATCAGTAACATATATTTTTTTTTTCTTTCTTTCTAATAAATAAAATGATAACCAGAGAGAGAGAGTCTAATAAGGAGTGGCCGAAGTGGCTGGAGCCGCACGTCGAAGGAGGGCAGAGCTCGGCTCTACCCCGGCGATGGCAGTAGGCACATCGCGGCGTGGCGGCAGAGGCGAGCTCGGCTGCGGGCTATGGAGGACGGAGAGCTGCTGCTGCACCAGAGATGGTCGGCATCGACAGAGAGCTCAGCGGAGGCGGCCTCAGTGGTGGCTGCACGCGGAGGAAACTCCGCTGCTGGCCAGCGGCGGCAGCGACGTGGGGGCTGCGGCTGCGCCGGAGACGATGGAGTCGACGGTAACGTCTGTAACACGCCAGCATAGGAAATTCTAGAGAGATGGGCGAAAAATCTAGGGTTAGGTGTTGAATTTGGGAGAAACAATTCTAGAGGGAGAGCGAGTGCAGCAGCTCGACGACGGCGCCGGTCGGAGCTAATGATGACCGGAGAAGGTGATGGAAATCGGAGGAAGAAGAATCGCGATTTGAGTTACAGAGGGAGAGTGTCCGATCGAAATGGAGGAAGAAGAAAGGGGGTGGGTTTTTGTTCCAGCGGGTCGGGCTTCGGGTCGGGTCCGGGTCGGTCTGGGTTTCAGGTTGGGTAAATCAAGGGGGCCGAAAGAGAGAGGGGCTTGGCTGAAGATTGGACCGAGCCTTTGGGCCGAAATTATTGGGCCAATTATATGGGCCGGCTGATCGTTCTAATGGGCCGAGAGTTAATCATTTTAACTAGGCCGAGAATAAATAGTTACTGGGCCAAATTAATTTAGTTAAATTAATTACCCGACGATAATTTATTTTATATGGTTCAAGAATTCCTAATTAAATTATACTACACCCACAATTATTAATTTAGACATTAAAGCTTAATAATTCTAGAACGAATTATTTTACGAGATTAAAAGAATTAACTTATGGAAATAAGTTAATTAAGCAAGTTTCAGAAATCAAGATTTATTGATTAAAGCTAATCAATTATACATAAATCAAGTAGTGATTTATTAAGAAATACACCTAATAAACCGTTCATATAACGAAATTAATAAATCGAGTTTAGATAGCAGTGACTACGTCACTGGAGTTAAGAATAATCTCTGAGCAGACGTAGAGCTAAAATTCTTCGATAATCTTTTATCGCTCGAATTGAGAATCTTACTCCATTCTTTAATCAAAGGTCAAGCGAAGGAGCAGTGGTTGAGGCGAAATTAGAAATTCAGTATCAGTTAAGCGAAGCAAGTGATGTGGGCTTTCTTTTAAAACAAAGCATGTTTTATTAGTTGATATAGCTCTTTTAAAGATTGTCATGCCATAAAATATTTTATTTTTGTATGATGCCTATCTGTTGTTGGCTATGCCAATTTTATAAGAATCGAATTCGGGTCCTTGTATGGCTTGCTACTATACCTGGACTAGTGTACACAAGTGGTCGACTCGCTTAGTGTGGCGATCGATCAGGTGACGAGTGAGGTGGCCACCTCCTCGGGCACCACAAATCAGATATGGTAGATTACAACAGAAATTTGACTGCAGTCACTTTTGAGAACTAAGAGATTTTAGTGAACATAGACTTTTAAGAAAAACCTTATGTTTCACTTAGTATATGGATGACAATAAAATCAGTTTTGGGCAAAATGTTCACTGAGTACAATTTGTACTTAGCCCTGTACATTGTTTTTAATGTGCAGGTTGAGCAGGTTGAAGCGGGGTGACTGGCAGAGCTTTTGTCAATTTAGTGAAGATTTAGTTGTTGATAACTCTTGGTAATACATGTCTTCATACATGTATTTATAGCCATACTTCCGTTGCGTACACTCTGATGTTCTTAAAGTTTCTTTCGATTTAGATGTATTCTGAGTCAGAATCATGACAAGCATTGTCCTACTTTATCAGTTATAAGTATCAGATTATCTAGAAATGAGATTGCCCTGAGAGTCGATTCAAGAAATGTTCTTCATTTATCCATTATTTCATATTCATATATTATAGTCACGAATTTATCAAGCTTAGCTATTTATTTAGCAAAGTGCGGTCGTGACAATTATATATACATAAGATTTATTTTTTATTTGATCTCTCTCCTATTTATTTTCCATATGATTGCATTTTTTTTTTCTAAAAATAAGTAGTTGAAAGTATATTTTCAAATTTCAATAAATTTTTCAAATATTAATAAACTCCAAACCTCTTCAGAGTAATGATATAGTAAAAATAATCTCAAATAACCCTTATTCATTAAACCAATTGAAGCAACATCACATTTTTTTTTATAACACACTTTCTAAAGATATAACAATGAGATAAATCTTACAAATCACACACTAAAACTCGAATTAACACTTGATAAAAACAATTTAAGAGTTTGAAATATGTTTCCAACTATGAGTAATCCTTTACGAAAGATCTATGGTAAAGATGAGATTACTTGACTAAGTAAGAGCACTAGGAATGAATTAGTCCGGTGTTGGTCAAGTGAGTACGTGACACTTCTGATTCTTGAACTTATACATTTAAAATAGAGATAACTTCTTAAGATTTGAGTTATTTTTACTTATAAGATGTTACTCATGAACATCATCTTTTTAGGGAGACTACTTGAGAGTTTTAGAATCTATTCAAAATAATTAGCTTGATAGATCATAAACGATTCTAAGGAATTCTTCCTTAACAATATATCCTAACATAATAATATTTTGATATAAGCAATGACCATAATATTTAATTATAATTTGTAAGTAGCACTTTTGATTTTTTTTTTTGTATTAACGATCTGCCAAAAATTACAATAAGTGTGCGTAGTTAGCTATTTAAATATTATATTTTAATTTAATATTTGTGTGTCATTATAAAAATATTACTATAGACATCAATAAAGTTGTCAATACAAGTTTATGAAATTATTTATAAAGTATGTACATGAATGTCTTAGAAAATAACAATCAATCAAACTCTTGAACACTAAAAAGGATACGTAAAAGTATTTATAGAAATATTATATGAGAGTTGACATAAAAGTATTCGAATACTTTCGTTTTACTTTTAACTTTTATTTTATTTATAAGACGAAGCTAATTTTATTTTTATAATTTATAAATTTTTAAATGTATTTTTAATAAAATTATAAAAAACTACAATAGTTCCAAAACCATAGCCAAATAAGAGAAGAAAGAAACATCGTTCCTATGGAATAACATATTTAAAAATTTCCAAATTCTTAGTACAAAAGTAAACATATGTATATATTCCAAAAGCACAAACTGATTTATCTTCATCTAAATCAAAATAAAAAGATTAATACATGTTAATTTATTATTTTTTTCTTTTTGATGTATTTTAATAAATTTATAAAAAAATACAAAAGATTCAACGTCAACGCACGTTTCATATACTAGTAAAATAAAAAGAAAATAAACACGGAAAACAAAACCTCACAATTAATCGCCTAAAGCCTTCCCCGGCAACGGCGCCAAAATTTATTTCACCTAAAAGTGTTCGCAATAGAATGAGATCTATTGTAGCCTAGTAAGCTAAACTCAATGTCGAATCTCAGGAAAGACTTAGCAGGGCAATTAACTATGTAGCACACAGAAAACAAATAAAATCCTAAACACTCTAAGAAAGCAAGTATATAATTTTGGGTTTTGGTTTTTATTATTAATCCTAGACTTAATGAAAAGAAAGCAAGTAAACTAAACTAGACTTGAAAACAATTAAAAGCAAGTAGAAAACACTCCCGTCTGTCACCCGGGATAATAAATTAAACTAAAAGAAAACAGTAAATCTACCTAGGCATGAATTGAAAAGAAAGCAATTAAATCTAAGCTAGAGCAAATAAATCTTAACATGAATCTAAAGTAAATTAAAGCAAATAAATCTAAACCTAGGCAAATAAACTTGGAATCAATTAAATTGAATCTAGAAAACTAATCTAAGCTAAGCAAAACAATAATCAAAGCAAGTAAACCTGATCTAAGAGCATAAAATAAACTTACGAATTAAAGACGAAAGAAACGATGAACTTAAATAAAACTTGAATTAAATCTTGAATCTAAAACTTCAATCTTCAAAGCATAAGCTAAAACTATTTCTAAGGAGTTTAAATGCTGAAAATAAGAGAGAAAGAAGTGTATTTTCATTCCCTAAAGATTACATATATATAGGACCTCAAAAACCTAATTAAACAAGGAAAGAAATCACTAAAATCGGCAGGGTTCGCGGTCGCGAGGGTTATGTTGCAGTCCGTTGTGCGCGACTTTTTTGTTTCGGTCGTATCTCCCTCATCCGAACTCAAAATTGACCCCCATTTTTTCCTACGCGCTCCTATCGAACTCCTCTTTAATAATATACTTTTATTTCATCCCAACTTCATCTCCACTTTTCGCTCATTTCTTTATTCTTTTGCTCATTTTCTCTATTATCTTCCAAAACTTCTACGAACTCGATTTTAACTAAAACACACAAAATAAACACATAAAAACAAACAAAATACATATAAACAAACTCACACAAAACTATAAAAACCATACAAAAACACACTAAACACATTGGATGGCTCGACCCTGCATATCAAGAAAGTTGGACGCACATCAACAACAGATTCATTATGTTATATTACTTCATCAGGGATCCGAGTATGCAAATCTCCCGGAGGGATGCTTGGGACCTTTACCTCTGAACCTATCTGAATCAAGAGTTTTTTAGAGTGGTCTTTGTCGCTGTAGATAAAGCCGGCATCAGGCTCAAGTCCCCCTGAAAAGGAATTCTTCTCTCCTCCACTTCTCCCTGAAACCAATCTCCCAAATCGATCGGAGATCTATGCTTTTGTGCTTGAAACTGCTGAACATTTTGATGTGGAGATTGGAACCGAAGAGTTCAGATGCATTCATGATGGTATCTATGATAGTTATCGGTTGGTATCCTTTGAAAAGCAGAAGGAATACAAAGCAGCAATGAGGATCGGATGCTGATCTGTTTTTCATTCTTAGTTTGTTTTTAAGCTGTAATATTTTCTATATCTTTTGCTCTTAACAAGTGAATGAGATCGAGATCACTTTCTGGATCTGATGATAATATCTCTTTGTCCAGGTTCTGCCTTTACTGCTTTATTTATTAACCTGTCTACTTATAATTCCTCGTACTGCTTAGTGAATCTAGCTTTGATTGCTTATCAACAACTTGATTTTTACTTTGATACTTTTCCTTCATCTACTATCTAGTTCACTGATCTGTATTGAATCTTAGGAATTACTTGTAAAGTGTTGGGAACCCTTTCTTGTTTGATTTTGATGATGTTCTTCAAAACCACACTTAGATATTTTTACTCTTTTAGAGTACAGGTTGATAGGATCAGCCTGCCGTGTATAGCACTAGTCGGGTCAGTAGCTTTGCTTAGAACAGATTGATCTCCCTTGTAAAGGTTCAGATCGAGGTTGTCGATCTATCCTATAAGTGATCAATCTGATCATTGGATCCTTAGTCAATCTATCAGTAGAACTCAGTTGGTCAAGTTTGAAGATTCAAAGAGACTGATGTTTTGATCACCACTTTTCGTAGTAATGCAATATTATCGAAATGTATATTTTGAGTTGAACCACAATGATTGTTTAACGAGAGTATTCTAATTAGTGAAACACGAATATCTAAACACTATCCAAGCTCCATAATCAAATGATTTGTTTTTGGTTTTCTATGACTTAACAAGTAAATTAAAATAACGAAATGAAAATTCAAATATGAAATGCAACGAGCAAGCAATGATCACAAAAATGAGATATACCAATAATAGAAATTGAAATTAAATGCTAAAAATAATTATACACCTTAATTTGGATGAGTGAACCCTAGAAAATAATTATAAAATTAAAATAAATCATTACAAATTAAAATAATTGAATAAAAATGTATAAAACTAGTAGAAATTAAAATTTGATACACAATTGGAACACCAAAATGGGTGTAGAGAATCCCAATTTAAATCCCAAAGTAGAATGGTGAGAATTTAATTAGGGTTCTAAGATATATTAAAGTGATAAAAGGTTCCCCAAAAATGGCTAAGGACCTTCTATTTATAGTCTAAAGTGATAAAAAACATATTAAATCTCGGAAAGCAAGTTATAAAATCGTGTTTGGGTGGAAAGAAGGAGGGACGGCGCCCCGTGACCCATGGGGCACCGTCGGAGTGACGGATTTAGGCTTGTTGCCGGCGACACATGATGACAAACGGCGATCCATCGTGGGTCGCCATCCTTGCGCGAGCTTCCGGCGACCTGAAGCTTCCCAGCGGCAGTCCACGGTGGGTCGCCGTTCTTGTGCCTAAAAATGCTGCCGAAACGGCGACCCAGAATGGCACCCTATGCTTGGGTCGCTGTTTTCGCGCGACCTTGCACAGTCTCACGGTTTTTGCTCGTTCTCTATCATCTGGACTCCAAATCTCAATCCGCTTTTTTCCTATGGCTTCTTATCGAACCGAACTTCAATATGGCATCTTTCAATTGATCAATTAGTTTCTTCCTTTTTTCTGCAAAAATAAATGAAAATATGCCAATACCAACCAAAAGGCGAAAGTACGAAAACCAAAAGAAAATGACAATGAAACTTATATAAACCAACTCGAACACACATAGAAACACCACACAAAAACACACAAAATGAGTTTTTATCATGTTCTCAGTCTGACAATCAACCTGATCTGCCTAAATAGATCTATCGACATGTCTACTGCCACATGAGATGCCAGTTAGGACGAATCCCAACGGCTAGAAGTGAGTCAGCACCAACGGCTCTCTGACATACCTGTAAGAATCCAACAACTAGTTTTCAAATGTTATGCCTATAAATACTTCAAGCCCTTCCAGAGTTAAGTACGAGAAACTCTAATTTACAAACCAAAACTCTGCAGAAGTCTCAAAGCTTTCAAGCATCATTCAACACTCGAATATCCTCAAAGTTTCCCAAGTGTTGAAGTTCTAGATTTCTGATTCTGGAATCACTCTGAGTTCTTAAAGTGTTCACTACTGCTTAAGAACTCCACAAGAATTCTCTCTTCAAAGCTCAAGTGTTCGAAGTTCAAGAAGAAAAAGTTATATTTCTCAACCATTGTTGAGCCCTGTCAAGCTCTGCAACTGAAGGAGATCGAGTCTATTTCTAACCAGATTTTGTTAGAAAAGTTTGTAAAAGGTTGTAGGGGTCACGACCTAGAACTCGTGGTTGAAATTCTTTCAGTTAGAAGAATCTGCAAGGCTGGTACTCAGCTAGTATAAAAGAAGAGATGGGTAAATCTAAAGTAAAGGATTTTCAGGTCAAGATTGATCTGACGTGGACGTAGGGGTGTTTCCCAAACCACGATAAAAATTGACTGTGTGGCTCTCTCTCTTCTGTCTTTACTTTCCAGTCAATCTCTTATCTCTTACTACCCTCATCAATCTGCATATCGTTGCTTAGTCAATTCGTTAAGAAAACTTTAACTAAGAAAAGATTTTCTAAGACTACCAACAAATCTACCATCTTCTGCACTGCAAGATCGATCTTCGTCAGCTCGACAGTCAATCTGCCTAGTTTGAGGAGACCGACCTTCTCTGATTAATCAGCCTGACAAGTTGATCTGATCGTGATTTGTTTTAAAATTCAAAACTGTTGGCAATTGATATATTCCCCCCCTCCTCCCCATATACCAAATTACTCTTTTTGGGACCAACAAAGGTCTATCACATTTCGTTTACATCATATGTGCATCGATTGTATACATCATATACCCAATATTCATAAGACATTACAGATTAATTCCTCATTCATCTCTCATTGTTTATCACTATGTCTTTTATTCTACCATATTCATATTTTTGTCATTTTATATCATCTATGTATTATACTAAAATAAAGTCAAATTTTCCCGTCGAAAAAGGTTGTCTAGCTTTTTAGTCTGTTCAATTTTCATTATGTTTCTTACTTCCCCAATTCTTTAGACTTCCAAGTTCCAAGTCGTAATTAAATTTATTTAGTTTCTCAATGTGACCGCATCCAATTCTATATGCAAAGTGGGTTGTCTACAGAAATATCCACCCAAACTATTTGCAATGCATAAATGAAGCCACCATGTAATTAGGAAGCTAAAAAGTTACTCCCTCCGGCTTATGATTTCCGACCCCCTTTTCTCTTTGGGCCGTCTCATGATTTCTTACCCCTTTCCTATTTGGAAAATAATTAGCTAACTAATGGTACAATTAGTTAATCCCTTATTACAATTAACTTTTCATTATTACAATTAATTTATAAAAAATTAAATCATCAAAAATCAATAACAAAAACAAAAATAAAAACAAAAACAAAAAAATAAATATACCCCATCATCCCAAATTAAACGCACCAACCCAAATTCAATTCATCTATCCAAATTAAACCCAGAAACCTAAAATCATCCTAACCCTAACCCACTATCTCCCCCAATTTTATTTCCCCTACTGTAAGTTCGTTCTTCATTCTCTCACAATCTCTTCAGCCTCCAGGGCTCCCCACTACTCGCACCATGCTGCAGTAGGAGGAACCCTTCTGACCGCCGACGAACTCTTCTCCGGTGGCATCCTCCTTCCCCTCTGCCAGCTCAACCTTTCCAACGAGGTTCCGGCTTATCCGCCGCGAGAGGGCGACGCGTCCGGGTCGGATTGACGCCCGGAGGCCTGAATCAGCGCGAGCCCAACGGAGCTCAACATTGACCCTTCGCAAGGAGTAGATATGCTCGAATGCCCTTTTTCTGCCTTTCTCTCTCTTGAAAACGGAAGGATCCCTTTTTCTACCTTCTTCATCGATTTCATCCTATTTCCTTCTTTTTCTCGAATTAGTATTACCTAAGATTGCGCTTCTCATTCGTGTAGTTGAGATATTCTGCTTCTCTTTCTTGGGGGTTTTTATTTCCTTCAATTAATTTGAGGTCAATTCGGAAAAACCTGTTCTTGCTTGCGAGCGGTGGAAGTTTGTCATTGAAAAAATTAATGGCATTTGCTCGATTGATTGTGTGCAATCAGAATTAAAGTGTGTATTAACTACTGTTTATATTTTAGAACAATAAACAATTTTTTTAATTAATTATAATGATTAGAATAATTAATTACTGCCAAAAAAATAATTAGAATAATTTAATTCTATTATTTATTTAATTATTTAACATTAAAATGTACACAATACATAAACCAAACCTTAAATAATACACTTAATACACTAAACACTCCCGTCTTAAAACTCGTGCCCAAAAAAAGGGATTGGAAATCATGAGCCGGAGGGAGTAATTAGTTTGCATTAAAAATGAAATTAAATAAATTTAGAATGGTGATTATATAAGTGTTGACCATCAAAATTGTTTTTCATATATATATATCTCATTTTGTATTTTCTTTTCTTGTAAATTTTTTCGTTTTGCATCATCACAAGAAACGACAGTAAAAGAAATCAATTCAATTTATAGAGTTATTAAATTTCAAGCTAAATCCAATATTTTAATTTTCCAGTTGCATTCCCTGTGTATCATGTTAACAAAAAACTTAATCCTCCTCACGAGAGAAGACAAAGGATATTCAATTGTGAAATGTTTTTCTATTTGTTATTTGTTTTAATGATTGATGTAACGCCCCGACCCCAGGGCATGTAAAAATGTGCCTCGGAGACCGGTGCGCTATGGTGGTACGCTAAAAGAACCTTATTTGCTAACTTGACTCAAATGAATTTAATTCACTAAAATAATAATACATGGTGTTTTTATTGAAAAGTTCTTTAGCGGAAGGAGAAATATAATCAAGGGGAAATATTTATGGAAAATGATTATGAAGGAAAAACGATATGAGATGAGTTTGGTTATGAAGCGTGAAGTGAGAGAATTTAAGTTTATACTTTACAAAATGACTCTTAGAATTATTTACAAAATAGACTCATGAAACAAGACATTTGATACCAGACCATTTATGGTCGACTTTGACTACAACTCGTCAAGAGTTGGAACTTCAACGGAAACATAGTTGTGAGAATGTATGGAGACACACGTCACCGGCCTACACCCGTAATATCCCAATCTCCTCGGCTCGCTTCCCTTCACCTCTTGCTTCCAGTTAGCCTGCACGTTTAGAAACAGGGCGTAAGTACAATTGAATGTACTCAGTGAGCTCATCGCCAAAACAAAAAGTTGTCATTATGGCTATAGATTAGATTTGCCCATTTAATTCAAGTCACGGGGGTTTTGGAAAAGAACCCGTGCTTGCTTCTTTTAAAGAATTCATGTGCATGCTTCTTACTTCAATGCATCAAATATGATCATGGATTACAGTCAGCTGATAATAATAATAAAATACCAAATTTGCGCACAAGAGTTTAGAATGTGCCAAGGAGTGGCCATCCCCTTGGACACTTTTACCTGAGTGTACACTTACCCGACTGACATCTCAATTTAGAAGGGCCGATATCGTTAAGCTTCTCACAAATAGGCACATGCATGCATAAAAACTTGGCAAGTCTAAAAGGCTTTATCAAATCATGCTCATGCAAACTTTCATATCATGCTTTCATAATTTAAAATAATGCGTTTCATGTCTTTTGATTTATATACAATAAGAGCTCACTCGTTGATGCACAAGTAAGAGATTGAACTCATGCTCATTTGCTTTGTTCCTTGAACTCCAAGACTTGTACCTTAATCATATACTCCCTCCATTTCTTTCAATTAGCTACATTTGCTTTTGACAATTTTGGCACGCTTTTCTACGCTTCTTGATGATAGGTTTTAAAATGGATTTTTGAAGATTTTTTTCTTTTACGGGATACTCCGACTGTCCGAGTATCCCGTAAAAGAAAAAAATCTTCAAAAATTCATTTTAAAACCCATCATCAAGAAGCGTGGAAAAGCGTGCCAGAATTGTCAAAATGAAATGTAGCCTATTGAACGAAATGGAGGGAGTATAACATACATCACACATCAATACTCTTGTATTGATAACACATAGATACCTCGTCATCTTCCCTTAATAATAATATAACTGGACTTAGATATATTTACATACCTAAGTATTTAATGAGCTTATCTTACTTTATAAATCTTATAACTCCTTATCAAGCTTATAGTATTCTTACACACTCTAATCAAAGGTGTAAAATGGATGATAAGAGGCTTTGAAGAAGTAGGATTAATCATCTAAGATTAATTCAAGGAATTGAACTTATGTTTAATGACTTAGCCAAATGGCCGAAAGGTTGAGCTTTAGGAATTAAATCATGGAGACTTCAAATGGAGTTCAAACATTGAGGTATGGATATCTATTGGTAGCTAGGAGACATATCTCAAATATGGAATAGACTCTAAAGGGTTTCAACGTGTGCATGGTTCACAATGAATCAATCTTTAGAACATGAATACACACCGGGACTAAATGACAATAGCTCGAGGAATGAATTATAGTTTGAGTATATGAGCTTCAATGCAGGATCATGATACATGAATGGGAAGCTAAGGACATTATCTATCAATTGAAATCAGTTACACATTCTGAATCGAAGTGAGAATTGAGCTACACGCGATTCTTTATCATAACTCAACTGAGAACATAAGCTGAAGCAAGCTGACTTTGGGTATTTATATCTTAGTCATAAATTTTGATTGGAATGAAAGTCTGGATATAAGTAGCTAAGACAGAGATCAAATCATATATTTATTTCGTGATTTTAGGTTAAGTGAAATGTGAGATATCAAGTGATCTTTAGAGATGAAAAACCTGGACGTAAGGAAATTCACAGATTCGGCACTCGAACTTCAAACTAGAATATCTCACTCATTACTTAACCATTTGGAGCGAATTTTATATCAATAGAAAGCTGAGACAACGAGCTTCAACTTTTATTTATTACTTAAATGAATTCAGACACAGAAAATCTTTCAAAATCGAAGTTAAAAACTGTTGTAGAATCTGTTCTTCCAAAAATGGTTTTAAAGACAAGTCAACTTCAAATCATCACACTATTCGCATACGAACTTGGTTTTGAGCATGTGATATGGCTATGGAAAGCTAAGACAATTTAATTTAACATGGTGAAAGAATTAAGTTCGTATCTATCACAGATTTTTCAGAATCGACCTCGAGATTTCATGAAAACTTCTAGATTTTGTCGAAAAGGTTTTCTATCAAAGTTACGATCAAAAACATCATGCTATGACTCTTATATCATCATATCTAACATGAATTCATCAAGATCAACACAAGAGAGGACTTGTACAGAGGCTGGACAAACTCAATCATGAGATAAACGAAGGGGATTTCATCAATACGTATATCATTGAGCTTCGATTTCAAGGGAGAGCAAGATTTCGAAGAATAATTGGACATGCATCAAGCTTCTATCTCAAGCCCGAATCTATATCATCAACTATCATGCTTAAATCTTATCGTCTAGCTTCGGATTCATGCCTAGAACAACAAGAGAGTGAAAATTATACCTCAAGAAAAAAGAAACTTGAACTCTTCTTCGATCACTCGACTTTCGAACCTTGCATGTCGAACCTAGAGCTTATTGATCGTGAATCTTTCTCATATTATAAATTTAGGGATTGAGAGAAGCTTATGGCTAAATTTTGGAGGCGATCGGAGGTCGGGAGGAGCTCTGACGCGGCGGCGATGGTGGTCGGAGAAGGTGGGAGATGATGGTGGGTGTGAGAGCTTCTCTCACTTCAAGTTCTAGAGAGAGAGTGGAGGTGGTCTCAAATGAGGTCTAGGATGTGGAGGGGGAGTTATTTATAGTTGAGAGGGAGACACTCTCCCTCCCTCCTTAGTCGCCACTTGTCGCACACGCACACACTAGCACATGTTGTATTTTATTGTATTTTCTTCACACTAATTATATACTTAGTGTATGCTAATATATTCTATAGTCTCTAACATTAATTATGTGACATACTAGTATATACTACGTGTCACATTTCGTCTCCAAATGATAATACTAGTCGCATATAATAATTAACTAGTGTAGAATTTCTACACAATAAATAATATAAGTGGTATCTCACCACTATGTGTATAATAATACACATGCTATCATCATCATGCTCATCACATGATAATCACACAATTAATAGCTATGCATCGACAATAATCAAAATAAAATACTAACTCAAGCTCATATATCATATTCGGGAAAATATATTCCCACACTTCTTCGAGTATATAAACTCGACTATCATCGTGTTGAAATTAATATTCGAATAGCTATCATGCTCCTCAAGCATACTCATCTCATAACTTAGCTTCACACCTCGTGTGCTATCATTCAATCATTTCCGAAAAATAAATAAGATGCAATAACTCTCTATTCCGGAATAATAATCCCGTAGCAATAATGTGCTAATAAATATAATATAGCTAATACTTCATCGATATTATCTTAATATAGCTCGACAATAAATATATACGCTAATCTGTCCTCTTTAATATGGTTTGAAAATATTATTAAATAAAATCGATAGCATCGATTTTTCAGGACGGATTTTTATGGCTATTACAATTGATTTATCTATTTATATGTATCATCATATGTATCTTTCTATATTTTTATATCATGTAAATTTATTTATTTTCTTTAAAATTTATACAATTTAAAATTTACATATGAAACATTCATCGAATTGAAAGAGGAAAACATGTTTATTGTGATAACACAGTATTTTATAGATTTGTTGGTTTGATCATCTCTTATATATTTGAGAATAGGGGTCACAACATGTTTTAGTTCATGGAGGAAGTTAAAATGTTTGGATGAATAAAAATTTGATATGCTGTCTTGAATAAGTGGAAAACAAGTTAGATCCATTTAATATGTATAATTAGGGTATGCTATCTGGACAGAATTGATTCAATTATACTATTGGTTAACAAAATAAGGAAAATACCATACATATTTTTAGGACTTACATATTTAAAATAATAGCACCTAAATAGTACTCCATATATTAATAGTTGTTTAATCGAAGATACAACAGTTTATTATCTTATATTTTTTACTCAAAATCTCGAATAAAAATTAAATCCGTGCATCGCACGTGTGCAATACTAGTTTTAATAGTAAGAGATAATGTTAATTAACTATTTCAGTTATGACATTCTAGCTATCACCTTCAACATTTAGCTGGAATTTATGTTTAAATATATAACAACAACAACAACAATAAAATTATTATTATTATTATTATTATTATTATTATTATTATTATTATTATTATTATTATTATTATTATTGTTGTTGTTGTTGTTGTTGTTGTTGTTGTTGTTGTTGTTGTATCTTAGTTTTCGGTGACAAGATTTGCAGAGTTAATTCTTCTCAAAAGAAATTGAAAGTAAAGTTTTTGAAACGGACCGAGTGTGGTGGGATGGTATCTTTTATCCCAATTTCAGTATACTAATCATGTTCCAAATTAATTATTTTATTATTCTTATAATAAGGAGTCTTAATTATTAAAATAAAATTTTGTTATAACATAAAAAATAGTGTTAATGGTTATATATACCCAAAATAAAATAGTATAGTAGTTTTATACCCTACACTTTAAAACTATAAGTTTTATACCAAAAATCCAATAAAAAGACAAACATACCCTTAATGAATTGCTAAGAGCACACCAAGGAATTGCTATTGACAAGTAATTATTTAATTTTCAAGCTTTATTTGTTTCTCTATTGTTTAAAAGAGGATTAAAATCCCATGTTTTGGCGATATGATCCCGCGCTTCTAAAATGGTATCAGAGCCCTAGGTTTATTTGGGAATTATATTTATTTATTATATAATGTTTATTTACTAACGGATGAGACGTCAAGTAAAAATAGAACCAGACTATTGTCTGAGTTGCGAGTGTTACAGTTCATATCTCCAAATTTTGGAGGAGAACAAAACTAGTGATCTTGCTCTACTACGAGTAAGACGAGAACGTCTCGAACAGGCGATTCGAGAGAACCGAAGCCCAAGAGAGATCCGTGCATGTACATGGACCATCAAGTTTTACTTAGATCGCCTCATGATAAATGCTTATCTAGAGGGGAAACTAAGACGTCTTATGAGATTATCCCATCAGGATCATATCTGATGGAACTCTTAGGACAGAAGATCGGCCCTAATTTCATAGAGATTATTCCAGATCCGGCCAAAATCTCTATGGATTTATGGGAAATCCAGAAGACGGTGCAAAATTACGGCAACAGCCTATATGGAGTACCTCAAAAGGTGGACGAAATATCCAACAAATATGATATCATTATAGACATTCTAAAGGATATTCAAAAACGGGTAGAGAAACTGGAGTCACAACCAAGTTCCAGTCGAGCCAAGAAGGGTTTCTTTTCAGACGAGCCAAAAAGATACCCGTTACCAGTTAAAGAGGTCGAGAAACGCGACCCACAATTGGAGTTGATTACTAGGATGATCCGAGGTAGAAAAATATGAATAACCTCGAAAGGATCGGACTAGAAGATCTACAAGAGTTAGCAGAGTCATTTGCTAACATGAAGGTGGTGGATCTCAAGATGGCCAAACCCGAAGAAATGGAAGAGAACTCATCAGGAGGAGATCCACAACCACTGCCACCACCTCCAAAGAGCTCTCATGATTTTGAGGCTGGATCATCATATCATCGGAGAACTGGTGATATCGCTGAGGATGGAGTCAAGATTAACGCAAGGAGGACAAGATGGAAACATAAAACTCCTGCGGAAAAGGTTACCTTGGAGCCCATCCATCCATATGGAGTCATTCTCAACATCGATGAAATCAATTTCAAAGAAAGAGAGAAAGCCATTGATGACTGGGCAGCAACGATGAGGGTGGCAGGATCAACCCTCGATATGAACACCGAGGGATTCATCAAATTCCTCAAAATGAGTCTCGCATGAGTTGCCAAGACTGCGTGGGACGAAGGCATAAGCGCGGAAATTAAAAATTCGTGCTTCAGCAGCGAATCTTCTACAGAGAAGGTTCAAAATATGGCCACCATCCTAAAGAATCATTTCTTGGGAATTGGTTATTTTGGAACTTTTGATGAAGAGAAGAGAAAGAAATACTCAATGGCTCTTCTCAATCTAAGGCTTGCTGTCTTAGATCAAAAGTCACTCAATAAGTTTTTGCAACTCTTCACAGTCTATCAACATCAATCGAAGACTGATGATAGTTTTGCAAAGGAAATTTTCTTCTTAAAATTTCCTAACCTATGGAGAGAAATGTTCATCCGAGATTATGTTCCTGGTAATTACGATGGCGTCGGAAAGAGGATGTCTTATGTGCACACCAAACTCACATAATGGTGTCAACAAGCCACAGCACAAAAGAACATCAAGAAATTAATGAGGATCAACAAGGCGGCCCCCCTTAATTGTGAAGACAATGATCTCCCAACGATCATTGGAGGAGATCCTGTTAGCTACAAAAGAAGCAGAAAGAATAGGTATCAACCCTATTCCAAAGATGGAAGATCCAGAAGAGGATCTTGGAGACCAAAGACAATGTGGTCTAGACAGAAGGCTAGATCATACAAATATGGACAAAGAAGCAGTCCATCAAGAAGCAGGTTCCAATCCAGAGGTGACAGTTCAAACAGACCTCAGGAGAGAACCCCAGCAAAGAAAACTTTCCGAAAAGCTCATACTAGAGCTAATAAAAAGTTTCAAAGACTGCAACTGCTGGACGTGCGGTGCAGCAGGGCATATCTCTACAAATTGCCCAGAAAACAGGCAGATGAGAAGATTCGAGTCAACTCCAGTCATTGAAGACGCAATCTATTTCCAAGATCTCGTACAAGTCTACCAGTTTGAGGATATACCCTCAGACGAAAGTATTTACGAACAGGAAGAAATCCTTAGTAGTGAAGGAGAGTATAATGGATCCACCGATTCAGAATCAGACTGAACAGGAGGTTCATCATCAGGAATGTGAAGATCGAACCGGTTATTCAAGCCGGACGATGATTTCACAAAGCTAGATTGATAAAATCATGAAGAAAAGCCTGAATATACAGAAGTATCAAGGCTTTACAACAGGGAGCATAGATTATGCTCTAAGGAATTTCAGTCTCAAAACCAGATAACACCATATTGTCTATGGTATTACGAGACGAGAGATGGCGCTCCCAATCGAGCTCACATGGAATCAAGTGGAGATGCAATTGATTCCAGCAAGCGATATCCAGGAGGATCTTGAAAAGATGAAGCCGAAAATTGCTGAGAAGATAAATTGGATACATATTGGAGCAATCCAGTTAGTACTCAAATCAGCTATATTAGCAGGTGTTGATTCACCAATTGACATCGCCATTTGCGATAAGCAAGTCAGAAATCTCAAGGATTTCGTGATGGGAACTATTGCGGGAAACTTATGTGCTGGACAGGTGGTTGGGATTATATATCCTAAGATTGCTTATAATCTTAACGACACCAATTTCAGCAGAGCCCTGACACTTTATCAGGACTTCAAAAGGAAAGAGCTGGTGGAAGAAGGGAATAGACCTTATTCCATCATGTATCAGGTATCATATGCGCTTTCTAACTCACATCATATTGAGTTATTCCTTGGAAAGCAGTTTATCGAGATACCAGATATATTTAAGAAAGTTACATTGGCAATTTGTCCCGATAGAATGGAGATTCCACGTTTGAGAAATGTGGTTATGCAGATTCAAGACAAAATGGTCATAAGACATGATCAAAGTCTTAGAATACAATCTGGAAGATTGTCATTCCAAGGAGATAGGATTATTTCTCAATCAATGGGAAGAAGTCTTATTCAGCAAAATCAAGAGACTCGGAGCTTTCCATATGCTCTGAGTAGTATTAAAATGGTTATTACCATCAAATGTCCAGAAGGATAGAGGGGAGTAACCGTGAGATTCGATACTACAAGATGGGAAACCAATTTTCCTTGCAATCTCTTGTACTATCTCGAGCAACTGGAAGTCCATCATTACAAAGGAGTGATCAAAATTGGAGGATAGACGGTCGAGATCAAAGGGCGAGCAGGAAGAGAGGATGATATCCTCATCCTAGGTTTGGATTTTCTCGAAAAATTCAAACCATGGAAACAGGGAGAAGAAGGAATGGAAGTCACGATCAATGAAAGAAAAATATTGATTTAATGACTAGCCCCTTCTCAATATACATTCCTATTGGGGTGTTGTATAAAAAATATAAAGCATAATATTTTGCTACTTATATTGATTCAGGTGCAGGAATATGTATAGCAAAGCGAGGAATCTTCCCTACAGAGGTGGAAGAAGATCTACCTCGAATTGCAGGAAGAGATTTCTCCAATAAAATCTTGATTATAACAAAAGGAGTTAAGATGGTGGAGATTTTAATTGGAGGAGCAGGACAGACACCTTAGTATAAGGTTAAAACTCCACCAATTTATTTTCATGATACAGGGGCAGATATCATGTTGGGAAACAATTTCTTGCAAATGTTCAAGAGATATATGCAGGATAATGAGAAATAAAGATTAGTGTTCACAACACAATGTGATCACAAAATCATTGTTCAAAGGATTAAAGGAGCATTTAATAGACAAATGCCCTTAGCCTTTCGCAGCAAGCGTGGTGATGAAGGACAACTTCGACGCCCAAAAATACAAGATCCTAAAGGTATGTTTAATTTCTAAAGATATTGAGAGTGATTCACATGTATCACTAGAAGATGTCAAAAGGAAAATTGTAAGGTGTTACAATGAGAATCTTTTGGCATGGTGGGAGAAAAACCAACTCAGAGCAACCTTAAAGGCAAAGCCTGACAAGGTAAATGAGTTTGTTAGATTCAGGCCAATCCTGATGAATCTTAAATATCAACAGGATATGAAGGAAATTATCAAGGAACACCTTGATATGAAGCTAATCGAACCAGACAACTCGCCATACAGTAGCCCGAGCTTCTTGGTAAGAAACCATGGTGAGATCAAAAGAAATAAACCCAGACTTGTTATTAATTATAAGGGTATTAATGACGTGAGGTCTAAAATGAGTTTGTTCTAAAATGAGTTTGGAGGGAAGAATAATAAGAAATTTAAATTACACTTACAACGGTCCAAAGCTAGGTTGATGATGGTTTTGAAAGCCTTTCACTCCGTTGCTTGCTTGATTAGTTGATTCTCTTCCCTCATTGGTATCAATCACAAAAATAAAGATAAATTAAGAAAAATGACTTAATCACAAACAAAGATCAAAAAACCAAAAATGAACTAAAACTAACTAAAAACGAAGAATAAAGAGATAGTTGTTGGGGTGTTTCCCAACGACCGCTTAGTTTAACGTCGTTAGCTCGACGATACCTCATTGCCCTTTCAAGGGACTTGAAATGACTTCCAACCTTGATCAAATGCCAACCCATCATCAAGTTCTTCAAGCTCCGGTTCATCCATTCTTGACTCTTCCGGATCATCCAAAACACTCGACATGTGGAATGTTGCCTTCTCTTCATTCATTCGAAGGGTGATACTCCCTTCAAAAACATCAATGAGGGCTCGACTAGTGGCTAAGAAGGACCTTCCAAGAATCATCAGAATATCCCTGTCCTCCGGGATGTCGAGGACTACGAAATCCACCGGGTAAATGAGTTTTCTAACTCTTATAAGCACATCTTCCACAATACCTTTTGGATAGGATATTGAACGATCCGCCATTTGGAGAATAAGTGAAGTGGGCTTAAGAGTTCCAATCTTCAAATGATGATAAATGGAAAGGGGCATCAAATTCACACCCGAGCCCAAATCACACAAGATATTCCTAAAAGCTTGGCCTCCTATCTCACAAGGTAGAGTAAACTTCCCAGGGTCCCCTTCTTTGTTTGGAATCTTCTTTTGTAGACGAGCACTACATTCCTCCGACAATATAATGGTTTCACCCTTATCAAATTTCCTTTTCTTTTTAACCACATCCTCCAAGAATCTCTTATGATCCGGAATTTTACTCAACAAACCAATCAAAGAAGCATTTATCTCCAATTTCTTGAATGCATCTAACAAATCACCTTTCCTCTCATGCAAATTCTCATCAATAGGCTTAATGGAAGATGCTAAATTATCCAAGCAATTCGGTTCCATATGATCTTGAGAAGCTTTTGGAGTTGAAGTAGGAGTAGTACCTTGTGGTTTCTTGTAGAATTTTGCCTTCTCATTAAACTTCTCTTCTCCAAGTAACTTCTTTATCTCGGAAACATAATAAGCACCTCTTCTTCTTTCTATCAAATTCTTGTCCTTCAACCACGAAATTCCATTGTTGAGCTTCATCCTTTTATGATATTCATGAATCTCTTCCTTCGACTTGCTTCCAATAATCCGGGACCGTCACGGAGTATATATCATTAGCAAAACTCTTTAATGTCCATTCCTTCTCATAAAGGCTATGATCGTGAGACGGATCCCAAGGAGGGACGCTTTGACCACCCCACTTTTTCCTCATATAAAATGGCACATATGGCTTTTTGTCCTCTTGGATCTCTTGTGAGGCCCTATTGGAAGATACTTCACTCACCACATGGATTGTGTTGCATTGTTGCTTCGGATTTTCTTGAGCCTTGCTAGAGGATTCTCCGGCATTATGTTGAGCTGCCATTTGATTCGCCACTTGACCTATTTGAACCTCAATCATCTTCACTTGCTTGGCTAGGGAAGACACCGTGTTTTCCAATGAATTGACTCTTTGGCTGGTTTGAGAGATGAAAGAGCCTTATTGATTGGCCATTTGTTGCACAAGTTGCTCAAGAGTAGGAGATGTCTTCTTCGATTCTTCAATTACTCCTTGAGAAACGGAGAATCCGGGAGGTAGAAATTGAGCGTTGTTGAGATTTCCATAAAAGAGATTGGAATGATTCCTAGTGTTGGGATTGTAGGTTTGATAGCCTCCTTGTTGACCATAGAAGTTGCCTCCTTGCTTCCCTTGAAACCCCCCTTGATAATTTCCTTTAAATCCGTCTTAAGCCCCTTGAAATCCTTGCCTATTGGAGTAACTTCCATAAGGAACTTGATTGACATATCTCACGTCTTCAATTCCATTGAACTCCCAATTCTCTTGAGGTTGAACCCTTTGAATTTGAGCTTTCCTTTCATCTTCATATGTTTTCTTCAAGTTGGCAAGCTCCAAGGCTAAAGCATCATACCTTGCATCCTCAAGAACCGAGTTCCCCTTCTTGGTAGGGCCCCTCTCCATGGGTCATTGATAACTATTGGATGCCATCTCCTCTATGATCCTAAGAGCTTCTTTGGCGTTCCGATTCACAAGGCAACCACCTGAGGTTGCATCAACTATACTTCTTGTATGGGGAGAAAGACCACTATAAAAGTTGACAATTTGTTGTGCTTCACTAAAGCCATGTTGAGGGCATTTGCGTAGCAAGTCCCTATACCTTTCCCATGCTTCAAATAATGTTTCATCAACGTGTTGTGAAAAATGAGAGATTTCCGAGATAAGCCTTTGAGCTTTTGACGGAGGGAAATACTTGGCGAGGAAAGCTTTGCATAACTTCTCCCATGTAGTGATCTCGCTCTTATCAAGGTTTTTGAACCACTTTTGGCACGATCCCTCAAAGAGAAGTTAAAGAGCTTCATCCTAATGGCATCCTCCGGCACTCCATTATACTTCACCGTATCACATATCTCAAGAAATGTGCTCAAATGAGCATGAGGATCTTCATCGGGCCTCCCTCCAAATTGTTCGGATTGGACCATTTGGATAAGGCCGGTCCTTATCTCAAAATTATTTGCATTGACACGAGGTCCCCATGCTCCTCCTTGAAATTTATCCGTGGGAGATTCAAACATTTGGTTAAGAGGAGATCGTTGAGCCTCATTTGCCCTCCTTTCTTGCTCATCCTTCCATACTCTAAACTCCTCCATTTCTCTCATAAGAGCTTCCATTGCTTGATCGTTAGCCATTTCTTGATCTTCACTCGAATTCCTTCTTCTATACCTTCTTTCAAAATTCAAGATCAAAGGTTGAACGAGTCTTCCTTTGGATCTTGTGTGCATATACCTACAAAATAAAAATTAAAAGAAACAATGCTTGAATTAGTAACTCAATAACCAAATCGACTATTGAAACTCAAACTAAGCATTCCCCAGCAACGGCGCCAAAAATTGACCCGCCCTCACTTTAGGGGTGAGGGTAGAGAGCAATAATAACCGATTATAGTATAATCGGGTCGAATCCACAAGGAATGCTAGATCGTTCAAGATTCAAGTAGTAATCCGATTACCTAACTACTATTCAAGCTACCAAGTGACATGTTTTTATGTTTTTGATTAGCTAATGAAAAATATAAAGTAAGTAACAAACTAAATAACAAATAATAACAAGGGTTAACAAACAATATTAGAAAGCTTGGTTCCAAATATAATCCGATAATCACTAGAGGCCTAGGTTTTAGGATTTGCATGGATTAGCCATTTTAATCTAGTTCATATGGGAGTTCTATATATAATAAACATCAACTCTTCTCTCGAAGCAACCAATATTAGTAGATTAACCTATGACATCTATCTCCGCTAGGTCTCAAGATGCATAAATTAACTCCAAATAGCTCAATTAATTATCTAGAAGCTCCTACTAGCAAGAATTACTAGTATGGTGTGATTTGATTCCAAGTGTTATGAACTAAAGCCTCCTAAGCATTTAACCAAACACCTTGTATGCACTCAATGATGGCCAATCAATCATGCAATAAAATCAAGCCCCAAATCACAAGACATATGAATTAGAAGGTAAATCCAACAACAAAACCTAAAAACCTAGTGATCTAGATCATATTTTCATATATTGGAACTAAAGGAAATTTAGCTAGACATAATTGAAGGAATTAAACCATAGAAAGTAAATAAAATCATGCGTAAAAGATAGAGAGTTCAATAAGGAAGAGAATAATGGAATGGGTCTTCAAATCTTCAACATAAATCTTCAACAATCTTCAAAATACTAAAAAGGAAAGAAGGAAATATTTCTAGGGTTCTAAGAGTGTTAAAATATGTCAAAGATCCACAAAATAGGAAGATTTTGGGTTTAAATACATAATAGGTGAGTTTTGGGTCGAGTTGGACCGAGTTAGACGAACTAACTCGGTCAAAACACCAAGAAAAGGGGCGACGACGCCCTAGCCGGCGGGCTGGCTGGCTGCCGCCTGGTTGCAGCCTAGGTCGCTGAAAACACTGTTCCTCAGCCGGCCAGCCGGCGGCCTGGCCGGCGGTCCAGCCGGTCGCCGTCCATTCGGCCATTTTGCGCAGCTCCACTGTTTTCGCTCGTTCTCCCTTGTCCGAACTCCGATTCTCGATCCTCTTTTTGCTATGGACTCCTAACGAACCCCTCTTCAACATGGAATGATCAAATTGGCCAAATGAGTTCTCCATTGTTCTTGAAAAAAGCATAAAGAGACTCGAGAGAACGAGGAAAACATAATTAAAATCAAACTAGTGAAACCCTAACTCTATAGATTTAAATTCCACATTTCAAACCTAGGTTTCACCCTAATTAAGTTCGATTCTTCCTCATTTCCGGCCTTCGATCCTTAGCCACATGAATACTATTCCAATTCTTACAAAAATGGATCAAAAACCGAAAGGAAACGAGAAATGTAAAAAGTATGCTACAAGTTAAGAAACCCTAGCATTTCTAACATTTAAGCACATAAATCGAGACTCAAACACATTCTAACACACTCAACATGCACATAAAATACGTGTTAATCACTTGAGTTTGATGGTTATTTCATCCCAAGTAGAGAACACCTTATTAACTGCATTAGAAATGCTAATGTTTTCTCCAAGTTTGATTGCAAGTCAGGTTTTTACCAGATTCGCATGGAGGAAAGTAGTAAGAAGTTTACAGTCTTCTCTACTCCACAAGGACATTATGTTTGGAACGTGATGCCAATAGGGTTAGCCAATGCACCTCAGATATTCCAGAGAAAGATGGATAATCTCTTCAAAGATTATTTCTCTTTCATGTTTGTTTATATAGATGATATTCTTATAACATCAAAAGATATAAACAAACACGTTAAACATCTTGAGATCTTTGCAGATGTTTGTTATAAAGCAGGATTGGTGCTGTCAGAAAAGAAGGCAGTAATCGCAACCAGGAAAATGGAGTTTCTGGGAATCGAGATAGATGAATCGGGAATAATTCTACAGGACCATATGGTTCAAAAGGTCAAGAATTTCTCGAAGGATCTAAAGGAGAAAAAAAAACTTCAAAGTTTTCTAGGAGTGGTTAATTTTGTAGGAGCGTTCATTAAGAATCTTGCAAAATACAGAAAATTTTTCAGCCCGTTGCTAAAAAAGGATGTTCCGTTCATTTGGACAGATAAACATCATAAAGGAATGAGAGATCTAAAGGTGGTTTGTGAGAACCTCCCAAAACTCTCAATACCACAAGACGAGGACGATCTAGTCCTGTATACAGATGCTAGTGATCATTGGTGGGCAGCAGTGCTTACAAAGATCACTCCCAATAGGGAAGAACCCTGCAGATACTGTAGTGGGTTGTTCCAAGAAAATGAGGCCATCAGATGGCACATTAATGAGAAGGAATTCTTTGCAGTTCGAAAAGCTTTTAAAAAATGGCCTCTCTTTCTTTTAGCAAAGAAATTCATTTTGAAAGTGGATAACACACAAGTTAAAGCTTTCTTAAACAACAAGATTGAATCAAAATCTGAAAAGGCTAGATTACTTAGATGGCAAGCTGAATGTCAATATTTCATTTTTGATATTTGTAGGTCCCAATAAATAGATATTGGTGTATGGGGGGGGATACACCAATTTGCCAACAGTTTTGACTTTTCAAAACAATTTGATCTTACTGAGTCGTCACTTCAGTTTATCAGAGCAGTTTAGTTTTTCCAGCTCAAACAGTGAACTGCTAAGCTTGCAAAACTAACCTGCGTGCGGAAGTTTGGTGGAAAGGTTGGCTAACAGTTTTCAAAGCAGTTTTTAGAAAAGACTTCAGTTCATCAACGATTTATGCAAGACAGGTTGCAATGGTGCAGGTTGTGAACATGCAAACTGTGTAAATAAAGATGGAAGAATAAATAGCGAGAAAAACACGAGGAATTTTTTATCGTGGTTCGGAGTAAACAGCTCCTACGTCCACGCCAGATCCCGTCGAATCTGTAATCCCTTAACTTGAGATTTTTGCTCCTTTTAACACTGGTGGAGGTTCCAGTCCAAATTCAAGTCTCTCTTCAGACTGAATCTAGCACGATTCTTGAGTCGTGTCTCTTCTAACTTTACATACAAACTTACATACAATCTTACTAATGCTAAACAACTAGCACTAATAATCAAACTGGAAAGCTGTGAAAAGCTATCACCGTTTGGAATACAACTCTATCAACTACACTGAATATCAACAGTGATGGTAGTGAGAGTGTGGATTGTGTTCTAGTAAGACAGATTCTAGAAAGAATAGAAATCTACAAAGATCAACACTTGGGAAAGCTCTAGTGATTTCGAGTGTTGATTGTGTGAATATTTAGCTTGAGATTTCTGCAGCGTTTCAGCTTGTAATTTGAGTTTCCCGTACCTTCTTTCTGGAATGACTTGAGGTATTTATAGAGAAGCATTTGTAATAGAGCCGTTGTATGTGTCAGGATGTGCAGAACCATACACTGACACAATTATAGACGATGAGTTGAGGACAGGTTCCTCAGCCACAGCTCAGGTTGGACTTTGCAGGTCAAGCTTCCTATACCTCGAACTGTCTTCAGTCTTCTGTAATCTTCGTAAGAAATCTTCGAGTATTGTTAGAGCAGATTACATAGATAGATTACATAAAGGAACATTATGACAGGTTTGAGTAGAATAAGTACAAGGTTGCACTACCAACCTTGACCTTTACATAGCAACCTGTCCGGATTAAGCTTGACTGATCCAAACACGGAGACCAGTCTGTTCCACTTAAAATCTATTAAGTGTGGTTTATAATAGCATTATCAAAACTTAGTTCAAAGAGAGAAAAAGTTCCCAACAATTTCCCCCTTTTTGATAATGCCGAAACCCACACTTTACATCTTGACTTAGAAGATTTGAACTTTACCAAAAACATAACCAAGGTTTGAAGTTCAGCCAGTTGCATGAGAAAAAGTGTTAGGAAATTTAAAATATAACATGCAGAGGCCTGGACAATGAGATTTTGTCATCAGGAACAAAATATGATCATTTTTCATTTATGGTATCACTTGAATTGATGTACACAGATTACAGAGTTGATACAACAAATGAGTGAAAACGATCAAGTCACTTCCTCATAGTCTTGAATCTCTCTTTAGGGATCTTCTCCTTGCTTACAGATCACATAGCTGCATAGATACTGTCACGGATCGACTTGTACTTATCACAGCCTGTGGTCTTGCAACCGTACTGAGCTGAGATATTCCTTATGAAAGTATTGATCCGGTCGATATCTGGAGTATCAGTGCCGCAGACAGTAGGAGGTTGGAAGGCCTCTATTTTAGGCGGATTGATCGTGACCTTCGCCTCTGCAGCTTTTGTACGGACTCTTTTAATGAATTCGCGGTCGGGAAAAGCTTGCATCCAATTGTAAAAGGCAGTTTTGGAGTCACCAGTGTAGCGAGCATCAACCTGCAACCAGTAGTGGTGTAAGATAAACTGGTTCAGGAACTCGTCCCATAAGGGTTGATCTTCCATTGGTAGCCAATCAGTTGGCTCTCTCTTGTCAGCTTGATCCTTGCAGCTTTCAAGACCTTGGAAGCTTCTGACGCGAGCTTTGTCCCTTGCTCTCTGTTTCCTCAGATCTTCGAGAAACAACTTCTGCTTGCCTTCATTCTCGCATTCATCTGTGGTGTAGCCAGCTTCTGCCATCATTCTAATAAGAGAGGCTTCACCCTGTGCCCTTTCTTGCTCAGACAGCTTCTGAGCAGCAGGTTGAGAGACAGCTGTCACAGGCGGAGCAGCTTCTGATTGAGTGATAGGAGGTTGGGTGACCTTTTTCGCCTTGCCTTTTGCTTTAGCAGCAGTGCGTTTGCCTTTCCCTTCCCCCTTTTCGGCATTATCAATTAAGTGCTGAACAGCGGTATTGAGGGAGGCTTGCTCATTGGAGATTAAGGATAGGTCAGTGCTTATCTTCTCTTTAAACTGGAGGAGGGAGTTGATGTTCCCTTGCATCTCTTCTTCTTTCTTCAGAGAGCTGGATGAGGCTTGAGCGAGCTTTGAAGAGAAACTGTTGACGAGCTGGTTGAGCTGTTCAAACTCGTATCGCAGGTTGTCAACTGAAGATGCTTAGGCGACCTTTAGTTCGGATAGCTGGTTGGGAAGCAGCTTGTCCATTGCAGCTTTCAGTCGCGTGGAGAGGAAGGTTTCAAACTAGCTTGCCACTTCGTCCCTGATGACCTGTGGCATCTCAGCCTTGATGTTTGACAGCATGGTAGATGCTGCTGTGTCCATTGCGTCAATTTTGTCCGCAATCTTCTGGTGTTCAGCAACCTCGGTGGCCTTCACCTTGGAAACTTCCTCAATGATAAATTTCTTCAAATCTGCGTGCACAACAATGAGAGGAGTTCCTGCAGTTGCTACAGAATAGACCGGTACACGATCATGATCGGACACTGCATCTCCGCTGTTCTGGGATGGAGAAGGAATCGGACTGAATTCTTCATCTTCAGAAACCTGTCATTGTAAGAGTCTCGATCGTGAGAATAGAAGCTTCAGGAATGGAAGCATAGCCAAAAGACTTCCCAAGATTGTGCTCTTCAATCTCTAGCTGTTCGATGGGATGAATAAGGAAGATGGACTTTAAATCACAGTAAGATCTATCATTCCCATCGAGCAGAGCACGAAGCCGAATTGCCAACTGCCTGGTCTCGGGAGTGAGATCAATTCCAGGAAAAGACTCCATGATAGTCTTCTCAGCGTCGATCTCGATGGAGTTGACCAACACGGCAGCTGTAGTCTTGATCGGATCTTCTTCTACATCATCATCATCAGATGAAAGGATAAGATGGAGGTCAAGCTCTGGAGGCGAGCTGTGATGATGAGAAGCTTCACCGGACTGCTGGTGGATGACGATGGAGGTATCAGGATTTTCTTCCTTGAAATCGGGTATTGAAACCTGTGCATCGAGAACTGTCTGTTCCGGGATGTCTTCAAAGGTTTGACGAGCAGGTTGGTGCTGAACTTCTATGGAGGCAAACTCCGTATGCAACCTGCGTGATATGGGAGTTGGAGATTTGATACGCACAGACTTGGCAGGTCTGTCAAGCTGCTTGCTAGGGGCAAGCTGTCTCTTTCTCCGAACGTCACGCTGCTCTGGTGGTACCCAAGCTGGGTTAGATCGACCCATGTCGTACAGGCACGGCTTCACCACATCATCATTCTTGGCAAAGACGGTCATGTCGACACCAATTATGAGTTTGAGCTGCTTCTGGTCCTTGGGGACCTTTTCCTTGATGAAATGAGTCATTCCACTCCAGTTGAGGTTGGGGTGGAGGCAGTGAATGAGAGAACAGATCTTGGTGCCTAGGCGCAGATTCCTGGCAATGCGGAAATCGGTCACCACTTCGCCTTCATAGGTGATCGAGAGCTGCTTGACTTCTTCATTGAGGAGCTCGAGGAGAAATCGGGCCCAGTTCACATTTAGACGCTGCACGATTGCAGTCATCACTCTAAACTTCGCTGGAGTGACAGCGTCGTGGTTACCAGAGTAACCAAGGAAAACTTTGTGAACGTAGTCAAAGAGGGCTCTGTACGCAGGTCTCAGCAGAGGGCGAGAGAACCTCTTTCCATCATACTCGGTTGCGGGCTGCATTAGAGCTTTTTAGTAAACTGCTTCCAGATCTGCATCCGGAACATCCAGAATTAAGCCCATCGGCTTGTGATACAGGATCTCCACAGTTCCTGAATCAGCGATGCCGTAGGTTCGAGAGATGAGCGGGATAATTGGAATGGGCTCGTCGCGTACACCAGGTACAGGAAGATGAAATTGGGCAGAGTCGACATCTTCCGGGCAGAAATATGATAGATAGAACATCGCGACTTGCTGCGGAAGCCAGAATTTTGACTCATGAGTAATAATCTTGTAAAATCCGTCCGCTTCCTGGATGGCAGAGTACATCTCGTTCAAGCCGGCGTAATCATAGGTTGAAAGATTTGCCGCAGGCTCTGTGAGAATGTACTGCTGTATATACTGGATCTTCTGTTCGGTTGTTTGTGGAAGAGATTGAGACGTGGATTCTCCTACCATGTTAAGAACGTCTAAATGAGAACGTGAAATTTTGGAATGCGAAATTGTTAAAGAGAGTTGCAAAAAAAAATGGCGGAAGAATGCAGAAATTGAATTTGGGAACGACGATGCACAGTTATATGAATATATAATAAAGATAAAGCGGGCGGTTGAGATTGAAGCATATCAATTGATCAACGGATGGGATTGAATCCCTGGAAATCCGTGAGATAGTGGGCGCGTAGGGTTGGTTGTGTATCCCACTCGCACTACCCTAACACTCAACCGTCGCCTCGCATTACATGCGGATTTGATACTTTGCATGCGCTTTTTGACATACATGGAAAGTGAAGCAAGAATGTTAAGTACTGTGTCAGAATATCCTTAACAAAGATTTTAATAAATAACAAAACACATGCTTCAATAAATGAAAATGATTGATAAGGTATATAATTGATTAAGTGAAGCAAAAATATTTCATTGAAATTTGAATATTTAGAATAATTAAGGCATATCTTTGACATATATAAAGCTTGATTAAGAAAATGGAGACTGATACAGGTCATCCATTACACTTCCCTATTCAAACTGTCTTATTCACAGTTTCTGATCAAACATGTTCCACTGTTTATGAGTTCACAACTCTTATCTAGCTGGACTGTCCTCTGTCCTTTGTGAACTGCTCTTGTGCATCCTTTTCACCAATGCGAACTTTGATGAATTCCTACAGCTTGGAGTTCTCAATTTGCAAGGCTTGCAACCTTTTCATCAATGTACAGCTTGCTCTCCAGTTCCAGCATGTTAAGCCTTCGAGACATCTTAAGAAACTCTGCTTTGTAGAAGGCTAACATCTGGTCCACTGCTATGGAGCTGTTGAGAGAGGATGTAGGAGCTTCAGTGACAGGAGCTTGGGACTGAGCTTTGGACGGGAAACCTGGAGGGGTGCCTGGAGGGGACTGTTTGACAGCAGGTTTCACTCCAACCTGTGGAGAGGCAGGTTGCGTTGTGGTCGCAGGTGGTGTGAGATCTGCCTCCACAAAGGTTGCTGCTGTAGATCGAGTGATGCGCTTCTGAGAGGGCGCAGATTGCAGATCCTCCAGCTTCTTCTTTCCTTTTCTGACTGACTCAGTCTGGACGTTGTCTTCTTCATCAGCTTCACAGCTATCATCTTCTTCAGCTACATCTACCTTTGAGTCACGCATTTCTGTGAGCAGAAGCTTGGCTGCACCTTTAGCCTTGTTGATCTTGTGAGGCAAGATGCCAAGAATCATGATCAACTGATTGCAGGTGTGAGGAACAAGCTTGTCATCAGGAAATCCAGTGCAGACACGCCATACGCGATTTGTAAGCATTATCTGCAGAATGATAGAGAGCTTGGTGCCATGACGAAGTTGCATGTTGGCCTTGATCCTAGCAGGTAGCTCTGCAGCTTCCTTGATGAACAGATTGACTAGTAACCTGGCCCAGTTAACATGTAACTGCTTCACCACAGTAGTTACCAGTTTAAACTTCGATAGAGTGACAGATTCATTCAAGCCTAGGTAAGAGAAGAACACGTTGTGAACGAACTCGAACAGAAATCTGTACTCGGACTTAAGGTCGTGGCGGTTGAAAGTTCTCTGATCATAGATCTTCTTGGGCTCGAACAGAGCTTGTTGATATACATCGTTGACAGATTCCATGGGCACATCATCAACCGTTGTGATAGCCCCTGTATCCGATAACCTGTAGGTTTGAAGGACGAGAGGAAGAAGATGACGCCGTTCTTCTTCGCTGTTGACTAGAAAAGTTGCCGTTGCGGGGTCTCCGGCCATTGATTCCAGAGAACACAGCAAATAAGCAACACTTTCCGGTAGCGTCATTCGTGGATGTTGAGTGATGATGTTGAAGAAACCATCACATTGGGTGATAGCCTCAATCATCTGATCCAAACCTCTGTATCCATAAGAGTCTAGCACAACAACTTTCTCAAAGAAGATGAGAGGGGTTGCTTTCTTCACTTGAGCATTCAATGAATCTGTAGACATTTTTGCAGAGAGAGAGTAAGGATTATGAAATTCTGAGTTTATGAAGATGAGAGAACGAAAGAAATTTTGAAATTTGATTTCAAAGGATTTCAAGAAACGCGTAATGAGATCAAGAATTTTTTTCTATTTATAGACCTCCAACGGTCAAGATATGATAGATACTCATTCCTTGTTTTTCGTGAAAAACTTTTCAAATTCTTAACAGTAAAAGGATTTTAAAAAAAATAACATATATGACAGAATATATGGGGAGAGGAAATAATTTCAGCTAAGATTTAAATGGAGATTGATACGATATCTCCAGTTCCCCCTTAAAGGTTGACCAGTGATTGTTGACTTTCAACGCAGTTTGTGGCTTCAAGCTGCGTGTCACCTCACTGCTTCTCGTGAGCTGCAGTTTCCAAGTCTGTCTGTCTTTAGCTGTTCTGTACTAGTGAACTCCCTCTTTGTTAGTCTGCAGTTTCCAAGTCAGTCTGCTCTTGGCTGACCTGTGCTAGTGAACTGCTGCCATTCTCTGACTTAGGCTGTGTATCCATTCTGAGCATTCCAAGCTTTCCACACAGCATTTTGAATCTCTCTTCCATGAGAGGTTTTGTTAGAATATCGGCTCTTTGGATGTCAGTATGGATTTTCTCAACTGTTATATCTTGTTTTTCCACGTGATCTCTTATGAAGTGATGCCTTATATCAATATGCTTGCATCTGGTATGGTAGACAGGATTCACAGTGAGAGCTATGGCGCTTGTGCTGTCACAAAAGATAGGTACTTTTCGAACAGTGACATCATAATCTTTGAGTTGTTGTTTCAACCAAAGAATCTGTGCGCAACAGCTTGCTGTTGCCATGTACTTAGCTTCTGTTGTTGAAGTAGCAACTGAAGTTTGCTTCTTTGAAAACCAAGAGATCAACTTGCTTCCAAGAAACTGACAGGTCCCTGATGTGGACTTTCTATCCAGTTTGCATCCTCCATAATCTGCATCTGCATAGCCAGTTAGTTCAAAATTATCATCACAAGGGTACCATAAACCGAAGTTTGCAGTTCCCTTGACATATCTAAGGATTTTCTTGGCTGCTTCTAGATGCGATTCCTTTGGATTAGCTTGATACCGAGCACATATTCCAACTGCAAAAGAAATGTCAGGTCGACTTGCAGTAATATAAAGTAAAGAACCAATAATTCCCCTGTACAAAGTTATGCTGGCAGGTTTTCCTTCAGAATCTGGATCCATCTTGCCATTTGCAATCATTGGAATCTTCAGAGGTCTGCTATCTTGAACACCAAATTTGGTTGCTAGCTCGTTAGCATATTTGGATTGACAAATGAAGATACCATCCGCAGATTGCTTGACCTGCAGGCCGAGGAAGAAGTTCATCTCCCCCATCATGGACATTTTGTACTCACACTTCATGAGTTCTCCAAACCTGTCACATAGAAATTTTGACCTAGATCCAAAAATAATGTCATCAACATAAATTTG
>CM038115.1:23617859-23668857 GCA_001642375.2 Mentha longifolia
ACACCGAATTCAGAATTTCTTTTCTCGATGTGCGCGCCGAATGATCAATCAAACAAAATAAATTGAAAGAACCCACAATAGTATTGCCGACATGTAATTCATAAAATATGATTTTGAAGCCACAAATCACAATATATCAATATGAATCCATCATCAACAATAATAGGAATTGGGAAGTGTGTACATATTCAATCCAATTTTGTTGAATCAGAAAAACACAATATTAAAATATGACACCTAATCATATTATGTAATTTCACATAACCACGGCACGCATACTGTAACAGCAAAATTCACCATCGCTCAATAATTTCGATCGACGCTGAAGGCATATAACTTTTCAATTTCGATTTTCATGAAATTGACCGAAACTAAACCAAACATTGCGATATAACAAATATATCAACAATTCTCAGAGAATCATGTATAGAGTGGCTCTGATACCACTTGTTAGCAATTAAATTCAATTAATCCATGCTTTAACACCATAACTCTATCATGATAATCCGAGAACAACTGAATCGTAAGGGAAGCACTAACCTGAATTTGTCATCCTTAACTTGAAGATTGAAGACACGGTATTGGCCTTCCAAGAATCCGGTATCCTCTAATTCTTTCTGTCTTGTACGTTTCTCTGATGGGGGAGAGAATGCGTAGAGCAAGAGTCGGTTCTTGGGGACCAGACCATTTTAAAATAATAATTTATTTATATTTATTATTTGGCCCCTCATCAAATAATAAATCTTACTTTTGATATATATACATATATATATTATAATAACTTCTACATTAAATATATATTGTCCATAATTATTAGATATAAAATCTAACAATATATTGTATTCCTTATGTGTTCTTAGGTATATTGGAACATAATCTCTTATTTTTAATAAGATAAGCATATTAAACAAGTTCAAACATTAGATTTATCTTTGATAAGATTTAAAGTTAACTCATGGAGCTTTAGATAGTGGTGATGGTGAACTAATGGATCGTTGGATACGAATGTTAGAAAAATAATTTTTTATAAAATTTGAAAGGTAAATTAATATTTTAAAGATATTTTTGTCAAATTTAAAATATAAAAGAAAAACTATAGATAAATCGAGTAAGTTTATGTGAGCCGCGATGACATATTTGTTGAGAATATTTGTTTTGGATAATGAATTTGTTAGTTTTTATTTGATACGAGACTAAATATGCAGAAAGAAGGGAGTATAAAATTTGATTAAAATTCACAAGCATTGTGGAATATTTTTGTTAGTTTTTCTATAGATCCTATTTTTATTCGTTAAAGACACGTTTGTTAAAACATAAATAATTTATGTTTTGAATTGTAATTGGGAAAAGTAACAAATACGCCCCCAGGGTGCAAGCCCCTAACGTACATACCATCCCAACGTATTGTTCGGGGTATATCACACCGTAACGTCCTTTAAGTTGTGCAAATCACCCATCCGTCTAACTATTCTTCTAACGTCATTTGTCTTTTCTAATTTTCTGATTTTTTTATTCATTCGTGTGGAACTAGGGATGGCAATTTACCCGCGGGTACCCGATACCCGCGGATACCCGACCCTAATAGGTGCGGGTATGAGGCAATTTGATACCCACGGGTACGGGTATGGGTACGATTTACTACCCATTTAGTTCGCGGGTATGGGTATAGATAATTACTATCCATACCCGTGAAACCTTTATACCCGCTAAAAATACCCACTAAGATACCCGCGGGTATTACCCGCAAATTACCCGCTAAAATACCCGTAGGTATTACCCGCAAATTACCCATATATTATTTAATTATTTTTATATTAATAAATATAGATTTTTTTAGTGAATTTTGAACTTTGTGGATTTGATTTGTGTTAAATTTGGATATTAATCGTTGATAGAATGTGGCCCAGAGGCCCAAGATCAGCTCGGCCCACCCAGATTAAAGCCCAATAACGGGTCAACAAAATCAGCCAACTGCCCCACGATTTCTCAACCACCCGCGATGATCAGGGTACGGACGGACATGCGAGAGCAGCATCCATGAATCACCCGTAATCTCAATTCTCTATAAAGAGAGCTATTTTGTAAGATAAAGAGGAGGGCACTGTATTTCGACGAGAAGAAAGACTTCAATAAAGACATTCTCTTTTATCTCCGTGGATGTAGATCTACCCATAGATCGAACCACGTAAATTCTTGTGTTCTTAGCTTTCTATAAATCTCACCATCACAAAAACACTCCAAAATCCACGATCGATCATTGGCGCCGTCTGTGGGAAAGTGAAATTTTGTGAAACCGATCAGCGCATTTTGAGTAAAGATACGATGGTGAGACCAACCCGATCCGCCACCACTGCCGCCGCCGCCGCCGCCAAAGCAAAATAGAAGCAAGCTGACCCCTTCACCAATCCGCCTTACACTCCAGTCAATGAGGAAGAGGGTGACGTTAGTCAAGCTCAGAAAACTGCTTCCCAAATCCGACGTGACCAACAGCCCATTCGCCGAACTCCTGAAGGCCACCTGGAAGATGTTCTGTCTGGAGATTCAACTAGTAGCGATGGGCCCAACTAAGGGGGCAGCCGACGCGGCAACACCGAACTCCAGCCCGAGCTTGGAGACGCACTGAAGGCGTACCTGGACCTCCACGAGCAGGATTTTCGTAAGTTCGTCCATCAACATCGACAACAAAGTCAAAACAGAGAAGACGGAGTCGAACCGTCACAAAGGCGATCCCCAAGTCTCCAGATCGTTGGAGACAGGGAGGCCGAACTTCCCCGAAGGCGACAGGACAATCGCCGTGGGAACAACCGCACTTCACCTCGGTGCGGATCAACGTCACCTCGTCAGAACGCCATTCCACCTCGGCGTGATGAAGGAAATGCCTACCAGGGAAGATTCACCGTGTACGGTCGAATCTCGACTCCCTTCACTAATAAGATACTCTATACTCCCCTCCCGTCGACATATAGAGTGCATCCTATCCCGCCTTACAACAGGTCACAAGACCCCAGCAACTTCCTATCCCGGTTCCAATACAACATGATGAACCAGGGATTGGCCGAAGATATTTACATGTGTAAAGTCTTCCCCAAGCTGCTAGTGGATAACGCTAGGAGCTGGTTTGATAGCCTCCCTAATTGCAGCATAGGGTCGTATGCCGACCTACTTGACGCTTTCGAACGCCGCTTTTTTCAAAAAGCCGAGGCAAAAATCAGCCCAGCCCAGCTCCTAACCTTAAGGCAGGGGCGGGGAGAAACGATCAGTGATTTTCTGGCCTGTTTTTATAACGAAAGCCTTAAAGTCGATCGTCTCTCCGACGACGTGCTCATCTCGGCATTCCAAAATGCCATTCAGTCCGGGACTCTCTTTAGAGAGCTTGTAAAGACACGCCCAACGACCTCCAGGCAGCTATGGAGGATTGCCGATGCATTCGCGGAGGCGGATGAGGCCGATCGGAAAAAGCGGGCAGCAGACCGGCCTGAAAACAACGATAAGAGAAAAAAAGAGGAGCGCGCCGACCTTGGGCAAGGTCGCCGAAGTGCCCTCGAAAGGTTACAGCGAGGACCTCTCGAGTCCCGCTTAGGACCTCGGCCCCACCAAAACCAAAGTCAGTATACACCACTGACAAAGTCCAGGGCTGAAATATACGAGCTTCACTCAAACTTGTTCGAGAAGCCACCGCCCTTATCCCGAGGTGGGTCGAAACGCCGATCCAAGGAGAAATACTGCAAGCTCCATAATGACTACGGTCATGAAACCGAAGACTGTAGGGACCTCGCCTTGGACATAGAACACATGGTACGCGACGGTACCCTTAAACTGTACCAAAGTCGCAACCAGAAAGAGGCCCGACCTCAAGGGAAGGGCAAGAGAAAGAAAAACAGGGGAGGCAACAACTGTACCCCCCAAAACGACAAAAGGCCAAAGCACGATGATGAGGATGAGGATGAAGATCAGCCTCAATATGATGCAGTCATCACGGCCATCACCGGACTGCCCGAAGGTACGACGAGGTCATCGTTGAAAGCCGAGGCCCGAAGTCAACAGCGGGAAGAACCCACCCAAAAAAGGTTCAAAAGGGAAGAGGTCGTCACCTTTTCTAGCAACGACCCAGTTCCCCATGCGGTACCTCATCAAGATGCCACCATAATCGAGGCCGTAGTGGCCAACAAATTGGTCCACCGCATATATATTGATAGTGGGGCCTCTGTGAGTGTTCTCTTTAAAGACTGCTTCGATAAGCTCAATATTGAAGAAGCACGTCTAAGGCCATGCCGCTAAAGAGCTTCACGCAACAAGAGACGATGACGGAAGGCATCATTTCACTGCCCGTGACAGTTGGAAAGAGCCCGTTGTCCACTACGAAGATAATCCACTTCTTCGTCGTAAAAGCCAGCTCCCCCTATAACATCATCTTAGGAAGGGATTGGCTAATAGCAACGAGGGCGATCTGCTCAGCCTACCACCTGACGATTAAAATTCCGTCTAGAAACGGAGTGATCACGCTTCGGGGAAACCAGCAACAGGCTAAGGAATGCATGCAGGTCACACTCCGAGGTGTTAGGAATCAACACCCCCAAGCATAGCAATTACAGAAACCCGAAGAGGTTGAGCCGACGTCGCATCCATCCGTCGAGCCGGTAGAAGACGTCGCATTATATGAGGATGACCCTACCAAGGTCGTCAAAGTAGGGTTCGTCGGCAAAAACGAGCTCCGAAGTCAACTTATCCGGCTACTTCGGGAGTATAGAGATGTCTTCGCTTGGTCGCCGCTAGACATGACCGGGGTGGCTCCAAGCGTCATCACTCATCACCTCAACATCGATCCTGAGGTGAAACCAGTTCGGCAGAAGCAGCGAGCCTTCGCAGCTGAAAGGAATCAAGTGATCCATGACGAGGTTCGCCAACTGCAGAAGGCCGATATTTTATTCGAAGTAAAATATCCGACCTGGTTGGCCAACCCCGTGATGGTGAAGAAGTAAGGAGACGGGTGGCGGATGTGTATTGATTACACTGACCTCAATAAACACTGCCCGAAAGACTGCTACCCCCCTCCCCAACATTGATAAGAAGGTCGAAGCTCTTGTTGGCCACAAGGCGTTCAGCTTCTTAGACCTATACAAGGGGTACCACCAAGTCCTCATGAATGAAGAAGACGCTCCGAAGACCGCTTTCGTCACAGACTTCGGCGTCTACGCATACAAAAAGATGCCCTTCGGGCTGAAAAATGCTGGAGCTACATACCAAAGGATGGTCGACAAGATTTTTGAAGACCACATCGGTAGTATCGTCGAAGTGTATGTAGACGATATAGTCATAAAAAGCAAGGAAATCGTCACTTGTGTAAACGACCTTAAAGTTGTTTTTAGCCTACTTCGTAAAGTGAACCTAAAATTAAACCCAGAAAAGTGTACTTTCATGGTCCGGTCTGGAAAATTTCTAGGGTGTTGGGTTTCACGCGAAGGGTTAAAAGCTAACCCATCAAAAGTCCGAGCTATCCAAGAAATGCGAGCGCCGAAGTCAATTCATGACGTGCACAGACTGACGGGCTGCCTAGCCGCCCTAAGTCGTTTCCTATCCAAGGCCGCCGAAAAACAACTCCCATTCTTCAAAATACTAAAGAAGGCGCCGAACTTTGAATGGAACGACGAGCACAGGGGAGCTTTTGATGGCTTAAAGACGTACCTCGCAAATCTCCCCACATTATCTGTACCAAAAGAGGGCGAGGACCTCTCCCTGTACCTCGCCGCTTCGGACGAGGCAATCAGTGCAGTCCTGGTACGAGAAGAAAAACGTCATCAGCTACCCGTCTATTTCATAAGCCGAGCCCTAAAAGGACCGGAGACGAGGTATCAACCTCTGGAAAAGGACGCACTTGCATTGGTGAATGCGGCAAGGAGACTCCGACCGTACTTCCACGCACATCCGATACAAGTGCTAACCGACCTCCCACTTCGGCAAGTGCTTACAAAACCAGAAGCGTCCGGGCGAATCGCTAAATGGGCTGTAGAACTCGGCGAGCACACGATTTCCTTTGTACCTCGCCAAGCCATTAAAGGGCAATCTTTGGCTGATTTCTTAGTGGAAGCCAAGTTCACGGACGCACAACAATCCGTTGAACCTACTAAGGATAAATTAAAGGCTGAGGCGCCGAAGCCACCACCACAAGACTGTTGGAAGGTCTACGTCGATGGGGCATCAGGTCACAAAGGAAGCGGAGCCGGAGTCTTACTCATCAGCCCTGAAGGAAAGGAGATCACCCACGCACTCCGGTTCAATTTCCCGACCGCAAATAATGAAGTGGAGTACGAAGCTCTAATCGCTGGACTTCGTCTAGCCCAAGCTCTCCAAATAAGGGCCATTCAAATTCACAGCGACTCCCAAGTCATAGTGAACCATATACTAGGCAAATACGAAGCCAAAGGAGAACGAATGAAGAAATACCTCCATAAGGCCAAGATCCTACAACAAAGCTTCTCGTATTTTGAGTTGGTACGAATCCCAAGAGGAGATAATGAGCGAGCTGACGCACTAAGCAAACTCGCATCATCATCAACTATCCCTCCGGTGGAAGAAGTACAACTCCGAAGCATTGATGACGCCGAAGTCAATGTAGTAAACGAAGATGGACCGAACTGGATGACTCCACTTCGTAATTACTTGTTAAATGGCGAACTCCCAACCGATAAGGCCGAGGCTAGGAAGCTCCTGGCCAAGTCCACGAAGTACGTCCTGGAGCAGGGAATACTGTATAGAAAATCCTACCTCCAACCTCTCCTAAGATGTGTGGGGCCCAACCAAGCGAACTACGCACTGCGCGAAGTCCATGAAGGTTCCTGTGGCAGTCACATTGGAGCCCGCGCCCTGTCCAAAAAGGTCATGAGGTGGGGGTACTACTGGCCCACTATGTTCCAAGACGCTACCGACCTCGTCAAACAATGCCCGAAGTGCCAAATCCATGCGACGGTTCTGAGATTGCCACAGACCGAACTGGCCAGCATGCAAAGCCCTTGGCCGTTCATGCAGTGGGGAATTGACATTGTCGGCCCATTCGAAAAAGCTCCCGGCCAACTACAGTTCCTCATTGTAGCAATCGACTACTTTACGAAGTGGGTCGAAGCCGAACCATTGGCACGAATCACAAGTAAAAATGCCCTAAACTTCGTTTGGAAGAACATAGTTTGTCGCTTCGGCATACCTCACGTCCTCGTCTCAGATAGCGGAACCCAGTTCACAGACAGGACATTCAGAGAATGGTGTGACGAACTCCACATCCAACAAAAGTTCACCTCGGTAGCCCATCCTCAAGCAAATGGCCAAACCGAGGTTACGAACCGAACGATAGTCAAGGGGTTAAAAACCCGGCTGGATAAGGCCAAAGGAGACTGGGCAGCGAACTTACCCCAAGTCCTATGGTCGTACCGAACCACCCCGCGGACATCACACGGTGAAACACCATACAACTTGGTGTATGGAACCAAAGCGGTGATCCCGGTAGAGATCGGTTTGCCGAGCCCCCGAACACTTAACTTCGCGGCCCAAGACAACGAAGACGGACTTCGAACTAACTTGGATTTGCTAGAAGAAAAACGAGAACAAGCCTACATACAAGAAGCTCGATACAAACAGCAAGTAGCTCGGTATTATAACAGCCGGGTGAAGCATCAGCAGCTCCAAGTAGGTGACTTCGTACTTCGGAATAAGGAGGTCAGCAGGGCGGAGAAGCTCGGCAAATTAGAAGCCACCTGGGAAGGACCGTACCGAGTTTAAGAAGTCCTCGGAAAAGGGTCGTACAAGCTCGCCCACCTATCTGGTGAGCCCATACCCCGTACATGGCACATTACCCACTTGAAGAGGTACTTTGTATAAACAGAAAGTGATGTCCAAGTTCATTTAGGTCGTAGGAATCGAGTTGTCTTGGTAAATTTTGTCTTATTTTGACTTCGTAAAAATTTTGTCTTATTTTGACTTTGTAAAATTTTTTCGTTTAAATAATTTGCATGCATTTTGCACCTCTCTCTCTCTCTCGTTTATACTAAGTATCTCGATTTTAAAATCCTGACGAGGATACGCAAATAAACTCCGCCTCGGAGTAACACCTAAACGCGCGTAAGGGGACCACCCCTATCGATAAATTCGACAAATAAGGAACCAAAAAGCCAAAACTTCATCTTAAGACGAAGTGACTACCTAAAAGGCCTAAACTTCATCTTCGGATGAAGTGGCCAACTGAAAGCCTAAACTTCGTCGTCAGACGAAGTGACTACCTAAAAGACCTAAACTTCGTCTTCGGACGAAGTGGCCAACTGAAAGCCTAAACTTCGTCGTTAGACGAAGTGGCTACCTAAAAGGCCTAAACTTCATCTTCGGACGAAGTGGCCAACTGAAAGCCTAAACTTCGTCGTCAGACGAAGTGGCTACCTAAAAGGCCTAAACTTCGTCTTCGGACGAAGTGGCCAACTGAAAGCCTAAACTTTGTCGTTAGACGAAGTGGCTACCTAAAAGGCCTAAACTTCATCTTCGGACGAAGTGGCCAACTGAAAGCCAAAACTTCATCTCTGGACGAAGTGGTCGACCGAAAGCCCAAACTCTGTCACAAGACGAAGTGACTATGAGAAAGCTGCCTTCGTTGAAAACAAAGGAACCTGCCTCGGTTAAGGACAAGGATAGAAAGCTTAAACACGAATGCAAAAATTTCTGTTTTATTTGAATGAAATAAATGTACAATTGTTACATTAAGAAGACGAGGAACCCGGAGGCTTTGGCTTACTAAAGCTAAGCCAATCTCTAGCAAAATCCCTGCCGGAATTAAAGTTCAAAACATCGTCTATACTAAACCTGCCCCGACCTCGTCCAGAAGCTAAACTTCGGCCTCTACCTCGGACATTCTGGCTCGCCCGGCCCCGACCCCGTCCCGACGCCGATCGCCGCTCTTGACTATAAATTTCTCGAGAATGACGTGTCACAATCTTCGGGTCCGGGTCAGCAGACCTCGAAGATTCACCTTCCAAAAATTCTCTAGAAGTACGGTCGAGCAACCTCGGATCCGGATCGGAGGAAATTGAAGTCGCAGAACCAACCTCTAAAGACAGACGCCGCTTCAACTTCGGAAAGCGATCAAGGACTGTCTCATAAATGCTCGCCACACGAATGAGCTCTTCAAACTCACCTCTAACCTGCCAGGATTCATTCCCATATTGCTCCCTGTAGCTTCGGCATCGGGCCTGGAGCTCCTTGACCTTATTGTAAGTCTTGGAAATCGTGGATCCCCTAGCTCGGTGAATTATGGTCTTGTACTCCATATGCTCCTCGACGATCTCTTTGCAAGTCTTGATGTCGTCCCGAGCTCGTTGGTACTGGTCTTCAAGCTCCATATATCTGGCATGCATCTCATCAAGTTTTTCCTGAGCGGCCCGAAGTTTTACCTCGGCCTCGATCTCGATGTTATCAGCTCGCTTTTTCCAGCCCGAAGCATCGAGCTCGGCTACTTCTACAGCTCGGCGAAGCTCGGATATTTTAACAAGGTGGGAAGCATCGTAAAACTCAGGGGCAGGCTACAGAATAAATACAAGCAAAGTTTAACAGAGAGCCTTTTTTATTTATAGCCGAACACGGCAAATGAAACGCCACCCTAATGGTGACGAAGTACAAGGCTACAAAAAAAAAAGAAAAAGGAGAGGGGTAAAGAGCCAAAAATCGTGAAAAGTATCAATTGACTCCATCAAGATTTTCTCCTTCTAGGCCGACCTCTGGTTCAACCTCGGGTTCCTCGGGGTCGCCGCGAGCTGGCTCCTCGGTGGTCCCCTCCCCAACCGGCGTCTTCAGCAAATCGGCAATGACCGTCTCCAGGAGCTCGTACCTGTCAACGGGACACCGCCGAATGACATCTTCATTTAGCAGACTCCTCTGTGCGGAGAGCCGCTCGACAACCGGAATGGAAGAGGTATGCTTCAGAAGCACCTCGGCGAAGTCTCGCAGTGTCTCCTCCTCCGTCATGGTAGCATACCCGTACTTGGTTTTATCTAAGTCCGGGATGTCCTTGGCGATATCATCGATCACCGCTGAGACAACCGGGGTGCTCATGGCAGTCACCAGCTGAACAGCCATCCAGGAAAAGTGGGTAGACTGGACGAATCGTTCCACCAACGCGCGGAACACGCCTCCCTGGCCAGCTACCACCCCGGCTACTTGGGTCCTCAGCCGACCCACTTCTGCCTCAAGCTTGGCAACCTTCTTCTTCTCCTCTTCGGCGACAGCCAAAGCTATCGCCTCCCTGTCCGCTGCTGCCTGTGCCGTGGCTTCGGCGACAGAGATCTTAGCCATTAGCCGATCTTCCACCGCCGCAGCCTCGGCAGCCTTTGTCTGGAACTTGGCAACTCCACTTCTAATGAAGTTCGCCAAGCCCTGCAGCCCATCTAAAGCCGCCTCGGCCTCCTAAAACACAAAATCAAAGGACAAGATTTTAGTAGAAGGTACAAATCACCATATACAAATACTTCTAGTTTCACGCTTACCTTGGGAAATGACATCTCCCGTGCATGCATTTGGCCCGAGGTCGGGCCACTCTCGACGACCGTCACTTCGTCATCCAACGAGAGTAAAGTTCGTCGAGGTCGTTGGCCCACCAACTGCAGGGGAGAGGAGCTTCGGACGGGAACGTCCAACTGCGAGCTCACGGATACCGACCTTCCAAGGTCGGTTGTCCTCTCCGACGACGTCGCCGAAGTCGTCTTCTCCACCACCGAAGCAGAAGGCTTCTGCCTCTTCCTCTTGTTCTTGTTCTGAAGAGCAGCCTGGATAGCTTGAGCGTCCACTACAAAAAAAAAAAAAAAAAGATTTACATCAGTAAAAATGAAAGAGACCACAGGACACAAATCAGTGAAGCAGAGCCTCACCCAAGTCCACATCGGACACGGAGTTATACGGGCTTAACCCGTGATTTGCGAGCTCGGCCTCGGCATAATCCCTCTCAATGAGGCCGAGGTTCACCAAGCTCGTTTCAAGATCACCGGTTGGTTTCCCAGTGTCTCGAAGTACGAACTTGGCCGTGGTCCAGGGGTACAACGGCACGCCTTCACACCGGCAAAAGAAGAATTTCTTCTGCCAGTTCGTCACCTTAGTAGGAGTCCCTAACTTGAACCTACTAATAGGGGAAAGGTAAGCCCACCCCGTCGGACCAAGCTTAGGTCTAAAAAACCTAAGGAAAGAATCCACAGTAGGCGTACCACCACGGCGGCTGACCTCGAAACAAAAACCAACGACCTCCTTGATGGAAGGAGGTTGCAACTGACCTAACGACAGTTGGAGCTCTTCTAAGAGCTCGGCAAAAAAACGATTTAAAGGAAACCGAAGACCAAAATGAAGATAGTCTTCATAAACGGTAAAAAAACCTACGGGAGGCGAACTACCCCTATCGACATCACGAGGCAGGAGCAGCTCCACTGACTCAGGAAACAAAAAACGACGAGCCAAGTCCTGCATATGAGACATAGACATGGTCGAGGCACATGCCAGTGAGGCACTAGACCCGACCACCGGCGGGAATTCGATTTCTCGAAACGCCGGCGGAACTAGCGTGCGTGTATGTACATTTAACCAAACCCTCGCCGGAAAAACCCTAGACGACGAGGGCGAAATCTGTGTGCTGGCCCTACCAGTATCTACTTGGGGAAAAGAAAAAGAATCCATTACAAGGAAAGTACTTACTTGTCAAAGTCTTTTTCCGACTACAAATCACCGGGAAATTGAGCTGGACGGCGGCGGTTGCAGAATTTTGGGTCTAGGGTTTTCTCTCTCGCTTGCAATTGGAAATCGATTGAGGGGGAAAAATATTTTTTAGCATACACTGGAAGCTTTTATAAGCAAAGGCACGCCTTTTCAAATCCCGCCTCTCCGTCTGCTCCAACAAAAGAGCGACACGTATCCTACCTACCCTGACACCAACAGTCGTGCCTTTTCATATCACGACTATTCAAGCTCGACCTCATCAAAACGAGGCGGTATGAAGTTCGACTTCGTCAAAATCTTATTTTCGACGGGGTGATGCAATTCAAGCTCGACCTCGTCAAAATGAGGCGGTATGCAGTTCGACTTCGTCAAAATCTTATTTTTGACGGGGTAATGCAATTCGAGCTCGACCTCGTCAAAACGAGGCGGTATGCAGTTCGACTTCGTCAAAATCTTATTTTCGACAGGGTAATGCAATTCGAGCTCGACCTCGTCAAAACGAGGCGGTATGAAGTTTGACTTCGTCAAAATCTTATTTTCGACGGTGTAATGCAATTCGAGCTCGACCTCGTCAAAACGAGGCGGTATGAAGTTTGACTTCGTCAAAATCTTATTTTCGACGGGGCAATGCAATTCAAGCTCGACCTCGTCAAAATGAGGCAGTATGCAGTTTCAACTTCGTCGAAATCCCGCGGGGCAATTTACACCTCTCTACAATGACCTCGCTTCTCCAACCTTTTGGGGGGGATGTGATAGGATGTGGCCCAGAGGCCCAGAGGCCCAAGATCAGCTCGGCCCACCCAGATTAAAGCCTAATAACGGGTCAACAAAATCAGCCAACTGCCCCACGATTTCTCAACCACCCGCGATGATCAGGGTACGGACGGACATGCGAGAGCAGCATCCATAAATCACCCGTGATCTCAATTCTCTATAAAGAGAGCTATTTTGTAAGATAAAGAGGAGGGCACTGTATTTCGACGAGAAGAAAGACTTCAATAAAGACATTCTCTTTTATCTCCGTGGATGTAGATCTACCCATAGATCGAACCACGTAAATTCTTGTGTTCTTAGCTTTCTATAAATCTCACCATCACAAAAACACTCCAAAATCCACGATCGATCAATCGTGTTTTGTGAATTTGTATTTTAGATATTAATTGTGATTTGTGAATTTTAATATTGATTTATATTTGTGATTTGTGAATTTTGGTCACGGGTTCGCGGGTACCTGACGGGTGGCGGGTTCGCGGATACCCGACGGGTGACGGGTGATAGGTGGCGGGTACGCGGGTACCCGACGGGTAGTGGGTATCCGCGGGTAGCGGGTATGGATAGTGAATGGTACCTGTCGCGGGTAGCGGGTGTGGGTATGGATATCGGATTTGTTCGCGGGTATGGGTATGGATATTGTAATACCCCGTAATTTATTTAGTTTAATTAATGGAGGTCAGAGATTATTATGAAAATAATAATCTATAATAGTGTATAGCAAGAGGAAATATTGAGATAATGAAGAAGACAAAGATTAAAATGAGAATCTTGAGAATTTATATATATATATATATATATATATATATATATATATATATATATATATATATTTTGATGAATTAGTTTTTGTTTCAGTTTCTACGACTTGAAACGAGATGTTGAGGAAGTATACTATATTTAAATATATAGTAGAATATTATCTGAAGTTAGTGGGATTTTTAGTTAATCTCCGAAGACGAAAGTTATTACGAATTTTAATTCGTATTTATTTTCCATTTAAATTATGACTATTGAGATATAAAGTATTAGTCCTTGTAATTTTTAGGACTTGAGATGTGTGCTATGTGAAGATTAATTCTGATGGAGATGAGAGATTAGAGGATTTAAGATTATTTAAGTGATGGTAATGAATTGCTTAGATACTAATAATAAATATTGTATTAAATAAATAAATAAAAGGAGGAAATTAAATGGGGATAAGGGGGGACAGCCGGGCCTCTCTTTCCTTCTTTTCCTTATTCTATTTCTTCTACCTTCCTCCCTCTCACTCACGATGCACACCCAGCACACACATACTCCATTTCTACGTCTTTGAAGCTTTGATAAATCGAGAAAAAATAGCAAGAAGCCTAAGATCAGAGCTATTAATTAAGGTACGCTATTTAGTTAGCTCTTATGCTTGAAAATTGAAGAAACTAGCAAAACCCACTTAGACATCAAATTTCGAATTTGAAGATGTTATGATTTCATGATCTTGATGTTTATTTCTCTTGATTTATACATGTTCTAGGATGATTTTTGAGGGTTTAATTTAAGAGAAATCCATCTTACCTTCAAAGATTATGAAATTCGAATTATTGAAATTTTTTTTGGGGATTTTCGATTTTGGTTTTCTTTTGATAAGTTGAGCTTGATTATGTGTTTATAGGATTGAAAGAAGTATGAATGAAAACTTTGAGAATTTTTGGAGATCAATTTCACAATTTTCGAATTTGGGTTCTTGGTGAAATTGGAGGATTTTTTGATTTCGATTTTATTTCATAAAGTTGATGATGGGGATATGAAATTGACATTATATGATGCTTAAAATGAATTTTTGAAAAGTTTTTGGAGCAGCCCTATGTCAAAAACGAAAATGATGCATTAAAATAGATTGGGCATTTTTTTGTTCTTGATGTCATATAATTAGATTGGTGGAGGGAATAATGGGATATGTATATTATTTGATGCTTATTTTGGAATTCTGAAAATTGTTGGAACCCTATAAGGGCTGAATTCAAAATTTAAGTTTAGAATAATTGGATGTTTTAAATGTTTAAGTGTTAGTTGTTTATAATGAAACTTGAAAAGTATTTTCTACTTCATTTTAAGCTTATTGTGAATTTATTGGAATTTATAGAATGGTTTTGTGAACTTTTCAATTTATCTTTTATTTTTCAACTTTGATTGTAGTTGAGTTTGGAATGATCGAGTATGAGAAACGAGCTTATAAATAAGTTTAATTATCAATTATAAGTTATAGGAATTATTTCTAAAAATTTTAGACTTTATGATCGAGAACTAATCAAGCTTGAGGAATGATGAGAACCAATATATATACATATATATGTTATAGTTTTATATGACTCTTACTAGGATTGAAGATGGATAAGATAAGTTAAAACTCTCCTATCGTAGGAATTCTCGATAAAGTCTGGTTGACATTAAGATTATAGAGAGATGTTTAGAGAAAAAGATAAGCTAAGTGGAGAAGGTTATTTCCTATATAATGTTCTTTCCTTTTTCACTTTTATTTATTCCTTCGTTTTAATGAAGGAACGAGCATAAACTTGAGGATTGGAAATAACTGAGGAAGGAAGAGTAGTAGGAAAAGGCTAGACGGAGTCAGGTGGGCTTTCTAACTAAATGACGATGCTATATGCATACGTATATGAAGCATGATATTTTAAGAAAATGATTAACTTGCCATTATTTGAGTTTTGTATGATCATCTACTTGATGGAAGACGAATTTGGTCATGCGATTAGCATGATATGTGTACACTGAGGTGACTGTGAGCCGTCCTTTCGGTCGGCCAGTCAATGTGTTTGAGAAGGAGGCCTACTTCTCAACACGCTATTTGATGTTGTAGATGTTATTCATACATAATAAATGACTGCAGTCTTTAATGTTTGATGACGAGGAAACTAAAAAGTATTTTAGCATGCCTTGTGTTATCTAAAGTAAATCACTCGTGACATGCTTATCGAGGCAAGTTTAATCTATAGCTTTAATAAGCAACTTTCAATGTTTTGGGCACGTGTTCACTGAGTACTTTGTACTCAGCCCTGCATGTTATTTCTAAAATGTGCAGGCAGGCAAAGCTGGGATGAAGTTGGGAGTGTGCCGAACAGAGCTTTTGTTGTCATTTTATGAAGTGTCTTCTTATAGATATGACAATGTCAGTAGTTCGAGTTCTAGGATTATATGTCTGCATACACGTAATCCCTTTTGATGATCCATTCCGCTGCAATACTCTGATGTTATTGTTGATGTTTTGACGAGCTCGAAGTTGATACTTAAATTCTTATCTTCACCTGAACTCCGAGATAACTTTACTTATTTCATTGAAAGTTATCTAATATTGTAAAGGTATAAATGTTTGTTATTTCTAGACAACTTTTAAATTATTGTTGAAAAGTTGTCTATAAATTTTGATTATCCTTGATTCAGATTTCTGAGCCCTTGAATAATCCTATATAACTTGTTGTGAACAGGCATGTGTTATTTGAGATGATTTTAGGTTCCCTTGAGATACATATTGACCCGATCATTTCGGAATTGTTATTGCAATCAATATCCATCCCTTTGGTTCATTTGATGAAGTAGCTAAAATATCTTGAATATTTAGGTCATAATTTGTTTCTCCTTTCTTGATCAATAGTGATGATTTGGGACAAGATATAAGTTATCGTTCGAATCTTGTAGTAACTGCCCATTCCTTCATTTTCTAATCTAAAAGACGTTTAGTTTTTATTCATTTTTCTATTTTATTTATTTAGTCACATTACTCGGTTTAAATAGCCTTTAATTTAAATCGGGTTGTGACAGATTGGTATCAGAGCAATTGTTTGCTCTGAACTTGAACTTCTTTCGAGTCTAGTCTAATTTGTATTCTTAGACTAGTCGAGTTTGAACAACAAAAGCTCAGCACTCCCTTTCATCCAGCTTAGTCAGGTACGCTTTTATGAGCATTAAAGATTTCAAATTTTCATGCTCTTTATTACGAGATGTATATCATGAGTTGCGTACGGGATAAGTATTATGTCATGAGGCTTTGTTGAAAGCATGTGAAGTATGAGTTGCTTATGTGACATATTTAGAATGTGAGATAAGGTATTCATGACTTGATTACTAGTTATGTGGCTAGAATTATGCTATAACTTAAGTAGATTTCGGTTTCAATCAATAATCTACGCAAGGGCAGTCACAGTTCAACGAACCAAATGATGATGAATGCTAGAGCACACGAGCATGGATCAAAGAGAAAAGTCAAGAGATATTATAATAAGAAGTTTATGTAGCATGAATATTCAAACTTAGAACGAACAAGTTAGCAGGATATTATAAGGAAGTAATATAAGTGCCTTCAAACTTTTAGGAGTGGTGACAAGAGTGTTGTAGGATTTTGTAATTTTGGGAAAGAGTTCCTCACCATCAATTATAGTTTGATTCCACTACTGAGACTCTGAGTGACATTAGTAAGCAATTTCCCTCGCACCTTCACACTTTCATTCAATAGGGGATAACCTTCTTGGAAATTGCCAAAGATCCAATACAATAATTATATTATTGTTATTCATCTTAAAGAGCCTCCGCTCTAACAATATGAGTCTGCCGATTGGCCTAAACTTTATTATTTTGTATTCTTTTATACGAGACGTAGATCTAGATCTTGAGGAGCCACAGTTGATTAAGTGGACTTCGATTCAAATTCTATCATACCCCAGCTTGATTCGCACTGTAGATTCTAATCTACAAGAATTTCTTTGAATTTGAATCTTATAAGCACCTCTTGAGGTTGGCCTTTTTGATTGCTTTCATATGATCATCATATGATTGATTATGATCCTTTCTCAGAACCTCTTCATAAGGCTCCACATGACTTGAACACTTTATCTTCGATCTATATATTATTCGATCAATGAGATTTTACAAGTTAGTTTTATTCCTAACTTCTTTCATTGTTATTCCACGATTATTATTTTGCTATGTTTGTAAACCTTAAGAGAATGATTTTTTTTTAGCACTAGGGGAGATTAGTCATAAACATATTTCCCTATTGTAGAGAATCTTCATGAGAAGCTTAAGTGATGCTACTAAGTGTTTATGAAGGGCCAGATTGGTCATTATATCACATGAGCATGTGAAAGTTTAATATATGGTTGAAGTATTAGATACTTCTGAATAAGGATGTTATGATATTTTATGAGTCGACATTCATATTTTATGGACTTCGACGAGATTGGCTTCAAGATTAGATCTTGATGAACTATATTTTTATATACTTATGTATAATAACTTAGAGACAGAACCTTGACGAATGATTATTACGCCAAGTATATAGCAATATTATGTAGTTAAGCTCTAAGTTATGCTTAAAGGATAGAAGATGATGAAGATTATGATGATAGAAATGATGCCTTGAGGTATTACATGAATTATTATTTAAGAAGTATATGATGATGTCATATGAATATATATACATAAGTATGAGATATGCTACATATATTTATATGTATATATATTTTATTTTTTTAATTAAAAAAAAAAAAAGTACCTCATAGACAGAGAAATAAAAATAGTAATATGGAGGATGATAGAGAACCTACCTTGTCACTGCTACCCGAGAGAATAATGAAGAATTTTTTCTTTAGCAAAACTCGCCTACTTTTGATGGTAGAGTAGATCCATCAGAAGTTGAAGAGTGGATTCGTGCGCTTGAGCGAATCTTTTAAATTCCTCCGTTGTGATGATTAGGTGCGTATGTTATGTTATGTATGCCTTTCAAACTCAAAGGTTCAGCTGACTGTTGGCGGGAAGCACAATAGGAAACTTATACACTGGGAAAAGCTCCATAATCTTACTTGGGAGAAGTTTCAAGAAGCTTCAAACGAGAAATATATTTTGAAAAGTTACAGCCAATAGAAGAAAGCCGAGTTTTTTTTTTTTTTTTTTTTTTTTTTTTTTTTTTTTAACTTGAAGTAAGGCAAGAAGACTGCTTGAGAATATGATCGTGCGTTTTGTAGTTTAACTCGTTTCGCACTAACTAAGGTTAATTTGGACGAGCAAATATCTAAAATTTCCCATATTAGTTTGAAATGAGATATTCAGATATTATTGGCTAGTCAGGACGGTCTCATATGCTAAAGCACTCAATCGAGCCCTTGATATGGTGATGGCCAAGTAATTGGAGAAAAATGTGCGAGTTTTATATTTCTCTTATATTTTAATTCCGGAATGCCAATCATTTTCGGATGATGGTCAAGAGCATAGAGAAAATAGAAAGTAGAACTGCAAGAAGTTAATGAAGGAGGCTAAATCAAACTCAATCCCGAACTTAAGAGCTATAGAAGGATTTCTTCAACCACAACAGCAACATCAACGTCAATCGCAACGTTCTTAGGGAGAATAATCTCAGCAAATGCCACACCCTCAACAAAATGAACCTCAATGACATTACCAACGAGCCGTTTCTCTTGATCAGAAACCTTGAGATGAAGAACAAAGAAATCTTGTAGGAGTGGGTAAAATGAACTAATTCCTATTATCATTTTATTTAACATGGGAGCGTCACATGATTCCTTTATATCGAGCATTTTGGTAGATACTCTTGAACTTGATGTAGAGAGATTTAGCCGAGATGTAAGGATAACTACTCCCGTAGGTAAATATTTTTCCCTCCTACTGATATGAGTATTATTTCGGGGTGTAGATGAGAATTCGAACCCCATTCATGATGTTCCAAATTCGGTTCTTGTGAAGAATGATCATGCATGTTGTTGAAATCTTGATATTCATCGTCTCCATCATCTTTGACGATTATTCATGCGTACATTGTTGAAGTTCTTTTGATTTCCTTCATGATCAAGTGTGTGCAGCTACTGTATGCACCTCCCTTTTGATGTTCTTCACGTTTCCATACTTATAGGATAGTTTAAGATGTATTGATGTCGAATTCTTGAACTTTTGTTGCGAATTCAGATCAAGCATTTTATCGAACACCTTCTGTGCATACGTTGATCTGTGTTTTTGAGCCCTTTCCACTTGTCAAACTTAAATAGTCTCTGAATAAAAGTTGTAGCTCGTTGTTTCAGCTTTCTGCAGCTATGTTATAGGCCCAAATCTGAGCTCATATGTGAGTGTAGTGATGTTTTGAAGTTAGTATGTCAAATCTGCCAATATACAGAAAAATAGATATGGGAACAGTTTTGACTCCAGTTTTTAATCATGTTACCCTGCTCAAATCCCGAAGTTTCAAACATGAAAAATGTTCCTTGTTGTTCCAACTTTAAATCCATAGCTCACACCTTGAAACTGGTTAAGTCACGAGAACATTATGCTAGTTTAAAGTTTGTATGTTAAAGCTGCTAAATTCATTGTCTCGGAAATTCTAAGTCTGGGAACAACTACTATACCCATTTTGATCCTCGATTTTAAACATTTTCCTTGCTCAAATCAAGAAACACAAAACATGAACGTTGTTTCTTGTTGTCTCAGCTTTCTATTGATAGCTTGCATTCCCACAATGGTCAAGTTATGAGAAATTTATGATGGATCAAAGTTCAAGTGTCCAATGTGTCAAATGCCTTGTGCCCAGATTTTTATTTCTTAATTGAGGAATTAACATCTCTCAATTCACACGTTCTAAATTCATGAAACTCATATGATGTCAAACCTTGTGTCTTAGTTTCAAGATTCTATAGCCATGGTTCCATTATTACTTCACATGAATGAGCTATGAATTTATTTCCAAGTTCACTCCAGAATGTATTCTTGTACATCAAGTGATAAAGATCATCCATTATCATTGATTCACTTATCTTCTGAAGCTCGAATCAGCCTCTTGTGGAAGATAATTTCCTTAGTTTTCCATCAATGTATTATGATCCTAGAATGAAGCTTATTTTGTTTAAGCTATGACTCATTCATTGAACATATACCCTTAGCCTTGATGTGCGTTTGAGTTTCAATGGTTGAATTATTGTGATCAAATGGAACATTGGAATTCCTTGAATCCTCTTCCATGATCAAGCCACACGTCTTAACTTTGATCAAAAATTCAAAAACCATTACTTGATCAACATTTGAAGCCTCTATGATTAATTCTTTGGATCATGGTCAATCTGCCATTTGACTAAGTTCATAAGTTTGAAGTTAAAACTCCATGATTAAGCATGGATGCTTATCCTCATGATTCAACAGCTTCCTATCATCCATTTTACACCTGTTATCTAATGAGAAATAAGCATAAGGGAGTAATGGATTAAGATAAGAATGAGGCTAAGTTATTAGGGGGACAAGAATAAGCATAAGTGTAAGTGCAAACATACTTATAAAGTTAAGCTAGTATTAATCTATAGTGTGTAAATATGTTGCTAGCTCGACAAGAATGGCTGAAGATTGCTTGCTTGCTTGTGTTTATTCGAAGAGTGAGCCTTATATTCCTAAAGATGGAAAAGTTACAATTAAGGGTTCGAGTTGAGAGAGTTGATGATTTCAAGGAAGATGGAAATAACATTCCGTTATTCAAAGAAAGACTATCCATACCTAATAGCGAAGAACCAAAGGACTTATACAATACATCTAAGAAGCGCTAAGAAATATCAAGTTTTGAAACGAAAATGTTGTGAGAAGGAATGAAGAGCGATGTAGCTTTGTTTGTAGAATGATTTTTGGCATGTCAGCACATGAACGAGTTTCAACCAAGACCTTATGGAAGCTGCAATTGTTAGAGATTTCGCAAATGGAAGTGGGATAATATTACTATAAATTTTGTGACTGGATTACCAAAATCTAAGAGAGTGAATACAACAATTTTCAGCCCCTCATCAGGAACTTCATAACCAGATTCTTATGTAAACTGGATAAGAGTGACCCCTAAGGTAGCACGTAAGTAGGAGCGCCCAAGGCTTGATTTCTTCCTTTAACTCGGAAACATTATGCGCAGGAGAAGAGTTAACATCAATATATTTTTTTTTACCGGAGATGGTCATTCAGCTTGTGGTTATCTTGATATGTGTAGCTAGGCAGCGTCGCTGTGCGACTAAAGTCTTAAAGAAAGTATCTAATCAATCGTTCAAATTTGCTAATTTGTAGCTCGGTTTAATTGGAACTGCTGACATTCCCATTTGCGAGTAAAAGCAATCAGATAAGTTAGTATACAAGTGTATGTCCACGAGATCGTATGACTATTTGGAGTGCCCCAGAACACCAAATCGAGATCCAAAGTTTACCAAACTGATTTTTAGCACAACGTTTCACCCACAAGTGGATGGACAATCTGAGAGAACCTTCCAAATTTTAGAAAGTATGATTAGGATCGTTGTATTAGATTGAGGAGACAAATCGCAGCAGACTCTACTAATGAGTTTGCTTATAATAATAATTATTAAGCGACGGTCCACATAACACTATTATGACGCCCTTGATGCAAGAAATGTCAAACACCACTCTACTGAGATGATGTTTGTGAAAGAAAAGTATTAGGACCTGATGTTGCTGAAGAAGTGATCGAGATCATTCGATAAATCAGGCAAAGAACCAAAAGAAACTCAAGATTGTCAGAAATATTATGCCGATGTAAGAAGAACAAAGCTGACATTCGAGAAAGGTGGTAACATCTTCCTCAAAGATTCACCTTCAAAAATAATTCATGGATTCGGAGTTAGGGGAAGTTTAAACACAAGTTTATAGGACCTTTAAACTCTTTGAAAGGATAGGTTCACGTTGCATATGGACTAGCTTTGCTGCTGAGCTTTGGCAACACACATAATGTATTCCACGTGTCACAATTGAGAAGGTATTTCCATGACCCCAAACATCTCATCCACCAAGAAGAAGTGACTCTCCAAGCCGATACGAGTAATAAAGTGAAACTAAATTTCTTTGAGGTAACTAAATTTCGGGACGAAATTTTTTTAAGGAGAGGAGGATGTAATACCCCGTAATTTATTTAGTTTAATTAATGGAGGTCAGAGATTATTATGAAAATAATAATCTATAATAGTGTATAGCAAGAGGAAATATTGAGATAATGAAGAAGACAAAGATTAAAATGAGAATCTTGAGAATTTATATATATATATATATATATATATATATATATATATATATTTTGATGAATTAGTTTTTGTTTCAGTTTCTACGACTTGAAACGAGATGTTGAGGAAGTATACTATATTTAAATATATAGTAGAATATTATCTGAAGTTAGTGGGATTTTTAGTTAATCTCCGAAGACGAAAGTTATTACGAATTTTAATTCGTATTTATTTTCCATTTAAATTATGACTATTGAGATATAAAGTATTAGTCCTTGTAATTTTTAGGACTTGAGATGTGTGCTATGTGAAGATTAATTCTGATGGAGATGAGAGATTAGAGGATTTAAGATTATTTAAGTGATGGTAATGAATTGCTTAGATACTAATAATAAATATTGTATTAAATAAATAAATAAAAGGAGGAAATTAAATGGGGATAAGGGGGGACAGCCGGGCCTCTCTTTCCTTCTTTTCCTTATTCTATTTCTTCTACCTTCCTCCCTCTCACTCACGATGCACACCCAGCACACACATACTCCATTTCTACGTCTTTGAAGCTTTGATAAATCGAGAAAAAATAGCAAGAAGCCTAAGATCAGAGCTATTAATTAAGGTACGCTATTTAGTTAGCTCTTATGCTTGAAAATTGAAGAAACTAGCAAAACCCACTTAGACATCAAATTTCGAATTTGAAGATGTTATGATTTCATGATCTTGATGTTTATTTCTCTTGATTTATACATGTTCTAGGATGATTTTTGAGGGTTTAATTTAAGAGAAATCCATCTTACCTTCAAAGATTATGAAATTCGAATTATTGAAATTTTTTTTGGGGATTTTCGATTTTGGTTTTCTTTTGATAAGTTGAGCTTGATTATGTGTTTATAGGATTGAAAGAAGTATGAATGAAAACTTTGAGAATTTTTGGAGATCAATTTCACAATTTTCGAATTTGGGTTCTTGGTGAAATTGGAGGATTTTTTGATTTCGATTTTATTTCATAAAGTTGATGATGGGGATATGAAATTGACATTATATGATGCTTAAAATGAATTTTTGAAAAGTTTTTGGAGCAGCCCTATGTCAAAAACGAAAATGATGCATTAAAATAGATTGGGCATTTTTTTGTTCTTGATGTCATATAATTAGATTGGTGGAGGGAATAATGGGATATGTATATTATTTGATGCTTATTTTGGAATTCTGAAAATTGTTGGAACCCTATAAGGGCTGAATTCAAAATTTAAGTTTAGAATAATTGGATGTTTTAAATGTTTAAGTGTTAGTTGTTTATAATGAAACTTGAAAAGTATTTTCTACTTCATTTTAAGCTTATTGTGAATTTATTGGAATTTATAGAATGGTTTTGTGAACTTTTCAATTTATCTTTTATTTTCCAACTTTGATTGTAGTTGAGTTTGGAATGATCGAGTATGAGAAACGAGCTTATAAATAAGTTTAATTATCAATTATAAGTTATAGGAATTATTTCTAAAAATTTTAGACTTTATGATCGAGAACTAATCAAGCTTGAGGAATGATGAGAACCAATATATATACATATATATGTTATAGTTTTATATGACTCTTACTAGGATTGAAGATGGATAAGATAAGTTAAAACTCTCCTATCGTAGGAATTCTCGATAAAGTCTGGTTGACATTAAGATTATAGAGAGATGTTTAGAGAAAAAGATAAGCTAAGTGGAGAAGGTTATTTCCTATATAATGTTCTTTCCTTTTTCACTTTTATTTATTCCTTCGTTTTAATGAAGGAACGAGCATAAACTTGAGGATTGGAAATAACTGAGGAAGGAAGAGTAGTAGGAAAAGGCTAGACGGAGTCAGGTGGGCTTTCTAACTAAATGACGATGCTATATGCATACGTATATGAAGCATGATATTTTAAGAAAATGATTAACTTGCCATTATTTGAGTTTTGTATGATCATCTACTTGATGGAAGACGAATTTGGTCATGCGATTAGCATGATATGTGTACACTGAAGTGACTGTGAGCCGTCCTTTCGGTCGGCCAGTCAATGTGTTTGAGAAGGAGGCCTACTTCTCAACACGCTATTTGATGTTGTAGATGTTATTCATACATAATAAATGACTGCAGTCTTTAATGTTTGATGACGAGGAAACTAAAAAGTATTTTAGCATGCCTTGTGTTATCTAAAGTAAATCACTCGTGACATGCTTATCGAGGCAAGTTTAATCTATAGCTTTAATAAGCAACTTTCAATGTTTTGGGCACGTGTTCACTGAGTACTTTGTACTCAGCCCTGCATGTTATTTCTAAAATGTGCAGGCAGGCAAAGCTGGGATGAAGTTGGGAGTGTGCCGAACAGAGCTTTTGTTGTCATTTTATGAAGTGTCTTCTTATAGATATGACAATGTCAGTAGTTCGAGTTCTAGGATTATATGTCTGCATACATGTAATCCCTTTTGATGATCCATTCCGCTGCAATACTCTGATGTTATTGTTGATGTTTTGACGAGCTCGAAGTTGATACTTAAATTCTTATCTTCACCTGAACTCCGAGATAACTTTACTTATTTCATTGAAAGTTATCTAATATTGTAAAGGTATAAATGTTTGTTATTTCTAGACAACTTTTAAATTATTGTTGAAAAGTTGTCTATAAATTTTGATTATCCTTGATTCGGATTTCTGAGCCCTTGAATAATCCTATATAACTTGTTGTGAACAGGCATGTGTTATTTGAGATGATTTTAGGTTCCCTTGAGATACATATTGACCCGATCATTTCGGAATTGTTATTGCAATCAATATCCATCCCTTTGGTTCATTTGATGAAGTAGCTAAAATATCTTGAATATTTAGGTCATAATTTGTTTCTCCTTTCTTGATCAATAGTGATGATTTGGGACAAGATATAAGTTATCGTTCGAATCTTGTAGTAACTGCCCATTCCTTCATTTTCTAATCTAAAAGACGTTTAGTTTTTATTCATTTTTCTATTTTATTTATTTAGTCACATTACTCGGTTTAAATAGCCTTTAATTTAAATCGGGCTGTGACAGATATCAACTATCCGCGTCCGCCATACCTGATTGCCATCCCTATGTGGAACCCATTATCATTTGAAGCCCTCATTTTTTTTAAGCCCTCATTTGATGGCCTTCTACAACGTCATTTGCGATTATAGGTTTATCTATTCATGCCTCTGTTCTCCATCTATGCACATCAATTTGTTAGTATCGGTCATCGGTCAACATAATCGGTGCTTTCTGATCTAAATTCGAGACTATTTCCTAAACATAATTGGGGCTTTCCATTTTGTCTGCTCATTTTCCTCTTCTCTCTTCTGTGTTCAAATGATGATGGGTTCCACACAAATTAATAAAAAAAATCAGAAAGCTAGAAAAGACAAACGGCGTTAGAATAATAGTTAGACGGAGGGATGATATGCACAACTTAAAAGATGTTGGGGTGTGATATACCCCGAATGATATGTTGGGGTGGTATACGAGTTACGGCTTGCACCCTAAGGTATAGGGGTGGACAAATTTACCGAAACTACGGTATACCGAACATACCATACCGGAAAAAAAACCCGAATATACCGTAATTAGCGGTATACTGAATTTTCAGTATGGTATGATACCGTATCGAAGATTTTCAGTACAGTAACGGTATGCGTTTTTCCATATCGCGGTATACTGTTCAATACCGAAGATTCGGTATACCGAAAAAATTCAGTATATACCGAATGTTCGGTATGTATCGAACAATCGGTATATTGAATTTTCAGTAAATACTGATTATACCGAGATATCGAATGTTCAGTATGTACCGATTATCGGTATATATCGAAAATTATCAGAAAATTACATGTTTTTTTATAATATTAATTTTATTTTATAGTAAAATTGATGGCTTTTAGATCCTTTTTGGATGGACTCATAGACATGATGACCTTATTTGTTTGTGTTGGACTTTATTTGTTTGGTGCTATTATATTATTTTTATGTAGTCAATATGGTATAGAAAAATCCAAATATAAATTTTTCGGGTATAATATTAGATTTTTCGATATGCCAAAATACCGAAGTTCGATATGCTATACTGAAAAATCAGTACGGTATTGGTATTAATTTTGTTCCATACCGAATTTCCGGTATACCGAAATGTTCGGTACGATAACGGTATGAAAAATTGCATACCGAAAATTTTCAGTACGATATCAGTATGAAGAAAATTTTCCAATATATCGTGCCGGTCCACCCCTATTAAGGGCTTATTTACTACTTTCCCCATTGTAATTTAGCTATTCATAATGTGTTTAACATATACTCCATTTAGATAGGTGCAATGCTTTATTTAACTAATACAAAGACTTGTATCAACCAAGCCGCATAGTGTGGCCAAGTCTTGAAAGCAAAATAAATCACTTGGCTCAATTAATCTACTTGGCCCACAACCCAAAATAAGAAGGTCTTATAAAAATATTCAATGGACCACAATATGAGTCCGGGCTGATGCAAGTATATCCCTTTAACTAAAACTCATTGCTAAGTTTAGTATTTGGATGCGTGAGGAATGCTCCAATATTCACGAATGAGGTGCGCTCACTAATGACGTGTTAATTTTATAAATAAAGAAATTAATATATATCTACCCTAAAATCTAAACCCTATAATTTTTTTTTTATTTTATTAAAAAAACTTAATCCTAATTGAAAAAAATTATCAATTCACGTAATGCTGAACACGTTAAGTATGCTCATTGTGCGTAGGAGAGTGTTTCGGTTGGATGCGTTTAATATCACTAATTTGCAATTATAATAAGTACAAAGACCAACCAGCAAAAAACCCAACAGATAAGAATTACAGTATAAGACTAAGTTATCCCTAAATCCTTAATCCTAACAAATTATGTTCTAAATTTTTTTTTTACAAAATTTCCAGAAACTAATTGTTACACATAATATTCTATCCAACATCTCAAGTTCCCATGTCAAATTGTAGAATTAGATATATAAAAATCATAGTCAAAATTAAATTGAGTGCGACCTACTGCCTGCAACATTACATATTACAGTAAAATTTAATAGATTGACTAAATATTTATTCCAAATCTGACCCCTTTTTTTTACTGGGAATAAGTCTTTCTACCCAAATTTTAAGTGGGTATATATAAAATACCCATTTTGAAAATGTATGTGTAGAAAATACCCATTTCAATATATTAATGTTATATTGTTGAAATCAATGCACATATGCGGGCAGAGGTGCAGAGTTTTGGCCCCACTTTTTAAATTTTTTACCTATTGTGATTTATTTATATTTTTACCAATTTCTGCCCTAAAATTTTTGTAGTGAAATTATATCACCGACACCAAGGGATTATTCAAAATTCACTCCAATTTAATATGATAGGTGAAACAGTTAAATTATTGAATGCATTCTCTGAAAATTCATTTTCACGGACTAAATAGTGAAAATAATAATTGTATTCGTACAAATTTGACTACTTTATCAAATTTATTTTTCACAGCAAATAATTCATAATTTATACCCGTTTTATCCTATAAAGTGGGTAGAGTGTAGAGCATTTCTTCGCTCACACCACCTTAAAAATTATTTTCGTCATTTCTTAAAAGCTTACAATTTGGAGTATTTTTTTTAGCGCTAGAAGGCAATCAAAGACAACTTACTGGTCGCAAACTGAGGAGGAAGAAAAAGCAAACGAAATTGAAAAAAGCTCACGAAATTATAGCTTTTAAGGTACATTATCAAGTTAATTATTCTATTTTTTCAATTTTATTTTTGGGATTTACATGCTCAATGTTATATTGATTCTTAGGTGTAATAGTATGATTTTAGCCGTAAGATATTTAGATAAATATAAAAATTTACTGTTTAAATAAATTTATTAATATAGTTTAAAAAGATGTCTCACGGTTAGATTAGCATTTAAACCGTAAATTTCACAGTTTAAATGCTAGTCTAACCGTGTAACACCTTTCTAAATTAACAAATCATTTTATTTAAAAATAGTATTAATATAGGATTGGGGTTTAGAATCTGTATAAATCTGTGTAGAAATTGTTGTGCGAATATTAGAGTGTTTTCACGGTTAGAATTAAGTGAAACCGTGTGAGATCTCACAGTTACACTCAAGTCTAACCGTGAAAATCACTTTTCACGGTTAGATTTAAGTGTAACCGTGAGATCTCACGGTTTCACATAATTCTAACCGTGAAAAGTGCTTTTCATATAATTTTTTAATAAAATAATTTGTTAATTTAGACAGGTGTTTCACGGTTAGATTAGAAGTTAAACCGTGAATTACACGGTTTAAAAGCTAGTCTAACCGTGAGTCGTCTTAGTTTAATACTATTTTTTAATAAAATAATTTGTTAATTCAGAAAGTTGTTTCACGGTTAGATTAGCACAACTTATGGGTGTAATATTTTTATGCTTAGCTTTATGCATAACTTATGCGTATAAAATTTTTATTAATTTTTTTTTTCTGAATTAAATTCATGCAGATGTCGTTCGCTATCGTAAACTTAAATTACGGAGGAAATTGGGCCGATTGTGTGTACGAGGGCGGTAGGGATATGGATATCGTCTTATCAACAAATGCTATCAGTGTGGACAACTTGAGATCCCAAATAGAGAATATGTGCAGTTTCTTGGGCAATGATTTTGATATCTCCTATTTGAATAAGACACGATCCGGACGTCTTGTTAAATCACCGTTGGGGACAGATGAAGAACTCGTGCGCTTGTGCAGTACCGAATCGTCTCCGAAAGTATATATATGTTCGAACAACACGGCATCGTCTTCTCACTTTTCCGGTGAACGAGCCGGCCCGTCCTCTCCATATTTTCCTACGTTCGAGCAGCTGTACCAGTATGGTGGATCATTCGACTTCGGCTACCAGGGCAGTGATTGGCACACAAACCTCGAACAGATTGGCATGGGCGGTCCTTTTACAAATTGGACTGGTGACGTCTATCACAGAGATCTTAACTTCGGTACCAGTTCATTTCCTCATGTCTCTACTGGCCGAGAAAATTTGATCCCGGACCTCAATTTTACCCTAGAGGATGAGGAGGATGAGCATAATGGGCGTACTGAGGCGCGGACTCGAGGTGATACGTATGAAGTCATAGACGACGACGACGACCCAGATTACGACGTTGAAGCTGATGCTGAGAGCACAGAGAGCAACAGACCTGGAGACAATTCTGATAGGCGGCTGAACAGGTCTTTGTTTGCCGAGTACACAACATGGATACTTGACGAGAGCGGGATGGAAAAACTATTGCGATTAATGTATCGAAGTCCGCACGATGATGAGGCTGAGGGGGATATAGATACAAGGCATATGAGTAATTGGATAGTCCCCATGGTCCCTATCCAACCTGAAAGCTCAGCAGTATATGCAGGTGAGGTTAATCTGATTGTTGAAGGGCTTGCTGTTAATGCCATGTACGATACGAAGGACGAACTGACGATTGCAGCCGGTCTGTGGAATTTGGAGAAGAATGCAGAATCAAAGGTAGAGAGGTCAGATAGTGGAAGACTATATTTGAAATGCAAATCATCGAAGCGATGCCCCTTCTACCTACATGCCCAGGCCAGCGGAGGCGGCCATTTTTTAGTGACCAAGTTTTGTGGCGATCACACGTGCAATCAGGAAATAATAGGTCTGAAGAAAAGGAAGCTCCGTTCTACGGTCGTTGGGGCGTACTTTGCGAAGCGAATTCTTCGTGATCAAGAAATAATCAAGCCAAAGGTCATAATGAACGAGCTGAAGGAAGTTTTTGGTGTCGACATCAAGTACGATATCGCCTTGAGAGGATGAAACCGCGCGATTCAGATGATTTATGGCCAATACGAAGATTCATTCAAGATGCTCCCGGGTTACCTCGCGATGTTGAAGAGGACAAATCCGGGTACGATCATAGAGACCGAAATCGGAGACGATGGCCGGTTCAAACAAGTTTTTGTTGCTCTCGGCGCTACTCGAGTTTCATATTCATCGTGCATGAGGCCAGTTATTATAGTGGATGGCACACATCTAAAGGGGAAGAACAATGGGATACTGTTCGTAGCCATGGCAAAGGACGCTAACGAGCAATTGTATCTGTTGGCTTATGGAATAGGGCCTATCAAAAACCATGAGTGCTGGACCTTCTTCATGCGAGGACTCAGAAGAACCTTTGGAGCATTGCAGGGTACATTGATTGTCTCGGATCAGCATATATCCATCATACATGCCGTCAGCCTTGTATTTCCCGATGCCGTCCACGGTTTGTGTTACTTTCACTTGAGCAAGAACTTGGCACACTATGGTAAACATGTCGTCGCGCTGTTTCAACGAGCTGCATACACGTATGATGTTACAGAATGGAATGAGAGAATGAATCAAATCCGTGATCTGAACGCCAATGCACATGCAAAATTGATGGAAATCGGCCCTGCCAAGTGGGCTCGATCAATGTGCCTACCTCGACGTTTCAGCAATATGACGTCGAACGCTGCAGAGTCTTTCAATAATACCCTCTTAATTTTGAGATTACACACAAAAAAAAAGAAAAAAGAAATTCATGTAATATGTGTATAAAAACTCACGTATACGCCCATTCCAAGCAGAACGGTGGATCTCTCATTTAGAGCCGGATCCAAAGAAAGTCCATGTTGGAGTCGACTCCACCAATAAATGGTGTACAGATCCATGATCTAAAATCCACACACAGTATTAACACAACATAATAATCAACAGAGTATCATAAATAATAAAAATATAACATAAGGTCCGGTCTAACCTCAGCTGAGAACTGAATATCGGGGTGTTCGATCTCATCGAACAAGGACTGGTTCATCTGATGGGGCGGGTCCTGCAGATTCATGACGTAGGAATTCGGCCCGCTTCGTCTGAATTCTTGATACAGCTGCTTCATTGTCGGGCCGGAATACGGTGTCGTAATAGTCGGTACAAAGGGGCTCTGTAAAGCAGCCGATGGCCTCACAGTCCGTCCCCCAACACGAACCCGACGCACAGGCGTCTGTCCTTCAACGTCAGAATCGGCATCACTGTACTCACCCCCCTGCAGCACCTGGGGATTGGGAATCACCGGCTGATGGGGAAGCACATGATGCAGTACGGGATGTACCCAATCGTCCAGGGGCATCCCCTCCAGCTCCCTAACATAAGACGAGTGCCCCGACTCCTCATCCTCGACCTCAGCCACTCGAACAGGAGGCGTCCTTGATCTCTCCCGTGCTACCGGCTCTGGAGAGGGCTCCCTAAACCCAAACACGTGCTCGAAACCCGGAGCGTCCTCAGGGGTAGGTGCCCTGTACTCAAGATGGGCACCGTAGTCATCATCTCGAGCTGCAGAAGCTCTGTAGGGCCGGTCAATGGAATGTCTGGAGCCGGCATGTGAGGGTGCCTGATGATGCCTCGAGGGACTCCCCGACTTCCCGAAGATCCCCTTCAGGTGCTCTGCCATGAACTTGGCGATACGAGCCATCACTCCTGTCTCCGACGTATCATGGGCCATGCGTTCCAGCACCTTGTCGGCCCACGCATCGTTATCACATCCTCGAGGGCACGGATCCCCGTGTACGCAGCAGATGAGGCCCTGGGACCTATCGGGGAGTGAACTATCGACCCTCGGCCTCTTCGACGTACTCGCACGAGCCCTGGGGCATGGGAGAGGGCCTCGACCCTCAGAATTTGCCCTGGTGGCACGAGGCTGGCGACCACGGGGTTGGGCAGCATTCCCAACATCTCGACACCTCAATTTGTCGATCACTCTTGCCATAGATCTGGCTTCCTTCGACTGTCTCTGCGCTTCAGGCGGTTTCTTCCACGAATGACGCGTATTCTTGTTAAATCGAAGCGTCAAGGGGTCTCGCTCCTCGAGGAGGGTCAGATAATAATACGACTCCTTTTCTGCTTCATCAGGTTCGAGCGTGGGGATGACTTCGAGCTGCAAAAGACAGAGGCAAAACAATTCATTATTAAAAACCGTGATAAGGCACATAATTAACAAATATTAAAATTAAACCATTAACATAACTAAAATATTAAAATTAACGAATATTAAAATTAACATAATTAAAATTAAAATAATTGATTGAGTAAAAAGAGAATAATGACATACCCTCGGATCGTTGAAAAAATCAACGAAATCTACATACGAGGCCCCCATTTCCCATCTCCTTAGTCGGGGTAACTCGTGCACGTTCAGCCGTGTAGCACACATCAGTCCTAAACTTGGAATGGCCTCGAAGGCCCAAAGATACAACGCCCAGACAGGCCCGTACAGGTGATAGGTAGCACTATTCCCTTTGCCTCCAATTTCTACTCGGGTCCTTCTTTGCCACTCCAAGCTAGTGGCACAGTATCTGGTACGACCATGATCCCCAAGGAAACGTCGCCCATCTCTGTGGATCCTCTGCCAACGTCCATGCCCAATCATCAACGGGTCTATCGTAGTCCCGACACAATAGCAAGTAGTAGTAGACGAGGAGGTTGGCGGTACTCAAGTATTGATCCTCCGTCCCTATAACTTGATCCTCATCATTGAAATCCGCAAACAACTCTTTCACTCGCACCTTACGCCCCTTGTAAAAAGTATGGAAGAGGCTCGTAGTTGGGATGACGTGGTTCTTGCCGTGAGGATTAAAGGTCGTAGAACCGAAGCATAATCCGGTGACGAGGCAGAATTCTTGAGGCCCAAAATGAATATCCCGCCCACCGACGTGAAATAGTTTTTCAAATTCATGCTCCTCGCCCCTCCATAGCTCCCGGGATAACAGCTCGTGCAAGGCACGCTTCGCATTCCCTACCTTCTTCATCGTGCACACCCGTGCAAATGGAGATTCGTCAACAAATCGCTGCAACAGTACATTCCCGCCAATACGCCTTAACTGATGTATGATTGACGGAATTGCTCGGTCTCGTTGATAAGCATTTATTTCACCCGGGAATCCTTGCATACGAGGCCTGTACCATTGATACCTAGGCTGCAAAAGAAAGAAAAGTGCTGAATTAGTTAATTTATCAAATTTTCACAAATTATTTAATCTGCACAATTTAGTGCTTTTCACGGTTAGAGAGCTCACGGTTTGATCAACTTCAAACCGTGAAAAGCACTTCTAACGGTTAAAACCGTGCTTTCACAAATTATTTAATCTGCACAATTTAGTGCTTTTCACGGTTAGAGAGCTCACGGTTTGCTCAACTTCAAACCGTGAAAAGCAATTCTCACGGTTAGAATTAATTGAAACCGTGAGAGCTCACGGTTTGATTATTACGTGAAAGTGATTCCGTTTCAATTAATTCTAACCGTGAAAAACACTCTAATTTCTTCTACAAATTTAATATTCGCAACAATTTCTACAGATTTATACAAATTTCGAACCCAATTCAAGCACATATTTCTACATATTTAGCAGACAAATCAAAGGATTAAAACATAGCATTATACACATTATAATTCTAATTCTATTCCATAACCATAAAACTCTAAAATTGCTTAAAATTCACTGTAAAATCAATGTAAAATCAATATAAACTGTAAATTCAATAATTTTTATTTTTTTTTAAAAAACTAACCGGCGGCGGCGGCTCGGGAAGGTTTTCCCGTTCTTCTCTCGTCGGAACTCGGCGACGTGGCGGCGAAGAACTTCAACGCCTTCGGATTCATTACCCGAATTGTGGTCGGAATCGGCCATGGTTTCTCTTCTCTCCGGCGCCGGCAAATTACTATCTCACGGTTTCAAAAAATAATTTGGGGGCTAGGGTTCTCACGGTTTCTTTCTTTTGAAATTGGGGGAAAATCATGAGAGTGAGAGATAGTGATAGTGAGAGAGCCGTGAGAGTAAGTGGGTAGGTTTTTCTTTTTTTATTTAATAATAATAATAATAATAATAATAATAATAATAATAGTAATAATAATAATAAAAACAAAAAAAATAATAGTAATAAAAACAAAAAAATAACAAATAATAAATAAATAAATAATAATAATAATACAAACCAAAAACAAAAATAACAATAACAACCGTGAAAGAACGGCGAGCCTAAACCGTGAAAGAAATCAATTTTAATTTTGCTTCTGCTTAACCCTTCGGTCAATTGGTAAAATAAAAAACATAATACGACAAAAAAAAATGGAATACCGATAAAGGAGTCAAGTTTTGCAGACATTTGTGTAAAAAAGCGGGACCCATCTCATTATTTAAATAAAATGGGTATTTTTTGAAGATGCAATTTCAAATTGGGTAATTTGTTAATCTGCATCTTCAAATTGAGTATTTTGAATTTCCGCCCTTTTTTTTATATGGGGCCATGATATGACCATTCCATTTTGCTGCAGGTAAGTAATTAGGTCGGTTTTATCTGAAAAAATAATGAACCATAACTAATCTATTTGCTTATGAAACATATCAAACTCAACTAATCAAAAAAATCAGTTGTTTTTATTTAAAATTTTCCATTTAAATATTTTTAAACTGTTAGAATCATTGATCAATATATAGTCAAAGTCAACTAACATATTCCACATGAATTAATTATTTTTCTATCAGAATTTACTTTGATTTTCAAGTTTTTGGATTATTATATTTTATCCTCACCCAAGTTGTGAAACCCTTTTACACAATTATTGAACCCTTTTCAGGAAAATCATTTTTCAGCTAAAGTATTTATTTTCTTCATACTCTCCCAAATATATAAGAGGCTTGTATTTTCGACTATTTTCAAATAGCCCCTTGGGCCCCACCGCTACAAAAATTCACGTGCCGCACAGCTTAAAGTCACGTGGCATCCCCTGCCTTTGGTTCATCCACACGCGCCACCTCCACTCCCCTTGCCTTTTAAGATGTGGTTTCCAGAATAATGATGTTTTTAGTTTAATTAATTGTTTTTGGGATTTGCATGATTATTTAGCGTATGTTCTTTTTTATGAAAAGTTATCATGAAAAAAAGAAGTAAAAATGAACAATCATTAATTAAATTTCTCCTTATTTTTCATATTTTTCCACCTCCTTTTTTTCTTTCCCTTCCTTTTCACTCAAATAGAAGGAAAATATTTTTACTCCATGTTGGTGGGATAATATTTTCCTTCTATTGGAGTAAAAAGGAAGGGGAAGAAAGAAATGAGGTGAGAAAATATGAGAAATAAGAAGAAATTTAAAGGGTGATTGCTTTTTTTTCCCTTATTTTCTTATGATAATTTTCCATCAAAGAGAACACACCCTTAATAAATAATCAGCAAAAAGGTAGTTATAGTTTTTCTACTAGTATATGGAAATGATATAGTTTTATTTAGGCTGCATGGTTGGTATGCAGGAATAGTGCAAGAATGAAATGACAATTCCCTGCTTTTATTCCACTTTTATGGAAATGATCATTTTCGTAGGAATCAGTAATCCCATCAACATGTCCCCTAAGTATTGGTTAATCCTCGCTGTCGGGATAAAATTTATTCAATTTTTAAGAAATTATCCTTACTTATGAGTTATGATATTGATACAATTTTATTAAACTTTGTTGGAAACCTTGTTTGGGTTAGGTCAAGTCGGGCTGGGTTGGGCTGATCTTGGCTCATTGTGCCAAATGAAAAAAAATCTAACATATATGATTTTTGTGTGACTTTTTTGAACTGCAAGCGGATAGGTGGCAAAGAGTCGGGCTGGTCCCGGCCCGATCCGAGCCCGGTGAGCTTTTAGAAAAAAAAAATCAAATCTGGTCAGGCCAATCCGAAATTTTGTCGAGCCAAAATTAATTATGGCACATTTCTACCAAAAATTAATGTTATATTGTAAGATGATCGGGACGATATCGGTCAAACTGTTTTTGTTAGCTCTTCGAGTATGTAAGTTGACAAAAATAGAAAATTTTTGCTCCTCTTAAAGCTGCTGCAACAGCTTGGAGGTTACTGTGGGACAAACTACCAACAAGAGCTAACCTTCTCCAAAGGAAGATTATTTTGATGGAGGTTGAGGCGTCATGTCCGGCATGTGATATAAAGGTTGAGTCTGCTCCTCACTTCTTCAATGAATGTTTCTTAACATATGTGGTTTGGAGTGAGATATATAAATGGTTCAACCCCTCGACGGTTACTCATTTTTGGATGAGGGATCACTTCATAATCTTGGTCTTCTAGGTGGTTTAAATGGGAAAAAAATTGCCAATTCAGTTTGATTTGCATGGTATGAGTGTTATGAAAATGGAGGAATAAAATAATTTTTGAGATCATGTGCTAAGATAAGGAGAAAATTGTCACTGAAATTAATAACAAATTGTGGAATTGGTATACTATATATGAATATGAATTTCCGGTCGAGATTTTGCTTTAAGAATTTAATTTTAGATCCTTAGAATTGCTTTGAGGGTCGTTGAGCCATATGTTATTTCTTGTATATTTTGGTACTTCGCGTATAATTTTTTTTTCCAAAAAAAAATAATAATTTGATTTTAGTGTTCGTGTTTGGCCTATCTAAATTCTCCATTTCTTGAAAACATGGCAAGTAAAACCCTTTCTAGTTAGGACAAAAAAAAAAAAAAAAAAAAAAAAAAAAAACCCTTTATAAGCAATAGTAATTCCAAAGTCTATACAAACTTCTCTATCTTTTTTATTTTTATTTTTTATTTTTAATTTTAAAAGTATACAAACTATTTTTGTTTAACAAGTACATTACATATACAAAGTAAAGAAACGAATTTATTACCTCAAACGTGGAGTTTAACAAGGTAGCGGTCTAATTATGCCTCTCATAAAGGCCCTTTTTAGGAAATCGGAAACTCAACTACTCGTCATCACATTTTCAGGTGCGTCGTCCTCGAGTAGGCTGCACGCGCCGCCGGGGAGAGTGGGGCTTAGCCTAGGAAACGGTGCATGGTTTATAAAACGACAAACAAACCTGTGTCTGAAGGATTTTTATGTTCTCCGCTCTACCACAACGCCTCCTTCTCGCACCGTCGCAATCGCTCCTCCTAGTCCTAGTACTATTCTTTTTGACTTCATCTCTTTCTCCCTCTCCTCTCTCTTTCGCTGCTCTCTCTCTCGTGCGTGCAAAAACTCCACCCATGAAGTGGGTGTCCCCCACCAAGCTCGGAGGCGCCGCCGCCGCCGCTGCGGAGGCGAAGCCGCTGCTCTTCAAGTCGAAATTGAAGTGGGTCGGACTGTTCGGCCTCGTCCTCTCCGCTTTCTCTCTCTTCGCCCACTTCCTCCTCGCCAGATACAGCGTTGGGATCACTGTTTCCGAGTACAAATCCTCAATCACAATCTTTTCGTGGAGGCCCATTTTGGAGAACGCCAATTTCCCCCCACCTGTAATGTGATAAAGATCTCATTTTTTTTTTTTTTTACCGCTTTTCTTACTCCAATTTCGTTTGAATCTGGAAATTTGCTTGGATTTTTGTTTTTTTGAACTTTTGGGAAATGCAGAATTTTTGGAGTGTGGAATTATGGATCAGTAGCCATTTTTGGGGAAGGGAGTACTTGATGCAGCTACAATTATGTGTGATAATTTTGTGATGTGGTGATTAGTGGGGTCAATCTTTTGGGGTTTTGTCTTAAACTATTGTTCTTTTTTTGCTTTGCTTTAGTAGTTTTGTTTTAGATTTCCAATGTCAATTTCCTATTTTCTTGTATTTCTGAATCATAATGTTTGTTTTAAGAATGTTTTGTTTGACTCTGTTCTTCCCTTTTGTGGAAATCCATTGCCGTAATCTACAGTATCTGTTTTGTTTTTAATCTAATTCAGCAATGAAGCTCCATTTTCAAATTCTTGGCTGATTTAAATTTCATGATTTCTTCATTGTGCAGAATACATTGCACAGAAGGCTTTGGGCCCCTGTGAAACATCTTCAATCTGTAAATCCATATGCAAATCCAAGAGCAAACTATGTAGGTTAGATCTGCTTCTGTTCTTATTTATTGCTGAAAGTTGACTATTCTATGCACACACACACACACACACACAAAGAATGTTTCTTTTTTCTCAGATTAGCTCAAAGTTGTGAGTTAAATTATGTTTGTGACATTTGAATGTGCTGATTGAATATTTAGTTTCTACTCGTCAATGACTGTTTATTTCAAGAACTCGGTTTAACATTTTGAATTAGTGACCTGGGAATGTTCTTTCTTTTGCATATTTTGAAATAGAGATCAGAAAGTATTTGTTTGCTGTTTAATTCTGTTCTCAACACCTTGCAGCTCCTCCTCCTCCCGCGGACAGATTTATATTTGTAAGGATACGAGGGGGTTTTCATGAGATAAGGAATTCGGTGAGCATGAGCACTTCTTACTATTGCCTGCAGTGATTTTTGTTGCATTTTATTCAAAGAACTTATGAAAAAGGTTCGAACACTTTGTGTTCATGCAGATATGTGATGTAGTCGTGGTTGCTCGGATTCTTAATGCGACGCTAGTGATTCCTGAGATCCAATCCACTACTAGTAGCAAAGGGATCAGGTCTGTTCCATTCCTCGAATTTCTCATTCGCTATGTGAAGTTTCTCTAATGCTTTCTATCTCTCGATAATTTCTCTTATGTTATTCAGCACAGAGTTCAAGAGTTTTGCCTACCTATATAGCGAGGATCAGTTCATGGCAGCTTTGGTTGGAGATATCAGAGTTGTGAAAACACTGCCTAAGGTTCTTAAAGGAGCAAGAAGGAAGAAAGAAATACCTTCTTTCAAAGTGCCGAGCTCGGCTTCTCCATATTTCTATCTTCATCATGTTCTACCTGTGCTGAATAAGCACTCAGTTGTTGAGCTCGTTGTCCCTGATGGTGGATGCTTGCAGGTACAGTTGTCATTGTCGATGCCACTCTGCATTATACATTTCTAATATTATGACCATACATAATCTTTAAAGAAGTAGTTTGGCAGCAAAGTTATTAACTCTTATTTTTATTTATTTATTTTTTATTTATTTTTTTAAATGTTAATTGAACTCTTAAATTATATCAGAACTGAAGTGATCCCATCAAATGACTCCCTTAGTAAAATTTCAGTTAGTGGTTTAATCATTCCCTGTCTCCTCCAATATACAACAAAATATTATGATTTGTATTGTCAATAGATCATGGTATATTGAGTGACATTTCTTTTATTCGGCAAAATTTCTTGTTCTCTAATTCTTAGTTTGCATCACTAAATTCTTATATGCCATTGTGATTTGAAATTTTGTCATCTAGGCCTTGCTTCCTCCACAATTAGAAGAATATCAAAGGCTAAGGTGTCGTGTTGCTTTTCATGCACTTAAGTTCAGAGATGAGGTCCAAGAACTTGCCTCAAAGATCTTATACAGATTAAGATCTTCTGGTCGACCGTTTATAGCCTATGATCCTGGGATGACGAGAGATGCATTAGCTTATCATGGCTGTGCGGAACTCTTTCAGGTGTCTTTTTTTTGGTCAAATTTTGGATGTCTGAATCGTTAACTAAAGTTGGTGGCATAGCTTTCTTCCGAAAATAGGTTTGCTTATTAATTAGTGTTGTGGCAACCAATATTTGCTAGGATGTGCATACCGAACTCATTCAACATAAACGAGCTTGGATGATAAAACGCGGAATTGTCAGAGGGAACCTTACCGTGGATTCAGCTGAGCAACGCCTTAGAGGTTTATGCCCACTTATGCCAGAGGAAGTATGTTGAGTTCTTCTCGCAGCTTTTATTTTTATTATTTCTATATTTTCCGTCTCTTTTTCTATAATAGGATGCTTGACTAGTCGTTATTTGTTTTCGTACAGATCGGTATTCTTCTTCGTGCCTATGGCTATTCATGGGACACTGTCATTTACATTTCCGGTGGAGAAGTCTTTGGTGGGCAGAAGAAACTGATCCCACTCCATGCAATGTTCGAAAACGTCGTAGATCGGACTTCCTTGAGCATGGTATGGGAAATGGACAAAATGTATGGCCGTGAAGCAAATCTTGTAGACAAACCCAAGATTCGACCTCCATTGAAAGTGGAAAAGTTGAAGCCCGATTCTTGGAAAACTTCCGGACCTCGTCCTCGGCCCCTCCCACCACCCCCAGCAAGATTCAAATATCCTTACAACATCGAAGGGTGGTGGGGTTGGGTAGCTGAGAGCGACAACGAACCGGAGAGCACAGTTATGGAGTTGAGAACCAATGCACATAAATTGCTGTGGGAAGCAATCGATTACACTGTATGTGTAGAAGCTGATGCGTTCGTACCAGGATTTGATCGTGATGGTAGAGGGAACCCGAATTTTGCTAGCTTGGTAATGGGGCACCGGCTTTATCGGGATGCCTCCTCGAAAACTTTTCGAATAGACAGGTATTTATAACTCACACTCTGCTTCTTCTTCCTATATTAGATATATATTTATGTTTAAATTATAGGTATCACGACGTAATTTCCTTTCGCTGGTACAGGAAGGTGATTGGAAATATCTTAGAAGATATACGCGACCATCTATATCAAGTCAACCACACTTGGATAGCATCCGTACGCAGGCATCTGAGAAGGAACTTAGTCGACGGGCTTACACACGAACTCACTGAATCAAGGCCGTTATCATTTCTCTCGTTCCCTATTCCGGAATGTTCTTGCATGGGAAGTAGACAACCTAGGTCAGCAATTCCGGTGAATGCCTCCAGCCATTTAGCTCACCCTCCGTTGCATGACGTTTTCGCTGCTATGGCCAAATGCCCTTCATGGATGGACAAGAATGTAATTTCGAGGGCAAGAAATGGGGGGAGTGAAGAGGATGACGACGATGTGTACGAAGATGAGCCGGATTCGGAAGATGCTGCGGTGCTTTTTAGGGAAGGTAGCGAGAGCAACGAGGGCGGAGGAGAAACAAGCAACAAGGAAGAAACGCAAATGGATGATCAAGAAGATGTTGAAGGAGGTGATAGGTGACTAATTGAGGTGATCTTGATTGTTGGTTTGTACAGATGTTTTTAGACTCCATCGAGGCTCATGCAGCATGGGATTTTCGGAAATCGGCATGGCTCTCTTGAAGCCGTGTTCATGAAAGATCGGTCGTCGGAACGAGGCGATTTGGTGGTGGCCGGAGATGGGAGAAGCAATTGAGATAGGGATTTTTTTGGGAGTGGTAGTATAATATGACTAGCTTATCAATTTTGATGTAAGTGATAGAGAATAGGTACTCTGACCTTAAAAGAAACAATGGATAAACTCGTTTTGATTAATTATATTATTTTTTCATGATTTTTATAGGATTAAAATTATATTCTGCAGGCTTATGATTTTAAACGATAATATATAGTACTCCATGTTTGTTTGTTGTTATTGTTTTCTATTTTAAATACTCCGTATATAATTACACTGAATATTACTATCTAAAGAAGGAAAGGAAGATCGACTGCAAAAAATAAAGTACAAAAAGAAAAATAAAATTGGCGACAAAATAACAAATTGGGGTATTTAATTTCAGTTTTTTTAGTCAAAATAAGGTTGATAAATTTAAACTCACGGTATGTTTAGAGAAATGATACATTAAATTTTAAGTTTTAGTTTTCAATGTTAGTTATATTTTTTAGGGTGAACTTAATATATACCCAAAAAGAATAAGTATATAAGTTTTATACCCACCACTTTAATTATATAAGTTTCATACTTAAAATATAGTAAAAGGACAACAATACCCCTTTCTTGTATAAAGCACTATTTTCAAGTATTTGTTTAACATATGTTTAATTCTTCATGTAAATAATAATAGGTCCATCACACTTCCGTAAATAAATTAATGCATACCAACTTCATACCTTAACTGCTTCGGATTTTCTTCACCGGAAGTTTTACAGACTGCGTCCAACCACCCGGAGCACCGTATGGTTTCCTGTCGCGAATTCCTTTGCAGTGATCCGCCTTGCCTTCGTCAATTATCAACCCAAGCAATGCTCCAGGAAACATTGATAACTGCTCAGAGCACTGAGCAAAGACTCACTGCGGGCTAAGAAATTGTTGGTAAACAGAAATTTAAATACGAAGGTAATGAGCAAAAGCCCGAACTTTTATTGGGGAATTATATAAATATTTATTATATAAGTAAATCTCCTTTTTAGCTACCTGATGCGATCACAATATGCGGAAGCTACGAATCGAACAACGTCAGATACGAAAGATTCAATCCAAATTACAACTATGAAAAATCGAATGATAATTCCCTAAATTTCTACCCACAAATACACTGAATAGGCGTCGACAAAAACCTAAGCAATTCAATTCCGATTAAGCTCAAATTTTAACACAAGTTACAACTTAGGGTTATGAAGAACATATCCAAAATTCAGCAAAAACGCACGAGTAGTTTTCGATTTGGCTCGGTGATCAGTTTTGGGTCGTATTAGGGTTTCAAAAACGGATCTGAAATTAAACAAGAGGTTTTCTGAGATGGAATGGTTATGGGAACGAAGGGGATGGTTATTGATGATATAGGAACGATGAAGAATGGTTGGGAAAACGAAAAAAAACACGAATTGAAGAATTAAAAACGGAAATAAATTGTGAATCTTACCCGAAACGAACCCTGGATCTACTTGAATCCGAAACGCGTTTATGGAGCAATCTTCGTGGCTCGACTAACCCGGATACTACGAGATATCACGAACGAGTCGATGAATTCAAGCTTGAAATCGCCAATATCAAACTCTACCTAAGGAACGATTTGTTGTGTGAGACAAGAGAATAGCGTAAAGCTATTTTTGCATTCAATCAAGTCTGTTTCAAAGTATGAACGAAATTAACATAAATATTAATCTAATTTTAAGCTAGGTTTCGAAATTAACAAGGCTTGGGCTTGATAATTTCGGACTCCTCAATTAACTGTAACTGGGCCAATTAATCACCTAAACATGTGATAATTGAACTAAACTAAAATAAAAATAAAAATAAATACAAAGTTTTTAAACCCAAATAAAATATAAAACACGAGCAACTAAATAAATTCATCAGTGCTGGACCCTGGCTCATCATTCCCCCCCTGTTGAAAAGAATTCGTCCTCGAATTCGGCTCCTCCTCAGCAACGAAATCATCGTGATCTTATTGATAGCTCTGCAATCCTGCACATGCGCCATTCGTTGTTCTTCTTTGGTACGAGGATGACAGGCACTGCGCACGGTGACAAGCTCTCTCTAATTTGCTTCTTCTCCAGCAACTCCTTGACCTGACGGTCAATCTCCTTGGTTTTCTCAGGGCTGGTACGGTAGGCGGGTCTATTTGGAAGGAATGCTCCCGGCTGGAAGTCGATCTGGTGCTCAATTCCTCGAATCGGCGGCAGACCACTAGGAATTTCATCCGGGAAAACATCCTTGAACTCCTCCATCAAGGACTGCAAAACATGAGGAATAACAACATCAGGAGTATCATTAGCCTTAAAATTAACTAGAACGATAGCATTACCTGATTTAATGGCAGTCTGAACTCCTCTTACACCGATGAACAAATTCCGGTGCGCCGTATCTAAACTAGAAGGAATGGTAACTTGGGCAGCCTTAGCCTTCGGAAGGCCCTTGGTTCCCTTAGTACACTGAGACTCTGCTGTGGACTGTCCAGATTGGATTGGCTGCTTGCTCTCAGCACGTTTCTCCTTCTCTTCTTTGTATTTCTCTTGCATACGTCGCTGATCTTCAATCACATCTTTCGGCGCTAGTGGCCACAATCGTGTGGTACGTCCTTCTCGAGTCACGGCATAAGTGTTGGCGAATCCATCATGTATCGCCTTCCTATCAAACTGCCAAGGACGACCAAGCAAGATATGTGCCGTCTCCATAGGGATGACGTCACACAAAATAGTGTCAGTAAAACGACCAATAGAAAAGGTGACAGGTACCTGGTATCCAACACGAATCTCGCCTCTGTCTGTCAACCATTACAATCGGTACGGTTTTGGATGCTTTTGTGGGACCAACTTCAGCTTTCCCACTGCATACTGGCTGATGGCGTTCACAACGCTACCACTGTCTATGATGAGCGAGCACACCTTATCCTGAATGGAACAACGTGAATAAAAGATGTTCTCCCGCTGATCATTTTGTTCTTCCTCTCGAATAAGGCTCAATGCTCGTATCGAAACAAGGCTGACGTGCGTTTGCTTCGGCTGCTCATCCATAATATCAATGTCGCCCATGAGTGAGCTGACTAGGGGCTGCTCGGTATCCCCTTTTACTTCTTCTTCTTCAAATTCCTCTTCACTCGCTGATTCTAACTCATTCTGCTCGGTAATGATGAGGACTCTACGATTCGGACACTGGGCTTGAAAGTGCCCCCATCCTTTGCACTTGTGACACTGAACGTCACGTGCTCTTCCTGGAGTACTGTTCTGCTGAGGCTGGCTAGATGGGGTAGGTCGAGGTGGAGGGGTCTGATTATGTGCAGGCAAGCTGTAATCAGATCTGCGGTTGGATGAAGGAGCAGATTGCTCAAATCGACGAGCGGGCTGCGTGGACTGGTCCTGAGGACGGGTAGGAGCTGTCCTCGGCGTGGATGTCCATGGTGCCCGGGCTGGTGCCGACTGGTATGATTTTTTGCGTCCCTCTCTGAGCTGCCTTTCGACGATGGAAGCATAGTGAATCATAGCCTCAATGTTGGTGAAGTCCCTCAACTCGACTTCACATGCTATGTCTGGATTCATCCCCTCAATGTATCGGTTGATTGTGGCAACCAATGTCTCTTCCTTTCCGACCCTATTCATAGCTGTCTCAAGTTCCTTATGGTACTCCTCAATCGACTGAGTGCCCTGTTTAATTCTGTTCAATTTCTTCTCAAGCTCTCGTTCGTAGTGTACCAGAATGAAACGTCCTCTCATGACGTCCTTCATCTCTTGCCAAGTGTCAATAGGTGGATATCAATCACGGCGTCTTCTCTCTTGCTGATTTTCCCACCACGAGGCTGCATACCCTCGGAACTCCAAAGAAGCAAGCTGAACCTTCTTCAACTCAGGAAAATCGTAACACTCAAAAATCTTATTGACTTTCCTCTCCCAATCAAGGTACAGATCAGGATCATGTATTCCCTCAAACTCTGGAATGCTTGTTTTGATGTTGTTCAACAAGCTATCTGTATCGACGTGTCGGCGCTGGTTGGCACGGAAATCACGCCGGGGAGGTAGAGGTGGACGTCGATGGTCACATCTCTGATTCCTCTGTGGAAACTCAATCTCAGTCCTCTGATTCCTCATTATATCCATCATATTCTTCTTCAGGATCATCAGAAATAGGCTCAAACACTGGCTGAGGCTGGGGCTGGGGACGATGTGGTGTCTCTCGGTGGACAGGTTGTCGTCTCAATGGTGGATCTTGCTGGATAGGCTGATTTCTGATTGGTGGAGGTAATGTTGTTCGATGATTGAGACATTCAAACTGTGCCATCATTTTATCCATCGTATCATCGATCTTCTGTTCCAGCAATTGGTTGCGCCTCTCAAAGTGTTGTGCCATAGCATCAAAGTGATACTTAGCATCCCAAAGCTGTTGAGATGATGAGGACATCTCAATAGGTGTAGTAGACGACTTGAGCGGGCTGTCCTGATTCTTGGAACCGTCTCCGGATTTCATGATACCTGCAAAACGAGCAAACGTAAAAGTAATAAATAAAGATCCTCACAGTTCCTCACAATCACTCGTTTGTTCTCTCAGATTTTTAACCACTCGTGTATGTCACTCAGATCACTCGTGTATGTCACTCAGTTTGCAGTTACAATAGTCTCTAAACCTTAAATTCTTGGCAAAACTGATGTGGACTTCCCGGCTTGAATCAAGAACTCGAACTTGACTCCCAAAGATCACGGATATGTGAAGACACGAAGCTGCTGACAATGTGAGTAAAATTCACGGCAAGGGTACAAATAAAGGATAGAATTTCGGTGGCTAGGTAAGGCTAAGCAAACAAGGAAAGGCTGAGAAGGGAGAAAGGCTGGAAATAAGAAAGAAAAGGCTAACTAGGAATCTTGGATATAAGTAGTAACAAGTTATGAGCACTAATCCGACTTTGAATCGACTTAGGAACTGAAACCTACACTATTCAATGCACTCAAATCTCTCAAAGAACTCAATTCAACTAAACTAACAAATCTGAATTTTTATTATTTTTTATATTGAAACTTTTGCCCCTAATATGTCACAACACCTATTTGGATTGAACTACGACCAGCAAGACTGACAAGGCTCTGATGCCAAAATTTATAATGCGATCACAATATGTGGAAGCTACGAATCGAACAACGTCAGATACGAAAGATTCAATCCAAATTACAACTATGAAAAATCGAATGATAATTCCCTAAATTTCTAACCTACAAATACACTAAATAGGGCATCGACAGAAACCTAAGCAATTCAATTCCGATTAAGCTCAAATTATAACACGAGTTAGAACTTAGGTTATGAAGAACATATCCAAAATTCAGTGAAAACGCACGAGTAGTTTTTGATTTGGCTCGGTGATCAGTTTTGGGTCGAATTAGGGTTTCAAAAACGGATCTGAAATTAAACAAGAGGTTTTCTGAGATGGAATGGTTATGGGAACGAAGGGGATGGTTATTGATGATATAGGAACGATGAAGAATGGCTGGGAAAACGAAAAAAAAACACGAATTGAAGAATTAAAAACGGAAATAAATTGTGAATCTTACCCGAAACGAACCCTGGATCTACTTGAATCCGAAACGCGTTTATGGAGCAATCTTCGTGGCTCGACTAACCCGGATACTATGAGATATCATGAACGAGTCGATGAATTCAAGCTTGAAATCACCAATATCAAACTCTACCTAAGGAACGATTTGTTGTGTGAGACAAGAGAATAGCGTAAAGCTGTTTTTGCATTCAATCAAGTCTGTTTCAAAGTATGAACGAAATTAACATAAATACTAATCTAATTCCTAAGCTAGGTTTCGAAATTAACAAGGCTTGGGCTTGATAATTTCGGACTCTTAATTAACTGTAACTGGGCCAATTAATCACCTAAACATGTGATAATTGAACTAAACTAAAATAAAAATAATAATAAATACAAAGTTTTTAAACCCAAATAAAATATAAAACATGAGCAACTAAATAAATTCATCAGTGCTGGACCCTGGCTCATCACTACCTATGGTAGTGGAATGGAAAACACTCATAAACTAGAAAATTTGAAAACTATTACAAAGCTTATTGTTGAAGAAAACTAAGAAAATGATCGATGATCTTTGCTTCCTTCTCTCATCTTTATTTATAGAGGGTTTGAAGACATCCCTCCTTGCTGAATTATTACCTCGGATGTTTTTATACCGACGCCAGCTTGCTCCCATGTGATGCATGGGTCCTCTTCCTCAATTACCACCGAAAGCAGCAATTATTGAAGGTGGCATGTGAAGTTTTGGGTCCTCCACTTTGAATTCTACCAAAGAAAGATGGTGAAATGTCACTTTCTCGAGTACAATGGCTCAAGACAATTCTTTCTTCACGGTTTAAAATGATTTTGAACCGTGCATGCTTTTAGACTTTTCCCCTTTCACAGTTTAATATAACTTTTAACCGTGCATTTTTTTTAATGGGAATTATCTTCTTTTCCACTCACCCTTGTCATTTTCTTTTTGGGTGAGGTTTCTCCATTATAGAGTCACATGACTCTATCCTCTTGTGTCGGCCACCTAGTTTTTTCTTGGCGGGGCCTTAGGCATCTTTCCTTTCGGTGGTGCCCTTGGTTCCTTCTTGTCCTTGGCTCGAGTCCTTCCTGCTCTTGGCATGAATCCTCGCCCGACTCTAGCTCCTTTTGGTTTGGGCAAGCTGGACAAATATGGTTGATCCAGTTCCCATAATGAGCCATGTTACAAAACTTGCGATGGGTTTCTTTACTTGTCGCAAGCTTGTTATCCCATAGCAAAGTCCTCTTTCTTTTGAAAGCTTCCTTTGCAAATCTCGTTGTTTTTCCTGTCATCATGTTTAACAGGAAAGATCCATTCACAGAATTCTGGAAGAATTTGAATGAATACTTGACGTTGTCCATCTCGGTGAGACAGACCCATAAACCCCAAGCCCCGCAGGTTGAGATTTCATCCTCGGTGATTGTGGAGACAAGTGGTTCTTCTCCACTTGGAACCTTAATGTTGTAACGACTCCTTTCGTCGGTTCACCTAAGCCTTATATAATGAAAGGCTTCATGGTTCCCCTTTCCAACTGGTTCTGGTGCTGCACTGATGAAGTAGAGTTCCAGAACATCTCCTCGGCTAAGCTGTTCATTGTTAGCCCATGAGTAGTGTACAACTTCCTGAATCCACTTAGGTAGATTCTTGATTTCTGTAAACGATGGAGAGACAGTATAAACTGAGGCAAGTGCCCCAAATTCATACCATTCTTTGACCTCTTGTGGATGAACACCTGGCATAATCCATACTCGAGGGTACTTTCTAGAGATATCAACCAAGGTTTTGTTTGGATTGATACCTCGCCTTATCAGTAACTTCTCTCAGCTAGCCTGATAAGCCTGCCAATAAGAAGAGACTTGTAAAATATTATCAGTATTAATTTTAGAAGTTGTAGGTCCCGATAAGTAGGTCATTGGTGTATGGGGGGGGGGGAATACACCAATTCACCAACAGTTTTGACTTTAAAAATAAAATCGATCTTACTGAGTTGTCAGCTCAGCTTATCAGTGCAGCTCGGTTTATCCAGCTCAGTCAGTAAACTGGTGAGCTTGCTAAACCGAACTGTGTGTGGAAGTTTGGTGGACAGGTTGGCTACCTCTTAGAAAATTCTTTCTTTGGTCTGGATCTTTGTGCAGGTTGATTATATCAATGAAGTGCAATGTAATGAAGGTTAGTTGGACATTGTAAGGTCGACTATAAATAAAAGATAGAGAGAGAGAGATCGAGACAATCGATTTAGCGTGGTTCGAGAAACGTCCCTACATCCACGTCAGATACCGTCGTATCTGAAATTCCTTACTTCTCTCTTATTTATACTGGCTGAGTACCAGCCTCAACCTTCGTCAATCTTTAGACTTGAGTCGAGCACGAGTTTTGGGTCGTGACCCTTACAACCTTTCATACATTCTTACATACAACCTTGCAGCTAAACTAACAGATTCTTCTTTACTTGGACGAATATGTAGTAAGCTTGTGGAGAGTATTCTGTGAGGTTCCAGAATCTGAAATCTTGAAGGTCTCAACACTTGGGAAATGGCTTGGATTCGAGTGTTGAGTTTGGCTTTGAAGCGTAAAGATTTCTAGATAGATTTGGCTTTGAAAACTCTGGTTTCCTCTCTCTATTTTTCTCTCTTCCCCGTCTATTTTTCCCTTTTTCCCATCTCTCAATTCTGGGATGGCTTGAAGTATTTATATGACTCCAATTTGAATTAGAGTCGTTGGAGTTGCAGAGGTGTCAGAACCATACTGCTGACTAGACTTCTAGCCGTTAAGGTTTTCTGTACAGCTTGAACCATCGAGGTTGGCAAGGTACAGCTTAGGTCGGACTGGGAAGGTCGACCTTTTGTACCTCAAGCTGTCTTTGCTTTCTATGGTCTTCAAGCTTGATCTTTGTATTAAAATCTTCATCTTGAGAAGCTGTTGACTAATAGCAGCTTGACTCACAGCAGCTTGACTAAGCATATTGGCTTCAGCAGGTTGACCTAAGCAGGTTCCTCAACATGCAGGTTCCTCTCAGGAGGTTGGCCTCAGCATGCAGGTTCCTCAACATGCAGGTTGGCCTAAGCATGCAGGTTGGCATCCGCAGGTTGGACTATGCAGGTTACACGAGCAGGTTGACTAAGGAACAGGTTGACAGATTGATCTAACTAGGTACAAGGTTGCACTACCAACCTTGATCTTTACATGGAGCAACCTGTCCGAGTTAAGCTTGACTGATCCAAACACAGAGATCAGTCTGTTCCTATCAATCCTATAATGAAGTCATATAACTAAGTGCGGTTTCTAATAACATCATCAAAACTAAACTAAACAGGGTTCCCAACAGAAGTGCCTTTCAATGGCCTAAGATTAATCTCTCCCTCCTTAACCCCGGAGGTGCTGGGTTGAAATGATGTCTCAGAATTTGACTTTTGAGTATCATCTTTTCCTTGGGCTGATGGTTCTGTTGATACCACCAACTTAGGACTCATGCAAGAGGTATTTGAATCCTCTGCTATCTTTATAGGGGCCGGCAACCGAAACTCTTCTTTTTCCAGTTTCGAACTGGAAGCCTGAAGGATTGGCTCTTGGATTGCGTTCCAACACTGTGTTTGTGCTAGCGCGCATGCTCGGATTCTATTGGTGACTTTCGTCTTATCAATAGATTGTATTTTTCTGGCTTGTTCAGCCTTTAGAATACACTCGTCCCATTCCCTTATAAGCATTTCAAGATTTTCCCTGAGATGCTTCTGGGCTATCATGATAGAGCTAACTTCAGTTGGCTCCATCCCTTGTCAGAAAATCTACAAGAACATTTTCATAAGATTTTATAATGACAATATTGTTGGGAACCTTTTCT
>CM038115.1:23668957-24232929 GCA_001642375.2 Mentha longifolia
AAACTGGAAAGCTGTGAAGAGCTATCACCGTTTGAAATACAACTCTATCAACTACACTGAATATCAACAATGATAGTAGTGAGAGTGTGGATTGTGTTCTAGTAAGACAGATTCTAGAAAGAATAGAAATCTTCAAAGATCAACACTTGGGAAAGCTCTTGTAATTTCGAGTGTTGATTGTGTGAATGTTTGGCTTGAGATTTATGCAGAGTTTCAGCTTGTAATTTGAGTTTCCCGTATCTTCTTTCTTGAATGTCTTGAGGTATTTATAGAGAAGCATTTGTAATAGAGCCGTTGTGTGTGTCAGGATGAGCAGAGCCGTACACTGACACAATTAGTCGTTGAGTTGAGGACAGGTTCCTTAGTCACAGCTCGGGTTGGACTTTGCAGGTCGAGCTTCCTATACCTCTATCTATCTTCAGTCTGTAACCTTCGAATGAGATCTTCAAGTATGATTAGGACAGGTTACATAGACAGATTACATAGTGGAACAATATGACAGGTTTGAGCAGATTAGGTACAAGGTTGCACTTCCAACCTTGACCTTTACATAGCAACCTGTTTTAGTTGAGCTTGACTGATCCAAACACGGAGATCAGTCTGTTCCAATTAACGTCTATTGACTAAGTGTGGTTTCTAACAACATTATCAAAACTATTGAAGGGTTCCCAACATTAATTTTTAAGGTATTATAATATAAAACAATCGAACAAAATCGAACAAAATAATGCTAAAGTGAGCAAACGACGATAGGTGTCCACGTATGATGCTCACAGGAGACGAGTAACATATCATTATTCCTTGTATATTGAGATAAGTACATGACCGTGAATGAAATTGAAGACACAATTGTTTCCTTTAGCAATACAACTACTTTTTCCCGATATAAAAATTAAAATCAATTGAGTTGAGGATTTCAACGACAATGACAATGAAATCATCGTGGCCTCCTATGTTTCAAGTGCAGATCTAAGAATGCATTTTCAAACAATAATTCAAGTTCAAATTCGAATAAAAATAACAAATAAAAATAGTCCGGTGATGGCGATTCATGAGGAGACACAAACAAGGAATATCTGATGCGATTGGCATGTGTGTGGATAATTGCATTTCCTTTGCCAAAAATAGTCATAATCCGATTTCCAAAGTTGAAAATTTGAGACAGAAATACCTAAATTGTAAATAAAAATGAAATTGAATAGTGATGCTATCTCCTTGCAAAATATAGATGGTATAGATTAATACGTAGTATATTAAAAAAAATTGAGATTCACAAAATGTATGTTATTATATTAAATGATTTATTCCAAATTATGATGGATTATATCTTATTGGTTTTTCCCTGTACTTTGTTGAATTACAAATTTTCTCTTTTAAAGAGTTTATCAAATAATAATAATAATAATAATAATAATAATAATATAATAATAATATAATAATATGGGAAAAAGAAAGGGTTTCACTTTTATGAGGCTAAATTGGAATTTTAGCGAGTTGGATGCATAGATGTGGAAATATTTTGGAGTCATATGTTTGCTAAATTTGGCTATTGCTACTTATTAAAATGGGGCCAAATTGGTCCTTCTCAAATTAAAAAAAAAAAAAGAAAATAAAAGAAAAACAAAACAAAACAATTTGGTCTTTGCTTTTTTTACAAAAAGGATATGAACACATTTGCACTAGGTGAAAAGGGAATCTTGTCTTGAAATTACATAGTTGACCCCGTCGTTCTATCAGTTTAATCAAAACTATACTCAATTAAAATTAGTTTAAAAATATATAAACAGATCAAAATAGTGACATGACATGAGTCGATATCTTTTGTAAACCAAAATAATGCACAGCTAATATAAATTCAATGGGTTTGCATATAATTTTGGGGCTTAAATAGTGACGATGACCTTGACTAATGTTACAAAATTATACTATTAAAATTTCCTGATTTTCTGAATATTTGAACTAGTCAATTATTTATTTATATAGATGTGTTTATTTGGTCTTCAGCATGCACCCATAAGTCGTGACGCAGCCCAGTCACTATAAAGAAGGCTAGATTCTTATTTTTTATTTTTATTTTTATTTCTATTGCTTCTATACATGTAACATTATTGTCTTCTGGCATTGTATTTATTGCATGAATATATAATATTACATATAGATCTTTATAAAAAATTCCATGTATGGTAAAGTCGCTTCATCTTCATATATTACTTTTCTTAAGAATTCTTGTGATTACAAAGTAATACCAAATAATTGGAGTGTTTTTGCATATTTTCATAATAATGCATAATAATCATTTCCTGTAAATCAAACAATTAATACAAACATTTAAGCTTTAATTTGATATAAAAGTACAAAATCATTTCAAGAAAAGTAGTGCAAAGCACAATCGATTGACATTGACGTTGAATATTCTCGAGTTATACTAAGTCATGTTAATTTAATTACTCGCCAAACGGCTAAGAAAGCCATTTAATTAATTCAGTTATAAAATCATTAATTTATTTAATTATTTCCCAGTGGGATCTAGTTGGCCAGCGCTACTCAAATTATCATTATTACCCTTTTGTTTATTCCATTTTTATCACTACAATTTTATTTTGATAATATCTGTATTCAATTTTATTAATATTAACCAAAGAAAAGAAGAAAAAGAAAACTACTTGACATTATGAACAAGTTCATGCTATTTAATCATTTTTGAAGAAAGCAAATAATATCAAAATATTCAAAGGTAACTCTGAGAAAAATAATACTAATATCAAAACAAAAGTAAAAGTGCAAAACCAAGAAATGTGAAAAATAAAATAAAAATGTAAAACTGATTCTTTTTTAGCGTGTTAATAAAGGGAGCATGTGAATTATGGTAACCAAAAAAAAGTGTGATTGGATTATACAAATATTTTTCAAGTCCAGCTTTTTTAATTATAGTTTATTAGGTATGGTTAGCTTCATTATGTTAATTGTTTTTTTTTAACGGAGCTTCATTATGTTAATCGTTAAATTACTACTTTTGTATAATTAATATCTTCGACATGTGCATTACTAAATGTGGAATGTTTTTTTTTTTCTTGAATATACTTATAAGTTCTGAATTAAAGCCACGAATTTCTCCTAGTTAGATATCCTGAAAAAGAAAAAGAAGAAAAAAACATGTAAAAGTCATTGAAAATTCCCATCCAAAAATATTAAATAAAAAATTAAAGGCGGAAATGCCTAAGACAATTATGCCATACCATCACCATTTATGGAGCAAACATACGGCAAAAATTGGCCGTTACAGCCAATGATCTTTAACTTTATTAAAATCTATGTACCTAATTAATTATAAATAACAATAAATTTACATAATTTCTTCTCACCAAAACCCCATGTGGTTTTTATAAATCTATTTTGTTTCTCCTTCTCAACAAAAAAAAGGCCGTTTCATTAAATCAAGAAACCACTCCACGAATGCGATGTGCGAACTTGATTTGTTTAAGTTGATCAAGTCATACGCAGCAGCTGCTGATCAAGAGTCTTCGGCCGTTGTTCTCTGAAATGGGTGAGTTTTGTTTTCTCTGTTGAAGAAGTTCAGCTATGGTCCTATGGAGGAAGCTATCTGAATTTTGAGCTGATTGTTTTTATTATTACCGTCGATTTTGTTAGTTTTTTCAACAGTTTTGCGACTTTTAAGAAGTTTTTTGAATACCCTTTTGATTAGGCGTGTTGAAGTTCTGATCTTTCTTCTTTTGTTCTATAATAATTTGTGAATGATTGAGTAGCTGGAGTAGTACGAGATGATTTTGAGGTCTACGAGAAAAGGGGTGGAGCATAAATTGAAGTAAAATTGAGAAGCATGAAACTTGAATCTTTCCAAACGGAGAACAAATGAATGTAGTCTTTTTTGTGAATTCTGCGTAAAGACAGGATGCAGCCGAAAGCGATGATCTTTGATCTTGTTTGTATACAATCTTTGATCCTGTTGTCATGTGACGAATCGTGTGCCTTAGGGTTTGTTAATTTGTTCTAGCATCAGTTATTATGATGTGTTGAGAAATCAAGCTAGTTCCATTTTGATCTATTTTGACAAACACATGCATTGCCATGAAATTAAACATTTTCATAACCATTTAATAGTGATGAATTTTGTATTATAGCTTGGTATTTTGATGCAGACTACATAGTTCCCTCATATAAATGACCTTTTAGGAGCCATTTGTTTTGGGTGATAGCTTGGATCGATAGAAATAGAATAGGCTAATCTATCAAATACTTTGATGGATTGAGCAATTTTGAGCTTGTTGGATCATTTAACGTCCAAATATGAAATCCTATGTGGAGTATTATATAACCAAATCATCACTCATAGTAAACGCCCTCTTAGTATATTGCAGTGATCAAAATATCTGTCGAAGCGCTGTTGTTATCCACTTACTCCTATTTTCTCTCTCATTTGGCTTGCTTCTTTTCCATCTACAGCTACGGTGATCATAGTACATTTTCTGCAAGATGTTCAGGTCATCTTTTCCTGATAAAAGGCCAAAGGATGGTTCGGAAAGCTGATCTGGTTATTATTGGAATCTCTGTTGGCCTGGCAGTGGGAATAATTATAGCTTCTCTTGTATTTTTTGGCATTCGATGGTATAAGAAACGTGCCCATCTTCGAAGATGTGCAAATGATCGTTCTGCTTCTACTCTTCCAATACGTAGAAATGGCTTAAATGCAAGCATCGATTCTAGTGCATCTCTTTCAGATTCTATGACTAAGGGGTCTGATCAACCTGTACAGAAACCCCAAAATTCTTGGTGGAATAATCCTAGCAAAGATCGTTTTGCTTCTGTATCCGGAATTCTAAGATATACCTACAAGTATGTAATCTAGATAATTTATCTTCCGTTATCATTCATACATTGTTTCTCAATTACTACTCTCCTGGGATTTTCCTTAATGAAGTATATTAACAACTACCCATGCTAGTAATTGGCGGATGTTGCATGATGAAGTAATTCTTTGCAATTTCTGGAAAAGGGTAGGATTAAAATGTGGAATTGGGGTTGATAGTGCTTAAATAAGAGACGAAGAGATTGAGGAGTGGAGAGATATCATGTTGGTAGCTGAATTGGCTCCTTAACCATAAGTTCTTATCATACTCATATAGTAATATTGCTGTCGAATATTTTTAGTTTTTAAGAAGTGGAGCTTCGTACCCTCTTCTAGAATCAAGTCTTCATAATTCTCTCATGCTTTTTGGTTATGGCATTTGATTCAAAATTGAAGTTATATACGTTATTTGATATACGTCCATGTGCATATCCAGGGACATTCAGAAGGGGACGCAGAACTTTACTACTATTCTGGGACAGGGTTCTTTCGGCCCTGTGTATAAAGCTACAATGCCTGCTGGTGAAGTGGTTGCCGTGAAAGTTCTTGCATCAGATTCGAAACAAGGGGAAAAAGAGTTTCAAACTGAGGTAAATGCCAATGCCCTTGACAGTTCACTTACCTCATGGATTATTTATGGAACAAAAGGAATGAAATCTCTAGCAAATCATTAATATTTCTTTGAAAAAGTATTAGAAAGAATGCCAGCAGTTGAGTTCTGGATTTTCTGAGTGAACTTTGTTTCTGAGTTTGAACTCAGTGTTGGATTGAATACTTTTAAGAGCTCGTGATGTCGAGAGTACAGTGTGCATTTACTTGGTGTAATCTTGCACTTGCAGATTAGTTCAACTTATTGATCTTATTATATTTTTCTATTCTTCTTTTCAGGTTTCTTTGCTGGCTAGGTTGCATCATAGAAATTTAGTGAATTTAGTTGGATATTGTGTTGATAAAGGGCAATACATGTTAGTATACGAGTACATGAGCAATGGAAGCTTGGAGAACCTTCTATATAGTAAGTTAGTAAGTGGAGATATATGGTCTGCTAGGTTATGCATTTATTGTTATAGTTCTTGAAGAGCTTTAAGTTTTAAATCATCACTTATTGCTTCTTACTTCATCTCTATAGCTAATCATGAGATTTTCGTTTCTCAACTGCTCTCTCTCTCTCTCTCTATCTCTCATATTGCTTCTGAAATTAATATGATGTCATCATATATGCTCAGATGATGTGGAACGAGTGTTGAGTTGGGAAGATCGACTTCAAATCGCACTAGGCATTTCACACGGCATTGAATATCTTCATGATGGGGTAGGCTGAATGATGTGATGATTATATAATGACTTTTTCTGTTTTGTAACTTTTCATCACAAATTTATTGGATTTCTTGGAATAGGCAGTTCCTCCTGTCATACATCGAGATCTGAAGTCAGCTAACATATTGTTGGATCATTTCATGAGAGCAAAGGTAAACATGTATGAATACAAATTCTTCTTTCTATTTCGTTCAATTTTAGTTTTCGTCTGCTATGAAAGGAAAGTTGCTGCTATAGCTTGAAGAATAGGTGTTCCTGGTTCATGAACAATGGCAGTACGTAGGGATTAGTATGGAGGTGTGCATCAACTTAAAAATTAAAGTACTAATAATTTTGGGTATAATTCTCAGTTCTCTCATTTCTAGCAAGTTTTGTGAGGATGAAATCTATATACAATGGGAAAGGCAAGTTGAATACTTTTGAGTTTACTATAGAACAAAAGAAAGAAGTAAAAATGAAATTTGAGAAACACAAAGATAACATATTTAAGGCTTAAGCTTGAAATTGATTGTATTCTTTACCTCATATTTAAAGCTAGGACTTGGAGATTAAAAAAAAAATCTGCATCTATCACATCTCCTTGTTTTTTCTCATGTTATCAATATACCATGCAAAATATTTGGAAATTCCATATGCAAGTAAGATTGATATATTCCAGGGATTGTGTATTCATATAAATTTCTTCCACAGGTGGCCGATTTTGGGCTGTCGAAGGAAGAGGCTTATGACGGCCATAACTCAGGCCTGAAAGGTACATACGGGTACATAGACCCCGTTTATATATCCACAAACACTTTCACAACTAAAAGCGACGTGTACAGCTTTGGTATAATACTCTTCGAGCTCATCACTGCTATCCACCCTCACCAAAACTTATTGGAGTATGTCAACCTAGTAAGACCTACGTACTCCCTCACCTGAATTCTCTAACAAATCTGCTTCTTTTTCTCGATTTTCTTACATATTTTCTCTACTTTCTCCTCTTAGGCTTCTATGAGCCCGGATGGCATAGATGAGATAATTGACACGAAAATGACAGAGACATGCAGCATCGAAGAAGTGAGGAATTTCGCCAAAATTGCTCATAGATGCTTGCACAAAACACCTAGAAGGCGGCCTTCGATGGGAGAAGTTTCTCAGGCAATTGTGAAGATAAAGCAGCAGAGGAGGCGACTCGTGAAGGAAGACACGATGTCGTTTGCAGGAGAAGATCTGTCGAGGGCCGTGAGTCGAATAGAACTCCAACAGTTGGAGTTGAGAAGAATGGCTAGTATTGAAGAGAGGCCAAATGAATGATTTTGAGCTCTGCTTTATTTGGAGAAAGTTGTAATCTTTAGTCACTCTAGAGTTTTAGGGCTGCTAACTGAGTTCTTCAGTTATATATAGTTCTTTTTTTATTTTATTTTTTTCTCTAAATTGTGAGTGACCATTATCTCTTTAGCTATAGAATGACAAAAGATGGCAAGATGCAGTATAGCTTCCGTTGTTTATTGGTTCTTTTTTTTTTTTTTTTGGCCTTTAACAAAGACTTTCATTGAAAACTATATACAGAGAAAATATCAGAAATACCTGGAATCCTCCAACAAACCACAACGAAAAAAAGTGGAAATCAGTAAAATCACAAATTGGAAGATCAAAATATTACTCGGCCTAAACCATGTTGCATTTTCTCAAGATACTATCCAACAATAAGATTCGCCTAACATAGTTTCTAAAATTAAAAAAAGAAAAAAAAAAAAGAAAAAAAAGAAGAAGGTTCAAATCTGTACAAATGCTCATACCAAAATTGAAAAAAGAATTGTATCCTCCCCTACCTGCAACCATATACACACGAGTTGTGTGAGATCAACAGAATCCTACGCCAGCATTAATAATATATCCACAAAAATTGTCAAATGTCTAAAGCCAGGCATTCTTGTGGGTTGCTATAGAAGTAATCTTCCTCCTTTGGTTTATCTGAAATCGTAAATCACTTCTTCGGACTCCCAACTCGATTTTCATGGGCCTGCTTTACGTGGGATGAGAACTCGTCCCAACTCAACTTGCCTTTCTTGTATTCATCAATCAAACCAACCAAAATTCTCCTATTGAGTAGGATTGTCTTCTTGAAACCTAAATACCTAAAAAATCACAAAGAATTCAGTGAAAAAGGGGATTAAATGAACAAGAAATCAGAATGAAAATGCTGTGTGCATTGTTCTTGAGCAAGAACGAAGTTTAAACCAGATTATGTGCTGTTGAAATGTCGAGAACCGACTAACGAAAACAGTTAGTAGCTTTGGTTTACTAAGAAGGAAGATACAGCTAAGCAATGACAAGAAAAAGAAGGTTAGAATAGTGAATACACACACCTGCGGTGTCCTTCTACGACTTTAGCCATATTTCCATCATATGTGGGAACGAAAACATCACTCTCCAAAGAAACAAGATAATCCAAAGCTGCCATCTGTGATGAGTGATTCTTGAAAAAAGATAAATCTGAGGGTTCCAGTAACGTCTCCTTTTTAACCTGTTTCAAGATTCAAAGCCATGATCATAAGCAACTTTATAGATACTTCAGCGAATATACTATACTGTTGTGAAGGCCGCATAATCAGGTTTAGAGCATGATCCTTTACTGACCAAATTGGGAAATGCATTAGCCAAACTTCGCAGTCGCCTTTTTCCACCGTAAATTTCTCCAGCAGCTATGTATATTTGAACATTAGGATCAATACCAAGTGCTTTCAGCACTAGAGCAGTTTCTTCAGGCGTCAAAGGGCATAGACCTTCTTTCCTTTTAAGGTCAGGATCTATTACTTTCTCCTTCCACCAAGGGTTGGAATATCTAGTTATGTAAGGTTTTTCACAGTCAGTAACAGAATACTTCATCTTTCACTTCTTGTAAAAAGAATATAAAATTACCTCATTGCAGTCAGTTCATTCACTTCGTCGGTGTTGCAGCCTTGAGTACAGCCAGAAAAGGACAACATATCCATTTCATATCTGAGGTGGAGAACCAAGAATGGGCCCTTTTGTCTCAGAATCCTGATCACTTTTCTACCCAACTCCTCTATTTGGGAAGTAAATCTCAGAGCACTAAAATTTACTTTACACCGTAATTTCTGAATTTCCAGTGGTAATCCATTGTTGGCAAGGCGAGCATCAGTTTTATTCAAGCGTACGACTTTATTCCTTTTAAGAAGAGGCAGAATCTGACAATCAGAATATCACCATCATGGTAAGAACTAAGAACTCATTCATCCTACAAAAGTTTAAAAAAAAAAAAAAAAAAGTGAAAAACATTAGAACCTGGTGATGATAGTAAGAAATATTTGACCAGCTAACAGGAGGTAACTCATAGAACATTCCACGCTCTACTCTCCGTTTAAGTCTAGGTGGAAGTTCTTTCAGTATCCGAACCTCATCCCTCAAAGATAAAATAAAGTGATCAACATCGAAAATATCCTGGAAATCACTGCAGTAACAAAAGAAAAATATGATTAAAGAATGGACTACTAATGTTAGATTCGAAGCAATTATGTGATATAGTAATTTCTATTAACCTTGGATCAGCCCAAAACGACGTTTTATCCAATTCAGGTACAATAAGAGTGATGTTAAGATGTCTAGCTATAGAAACCATATCACATATCTGTAAAGGAGAAGATAGTAGCAATTCAGATTAGAAGAAACCAGGCAATTATAACAAATTTGTTCTCAACAACAAACTACAAAAAAACTCACAGCTGCTCGCATTTGGTTGAGTCCTCCATTGCAAGAAACCACAAGGTAACCATTATTGTTATACACTCCTGAAAGAGATCAGAGTCAGATCATCAAGCTAATCTAACACAACACCCTTAATCATCAAAAAATGGAAATAATCACTACAACAGTCACTTCATAATAGCAAGGAAGATTTCATAAGCATAACAATCAGCTAGAGATTCATAAAATAAAAACGCACTTCTATCAAGAAAGCAAAGCTAATAGTACATAAAACAAGACATAAACAACTAAAACACATAAGAATCAAGAAACTATTCCAATGTGAATAAAAAAGGAAGAAGAAACTCACTCTTAGGGGGAAGATGAGGTCTTTTGGGTTGAAAAGAAGATACATTGTTAGTTGCAGCATGCATTATGGGAGGAGGATTGGAGCAAGAAGGCCAACTCTTCAACAACCTAGGCCCCCAAACTTCTCCAACTGCCACCAATTGAATAATAGATGTCCATATTAATAATGTAGTGAATAATCTCAGACTCCATAGCTTCATTCTAGCATGAGAGAACCTCAAATACATGCTCTCTGCAACTTCTTTTTCACCCAAAATATTCATGCCCACATCCCATCGACTATTATTCTCATCTCCATCTCCCAATTTACACATTTTGATAGCCCTCAAAACTTCATTCCAAGATTCTCAAGAACCTTCAATATGGTAAAGTCCAGATGCTTATTATCAAAGAGGAAGTGAAAATCTAGCGCTGGATGAATGTGGTAGAGAGAGAGAGAGATTGTTAACTGAAAGATGCTAAAATCTTATCAACGACAGCAGAATATATAGCTCAGGGAAAAATAAAAATAAAAAAGAAAAAAAAAAGAAGAAGATTTTGAATAATCTGAAGCTGTCTTTGCGCAAAACAAGGCGAATCTAAATTTGTTGAAACTGGTATTAAATGCAATCGCCTCGAGAAATCAAGATTTTTTCCCAATTAAATTTACAACTCATTAAATCTTGATTGCAACAACAGCCCGCAATTCTTTCTTCCCATTAAAATCCAGCCACAATGCGAAACTTCCACCTAAATGTAGAACACACACACACAGAGTGAAGCGCGCGTTTTTATGTGAGAGCATGAAGCAGCGGCAGAAATCTTGAAATTTGAATGAACCGAACGACTGAGATATCAATGGCTGAGAAATCGAAAGACCCTCCTCGAGAAATTAGGATTCCGGCGAGATTTTCGCAGAAATCCGGCGAACGGTGAAGTGATGAAGAGCGGTTGATGGAAAAAGTGACGGGTTTTTAAAGAGAGGAAAAACTGAAAGTGGCAGTAGTTACGGTCGGTGCAAAGCAATACTATTTCTTTATTTTAATACTCCGTATATATCTATCTATATTTATTTATTTATTTCTATTGATTCTTTTTAATTACGAGTACTACTCAAAAAATACAATCTGCTCCCTAAAAAAAAAAAAAAAACAAAAACAAAAAACAAAAACAATCTGCATTGGATGAGGACGAGCCGTAGATTTCGGGACTATAGTTCTATTTAATTGCTATTCTTTCAAGTATAATCTCTATTAAGATTTGCTTTTGGAGATTAGAGGAAATGAGATTTTAGAGAAAGGGATAGGATTGATAAATACGATACAGATTATAATCATATAATATGGATTTTTTATAAATTAGTGTAGTCAACTTAATTTGTTATACAAATTACAATTACAATGAAATGAGATGAAAAATATTCAAATTTCATTCGATATAGATTTTATACACTTAATTAATATTTTCGCGGTTGACATGGTAATGATATTTTTAAGAATAATTATTATAAATATATCTTAAAATAACTCTAAAAAAACTAAATCATATTTGAGGAGCATTTCTCATATACCGACCTATTTGAAGGAAAATTGACCTTTTTTTTTTTTTTTTCAAAGATTTATTTAGATTAAAAAGAACTATTTTGAACAAGTTAATTTTATAAGGTCTGCGTTCTCTTTAATGCAAAATAGAAAAATGTGCGATAAGAAAATGATAAAATATTGTATCCCTTCATTGGCTTTATCAAAAGTTCTCGGTAGAAAAAAATAAAAAAACATTATCACTCTAAATAGTAAGAAAATATTAGGTCTACGGAAAATTTTCCCTCCTGGGAAATTATTCATCAAAGAAAATATAAAAAAAAGAAAAAATTATGCAAATTTATTCTTTTTCCTTCGTTTCCATAAAATAAAAAATAAAAAAGAGGCATAAAACATCTTTTCCCTCTTATTAGGGTAAAGCCTCGTCAATATTTTAAATTTGTTTTTCTTGTGGGATTGAGATATTTCATTTACATTTATTTTTATTTTGAATTGGTGGTGGAAAATTTTTATTCATGTGGAATGGGAACGTGGAATATATGAATGAATTCATATGCAGTGTAGTGCTATACATTTAGGGGTCTCAAAACTCCAAGCTATCTATCAAATATAATTCATTAAAATACAAAATTATTATTAAAATCTACTTATATATAAAATAAAAATTAGGGATTAAACTATGATCAAATCATTTTTAAAGAGACTCGGTCTGATTTAATATGTGCTAATATTTTTGTTCATGTGGGTAGAAACATAATAGTAATTGTTATACACATGTGAAAATATGTTGCTTTCGCAAAAATATACTAGGTGAAACATTAATAATTTTAGCTCGTGGCAAGATAACTACAATAACTCAAATTTTAAAATGTTTAGAGGGTACAACAAGTACAACTAAAACTCTAAATATAAGGTATCTACTCGATTTATCACGTCAAAATCAATAAAAGAATTACAAGGTTTCTTCTTCTTCTTCTTTTTTTTTTTTTTTTTTTTTTTTTTTTTTTTTTTGGGCACTGATTAAATTTTCTCTTTTGGGGTAAAATGATTTACTGCCTGATCAAATAGCAATAAAGTAGTAATAAATACTAACAACGTAGAATTATTAAATGTGGTTGATCTTAGTTTCAATTCCTTGAATTTAAGATCTCAAGATGTTTGTAATAATATTAACGGCAAAGTAATTATCCATACTCAGATAGTAATTAGATTTAATATAATTATATTAGGTGTTGGATTCAATATCAAAATTTTCAAATATTATATCATGACCATTTTACAGTACTAAGATATAAATTTGTAAATTGGGTTTTCACATTAGATAATTAAAAAATATAGTACTCCATCCGTCTTTCATTTAGTGAACCAAAATTCTGGGCACAGGTTTTTTTGCATTTTGATGATATAGTAATAAATTAATGTGTTAAAGTGTTAAAATTGAATAATTGTGGGTTCATCTAATTTTTTTAATAGTATTAAAGTGTTAAAATGTTAAAATAGAGTGATAAAGTATTAAAGTGATTGTGGGGTCTACGACCTAAAATAGAAATGTTCAGTAAATGGAGGACGTCCCAATATAATAAGAGTGTCAGTAAATGAAAGACATATGGGTAGTATATACTATTTTCCGATTCTAATCCACTGAAAGATTGAAGTAAAAGAGGGTTTTTTTTCTTAACTCGAATTACGTGTCAAATTTGTGTCAATAATAAAAATTAAAAAAAAAAAAAAACGATTCCAATTTCGGTTGGACAAAATAATAAAATAGTAAAGTCTAACGTTTTCACCTGTTCTTCTTTTGGTTATGTATTAGTTAAATTGTTTAGTGTAAAATCCCCCAACTCCACTTTGTTTAACATCAGTCATACTTGTTTCTAAAATTCGATAAGAACATTTTTAATTAATTATATTGATTAATGATTATTTTGAGCCTATGGACTAACTTTGTACTATTATATACATCTATTATTCAAACAATTGATATGAAATACTCCGTATTAATAAAATGTCAAGACTCTTGTTTGATTCCAAGTCAAGTTTTAGGTAAAACATCAACAAATGAAGGGGAAAAACCGTATGCTTCTTTATTCTTGAAATTAATAACGCAAACTGGTCTCGCACTAAGTGGTTATTATATCAATTTCAAGAAGTGCGCTTTATTTCATACCATATATATTAATAAAGAAAAATAGTATATATTTATTTAGAAGGAAAAAAAAATGTATATATATCCCATTAACTTTCATAATTTCATTCCTTCAAATGACATTAGGGATGGCTGTGGATCCTGGACCCGGTCCAGGTCCGGGAGTCCAGATCCATTTTTTAGGATTTGAAGTGCTAAAATTTTAGACCCGATGGATTCGGGCCGGATCCGGACTTCACTTTTTATTTCCAGATTTAGATCTGAAATTTTATTTTTGAGATCCAGATTCGGTCCAGATCCGGCCTAAGGACCCGGATAATTTATTCTATATATTATTTTATAACATTCTACTAATAAATATCTATATCTACTTAGTTATTCTAATTAGATCTCAAACCCTAATAAATATATTTTTAATTTGAAAGTTCGATGCCTAAAATATGGATATGTTTCATATTTTTTTCGATATGTTTAAGTGAATGACACTTTTTATTAGCAAGTGGATTATTGGTATTAGAAAATTCTTGACAGTTAGTGTGTGTAAAATTATTTATTTTGATGCAAATCAATTCATTTATGGTTGAATTTTTTATTTTTATTTTATTTTTCGTTCTTTTTCTAAGACATTTTTTAGGTGATAATTACGGATCTGGGTCTAGACCCGAGATCCGCCAAATCCAATAGATCTGGATTTAGATTCAATTTTTTTAGACCCGATAGATCTGTGTCAAATTTGGACCTCGTGTTAAAATTCTGAATCTTAATCTGGACCAAATCTGACCCGGCCCAAATCTGACCCATTGCATTCCCTAATTGACATTGCACATGTCAATAGTTAAAAAAGAGGAAGAGAAAATAAAATAAATAATACGTAGATTTTTTTACTAAAAAAAAAGTGTCACGTGTGGTGTCCGTATTAGCTGGGGTAGTAGTTGGATCATATAACTATTACTACTTCCCATTTTTTTACATATTCTTTTTGAGGTAATTCTTTTCGTTATTATTAAGTGGTAAATGAAACTGAACCATAATTTCAGAAATGTCTTAGACATTTTATTCACATAATTTATGTAAGCTCAAGATTCATTTTCAATATCATATTTTAAACAATACTGTATGTTATCAATTAAAACATTTTTTTTCTCATTGAAGACATATTATCGCATATAAGTGAGATGAAAAAATAAAATAAAATAAAAATGGATACACTATAGAGAATCACGACAAAATTATCTTAGTATGACAAACAATTGTCGATATTTCCCCATGTAGTGTAACACAAAATTTAATGATTTGGACTATATATCTTTTATAACCTAAAGCATGATTGGAATGTATAGATAAATGTAGAATAAAAGTGGTTGAAATTCAAATATTGTTATGTGTTTTGGAATTTGCACTTTGCCCCTCAAATATTTAGTTTTGCAATTATTTGGCCATGTCGAACTAATTTTACACAATACTTTATATAAACAAGACATTATGATATAACTTGGAGAAATAGAGAAATTTTATGCAAAAATATTGAATCTTTGTTTTTTTTTTTTTTTTTTTTTTTTGTTATTCATGTACATATAAATGAAATAATAATTGTAGAATAACGTAAAGCAACTGTATACTCTATTCGGCAGTTTTTTACCGAGTTAGTTTTTGTAAAATAATTAATAGATGTAAAATTAAATACTAGCATCTTAAAAATTATATCGAATGTGAAATGATCTCAAACTTTAGAGTATGACTAATTTCATTTTCATCCCCTCTTACTCGCTGTGTTAATTACTAGATGTGGATTTATATATATATATATATATATAAAAATCAATTGTATGTGTAGTTCTGTTTTAGAGGAAATAAAAACATCAATAAGTCATCCTTCAAAGCAAAGTCTATTTAGTATTTTGAAAGGAGCCAAAAAAAAAAAAAAGGCACCACCGTTTTTCTAAAATTTGCAAATATAAATTAAGGAACAAGAAATTAATGATAAAAAAACATTTAAAGATATCAAACTAATATTTTCCTATTTTGAAGGGCCTAAAGTGAAAAACAAACCCAATAATTTATTTTTAATAGACTTGTGAAGAGGATTTGTACAAGTTTGGATGTTTCGAAGGTGACGAGAGCCCGTGAGTATTTCGAATTGAATTTGTCATATTTGGGTCGACATTGTACAATTCTTTTTGATAATATCTTCATAAATTTCCTATAATTACAATGATTGAATCCCACTTGTTGTAATTATATAATTATACTCCTTCCGTCCTGATAGGATACGGCCCATCTCCTAAGTCCAAACATCATGCCCAATTATAATTGGGTCCTAACAGTTAAGCTCAATTTGTACAGCTCGGCCCAACTAAGAATAAGAGACTTTTTCACCAAGGCAATCAAGACTCCTACATCGACTACAACTCAAACTCCAAGAGATATATAGAAGCTCGGTGTCTATCCACAAGAGGAGGGTCACGCCAAAGAGTCCAAATAGGATAGTCAAATTCCATGTAATGACCTAGGGGCTTAGAATAGATTGAGAGGGGAGAACAATCTTGTAAGCAACACACACATACTAGCAATAATATTCATCCTCTCTTTTTGCTCCGTGGACGTAGATTTATTCCGGTAGATCGAACCACGTAAATCTCTCGCGTTCCATTATTTTCGTGTTCGTTTATTCCTTGTCAACGTTCATTAATTGCCTACGAAAACAAGATCGATCACTGGCGCCGTCTGTAGGGAACCTAAATTTGTGATTTCCGGTCAAAAGTTTTCTGGGTAATTTGCCGTTATGACAAGGCCAACATGATCAACCGCCGTTGCTGCCGCCGCCAACAAGGAAAAGGAGAATCAACAAACTGGGCAAGGTACTGCGGCAGCCGAAGCCAGCCAGGCGCAAGATCAGAATCCTGCAACACACCGGCGACCTGGGAAGGAACACGCAAGAAGCCAAACTCCCGACAGACACGTTCAGCACGTGCCGTTGGATGAGCATGGCAAGCCAATCTATTCAGAAGGTCACAATAGCAGCCCAGAGGAGGACGACGTCCATCTCCAACCGGACGAATTCGATGGTGCTGTCAGGGAGTACCTCGCGCACAATAAGCGAGATTTCCTCATGTTCGCCAAATAATAAAAAACTCTTAATCGTGAAAAAGGCCAACCTTCGCGCAACGATGATAGAGAGCGCGAAGTTACATCCAAATCGCAACCGCGATAAAAGTCCACAAGCGTCAGGATTCGTAGGCGCACAGGATGTTGGGATTCCCCCTAGGAGATTCGTTGACGATCGCCGATGTGACCGCCATCGCATCTCACCTCGCCGCGACGTCATCTCACCTCGGCATGACACCGTCTCACCTCGGCGCGATGAGGAAAATTACCAAGCAGGGAGGTTCGGCGTGTACGGGAGGATCTCTACCCCTTTCACCAACCGAATTCTTTACACTCCCCTCCCGGATAAGTACAGAGTCCCGCGTATCAAGCCATACAATAGATCGTGCGACCCGAGGAATTTCCTGTCCCAATACCAATACAACATGGTCAACCCGGGACTCAACGACGATATTTATATGTGCAAAGTCTTCCCAGAATTGCTAACAGACAATGCACGCATGTGGTTCGATAGTCTACCACCTCACAGTATCGGGTCGTACGACGAGCTGATGGATGCCTTCGAGCGAAGATTTTTCCAGAAAGCCGAGGCAAAGACCACCGCGGCACATCTACTCACCATTAGGCAGAGGCGAGGCGAGCCCATCAGTGACTTCATGACTAGATTCAACGAGGAAATTCTAAAAGTCGATCGCCTAACTGATGAGGTCCTCATCTCGGCCTTTCAGAACGCTATCCAGTCGGGTGCCCTATACAAGGAGATTGTAAAGGACGAACCCCGAACTGTGAGGCAATTATGGAGCATAGTAGATCGGTTCACAAGAGCCGACGAAGCTGACAGGCGTAAGCGCGAAGCCGACAAGGCCGAACCATCAAATCGGAAGAAGGAAGATCGGAACGACCGAGGCTAAAGTCGGCGAAGTGCCTTCGACAGGCTGCAACGTGCACCTCTGGAGTCCAGGCTCGGACCTCGGCAGAACCAGGAGAAAAGTCAATTCACCCCATTGACGAAGCCGAGGATAGAAATCTACGAACTATACATTCCCCTGTTCGAGAGACCTCGCCCTCTATCAAAAGCGGGGGGAAAACGCCGATCTAAGGAGAAGTACTGTCGTTTTCATGAAGATCATGGACAAGACACTAAAGAGTGCAGAGACCTCGCTATGGATATAGAGCAATTGGTGCGCGACGGCACCCCTAAGAGGTACCAAAGCCGTGGCCAATATGAAGCCCGACCTCAGGGCAAAGGAAAGCGCAAGCCGAATAGGGGAGGGAACAACTGCAACCCCCACGTTGATAAGAAGCCGAAGCGCGAAGATGATGACGAGGACGAGGACCAACCTCAGTTCGACGGAATCATCACCGCCATCACCGGGCTCCCCCAAGGTGCAACAAAGGCCTCTCTCAAGGCCGAGGCCTGAAGTCCCCAAACGGATGAGCCTTCCCATAAGAGGTTCAAAAAGGATGAGGCCATTACCTTTTCTGAGAAGGACCCGGTGCCAGAAAGAGTACCTCATCAGGATACAATTGTGATCAAAGCAGTGGTTGCCAATAAGCTAGTTCAACGGGTATTTATCGACAGCGGAGCTTCGGTGAGCGTCCTCTTCAAAGATTGCTTTGAAAAACTAGGGATTGAAGAGGCACGCCTCACGCCGGCACCAATCCCCTTAAAGAGCTTTGTACAGCAAGAGACACACACGGAGGGGGTCATCCAACTCCCTGTTACGGTGGGGAAACATCCGATGTCCTCCACCAAAGTGGTACCCTTCTTCGTCGTAAAAGCTCATTCACCGTACAACATTATCTTGGGCAGAGATTGGTTAGTTGCGGTGAAGGCTATATGCTCGGCGTACCATTTAACAATTAAGATCCCTTCAAAGGGAGGAGTCATCGTGGTTCGTGGCGATCAGAAACGAGCCAAGGAATGCATGCAAATTGCTCTACGAGGTGTTGGAACACCTCAGCATTCACAAGCATAGCAATTATAGAAACCAGTGTTGGAGCTGGAAAAGGTGTCCGCATCTGACGAGCTAGTAGAAGACGTCGCACTGTATCGAGACGACCCATCTAAGGTCGTCAAAGTGGGCTTTGCTGGTGGAGCCGAACTCAGAAAGCAGGTCGTCCAACTCCTAAGGGAATACAAGGATGTCTTCGCTTGGTCACCCCTCGACATGACTGGGGTCTCACCAAGTATCATCACACATCGGCTTAATATTGATCCGGGAGTTAAACCAGTTCGGCAAAAGCAACGGGTATTTGCAGCAGAACGAAGCCAAGTCATATATGACGAAGTGCATCAGCTTTTGAAGGCACAGATACTCTTCGAGGTCAAATATCCGACGTGGATTGCCAACCCGATGATGGTAAAGAAGCAAGGAGGAGGGTGGCGGATGTGTATTGACTACACTGATCTCAACAAACACTGCCCTAAAGATTGCTACCCCCCTCCCCAACATCGACAAGAAAGTCGAAGCTCTGGTCGGCCATAAGGTTTTTAGCTTCTTGGATATGTATAAAGAATACCACCAAGTCCTAATGAGTGACGAAGACGCACCGAAGACAGTCTTCATCACAGACTTCGGCATCTTCGCATACAAGAAAATGCCTTTCGGACTAAAGAACGCTGGAGCTACCTATCAAAGGATGCTCGACAAGATATTTGAGCCTCACATCGTAGAGGTGTACGTAGACGACATCGTCATCAAAAGCAAGGAGTTAGCCACTTCGGTTTACGACCTCAAAATCATCCTCGGTCTTTTACGCGAGGTAAACCTTAAGCTGAACCCCCATAAGTGTACGTTCATGGTCCGATCTGGAAATTTTTTTGGGTGTTGGGTCTCCAAAGAAGGATTGCGAGCCAACCTGTCCAAAGTTCAAGCAGTCCAAGAAATGAAGGTGCAAAAAATCATTCATGACGTGCACAAGTTGACGGGCTGTCTGGCCGCCCTGAGTCATTTCTTGTCAAAGGCCGCAGAAAAGCAACTTCCTTTTTTCAAGATCCTGAAAAAAGCGCCGGAGTTCGATTGGAAAGACGAGCATAGGTCGGCATTTGAAGACCTCAAGAAATACCTTGCCAATCTTCCGACCCTATCCGTCCCAAAGGAAGGAGAGGCCCTTTTTCTATACCTCGCGGCCTCGGACGAAGCCATAAGCGCAATATTAGTGAGGAAGGAAGGACTTCGTCAGCTACCTGTTTATTTCATCAGCCGAGCACTGAAAGGAACAGAGACGAGATACCAACCACTCGAAAAAGTCGCGTTGGCATTAGTGAATGCTGCAAGGAGGTTGTGACCCTACTTCCATGCACATCCCATACAAGTCCTAACTGACCTGCCACTTCGACAAGTGCTGACAAAACCAGAAGCATCGGGAAGAATCGCCAAATGGGCAGTTGAGCTCGGCAAGCACACGATCTCCTTTTGCCCTCGCCAAGCCATTAAAGGTCAGGCCCTAGCAGATTTCTTGGTGGAAGCTAAGTTCACAGAAGTGCCAAAGCCGACTGAACCTTCCCCAAGCAAAACCGATGCCGAAGCTCCGAAAGAACCGCCTAAAGATTGCTGGAAAGTTTATGTGGATGGGGCTTCGGGGCATTTGGGAAGCGGAGCAGATGTCATACTCCTCATCCCAGATGGACAGGAGATAACTTATGCACTTTGGTTCGACTTTCCAACTACAAACAATGAAGTGGAGTATGAAGCTTTAATCGCCGGACTTCGTCTAGCTCAGGCTCTCCAGATACGAGCTGTACAAGTTTATAGCGACTCCCAAGTCATAGTGAGTCACATGCTAGGAAGGTATGAGGCTAAAGGCGACAGAATGAAAAAGTACCTACACAAAGCCAAGACCTTACAACAGTACTTCTCGTATTTCGAGTTGATTCGCATCCCTAGGGGGAAAACAATCGAGCAGATGCCTTAAGCAAATTGGCGTCGTCATCTACAAGCTTTCCTGTGGAAGAAGTGAAACTCCAAAGTATAGACGAAGCCGAGGTCAACTTAGTAACTGACGACGAGCTGAACTGGATGACTCCTCTTCGAAATTATCTGGAGAAGGGAGAACTGCCCAGTGATAAACTCAAAGCTAGGAAAATCTTGAGCAAGTCTCCGAAGTACATTCTTGAACAGGGAGTGCTTTACAGAAGATCTTACCTCCAGCCCCTCCTAAGGTGAATAGGTCCGAACCAGGCAAATTACGCACTTCGAGAAATACATGAAGGATCGTGTGGAAGCCACATCGGAGACAGAGCACTCTCAAAGAAAGTCATGCGATGGGGATACTATTGGCCTACGATATTTCAGGATGCAGTAGACCTCGTCAAAAAGTGTCTGAAATGTCAGATACATGCGACCGTGCAGAGGTTACCACAAACCGACCTCACCAGCATGCAAAGCCTGTGGCCATTCATGTAATGGGGGATAGACATCGTCGGCCCGCTAGATAAAGCTCCTGGCCAATTCTAGTTCCTCATCGTCGCCATCGACTACTTCACCAAATGGGTAGAAGTTGAACCCTTGGCAAAAATTACTAGCAAGAACGCCCTTAACTTCGTCTGGAAGAACGTAGTGTGCCGCTTCGGCGTACCCCATATCCTCGTCTCGGACAATGGGACGCAGTTCATAGACAGAACTTTCAGGGACTGGTGTGAAGAGCTTCATATTCAGCAAAAGTTCACTTCAGTAGCTCATCCTCAAGCAAACGGCCAAAACGAAGTCACCAACCGGACGATCATCAAAAGACTTAAAGCTCGCCTTGATAAAGCCAAAGGAGATTGGGTGGCAAACTTGCCCCAAGTTTTGTGGTCATACCGCACAACTCCCTGAACCTTGAACGGAGAAACACCCTACAGTTTGGTGTACGGAACCGAAGCAGTGATTCCAGTAGAGATCGGTCTGCCGAGCCCTCGCACTATCAATTTTTCAGCCGAAGACAATGAAGAAGGTCTCCGAACCGACCTGGATCTGTTAGAAGAAAAACAAGAGCTCGCCTACATAAGAGAAGCTAAGTATAAGCAACAAGTAGCTTGGTATTTCAACCAGAGAGTTAAGTACCAGCAATTCCAAGTAGGCGACATAGTTCTTCGAAATAACGAAGTCAGCAAGGCTGCAAGGCTCGGCAAGCTAGAAGCCACATGGGAAGGACCTTACCGAGTTGAAGAAGACCTCGGCAAAGGGTCGTATAAGCTCGCGCACTTATCTGGTGAGCCAATACCCCGTACATGGCACATTACTCATTTAAAGAGATACTTTGCATAAGTGGCTGACAATAATGTTTAAGTCCATTTATTTCATCTAGGTTAAGAGTCAGGTCGTCTTGTGATTTTTGTTCTCTTTCGAATTTCAGTTTTTCTATTAATAAAGTCTTTAATTTTTCCTTAATTTGTTTGGTCCTGCATACTTCATTTTGCATGTATGAATATTACTACTCCACTTATGCATATTATCTCGCCCTTTTACTTAAAACCCTGACGAGGGTAATTTAATATCCTCTTAAGGATAAATAAACCCCAAAACTGGGGTAAAATTCAAATGCGCGTAAGGGGACCACGCCTATCGATACTTCTCGACAAATAAGGAACCTAAAGTCAATCCTCGTCTTATGACGAGGAAGAGCTACTTAAAGCCAATCCTCGTCTTGTGATGAGGAAGAGCTACCCAAAGTCAATCCTCATTTTATACATTTTATACGACGAGCTATCTAAAGCCAATCTTCATCTTATGACGATGACAAGCTACCTAAAGCTTACCATCGTTTAAAACAAGGAAAACTACCTTAGTTAAAAACGAGGATAAAAAGCTTGAATACAAGTATATAAATTTTCATTTTATTTCATAAAAAGGAAAAAGTACAATTATATCAAGATGAAGTATAACCCGAAGGTCTAGAGCCCGAAGGCTTACTGAAACTAAGCCAATCTCTGGCAAAATCCCTACCAGGGTTAAAGTTCAAAATATCATCTACACTAAGTCTACCTCTACCTCGCCATGTTGCCGCTCCCCGACCTCAGGCCCTTTGAGTCCGACCTCGGGTAACTTGAGCCCTTCGGCTTCGGCCCCGTGCAACTGCCAGCTCCCGTTCCCGATCCAAGAATTCACGAGGATGATGATCCACAATCCTTGAACTGGAGCCGGAAGTGAGCGACCTCGAGGGCCCGACTTCTTCGGAAGCAAGTCGAGTAACCAATTTGGGTCGGCGCGCCAGGGTTATCTTGTACAGTTTAGCTATTTGCTTCAGCTCGTCCATTTGTTCCTGAAGCTCCCAGGAGTTGGCACCATATTGCCCTCTATAGCCTTTGCACCAAGCCATGAGCTCTTTCACCCTCATTTCCACATCAAAAATAGTGAGCCACCAACTGGTGGATAATTGCCTCGTACTCTGTGTGTTCTTCACGGAAACTCGGCTTCTTCCTTCGCTATTTCTAGCTTCTCTTTGAGCTCGAGAAACCGAGCTTGCAGTTCGTCAAACTTCTCCTGAGCAGCAATAAGCTTAACTTTGGCCTCGGTTTGGACTTGCCCAGCTCGGCCTTTCCGCGTAAAACTTCAGTCTCATTCAATTCAAGAACTCGGGTTAAATGGGATATTTGTTCAACCATTGGAGATGCATCAAAAAGTTTGGGAGAAGACTACAGAAATACAATGAGAGATTTCAATAACGTTGAAATTTCATTAAAGCCATTTTGGCAAAAGAAAGCGCCATCCTAGTGACGACGTACTACAAGGATCTACAAAAAATAAATAAATAAATAAAAATTGAGAGGATCAACTGACCCCTCCAAGATTCTCCTCTCCTTGTTGAGACTCGGTCTCGACATTCTTCGGCTCCTCCTCAGCCCATCCCACCGGCTCTTGGTCTTGAATTCCGACCTCCTCAGCCAAGCTCGCGAATGCGGCTTCGACCTTCGGATCTTTGTCAACCGGACAAGAGCGGATGCTTTCGGCGATAAGGATAGTAGACAGCGAAGAAAGCTTTTTCACTATCGGAAAGTCCCTTATGAACTCCGACAACACCGCCGTGTACTCGCGAAGTAGCTCGTCGGACGATGTCACCTCATAACCATACTTAGACTTATCTAAGTCTGGATAGTCACGGGCAATCTCGTCAATAACTTCCGCTTTCACAACGGTGTTTAGGATTGCCGCCAGCTCAGTCGCCAGTTCGGAAAACTTCCCCGAAAGGAAGATTCTATCTGCGAAGGCGCGAAGTACCTCCCCTTGTGAGGACGCCACTTCGGCCTTAATGCCTGCCGCCTTTGCCTTCTTTGAGGCCACTTCTGCCTTCAGTATGGCCACCTCGGCCCTAGCCGTCTCGGTCGCGGCTACCGATGCAGCCTCCTACTTCTCGGCCTCTCTGGCCTTGTCTTCGGCGGTGGCATCCTTATTAGCCAAGTTCTCCTTGGCCGTCTTCATCTAGTCCAACTCCCGAGCCAATTTCCAATGCTCGGTTGCCAGATCAGCGACCACCATCTCGGCCCGCTGCAATAATACCCAGTGTTAGGTACGCAATAAATACACTCAAGTATTTCGAAGATAGAATGCACTACCTCGGCTAGTGACCTCGGCGAGTCGGATACTGGACCGGAGGCTCGGCCGCGGACAAGGGTCCCGTCAACTTCCCCGACAACGACCGTGTCGGGTGCGATACGTGGTTCCTTTCTCTAACGCAAGGCGAGTTGAAGAGGCAAGCCCAGCAACGGAGAGTCGGAAGAAGGGGATTGCCCCACCTCCAGGGTCTTCTCTGACGAGGCGGCAGACGTCGGCTTCGAAGCCTCATCAATGGGCCTCAGCCTTTTCCTGGACTTCTTAGATTTCAACTCAAAGTTCACTGCAAGACAGAACAGAAGGGGTTAGGCCGCATAAAAAAAGAACCGATGTCACACAAGACACAAAGCAGGGCCTCACCCGGATCCACCATTGAGGTAGGGTCGTAAGGGCTCAGCCCTAGCATAGCGAGCTCGGCCTCAGGATATTCCTTGGAAACGAGGCCGAGCTCTTTTAAATTTTTCTCAAGGTCACCGAAGTCCTCTCCGGTGCCTTGATCCTTTAGCTTATCTGTATTCCAGATAAATTGAGGGACCTCTTCAGATCGGCAGAAGAAGAATTTCTTCTGCCAGTTCATGTTTTTGGACTTCGTCTTTATTCGGAAGCTGCGATAAGGGGAAAGGTAATACCACCCGGAAGAACTAGGCTTTAGTTGGAAAAACCTAAGGATCAACTCTAGGGTGAGCGCGCGGGTGGCCGAAGTGACCAGCTTCGGCAGCCAGACCTACTAACTGCTTAAATGAGTTAGGCATAATCTGTCCTAGAGAGATACCGAACTTCCGTAGCAGATCGGCATATACAGAAGGAAGGGGAAGACGAAGACCGCAGTTTAAGCACTCTTCATAAACAGTAAAGAATCCGTCCGGAGGCGCACAAGCCCTATCCTCCGAACGGGGAGCGATGAGAAGAGCAGACGTCGGAAACAAAAATTTATCCGTGATTTCTCGAGTCGAAGAGACGTTCAAAATAGATGAAAAATTATTAACCTTCCCGCAGTTCGGCACGGGAGGAATCCTAACCCTACGGATAATAGGGACGGCTGAATCTACGGTATAAAACTCAATATCTACAAACGGCGACGGAATAAATGTCGTCGCCGGAGAACACAATGGGGAAACGGACTCATCACGGTTCCCGTCACTATCGCTACCACTGACTCGGGAAGAAGAGGCCATGGTAAGAAAATAACTTGCGTAAACGATGTGGATGATTCCAATGGAAAACGAGTGGCGGCGCTGCAAATCGCGAAAGGCGGAGAGAGAGAAAATTGCAGAAAATTGGAAATTTTTGAAGTTTTGGAAAATGTGATGGAATAGCGTCTCAAGGAAGTTATACCTGTTCCCCCTTTTCACCTTCCCCCCACGTCCAATCACGCCTCACTTTATCAGGAATCTAACCGGTGCATTAATTAAAAGCGACTGACGCATCCCGTGTTTGGCTTAGGCAAACGATGCTCATGCCACTTCGTCGACTTTATTTTTTGACGGGGTAAGGTATTTCTTTTTACCTCGTCTTTTGACGGGACGAGCCGAACTCTATTTCGTCAAATTTATTTTTCGACGGGGCAAGGCATTTCTTTGTACCTCATCTTTTGACGGGACGAGCCGAACTCGACTTCGTCGACTTTATTTTTCGATGGGGCAAGGCATATCTTTTTACCCCGTCTTTTGACGGGACGAGCCGAACTCGACTTCGTCGACTTTATTTTTCGACGAGGCAACGTACTTTATACTACATCCTCGCTTCTACATCTTTTTGGGGGGGGGGGATGTGATAGGATACGGCCTAGCTCCTAAGCCCAAGCATCAAGCCCAATTATAATTGGGTCCCAACAGTTAAGCTCGGCTTGTGCAGCTCGGCCCAACTAAGAATAAGAGACTTCTTCACCAAGGCAATCAAGACTCCTACATCGACTACAACTCAAACTCCAAGAGAGATATAGAAGCTCGGTGTCTATCCACAAGAGGAGGGTCAAGCCAAAGAGTCCAAATAGGAGAAGACTTTGTATCATAGTCAAATTCCATGTAATTACCTATAAATAGAGGCTTATAATAGATTGAGAGGGGAGAACAATCTTGTAAGCAACACACACATACTAGCAATAATATCCATCCTCTCTTTTTGCTCCGTAAACGTAGATCTATTCTGGTAGATCGAACCACGTAAATCCCTCGTGTTCTATTATTTTCGTGTTCGTTTATTCCTTATCAACGTTCATTAATTGCCTACGAAAACAAGATCGATCACGTCCCATTTATATAGAGATATTTTTCTCTTTGGTATGTCCCATTCACATAGAAATATTACTAAAAATAGAAAATTTTCAGCCCACTTAAAAAAAAATTATAATTAAAATATTATTTTTGAATGTGAAAATATATATTCAATTTAAAATAAAAAAAATAAAAACTGAAATTCATGTACAAATGAATAAAAATTTAATATAATCTATACACACAACTTTAACTCACTACTAATCACTCACGTCTTAATTTCAAGTCACAAAAAAATGCCTCTATATGAGGTGGGGCGGAGAGAGTACCAACTTTTGGTTAGATAGAAATCATATAATGAAATATTCCTCTTGCTTTAATAATTTTCTTGAGGTTATAATTTTTGTTTTCTCTAATTATTAATTTTAATAGATACAAAAATTCTAAACAAAAAAGAAGAAGAGAAGAAATGGTGTTTAGGGTGAATATCGTTTTTTATTATTAGCATCATATAGCTATGTGAGATTATTTTCGAAATTTGATTGAATGTAACGACAATAGATATCATTTTGCAAATTCTGAATCTTGCAAGATGCATGGTTGATTTAAGTTCTAAAAACAATTATATTAGCTTAGTTGGTCAAATTTTGCAATTCCACACTGTTTTCTTTGATTCTTTCTCCCAGTAAAATATTTTATGTAAATTTTACGTTAATTTTAAGCGTACATTAATCTTATATTTCATATCATTTCCATGATATCAATAATGCATCATGCTATATAACTATTATATATTGGAAAAGAAAAATAAATAAATTAATAGATGTAATACTACTAATACTACCTCCATCCCATTACATTAGTCTTCTTTGCTTTTTTGATTGTTCGGCATGCTTTTCCACCGAAACCTAGTACGAGTTTTAAAATATAATTTTGATGTATTCATTTTTTCACGGGGTACTATGGCTTTTCTACCGAAACCTAATACGAGTTTTAAAATATAATTTTGACGTATTCATTTTTTCACGGGGTACTATGAGTGTCATAGTACCATGTGAAAAAATGAATACGTCAAAATTATATTTTAAAACTCGTATTAGGTTTCGGTAGAAAAGCGTGCCGAACAATCAAAAAAGTAAAGAAGACTAATGTAATGGGATGAAGGTAGTACATGCCAAAAGATATTAGAGAGATCCCTCTCCTCCCACCAGTTTTGTAGGATAATTAAATAGTTGTAAATTTGTCACCCTCAGCCTCAGTTATTTACAGTGTATTTAATGTTTATGATAAGCTAGCTACATTGAAATCCCCAGCACCAACAACATATGTTGCATGTGTAACTCTGACAGCATTCTTAATTACTCATTTTATTTGTTTTGCATTTGCTAGTTAATTTTTCTCTGCAAATATGCAATTATAACATAATTTATTGTACAAATTGTATTTTAATTAATTCTTTAAATAGTACTGTAATTGAAAGAGGCCTAATAATAATAATAATAATAATAGTAGTAGTAGAAAGACCTAGTAAAATTCCTAAACTTATTTGACATTACCAAAATCACAGATTTCATTTCTAAAATCTTATGTCCAACGCCTAATGATTTAACCAGGAATGCTCTCCTACCTATCGTGGGTATATACTTAATGTGTCGATGATGGTATTTTTGAAAAAAATTATAATAAACATAAAAATAACCTTATTAGAAAAACTAAACTATAAATGGAAAAATTATTGATGTACCACTACCACATCAGTCTTGCACATTAAGTGTGTTTACGAAGAGTAAAAATGTATTACTATTTACTGATTTAATATATAATATTTTTGTTTATCTAGTTTTCATGTTAACAACCCATATACATAATCCAAAATGCGAAAATGAGATGGGGACAGATAATGGAAAGATAAAATTGAATTTTAGTGATAATGTAGTTAATGGCCACTTAAAAATAGAAACTAATAGGTCTAGGAGGCCTAACTCAAGTGACTAGGAGGAGACACCACAAGTCTCTTCTTAGTGGGAGGTCTTGGGTTCAAATCCCACCAAAGTGTGGGTTATTTTGTTTTAGATGGTTGGGTTCAAATCTCACCAAAGTGTGGGTTAGTTTGTTTTAGATGATTAATAGTGATTTGATATTCTAGGAGGCCTAGCTCAAGTGGCTAGGAGGAGACACCACAAGTCTCTTTTTAGTGGGAGGTCTTGGGTTCAAATCCCACCAAAGTGTGGGTTAGTTTGTTTTAGATGGTTAATAGTGATTTGATATTCTTTGTAATTGTGAAATTGTGATATGACTATAGAGTTGAGTTGTAATATCTTTAATATCATATGATTGATTGTAAAAATGTACTACCTCTGTTTTTTAATAAGTATCCTTCGTCATCAAATTATAATATTAAAAAAATATGTAAATTTAAATTTTAACCTAATTTACTATTTTATTTTTCTGAACATCAACTTACATATTATATTCAATTATAAGGGTAAAGTGGGAAGAACCTACCTATTTTATCATCAAATTTCAAAATAGAACACTACAAAAAACAAAAATAAAAACTAAACATAACAATTAAAAAAAACAGGAGTAATTTATTTCCATAACCCATTAATATTTCAACCAAGAATTATTATTATTATTATTAGGTTAATTACTAAAAATATTTCAAACTATTCATCTTTTATTAAAAAATACTCTAAACTATTGAAAATAACCAATTAAATCCTAAATTATCAATTCATTATCAAATCTACCCTATGTCTAATTTTTCGGCAAATGACAGGCCGGAGAAGAAGAAATCAAAGCCAAAATCTCAAGTCATCGGGGGAGAACGGATTTCGAGCAAATTAAAAGCGTCTCCGATTAGAAGTACTTCATTGTCTCTTTATAAGGAAGTACCACACCAACAAATTCTGTAAGCATTAATAATCACAACTGGTAAAACTGGACTCTACATTCAAAACTATTAATTATTCATAAATGGATACAATTCTTCAAAAACCAACAAAAAACTTCATGGCCTCAGTTTCTTGTGTAGAAATAACAGTAGTTGTAACTGTACCATGAATGCTTTGCAAATTCAACACTCACTGCATTTTCTCTATTTTCCATCACAAAACTGAAAAACTGCGTTCATACAAAAGATCAAGCTAGAAAAAAAAAGAAAAAGACATGATCATTTTCCTAAATTAATAGAAGCATACACAAAATCCTCGGATCTGCTACACCCAGAAGCTAAAACATCGGACAAGGCACCGATGATGTCAAACGACTCCTGTAGATCGGTGGCCGATGTCATGTCCTCCAACCATGACAGTAGCTCCTTTGAGAAAGCTACCATGTCTTTCACGTTCGACAGTTTCTCTTTCATGATGATCTCCCACGCTTCCAACTTTTTGCTCTCGTCTTCGCCTTCCGCCTCCTTAGAGGCGGGGCCTTGTGTTTCGAGTGATGAAGATTTTCGGACCTTGAAGTATCTCTGGAGCTGCTCGATCAAGCCAGTGTACACGAGCATGGGTTGAACAGTCGAGAATAGTTCATCGCCATCTCCTGAAACACCAGCTGTCGAACTACGCTGAGTTGATCGACCATGCCTCTGCATGTACGCGTGGTATATTCCGCGCTGTAAAAAGGAGCGTCGATGCTGCAGCCACGACTCGTAGGATTCCGAGAGGAGTGAGCTCACCATCATGAATTGGACAGTCTCCTCTGTTCCACTTGAAGGCTGCGTTACAGGAGAAATCGTGGAAGATAAATAAGTCGAAATCGATTTCAACAGATTGTTCCGTTGTGACGAGTCTTGATCTAGAAGGTGCCGCGCCATCTGTATCATGAAAGGTAGAAATTTGGAGTTGCTCTCTTTTCCACCGCCTCTAGCATCTGCATTAAATGGTGCGCCAGTAGCGAACCGAGCTAGCATCTGCACGTACATTTCTCAATGTCAATACTTGTACAACAACACATCACATAAATCGTTGAAGAAAATTAAATATTACTATCATACCAAAACAATGTCATATGTTAATAACCGGAGCCGGCTTCCATCAGCGCGTCCCAAAGAGCTAAGGTAGTCCCAATACTGGTCGACATAACGCAGGTATTGTCCCATTGGAACTGAGGGCCCTCTCAAAGGAAACAAATTATTGCAGAGAGTTTCATTGTTTCTCAAGGCAGCTCCGTCCCATTCCTTCTTTGGATTTCTTAAGGCAGCATCAGCTCGTTTAGCCTCTTGATGGCACTGGAAATGAATGATGTTGAAATGGCTGACGGTTGTGTAAACACAATCACCACGAGCGCTTCCGGAAGTTCCAACACCCAAGTTGACACGCTTACTGTAAGTGTAGACACCCAATAAATCAGTAGGTCTCAATTGGTAGCCCTCGCGGCAAACCATGCAAGCTAGCCCATCCTCCTCATCTTCGACATCTTCGAAACCCTCGAGAACTGGCTGGGAAACTACAATTCGCTCACCACCATCTGAGCCCAGTTCTTGCCGCATGCCGAGCCCCTAAAACCATGAATTAAGAGATCAGACTTCGAAAGTAAACAAGCTGCTCATTAATAAAAAAAACAGCACAAAATGAATTCAAGTCGTGATTCGCTACAAATATTACGTGTAAAGATAGATATAAAGCAGCACATCATCATCATTACTCAATCAGGCAACAGAAAGGCTCATCAAATACTCCCACTGGCCCCGTATAAGTGTCTATAGAACGATTCAACTTCTCATTTAACCCTTGTTCTTAATGCGTATTCTTTAGTTTGGTTTTCCAATCAATAACTAGAGGTTATGAGAGTGAATTTATCCACTTTCTTGGTCTACAATCTTTTTGACCCTAGAGGAGAGGACACTTGTTGGGGAATGGAGAGAATACACATTATGGTAACCCCTGGTCTTATTATACAGTAAGAATATTATGTTATTTTTGGCAAATCTTAAAGCAACATATTCCCACCTCCCTTTTGCAGCATTAATTCCAGAAGAACCACAAGAATTGGAATAAGAAAAATAGTGACAATTACTCATAACTGAATATCAGTTTCAAAAGAAACAAGATGTACCTGAAGCAGCTGTTCTCTTTTCTTCAGAGCTAGACGTCTCATCTCATCACGGGTTGCATGTCTTAGTTGGCGTACCTTTTCTGCTAAGAAACCATTTTCTGTTCCTTCCTTATCAGTAAGGCTGTCCAGCAAGTTTTCAGCCTTGGCCCCTATCTCATTTTCACCTGCAACGCTCTCTAAAGCATGGAGTAAAGGTAAAAGTCCTTCCTCGTCTATGCACCGTTGGGAAGCCAAATGACCCGTTGACAGCCCCCTCAGCACAGAGAGTATAAGGGGAACTGATGGCAATCTCAATCCAGCCGCCCACTCCTCAGTTGATTTAAAGCCAGGCTGAGCTACACATGCAAAACACACCTCTAAATGTCTCACAGCAGCTCTAGTAATCCCTCTCTCCAATATTATATCTTTCAATCTCTCACCACAAGAGCTTGCCTTTAGAGATTCAGAGACCCTGATGAAATTCTCAAGGGCAAATTTTTGTTTGGCAGCTTGTTGAGCGATCTTCTCATCCTTGGGATTGTCTTCAGATTGCTTTTGTAGCTGGTCAAATTCACTCCAATTTTGCAGGTAAGGCTCAAAGTGCTGAATGAGAACTTCCATTGCTGCAGGTTCTCCATAAGTCAAGTATGGCAGGATTCTTGCAACCATCTCTGTATTCCTTTGCAGTTTACTTGACTTCTTGAGTCCTGAAGGATGAGATAGTCGTTCCAGGAACATGAGAACTATTTTCTTAGCTTGTTCACTGTTACCAGCATCTTCACTAGAGACAGTAGATACTCCGGGTGTAACGCTGAAGTTGTCACTCTCATTTGCTTCCAGAGTGAGACTCTCCACAATTAAAAGAATTCCTTCAGCTGGTTCCATAGCATCAACTGAGAAGGCACGTCTTGCAGTTTCAAGCAGTAAACCCAAAGCTCCCAAGCTTAATAACTTTCTCCTGTTTTCCCTTGTCTTACAACAAAGCATTACCAGATTTAGCACAGCGATTAACTGCTCTTGGTTTGACTTCAGATCATCTCGCAGGCGCTGTTTAGGAACAATAAAATATTAGAAAGTCCAGAAAATGGAACTGACAAAGTGGGAGGCTATGATAATGTATTTATACATATAAATATAAAAAATAAATAAAACAAATATACAGAAAAAGTGAAAAGGGGCAAGTGGGACAGCTCTACTTATAAACCATTCGCACCTGAACCATGCTCAAGAGAATTTCCAGACCACCACATTCTCGCACAGCACCAGTTATTGCAAACTCAACTTCAGGATCTTGAGATTCCTCTCTATCCTCATCTAACTCTTTGATCATGGGCTCTGTAGCTTCACCATCCAGCCCCTGAAATTTATGAAGCACGCATGAGAAATGGAAGAGAAAATGCATGTCATCAGAAAGTGTAGAATAAACCATCATAAAATCAACATGTAACAACAATTCCATAAAACATGTTGGGGGGGGGGGGGGGCTGAAAGGATAAAATAGTGATGGTATTAAAGGCAACCTGAAGCCGGTAAGTTACTGTCATTGGAGGAAACTCTCTGGTGGACGTGGCAGCATTAACAGACAAAAAACCTGTCCCAGAGGCTGCAGCTAAAGCCTGATTATTGGATTTTTTCCAAACTTGCTCATAAACTTGAGCAATACTCAAATCAAGAGAAATGATGTTTCCTGCTACAAGCAACTCCATGCCATAATCATCTTCTATAAGTCCCAGAAGGTCCAACTGGTGGCATATCTTATTTTTCACATCACGCATCAGAGGACCAATCTCAGCACTTGAGTAAGGATTCTTGGTCATTGATCCCCTAATAAATTCCTCCTGTGTATGTGCCTTGTTCAGTATCAAAAGGTATAACGGCTCTGGCTTCGTTGGGCAGATCAAGTTGCAGAGCTGTTCCAATATAAACTGTGGAACATATAGTCATTGTTATTTAGCTTCATCCCAAAGTCTGAACTTCTTGAAATGAACAAAATAGATCTCTTTCATGAAAAAGTAGATATTAGATTGATATTCAGAAAAAATGATTTTTTTAGGTAGTACAATTGTGAAAAGACCGATATTCAGTCATGAGCATTTGTTCTCCCAACAAAGAAATCAATAATAGGAGATATTCAGTCATGAGCATTTTTTAGAATGTATGTAAAATTGATAAAAGCAGCAAACAGATAACATCTTATGTTATCTTTCTTAGCAAGGGCTGATTAAAGAAATAAATTCATCATACCATAGAAGTGCGCACTTTCTTATCCTCTCCATGAACCTGCAAGCCACCAATACATGCCTGGATGAACTGTCTTTTGTTCTCATTGCTCTCAAGCAGAAGACTGTCAAGAAGATCTTTAAGAAGTCGATTACAATCACTTATTAGTTTAGTCTTCTGTACAATTAAGCCCCTGATCACAATAAGTGCCTCAAGAACTTCAGACAACAATTGCTCTCGCATGAACCTGATAGCCAAATAGAAAAAGTTTTACTTGAGCAAACACAGACACAAACACACATTAAATCACAAGGAAACTGAACAAGCCAAATACAAACCTTGATCTGATATTAGGAACCTCCAAGAATTTGCCAAGGAGCTCTATGAGCTTATGAAGAATAAATCCTTGTGATATATCAATGTGGAGGCTTCTTTCCAAGGATTCAACGTTACTCACTTCCCTCATGATTAGCTTGCATATGGTAGACAAACATCCTCGAACAGTCAAAAAAATACGAGATTCCTCTGAATCTATCATTTTAAAAAGCAACTCAAAATATTCCGCTGCATTTTCACCAGCAGAAAGAGTAGCCGGCAACAGAGACATTAGCAAATTCAGCAACCGAAACCGTCTGGACGGACTTTGACCACAAAGCAGATTAACTAACATGCACATCTCAGATCTTATAGATTGTGAACAAGCACTTAGTATAAGTTCAGTAACCCAGGAGCCAAGTTCGAACAATTTTATTTCACTCTGACCTGCCTTACAAGAACGCCGCTTCCATATAAGGCCATATTTCACAGCCAAATAGTCATTTCTCTGAGGCCGAGATTTCTGGCTGACTCTGACTGCCTGAGAAACTTTATATTGCCGCCTCACAAAATCAAGATAAGATGCCCCCTTTTCCCATTCAGAATAGCTTAGCAACTGCATGTCTTGAGTCTTCGAAGAACCATCCCAATTCTTTTCGGACGACTCTGACACCAATCGGTTCGCATTCACAACTCCACTAGAGCCAGATTCATGCGAACTGTTTTCACTTTTCACAAGGGGAAGTGAAGCTGGCTTTCCATTAACTGGCTCTTTATCCACTGCATCGGGTTTTGGTGGTGTGCATGCATGCAGTATGATCTTCAGGCAAGGAAGAATAACATGCTCAGATATAGCAGGATGTTTAGCACCCAGCTTGATTGATTTAAATAACAACTGGAAGACAATCCTTAATCTAGATTCCCAGAATTCATCTGCTAAGGAGCAGACATCTGAAAGCAACATTAATTCTTCACGGGTTGTCAGAGCTATATCAATGGAGCGATGATGTTCAAGACAGTAAATAACTTTCTTTTGCAGCAAGCTATTTAAGTCTGCCACCGCATTGGCATCACCCTCTGAGAAGGCACACAGTGCTGCCCTAGCTTGAACTCTAGCTGTTTTGGGGCCCTGATGTATGTTGTTCTCAAACAACTCACGCAGAATGCCAGAAGCAACAAGTTGCTTTTTAGAACTTGGATGTTTTGAGAGCACTTGTAATATCTCGAGACACTGGGTCACGAATGTACTAGCACAGCCATAACAACTATTTGGAGATCTCAACACAACAAATCTGGAGGCCGCAGCAAGATTGTCAGAATGCTTCTGGTGCAAATAGTTCATCAGCACCCGTCTGAGGCCTTGAAGAGTCTGAACACTTTTACTCACAGAATCAAAGGCAGCTTTGCATTTTTCACCATATAGCACACCAAGAAGGGCAATTTTACGGTTGATCTTGCAGGAAGGCCCGGGCAAAGATACCATCATTTGTTGCACGGAATCTTTCTGTTGAGAATCCATTTCATTCTCACCAATGCTTGAGACAATCTTCAGTAATGGTTTCTTGAAACCCAAGAGCTGTTGATACCGTCGATGAGCATTTTCGGATTCAGACTCTATTGCAGCAAGTCCTCGTTTCATATCATCATCATTTTCCATGCTGTCGAAAGTAAAACTTGGCTTGGCCATGAAGTTGAATTCAAAGCGGCCAAATTTACTGTAACCACACTCATTGCACAAAAAGGAGTCAAGATTCTCATAATTAATATTACGGCATTGCCTGCACTGATAAGCATTCTCATGACAGTTGCCACAGATTCCATGTTTGTCGGTCACAGGTCGACTACAACGTGGACATTGCAGAGGTTCGAGGGATAATGCTTGAAGATTTTCATAGAAAGAATCCAACTCAATCATAAAGTTACATGCTGTAATAGGAATTGGAAAGTCCACTTTGAGTTCTGTCTGATTGAAAGCAAGATGACATATCTTTGCCCTCTTCCACAAGGACCAGTTATTTTTCAACTCTGACAAATCAGCTACAGGCCTATTGTTATAATAAAGATTCAGCACTTTTACTGATTTGGACTTTCGAGCATCATGAACATTCATCGTGACACTCTGAATGGTGTAGCCACCTGTGCATTTCACAATGATTCGATTATCTGTGAACTTCGTCTCTGACTTCAGACTTTCCAGCTTCATCCGGCTATATGGGACTTCAGGCGAGCTACAGGCAACACAAGGCTCACTCTCAAGATAATAACCATCAAATTCAACCAAACCACTCAATGTGTTGTAGATGCGTGAATTTGGATGGTTAGCCAGAAGTTCATTTTGGGAATGAAGTGTCTCGAAGATGCATCTAATTACATCAGAGGTTAAGCATTTGTCTATGATGTCACCGTTTTGTTGCTTTAAGGTGCTATCTGGTGATTTTCCAAGCAAGGAAGTAAGAAGTTCGGTATATTCAATCACGTTCTGACCATACAATGGCAAGTGTTTCACTTTTTGCAAGAGAATCATTAGCATGGTCTCCTTGAATAATTGCTTACCATGGTGCCAGGCACCAAGAAGAACACATTTGGCTTCCCCACGCACAGTACTTGAATTCCATTCCAACAAAAATGTGTCAACAAATTGCCTCAGGCAGTCATCACCACGGTCAGTGAAGACAGTTAGTGCATGTTCCATATCCATGTACGATTTCTCCAGAGTGGATTCACTTCCTTCTTCACTTTTCTTCTTTTTCTTAGAGTCAAGTGATTGTCCTCCAAACTTATTTGAACTCATTCCACTATCTCCACCTTCACCCTTCTGTGAAGAATGATTCATGTCCTTTCCAGTGTAAAATGCCAAATTCAAAAGCTTCAGGGACTGAATGATGCATTCTTCACCAAAGAAGAAAACTCCATTCATGAGAAAGGGTAAGACATCTCCATGCTTCAAGCAATACTTCTGCCAGTTTCTAGGTCTTGCTGCAGATACCTCAGCAATTGTTGAAAGGCACTTCACAATTTTGACGCTTCTTTCATAAGAAATAGAACTCTGAAATCCACCAGATTTATTTATGTGTTTATTGAGCTTATTGATTTCAGTAGAAAACTGCCAGGTGTCCCGGACACTGTAATAGTGAGTCTTACTGCCACAAACATGCAAAAACAATCGCCTCGCGTACCTCCTTATGAAAGTTGTATGTGGATTGTTGATGTAACAGCAGAGAACATCCTGATAAGCATCAAGCTTCAAATCCCTACCAGGAGGAATCTTGTGTGTTCTCTCTTTCTCCCCACCCTTGTCATGCTTTTCAGGCCGAACTATACAGTAAACTAACCGGAAAGTGTTCTCCAGCAATAGACGGTGGTAGTCAGCAAATATATCTGAACGGTGTGATTTGGCATATGAATCTGAAAAAAATGGTGAAAAATTACCAGCTGGTAGCTCACGTCGAATTGTTAATAATGCACCACATCCAGAACCAGGATTCAATCCCTGACTTTCAGCAATAACAGAGGGAGACTTGAAGACATGTACAAGCTGCTGTAGTATGTCCATGAGATAGTTAACAAAAACCTGTTGCCTGAGAAGCCCGCATGCTCTATGCAGACAAGATGTGACATCATTTTTCTCTTGGCTATCAGATGAACTGGATAATGGCATGGAAGGTAGGATCTGGGTGGTCGTCTTTTCCTGTGCATCTGTTGCCCCACCAGATTTTGCTACAGTAACATCACCACCTGGTTGGTTCCAGTTACGTAGCATAAGGGTGAAGAACATATAAACAAGGATCATCACTTCCCCAAAAGATGAACGAGTCCTGGCTTCAAATGGTTTATTCAGTTTCATCTCATCAATGAACCATTTTATTAGCTTCTCCAAATTTAAGCTCTCAATCTCCACGCTATCAACAAAAGGACCACCAATAGCTGACGCCAATCTGTAAAAGAGTTGCATCACAGGAATAGCCTGAACTCCAGAGGTGCTATCTGTCCATCCTTTCAGTTGTTCAAGGAGCTCGGAAAGAAGTAATGAATTGACAGCCCTTTTAGATGCAGAAATGGTAACAGGGTCAACTGTCGAGAACTCACCTGACTCGCTAGGCTCCAACTCATGGATTGATGGGACAGAACTCTGCATGTTAACATCAGCAGCAACCGGCAGGATGCCTAAATCATCTGCAGACAGGTGAACTTCGTTACCGTCTCCACTGAACGTCTCTACTTCAATTGGAATTGCTGTCATTGGATGATCCCTAGAATGTGGTGGAGGAAGTCTCTCTGCATCTAGTACTTCATAACATGCTTCACATAAATCAAAATCAGGACAAACTGTACAGTGCCATCTGCGCCTCAATATTGGAACGGTTGAACAACCATCACAACAGTATTGCACAGAAGAAGTAATGGAATCTTCTTCTACCATAATTGGGTTAGTTCCACTTGTAACACTTGTAGCATCTGCACGAAGGGGAACAGATGCTGCATTCTCTATTGCATCATCAGCACCTAGCATTGTCTGCTTTGGAAAAGGAACTTGGAGCAGTCTAGAGGATATAGCCAAGCTGAAAAGAAACTCTGCAAATGTAAGTGCATGGGTAATACACAAAGTTTAACACAGTTTACAGCTCTAATTATATTTTTACCTGCTGGCAGTTTGAACAGCCTCATTTGTAGAGAAAAGAAGCTTTTTCAGTAAAGCAACAGCAGGGGCTACAGATGGCAATCCCAAATCTTTTCCATGTAATGTCAGGCATTCCGCATAACAATAGATAAGTTCCACAGATGATATGACAATGTTGTTCATAGTTTGTGTGTCCGGCTGCTCTACATCCAAAATTCCCCACAGCACTTGCATAAGCCCATCGACTATGTCAGAACCTACATAAAGAATGCATGAAATGTAATTTAAAAGATAGATACATACATATATATATCGAGTGAGAGAGAGGGAGAAAGTTCCCGAGGTAGGAAAACAGACATAATTTAACTAAAAAATTTCTCAACATCCACACGTGAAGCCTGATGATCAAGAATACATGAATTTACACAGCTTAGTCTAGATACTTGATATGTATAATGCCAGCTGGAACAACTAACATCATCTCCATACATAAAAAAAAAAATATTCTCCTTGTTCTTAATTGAGCAATTGAAAGCAAGTCTGCAGATATCCAAGCAATGGAATTAGTGCATGTAGACAGTACGACAATCAGGGGAAATAAAGTTGGATGACAATAAGAAAGAATACCATTACTCTCAAGAAAATTAGCCAAGTTCGAGCGCCGATGCAGCGCTATCTTAGAAACTGCTTGCATCTGCGCTGTAAACTCCTCAATAATCCACCCTGCAGTAAGCTCCCCCATTCCCAACTTCGACAAGAGTGTTACTGTAGATTTCACTACTCCGCTAAGACGCATGTTGTCCTTCACCTGAACAGAGTACCAGAATGAGTAACAGAAGTTGCTTCTTATTTAAGCAATCAAATGAATAAACAGTTCTACATAAAACCATGATTCGTGAAACATGAATTCAAGACAAGATCAATTAGGGAGCACAAGTATCACATTGGACAGCAGAAATTACTTGGTAATAGATCTCTCTTCTGGGGAAGACTGCCTGCAGGACACGGCAGGCAGCAGCCTGCAACAAAGGCTCCCTATCACTCTCGAATATCGTTTCCAGCACTTGCATACAGTTAAGGTTGCTTCCCTCAACTTTATTATCTTCAATTTTTGAAGATCCCTGAGGTTTAGCTGACATATAGATCCTAGATAGGAGTTTAAGGCCATCAGCTACCACTTGCTCCTGTATTGAAGCGGATTGCATTGCCCGAGACTTTCTTGCTGAACCTGTGGACCATGAATTACCACCAAGGACTCGAGCTTCCATATCCAAAATGGCATCCACCTTCTCTTTCCAACCAAATTCATCCTTTGCTCGGCCATATACTTCTAGAGAGTCTATTCTGGGCAAAGCAGATCCACTGAATGTTCGGCCAATAGATATTGTAAATTCTTCATCAGCAAGGAGTGATTCAGCCACAGTGAAGGGAACATCATACCAGGAGCGCATCCCTTCATCTAGTTTAATCACTCTCTGAAATATAGCAATTTCAGAAGGAATATGACTTACTGATGTGTTACCAACATGCAAGCGAAAACCAACCATGACAATGTCAGGATTTGAATTGGACACTGTTATCTGAAAGAACCCCAAGAAATGTAATGTTAATATTGGAAATTTCGGCTAAGAACATAAATAATCAGAGATATAAGTCATGAAGAACTGATCACCATACGAAGCAAACTAAATGTCAATGCCATAGTGCACCACAACAACAAATAGACATAATCAAAAGGGTGATGCTATTCGGCCATAATGTGGCCGGCCATAATTTTAGTTATTTTATTTTTTTTAATATGTAATAATTTATATATTTATGTCAAACTTTTTTTAGATTATAAGAAAACTCAAAAGTGATTTTTCGTACAATTTATATATTTTTAAAAAATTAACCCTTTAATTATTTGATAATTTTGATTATTTTAATGAATTTGTTACTTTTTATTTAAAAAAAAGAAAAATATGTAATTTTTGGGGGAAAAAATATTTGAAATTCAAATATAAAAGTAATTAATTATAATAATTATTTATTATTTTTAAAATGACATATATTATGAAAAATGTCGTTGTGTGGCCGGCCACATTATGGCCAAATATTATTATTGTAATCAAAATAAGCACAGATTCTTCAGCCATAGTTATCAAAAAATCCTAATTTTGTAACTGCACCAGGCAAAATATAAATTCCTGTCTGCTTTATTCTTTCTAGGTAACACTGGCAGAACACGTCTGAAAATGAAAGCAGGTTATTTAAGAGCGGAGCCCACTTCAAATGGCACTTACCATGTCCCAAATGAATTCAAGGAGTCAGCCGGAAATTAATACAGATCGATTGAAAAGGAACGGCACTAAGTTTCATGCTAACGTGCATCACTTTTACAAGCATCCATGAATAGATGCATACACATATTGTATCTAGGGTGACAGGAGCAGACTTGTATGATAAGAACGGAACAGGAGCAGACTTGTATGATAAAATAAAGACCCATACAGATACTTCAAAAGATAGTAAGTTGAAAACATAGGAGACACTGAACTACTCCAGGCAAAACAATGAACTAACAATACCTTGAATCCAGCAGGGTTAGGCCCCTCCAGGAATCCATCTTCAGATGCTAAAGTTTGCTTAGCCCCCTCAGAATCATTATTCCTAATGGCTTCACCGGAAAATTTAACATCTTGTGTAATGCAGACAGTTTTCTCAAAGAAATCAAGTGGAAATTCTGGTTTCACACCCCCATAAGCTTTGTTTTTTAAAATACCAGAACCCAATTTCTTAACCTTATCTGCCATTAAATTTACACCGGTCTCCACCCCAGCTGGAATGTGTGAGTATATCTGAAGACTTCCATCTTCATGAAGAAGTAGACAGTGGATTTTGTCTTTTGATAAAGGTCTATAAGCCGTAACCCCAACCAGAGGAGAAGTTGAACCTCCAGTGTGCCGCAAATTCTGCGCAAGCACTTCATGTTGTCCCAAAGAGATGGCAAGTGCCCCATTAGATTTCAGATTAGAATAGCAAACAAATAGCCCACTGCCACCCAGTAACTCTTTCCAACGATGCAAACCAGCAGGCCGCAGCTTACCATCAAGGTCATTCTCATGTACTGCAGACATCTCTACAATAGATGTTACATCTGGATTAAGTCGGCCAATTATGGTACTCCCATCTTGATATGACAAAAAGAGCAATTTGTGAGTAGGTGAAAAATACAGAGACGAGCCCTTTCCAGTTTCAGTTCTGTCCTCTACTTGAATGACATCCTTCAACGGCCTGCTCCCAACATTTGCTTTTGCAGACAATTCCAACCTGTACAGGCTTCCAGAGTCTGAAAGGACAATGAGAAACATTTTACTAAGGGAAGCCACCAAAAGGGCTGCATCAACAATTGTATCATCAGGCAATGTGATGTAGTGCACAGGACTGATATTGTCTTGAGAGAGGTCATAAATTTTCACGAATCTGTTTGTGACCACCATCAGCTGAACCTGGGAACCCGGAACCCATTCTACCCGTCTGATATATGCACCTTGTAGAGCAAGCTCAATTGCTAATCGATCGATCACCTCACCTCGATGATTGACAGTAAGAACCTGACAATCTTCATAGCCTGCTACAACCAGATAATTCTCAACGAGCGGATTGAAAAGAAGATGAACAATCTCAAATCGAACAACATTTTTAGAAAGGGGCTTCACATTAGCCTTATCAGCAGTCACAGGAGCAATAGTAGCTTGCCCAATTAGTTGCCCAACATCAAATATGGCCACTTTATCACCTTCCCCAACTGCTAGACGGCCCCGGCCACTGACACTGAGTAATGATTTGACAAGAGACCCATTTGACAGATGAGATTTGAGCTCCTTTGCATTAGAATAATCTGCTTTTATCTTCAAGTCTAATGATCCACTTTTATATGCCTTCTTCAATTGTAAAAGGTCGCTATTGAAGAGGAGCACTTTCACTTCCGCCAAAGAAACTTTCCTATCTCTCATCATGTTTGAGTCTCTGCTTTCAGTAATATAAGGCAACAACGATGAGCAAACCCCTAATATACGACGTTCAACCTCTAGTTCGGCAAGCAGCAGAGGCATTCTCTCTTGGACTTCTATAGGAAGAGATAACCTGATAGAGTAATCCAGGTCAATAGATGAATCCTCATCAACATCTGAACCACTGTCCAGAAGCTGATCCCCGTTCTCTGTAAGAGACAGAAAAGACTGGAAGTTACCAGCACTGCGTGTAGGTACACTATTACTTCCCGTAAATTTTCGAGGTTTCAAGCACTGACAGCTGCTACCTCGAACGCCTCCTGCACCACAATCACAGAAAAACCGACTAGAGCGGGAGTACACAACACGATGACCGCGATGACAAACTTTTGCACAAACAGAGCAACAGCCTTTCGAGACAGTGAGATCACACGTATAACAGAAGTACCAGTGTTGTTCCATAAAGTTGCTGCCACTAGAAGTGAAGGTGCAAACTTTGGATGCAAGAGCTCTCTCGCTGTTGCTATCATCCTCCTCATCCTTATCAATGCTACCTAACTCACCATCTGAGGTTCCATCATCTTCATCATCGTCAACTGAAGTTGCATCACAGTCAACAGATGCTGAACCCCGATTAGCAGATGGAACCAAATCATCAGCATTTTTCCTTGAATCAAGTGTTCTAGAAGACAAAGTCCCTAAACCTGAACTACAGCTAGAAAGGGCCTTCCCAGAGGACTTCTCCAAACTGCAACCGGGAGACCCACAATCGCTTACAGTTATTGAAAAGAATCCAAAAAGATACTTGAGACCTTGAAGCAATCGCTCATCATTACCCAGCTTCTCCATCAACTCAAGAGTTCTCTGCAGCAGCGACTTAATCAACAATTCCCCTTTGGACAGCTGAATGATAAAATTGTAGTAACTTTTTGCAATATTGAAATCCAATAGAGAAAAAGCACTCTCAAGAGGAAGAAGCAATGCGTGATGTAAATGGATTGGCAGTTCCTGCAGCTGTGATTCACTAGTGGGCGTCATTAGACTTGTGAGGAAGTGCATGGTAGATTCTCTTAAAGAAACTGAACCTCCTTTGGTACTAGGTATTTCTGCAAGTGATTCCAGTAACCTCTTTTCCAGCCACTTAGACAGAGAAATCAAATCCATACCAATGAATTTCATCTGCAACTTCACTTTAACTTCAGGGTATTCACCAGACAGAAGGTCCGTAAAGAAGTTGAGCACCCTCATATTTACAGATTCAGAAGCACAATAATCTAGTGCATCAAAAAGAACCAATATATCCCCCCGTTGAGACTCCTGGAAAGTCTTATTTTCAGAAATGTCCTGCACAGAGATAAAAATGTTGAAAATACTGCTCCTCAAAGGATCTCTCTTTAGGCTGTCGGCCATATCAACCATCTTCAACACTATGTACTCATGGATACTTATATCAACATCTTTTGCTTCATTGATACTCCGCAGATATTCTTCCATTCGCTTCATAATGAATAAACTTACATAATCAGGTGCATCAGGACCCATTTTCAAGGTTTGGCAAATGTGATCAAATTTACCCTCAAGACTTTCAAAGACCTTGTCACACCTCATTGACAAGACCGATTCAAGAATTTCATTGATCACCTCATTTTCCTCCCAATCCATTCCTCTTGAGACTTTTATATCAAGTAGTCCGGCTAAACTAACAACAATTCCTTTTGTGTTGAGGATGCAGGAGGACAAAATTGCAGTTGAAAACTGAAGATGAAGGGGAAATCCATGCAGTGCAACTTCCCAGAAAATTTTAGATCGAACTCCTAAAGCAAGTTTCTCAACAATTTTACTTAACCTCGCCGGAAGCTCATAAAGAGAGCCAAGAAGGCATGGTTTGATTCCCATTTTCTTCAGAAATTCATCCTGCATGCTGTTATCTAAATCAGCATGTTCGAGAAGTAGAAGAGGGAAAAATTTGTCTGCAGAGTGTAGCCCCTGCCCATTCTCGAACATGGAAGCTAATGCCCTCTGATAAATACATAAGTACCTCTTCAGCAAAGATGATAACACTTTGAATAGCACTGCAACTTGATCAGCAGTGAAAGAGTTGTAAACAAGTTCCTTTGCCAGTCCCAGAAATTCAGCATCCATACCAGTAATATCTGGCTGGCCAGCTCTTCCTAGTTGGTCTGAGTTTCCATTATTGCGGCCCTTGGTGCCACTACAAAGTAAGGATAGTACAAAAGAAAGCCAGGATCCCGTCCTGAAGAAGTCCCAACCAAGTTCCTCAATATCATTGCGCATAAGCGAACTGTGCATTTGCTGAAGCAAACTTAACAGAAGACCTGGGGTGCCGCTGTAATCATTGTTAGAGACGGATATACCTAATATACAGTGACTGGTGTAGTGAAAATTCTTCATATCTAAAATATCAGAAACCTTGATTCCACTAAATGCAACTTGCCACTGTTTCAAAGACGACCCCTCAGTTGGAATATCCCAGCAAAGAACAAAAAGATACCGTTCAAGAATAAGGTCATCGGCGCAAGCAGCCCTTTTACCGTTCCAATGCCTATGAATCTGCGAGAAAGTGGAAACTACATCTTTCCAGTTCAAACCTAAGCAATCAACTGCTGGAAAATCTCTACAGAGAGAAGCAGGAATGGGAGCAATATCAATTAACTGATTAAGCAAAGTTATGTTTGCTAGTGTTGCATTAGAGTTCATTTCATCCTCCAGTGCAGTGGCTGGCCAGCATGACAAATAATTAGTAGAATCGGGCGTGCTTAACTTGGAGTATCCCCTCAATTTAGTTCTGAAGTCCAAAAGCAGCAATGATGGACAAGCACGTGGGTGATATATCATATGACGCAGTACCAAAACCAACCTCGAAATCAGCAAAGCCCAGCATGACAATTGCATACTATCAGAAGTCATGGAGGGAACATCAATATCTTTAAATGAGGAAAGTAATTGATTTGCCAGCACACCCTTTTCCTCATCAGATGACAAATGAAAAGCCATTAATATAATCTCAATGTGAAACAGAGAAGGTAGAGTTTCAACAATATCCTTCAGCTCAGACCTCATTGAGCAAATTGTTTTCGCCTTTTCATTAATAAATTTGATAAATGACTGGAAGAGTTTGGTTCTTAATCTAGAACCAGCAGAACCCACAAGGCAAACAAGCATATGGGCAAGCAGAGCTAGCATTAGATCATTGTAAAGATGAGCCTCATTCTCAACTATCAGTATTTTATCAACAACCGACTCCTCGAGAGATTCAGGGAAACCTTGGAGCAGCACAAGTTTCTGCAGCAGTTCAAAGCAATACAATTGTACAGTGCCAAACTTCTTTTCTTCATGCAGGCTCAGATTATGATCACAAGTCCTTTCTTCAGGATCATAGCCCTGAAAATTGAGTATTGACAGCAAAATATCAATATGATTGCCGTTAAGCTTTTTGCCCACGTCTTGATACATTGGTGGATGTGACTGAGGAGAAAACACAAATGTTTTGAGGAAATTTAGCAATTCAGTTGCTGCCTGAAATGGCATATTGCTGATACTGGATACAGAACTCGGCATAACATTTGATTGCTCACACACATCAGTAGAACCAACAGAGCGACCACCCTCAGAAAAAAGGTCGCCGAAAAGGGCCTCATCTTCATGGCAAGCAACACTTTCCACTTCACAGGTGACAGATGCTTTCGTCCCGCTGGAACACGATCTCTCCAGTATTGGTTTTAGTTTTGTGCCCTCAGAATGAAGGAAGAAAAGAAGATGCATCATATCGTCCAGCCACTGAGGTGATGATGGAAATAACATTCCAAATAAGTCCAACACCGAATACTTTTTCAACAACAGTAATTTCTCAGAACCAACATGGCACGAAGGAGAATCAAGCTCTGAATCTGTAAGCCTTTTATTTAGGTCATCTAACTCAATGAAATGATGAGACTGATCCTTTATATCTGAAATGAGTTTCAGAACAAAAATAACCACCCTCGGAAAGTAAGCCAGGGGGGGTTTATGGCTGGGCAAAGATTTATCAAACCTCCAGACATCATGACCCAAATTCTGCAAAATAGAAGCTGCCACGCATGCTTGAATATTCTGATATACAAAATTCTTACAGAAAGTTGCTTGCATTACTTGTAGGAACTCTTCCAATATGTGCACAGCAAGACTTTCGTAACTACTTTCAGCAACAGTGTTGTTATTTACGAACTCCAAACCAGTTCTGAACAAAATAGGCAATATATTGATGAATGAAGAAGCAGAACGCAACAGGAGGTCATCAGGATAAATCATTGGATGAGTCCTGGCGACACTTCCCAGCAACTTCAATATTCTTAGACAAGTGGACAATTTTTTCCGAAGATTTGAAATGGTCTGTTTCTCATCAGATGACACTGGAAGTTCTACAACTTCTTTGCAGAGTAAGATAAGGCGATGGTTGCATCTGAGATGAATAACAGCCCAATGCTGAGAAATAGTGATCCACTTATTGGCATTGGAAGAAAGACACTGTCCAACTGGATTCACAATATCAACTTGTATGAAATCAGAAATAAATGGAATGAACAGATCATTCTCTGCTTCTTTTTCCAGAGAGCAAATAGAACCTTGTGAAAGAAACCAAAACAACAAATTTAGGAAGATATGTAAGGCAGTGAAAGAGGATAAGGCAGACAACTATAAAATAATACCTCGAAGCATACACTTAACATTGGCCAGCCACAGAACAGCATCATCTTTATCAGCAGACGTAGGCAACAAGTCCACAGGAACACTTGAAGGACATGACAGAGAAACATCCAACTCCTTATGCACTCCATCAACTAGCAATAGCTCTAACAGTTGTAGCAGCGTGTTCTAGAAGAGGGGGATACGTTAGCACAGTGGCAAATCACAAATGACATAAAAAGATGGTATTTGAATTTTTCTACAGACAAAATATATTAAAACAATTGGCCAAAAGTACAATTGGGAAAACAATTGAAAGAGGTGTGGGACATGATTCCATTTTCCTATGCATATTTCAGTGGAAGGTCATAAAATATTCACAAGAACAGTGAGAATAAACAACTTGTTTGGAACAGATATGGTTCTTACTTCTTAGATCCTCCAGTGCAACCAAACCACCTCTACCATGAAAATAATGTTTAAAGCCGTAAATTAATTGTATTAATTAAATAATTGATAGTTCTTGAAAGATTTCCTCCATAAATACGAAGACACACGTAGGTGTTTGAAATTAACTAAATCTTATTGATCAACATGAGGAAACGGCTAACTAATTATCAGGCCAAATTATCGAAATCTAATTGATCCACAGTCCACATACGGAACCTCTGCAGGGTCTTATCTGGAGCGACTATGATGATTTGAACAGCTCCTATCGATCACCCTAGACACCAACCAGTTACATATAATTTCATGCTGCAATGAATTAATTGTAAAATCCAATAGCATTCTCAAGGTTTTTCTATACTGAGGATATGGAAATCAGCACTTAAGTGCATAGAATCTCCCACGACACACATATTTATTGAAAACATTCACTAGTTCATAACACAACACTTCAAGCACCCAAAAAATAGTTAGAACGGAATAAGCAGACAAAAGACTAGATAAAAATATTGCAAATGGAGTGGCAGTATTCCAATAGCAAGCATTTGTAGTGAATTGCCCGATAGGTGAATCTTTAACCAAAAGCAATTGAAAACAATCACAAGCACATTAGTGTGCTGAAATAATACTCATCTACCAAAATTGTACCAATAAAAAACACGAAAATCAAATGATTTGACACTATGCATGTGCCTTAACTAGAAAGAGAAAAAGAAAAAAAAATTGAAAATAGGAAACAAATAAAGCCGCAAGACAGCAGAACTTGAAGCAATCGAGAAATAATGAGAAAACCTGAACACTCAAATCATCACTTTTCCCAATCCATTTCTCCAAGTAACACAGCGCGAATTCAATCGACTGCTGGACCACCGCCACAACCACGGGCTCTACTTGCTCAACTGTAGAACACAACACAACCACGAACCCATCATCAATCATTTGATCAACATTCATAAACTCGAACCCAAAGCAATAACTAGTAAATGGCATACCAGACAAAGATCGGATTGCTTTAACAACAGCAATCGAGACACAAGCCAACGCGTGAATTTGAGTTTGGTCCCAGACCTCCAGCCCTAACTTACTGCCAACATCGCCGCCGCAATCAAAATCCACGGGCCCCACGGACTGCCTGAGGATTGAGTAGAGCTTCTGGAAGCCTACTCGGAGCACGGACGCCGACGCATCGGAGCGGAGCCTCTGAGAGAAATCGTCGGACGACAGAGCGGCGACGAGAGTGGCGATCTCATCCGCCATGACACTCCAGAATGCGCGATCAGCAAAAGTTCATCAAGGCAATCGATGGGAGAGCAGGAAACAGCTCTCGCGATTGAAAATTTGGAGTGAGAAGATGATTCAGGAGAGGAAGTGAGAGAAAATGATTGTCGTGGAGAAGGGTTTAGTTTAGTGGGGGATGAGCGAGAGGGAAAATGAGTTGGAAACTGATTTAGCTTAATCGCCAAGCTATTTCTTTCCAATTCTTCATTTCCATGTTTTTCCAATTTATTGATTTTCTTTTTTAGGATATTTAACCTTTTTTTTTTTTTTTTGATAGTTAACGTCTTTACTGGCATTGGATTCTAATTTTTATTACTTTCTCATTTTTATCATTCTTGTAAATTCATATTCTATTTCCGGTCGTTCCATTTACTATTTTAGTGTTCGATCTAATAAAAAACAATCCTTCAAAAGGTACAAAATTTATCATTTTTTTTTTTCTCACAATTTTAGTACTTATTTTTAATGGGGAATAGTCAATCTATCGTTTAAGGAATTAATCATTCTTTCATTGTTCTCGTTGAATGATTATCGACCCATAATCTTGATTGAGTTTATAAAGTACTTATTCCGTCCTACTCGAGACGTTACACTTTTTTCAGCAATGTTTTCAAGCGTTTTCGAGCGTCTTGATAATGAGTTTTAAAATAATTTTTTAAAGAATTTTTTCGAAAAGAATTTTAAAACTTTTTAAAGAATTTTTTCGAAAAAATTCTTTAAAAAGTTATTTTAAAACTCATTATCAAGACGCTCGAAAACGCTTGAAAACATTGCTGAAAAAAGTGTAACGTCTCGAGTAGGACGGAATGAGTACTATTGAAGGTTTTGACACGTAGGTTTTGCAAGGTGTAGGATAGATTAATTTTTGAAAATCAAAATGTCTTTGCTGGGAAGAGATTTGTTCTGGACAGCATGGTGATTTTGAATGAAGCTATCCAAGAAGCGAAGAAGCAAAACCTCGAAAAAAGTTTTCGTCAAAATTGATTTTGCCAAGACTTATGATTCGATCGATTGAGACTTCTTGGATGCTATGCTTGAGCAGTTTAATTGAAAATGGAGAAACTGGATCAAGATGTGTGTTTCTTACGGCCTCAATTAGCATTCTTGTTAATGGAAGTCCGTCTGGCGACTTCAAATTGGAGCGTAGACTTCGACAAGGCGATCCTATATTGCCTTTTCTTTACCTTCTAGTGGCTAAAGGCTTGGGTTTTCTGACTGCCAAGGCTGCCCACCTCGGTCTTTTGGAGGTAGTCGGGATGGATAGAAACAAAATTGTTGGTCCCGAAAGTGACTAACACACGTAGAGGGGGGTGAATACGTGTGTTGAGAAGTGTTTAACTTCTCTTTCATTTTTCAGTCTTTTGTCAAGTAGACGCTTCGAATGCTAGTGAGGCTTTCGAAGCTTCTCGCTCGTGTGAGAATTGTGCGGAATGTGGTGAGACTTTAAAGCTTTTCTTGCAATTAAAACCTTGTTAATATTTAAAGCGTGAGTGTGTGCATGCAAATAATCAAAGCAATAAATAACTTAAAGTAAAGAGACACAGACAATTTATAGTGGTTCGGAGCACCTCTCCTACGTCCACTCTATCCACGACGGGATAAATACCTTCACTCGGTATCCCTTGTTTTATACTTCCAAGGGGAAGTGATTTAAGGCTAGTAACAAACTTGCACTTGAATCCTCAGAGATTTCACGGTCCTTTAGAAGCCTTACAACAACAACCTTTGCTACAAAAACTCTACAACCTTACAACTCAATCTAACACAATAGACTTGGTTTTGGGGTTTTTGAGTTTTCGTAAATGAGAATCCTTTACAATGAAGATCACTAGTAAAGGGATAAGGATTCTCGAAGCTAGGCTTTGGATATATGTGATTGAACCTAGAAAGAAAGTATTTGCAATGCTCAAGAAAATAAATTTCTTGAGGACACACTAATGTGAAGCGATTCGAAAGAACTAAGGAATGTAACAGATATTTTGCTTGAGTTCTTGCGAGTAGTATGCTTGAATTGTTTGTACGTGTATTTTTTTAGTGTGTGCAACTCCTTCTATTTATAGCTATAGGAGCCCTACTTCCCGTTGGAGAGAAGTGGCGCGTGTTCCTCAGTTTTCCATGAATTATGGGAAAGTTGCTATTTATCAGGGTGCTTTATCATCGCCTACAGTACTGGGAAAGTCACTGCATGGTGGTTGAACATGGTATGGCAGTCTGCACCTTATCGTGACTTTTCCACCAAACCGTTCCGTTGAGCAATAACATGATTACACGTGGACTGCAACTGCGGCGCACGTCAGAGTTTGAAAATCAAACTGGAGGGTTGGTGAGTCAACGTATCATACTGATAATATGGACGCTTTAAGTTTAGCTCTTGATCAAAGACGCTTTGGGTGAGCTGACTTGAGAGCGTTTTGCTTCTACTAAACAGAAGCTTCGTTCTAGGTATATTTATCTAAAGCGTTTCAATGACGCTTTGTCAAAACTCTACTGGCTGACGCTTTCACTGCTGGAGCCGCTTCGCTTCCTGATGCTTCGCGAAGTCTGACTACTTCATCCTTAGCGCTTCTAAACTAAAATAAAAGCTTCCTAACATGTAAGCTTTGCTATTTATAACTAGTCTAGATTCATCAAATATAATAAGGGAAATATTCTACTTAGGGTTTTGAATCGAATAAAAACAAATTGTTTATTTAACTTGATTCAAGTTTCCCCTTAACATTATATCCCAACAAAAATGAAGATTTCTCACCTTCAATTTGTAGACGACATAATCGTTCTTTGCACATCAAATTTTGATAATGCTTGGGCTCTGAAATGCCTCTTCATGAGAAACTTCAAAATCTTTTTAGGTTTGAAGGTGAACTTCAATAAGTGTTGTCTGTATGGAATGAACGTGGGTCGTAATCTAATTGGTGATATAGTTGGTGTGCTAGGATATTCAGTGGGCGACATCCTATTTTCTTACTTAGGCTATAAAGTCGGGTTAAGCAAAAAGAGAATCTCTCTTGGAATGCCCTTGTAGAGAAATTTAAAAGAAGAATCAAGGATTGGGAGGCAAATAATATATCATTCGGAGGAAAAATTACTCTCTTAAAGGCAGTCTTGACTTCCATCCCAATTTATTACCTCTCGTACTTTCTCCTTCCGAGCACTACTTTGAACGCTCTGACTTCCCACCAACATAAATTCTTGTGGAGTGGTGGGGATACGTATAAAATTATGTGGCTCTCATGGGATACTGCAATTTGAAAAGAGCATGTGACCTTGGGTGAAGGATTTGAAGTGTTTTAACAAGACTTTACTAGGGAAGTGGTTTTGGCAGTTTTTTTATCAACAAAGAAAGTTTGTGGGTAAGAGTGATTAAGTCCTTGCATAATGGACTGGATAAGGGGGGATAATGGTATTCTTTCATTGAGTCGGAGAGTGGGCTAGTTTAGATGGTGGAAAGATATGGTTAACAACGTGATGGGGGTTGAAGGAGGATGTTTTTGAAAAAATCTAGAGAGACGGATTGGGAATGGAAGAGATACTAGCTTTTGGGAATGGATTTGGGCCGGGAACTCTTCCCATAGAAATCTTTACCCAAGACTTTTATCATCTCAGTTTACTTAAGGGGAGCAATATTAGAGATATGGGTGAATGGGAAGAAGGGGAATGGGTTTGGAAATGGGAGTGAAGGAGGGAGCCTTCTATAGAGACCTTGATCTTCTTAACAATTATCTTCATTGATCTCCAGGTTTAAACCAATTGAAGACATGGATGATGACTGATGTTGTAAGGACAACTAGGTTGGAATCTAACAAACTAAAGACGCTTATGAAATTTTGAAATCTCTTAGAGATGGGATCCTGCTGTGCAATAGAAGGATAAAGTCTAATGATTGATTTGGAAAAATTGAGCCCCCTTAAAGCAACTGCGATGGCGTGGAGACTACTTTGAAATTAATGAAATTTCGTCATTTTTGTCCTTTAACTATCTAAATCTCTGTTTGTTTAGATAGTTGTTGGTCCCGAAAGATGCTTACACAGGTGGTGAATACGTGTGTAGAGAAGTGTTTAACTTCTCTTGCGATTTTTAGCCTTTTAGACGAGTAGACGCTTTGAAGCTAAGTGAAGCGTTCAAAGCCTCTCGCTCGTGTGATACTGTGCAGAATGTGGTGAGTCTTTAAAGCTTATCTTGCAAATTAAAACCTTATTAATATTAAAAAGGTGAGTGTGTGTATGCGAATAAACAAAGCAATAAATAACTTAAAATAAAGAGACAAACAATTTATAGTGGTTCGGAGCACCTCTCCTATGTCCACTTTATCCACGGCGGGATGAATACCTTCACTCGGTACTCCTTGTTTTATACTTCCAAGGGGAAGTGATTCAAGGCAAATAACAAACTTGCACTTAAATCCTCAGAGATTTTACTGGCTCTCGGAAGCCTTACAACAACACACTCTTTCACATAAAGCTCGACAACCTTACAACTCAATCTCTCTAGACTTGGGTTTTGGGGTTTTGGATTTTTGTAAGTATGAGAATCCTTTACAATGAAATTATAAGTAAGGGATAAGGATTCTCAAGAGTCTAGACTATGGATATAAGAGATTGAACCTAGAAAGTGAGGTAGTTGCAATACTTAAGAATCGAGTTCTTAAGGACACACTAAAATGAAGCGTTTTGAAAGAACTAAGTACTAGAAAGAAATTTGCTTGAGTTCTTGCAAAAGTGAATGGTTGAATCGTTTGTACGTGCGTTAGTTTTAGTGTGTGTGCAACTCCTTCTATTTATAGTAAGGAACCCTACTTCCCGTTGACGGAGAAGAGGTTGCGTGTTCCTTAATTTTTGGATAATTCGGCATGTCAACCTGCAAGACTCAGGAAGGGATGTCCGTCTTTACCTAACTTTGACTTCTTGGACTATAGCCTTTTCCGTTGTGCAATAGTGTGATGACACGTAGGCTTCATTCTGTGAGACGTCAGACCTCCGAGAGTTTGAAATTCAAACTTGGATTCTGCGAGTCAAACTTGTCACACTTGCACTGATTGACGCTTTGGTTACAGCTCTATATCAGAGACGCTTTGGGTGAGCTGACTTGAGAGCGCTTCGCTTCCATTGATCTGAAGCTCGCTCTTAGCGTCTTTATCTGAAGCGTCTTCAAGACGCTTTGTCAAAACTTCACTGCTGACGCTTTTACTGCTGGAGCCGCTTTGCTTCCTGACGCTTCGCGAACTCTGACTGCTTCATCTTTGGCGCTTCTAGACTAAAAGAAAAGCTTCTTAACATGTAAGCTTATCTAAGAGAAACTTGCCTAGTTCATCAAAAATAATAAGGGGGATATTCTAAAGAGGGTTTTGGAATCGAATCAAAACAAATTGTTTATTTAACTTGATTCAAGTTGCCCCTTAACATTATATCCCAATAGTAGTCTTTGTTTAAGTTTGTAATCTCTATTGCTGTAAGGTACTGTGCGTACATGTACTCCTGGTTTCGTTTTTTCTTTGAATAAATTTTTGCCTTATCAAAAAAAAATTAGTCATGTCCCGCCCGATCTATTTAAATCAGTTCATTATTTTATATGCACAACAAGTGATTCAAATAAATCGGAACAAAAGAAGTATCATTTTTACCCCAAAATATGACGTAGAGTTGTGTGCACAATTGGCTACTATTTTTGATATATTTGTCAAATGAATCAATTATGTGGCAATAATTTATCACATTGTGGCTTTGATCTCGGAATTAATTTGAAATTATTAGGAAAACAAAATACAAAATAAAATAAAATAAATGATGCATAGTGATGACTAGTCTCACTACAGTAAGTTAAAGCCGATGTTAGGGGTGTTTAGCTAAGCGTAATTACTTAAAATACTTGCTTATAAGGACTAAGCTCAAAAAATAAGTTATAAGAACTTATAAACTCTTTAAAAGTAAGTTCTTACACCTTAAACTTATTTTTACATCTGATAAGCTCTTGAAGAGTTTATTTTGTCAAGCACATTTCTAGAGCTTTTAAGCTCATAAACAACTTATAAGTTATTTTAAGGAGCTTATAAATTTGGCCAAACACCCCCTTAGACTTTCTCCAATCCTATGGTTATTTATTTCATCTCAGTTTGCTTCTGATAAGGGTGTGTTTACTTTTTATACGTTTATTTAGAAGGATAATAATGATAATATAATGTGTTATAAATTTATAACACATAGCGGGACCCATAATTTATATATCATGTTTACTTTGAATGATAATAGATTTGTACAATTGTTTATGTTATATTTGTATCTTGTTTACTTTGTAAGAAATTGATGGGTAAAATATAAAAATGTCTAAATTGCCCTTGCTCTTTTTATTGAGAAATGGTATGTGATGGTAGAAGAGTCATTTTACAAAAGTGGTAAAAAGTGGTATAAAATTATCACACCCTTTTCTTAATTAAATATAATACTCCCTCCGTCCGACCCAACAATGCCACAAAGATTGTGGCACGAATTTTAAGAAAATATAAGGGATAGTGATGTTGGTGGATAAATGAGCCCACATTAAGTGTAAAATATTAATAAAGGTAGGTGATATTGATGTTAATAGAAAAAATGTATGGTATTTTTGTAAACAAAAGGTTAAAGTAGGGGTAAAGAAAACGTAGGTGATAGTGTATAAAAAATAAATGCGCATTGTTGGGTGAGACAGATGGAGAGTATTACATCATGGTATAATATATAAAGGGTTGCCTACATTTTTAAGGCTCAGATTTTTTATATATCAAAATAAACGAGTTATAAAGTGGTAAATAAACTTTTATATTCCCTTTATTTTGCGTCATTTTACGTTAAAGTAAATGGAGCCTAAAGAGTTCGCTACGTTTTTTGTGACACAATTTTTATTGTTTAGTAAAGTTTTTTAAGGAGGGTTATAACATCCACTAGAGAGAAAGTGAAGTAATAAAGTGATATTTTTTTTTTTGTAAATAATGAAAATTGAGGGGTTTAGAGTTTAGACTTTAGGATATAAAGGGATGTGGGGGGCTTACGTAGGGATGTCAATGGATCAGGTACCCCACCCATTTAGTCTTTTCCAAACCCAAACCCATTAAAAATTTATGTACCCATACCCGTCCCAAACCCGATTAAAAATTAATTTTAATACCCATATCCGCCCCAAATCCATCGGATAATACCCACTAATTACCCGATAAAACCTGAATTCTACAATATTAAAATAAATAGTCCTTTAAAAATTTATATAACAAAAATTATAACTAAATATAGATACCAATCGAAAATCAAAATTATTATTTAAACATGCAAATCTCATAATAAATGTGAACTAACAAAATATAAAACAAATCTCAAGTATATATTAACAAGATAGAAAAATGATATGCTACTCCCCTATTGGTGGGCACATTCGTTATTTTTTCACTTTGGCGTTGTTTTGTTCGAGTTTTTTTGATTGTTTTATATTTTAGTATCATATAAATTAACATAGAAATTATTAAATCCACAAAATGAATAAAAATCAAAGCTCGAGTTGTGTTATTACTCATTTTTTGAAGTTAAAAGGGAAAAAGAACAAATCAAGCTTTGATTTTTATTTATTTTGTAAATTTAATGATTTCTATATTAATTTATATGATACTAGAATATAAAACAATAAAAAAAATCAAACAAAACAATGTCAAAGTGAAAAAATAACGAAGGTGCCCACCAATTAGACCTGCCCACGGGCCGAGCCCGCCGGTTTCGGGCCCGGCCCGGCGGGCCACGGGCCTCGGACAGCATGAACCTAGCCCGGCCCTAGAATTCAGCCGCGGTTTAGGGCTCGGCCCTAGGCCCGCCGGTTTCGGGCCGGGCCAGAACCCGGCGGTTTCGGGCCGGCCCGGCGGTTCACGGAAATTGAAGGGCTGAAGCTGAAGAAGGGCGCTGTTGATTGCTGAAAAACAGAGCAATGCTCTGTTTCACTGAAATAGCTACGGCATTTTCGCCCAATTTGGGCGAATTAATTTTTTTTTTTTTTCTTTCAACTTTTTTTAAGATTTTAAATTTTATTCTTTTAAATTAATTAATTTAATGAATAGGAAATGTTAATTTGTCAACTTTTAATGTATATATTTTTTAAAAAAAATATTTAAATTACTCATTAAATTGTTGATAATGCATATCAAATTATCAATTGATGGAGGTTTGCAATATTGATGAAAAAAAATTACAACATTAAATTAAGCTCAATTTAATCACTTTGACAATTGAATAAAAACTTTTACATTTGACAAGAAAAATACTAAAAATTATAATAAGGGACTTGAACTCAATTTCATTTCTAAAATCGAGTTGCCTACGTATCCTCATATTAATAGAGGAATCAAAGTCGACGTAGTTCTTATTACAACACAACGGTTCCTATTCCGCACCCGATGCCGATGCCGATCGATCCGTCTCGGTGAAGGCTTCATCTTCACTCTCATTCCAATCATCCCATTCCGGTTCTTGAGCTCTAAGGTCGGCCCTACACCAATCATCGAGCAACATGGTAGCTTCAATGTTTGCCGGCTTCATTGTTGATCTTCTTTGATCTAGCATAAGACCTCCGGTGCTAAAGGCTTGTTCAACGGATACGGTGGATGCCGGGACGGCAAATAACTCCTTCGCCATCATGGAGAGTATTGGGAACTCCACTCTCTTCGACCACCATTTCAACACATCGATCGACGGACCACTATCTTCAACACCAAAGATAAAACGAGTTTGCAAAAATATATCCAATTCACTATTACCTTGGCTCCTTGGATTATCATAGGTTCTATTTTGGTACATTCCTTGCATTTGTCTAACTAAAGGATCCATTGAGTCCATAGCAAAGGGAAAATCAAATGAAGGCATCATAGTAGAAGAAGAAGAAATATTGGTATTATCTTCATTACTACCATATTTTCTCCTATATTCATCAAAAAGTTCTATCAAAGTCCTATGTAGATCATCCTTCATATCTTGCACATTAGGAATATCAAAAAATATTTGTTCACCATCAATTACAACATTACTAAAGTCCATTTGCAAAAAAGCATCATAATAAATCCCAAACATTTGACAAACACCTTCATATCTCCATTTAGGATCCAAACACTTAGCAATCAAGAAAATTTTTGGAATCTCCCTAAAATACTTTAGCCATTTTTGAACCATATAATATATCACACCTTGCAAGTTTGGCCTATTAAAACAAGCCTTAAAAGACATGGCAATATACATGCAATGTTCCAACACTTTAACGGAAGTACAATAGTAAACACCCGATAATTGTTTAGTAGCCATATGAAAAACCTTCAATAATGCATATAAATCATAACATGCATCCCAATGACTCTCATTAAGAACTAATTGAACCGTGGAAAATTCTTTCCTAAAAAAATCACATAAATGACTCTTATACTCCATCGTACTATTAAGCATCTCATAAGTAGAATTCCAACGATGAGATACATCGGCTTTGAAACACGTATAAACAATATTCTTTGAACGACAATATTTTTGCCATTTTTTCCCCAAAGTTTTTGATTTGTGCAAATATTTAACGGCATTTTTAATAGGATCTACGGACGTTTGAAAAATCTCATAAGCATCTTGGACACATAAATTCAAAATATGACAAATGCATCTAGAATGAAAGTATTTTCCATCAAAAGACGGTGCACATGCTTCAATGAGTTGAGGAATACTAGCCGTGTTCGCCGATGCATTATCAAAACCAACCGAAAAAACCTTATTAATCAAACCATATTCATTTAAAACGGTGATAATAATCAAAGCAATATTTTGAGCCGTGTGAGGCTCTTCAAACTCCCTAAATGCAATCAAACGTTTTTGCAAAGTCCATTTGTAATCAACCCAATGACATGTAATTCCCATATAACTATGTATATTATATGCATCCGTCCAAACATCGGCACAAATAGAAACTTTATGACCCAAATGGTTCAAATATTTCATCAAATCTTTTTGTTTTTCCATGCATTGACGCCTAATCCTTTTTAGCATTTGAGTTCTAGCAACTTTAGAAGCATTTGGACCTAAGCCTTCTTTGTAGGATGCTTCATATGTTATTCTATCGGCATAACTAAAAGGTTGTTTCTCCATAGCACAATATCTAGCCATAGCATCTTCGTATCGACCTTTATCAAATTTAAACAAAGAGTGCGTACCCGTCTCCGAAGATGAAGTGTTAACTTGAATTTGAGTTTGAGAAGTAGAGATTCCGAACTCCGTCGGATGAGTGCTCTCCATGTGCCTAGTCATAGTGCCGTAGCCTCCTCCTCCGATCCATTTGTATTTTCTTGTGCAATAGTTGCAATACGCAAGGAATCTCTTTCGACCATCGGCTAGAGGAGGTTCGCCTTCGATCTCCGGAGCATCAACAAGTCGAAAGTGTTTCTTGAAGATGTCGGACTTCGGTGCTTTCTTGGCCTTTGATGAAGGAGGAGGAGGAGGAGGATGTTGATCGTCGTCGTGCTCTTCATCTTCGTTGTTGGAGGAGCCATGAAATTCGAATCCTTGGGTTTCCATCGTATTGACCATCTCCTCAAAGGCTTCATCTTCTTGCTCTTGGGCTTGAAGTCTCGCATACTCTTCGGCTTGTAGTCGTTCGGCTACTTGCCTTGAGATTTCCTCGGCTATTTCCGTCCTTCTTGACCTTTGAGTTTGTCGGCTATTTCCGTCGTCACCACCGGCACCGACCATCTTGCCCTTACCCTTGGAAGAAGACATAATGGGTGTGTGTGTAAATATGAAAGTGAGAGTGAGAAAAGAGAATGAGTAGAAAGAGTGACAATATAGATTTCAAGAATGAGAGTGAGAGCTTGAGAAAGTGAGAGCTTGAGATAGTGAGAGCTTGAGAGCTTGAGAGAATTAAATTGAGAATGAGAGCTTGAAAGTTGAAAGTGAAAATGAGAGGTTAAGAATAAAAATTGGGTGTTTGATCTTTGAAAATACCTTGAATTTATAAGAGGAATGAAGTGGGGAGTGTTGGAGAGGATGATCTTGGCCAAAAAAACGGCTAGGAGCCGTTGGTGGTGCATGCATGGCGCACACACGCAGCAGCCGCAGCTGGAGGAGCCTGGTCCCCTGTTTCTGCCCGTTGGGCCCGCCGGGCCGGTCCCGGACCGCCGGTCCGGGCCGGCCCGTCGGGCTTCCAACGGCTATAAAGGCCCGGCGGTTCAAACTCAAGCCCGGCAGGCCGGCCCGGCGGTTAACCGACGGGCCGTCGGTTCAACATGCCTCGACCCGAGCCCAGCCCTTCGTCTTCGGTCCCGGTTACGGTTCGGGCCCGTTGACCTGCGGGCTAGGGCTAAGCCCGTTGACTTAGGGCCGGGCTAGGGCTAAGCCCGACGGGCCTAAAAGCCCAGGCAGGTCTACCACCAATGGGGGAGTAACATATCATTTCTCTATCAATGTATTAATTTTTATATGTAAAAGAGAGCCCTAGAATTACAAATAGATTTAAATATAAATATAGTATTAATTAACATATATGAGTTTGGGTAGTGGGTACCCATAGCTATCTACCCATACCCAACTCAAATCCGTTGCAGGTATCAATTTTATTATCCAGACCCGTTCCAAACCCGTTTGCTTTTACCCAAACCCGACCTATCAGGATCTGGTTAGTGCAGGTACCCGCAAACCCCGGGCCCATTGTCATCCCTAAGCCTACATACTAAAATGGAAGTATCAAACTCTTCGAAGACGCCTAAAACGGAAAGAGTGTCAAACTCTTTTTGGACAAAGATTAATATTTTTATAAAACTCATAAAATTATATTAGTATTATTTTTTTTGGTCAGACAAAAATATACTTCGTAATTTATTAAAAATAAGAGCGAAACCAAAGCATTACGACCAATATACTCCGGCGTATATATATAAGGGCAATCTGAGACTACATATTCCGGCGTAGATATTCCGTCGCTAAGCCGTAGGAATGACGGCCGAGAATCATCTTTCAGATTTAAAAAAAAATCTTTTACTTCACAATTTTAAATGAGACCACATTCACGACACAGATTATGAAAGCCAAAGTAAACAAGCGACTAAAATATCTAAATAATTATCCTCAAGAAAAAGAAAAAGAAAAAAAAAGGACGAAATTATTATACTATATATATTATGAGTACACGTGAGTGGCAACTGCAAGATCAAGGATGACTTGTCCTCATGTGAGGCGGCCCTCCCGGAATTAGAGGCGGCAGGGATGGAACCGGAGGTAGAAAGGGCAACGGAGGTAGTGGGACCGGCAAACTCGGGGGCGGCGGCGGCGGAGGAGACGGATTCAGCCCCGGAATCGGCGGTAAGGGGAGGAAAGGCGTCGGCGATGAAGGCGGCGTTGGGAGGAAGGGAGGAAGTACCGAAGGCGGCGGAGTAGGAAAAAACGGCGGAAGCACCGACGGCGGAGGAGTCGGCAGGACCGGAGGAAGTAGCGAAGGCGGCGGCAGAAGGGGGTTGGGAGGCAATACAGGCGGATTCAGCGGATTCGGCGGCAATATAAAAGCCATTTTTGGGGAGGGTTTTCTATCGGCGGCGCCATTTTCGGAGCTCCGTTTCTGATCGCAGACTTGAGGCTTGAAAGTGAAGAACCCCGCCGAGAAAACCTGCTCCCCTCCGCTCCTCGATTTGAGGCGGAGCGACGATGACGTCGCCGCCGCGGCCGCGGCGCAGAACGGCTGGCTGCTGCGGATGAGCTCGATGGAGCATCCTCTGATTCTCTTCACGCGTTTGCCGACGGTGAAAGGGAGCTGAACTCGGAACTCCCCACGGCTGTTCGTTTTCACTTCTTGCCGGAAAGTAGGTCTCGAAGAACTCGAGCTCCGGCATTCGACTGCAACAGTTGCGCCTAGAAAGAGAGGAGAGAATTAAGCAACGAGAGAGAGAGAGAGAGAGAATAGAGAATAGAGAAGTAATTAATGAATGAACCTGCGATGAAAGGGTTGGACTGGGTTTTGGGGAGATGACGTTGGAAGCAAGTGTCGCAGTAGACGGTGCCGACGACGACGGTGGCGGCGGAGGAGGAGGATGGGAGTTTGTTTTGACGATGATGATGTTCGGCTTGCGAGAGTTGGTTACCGTACAATGCAAAGCAGAGGAAGATTAGTGTCCAAAAGCAAGGCATGATTTATATTCTCACTGAAACCTACTGATTATTCTAAGATCTCTAGCTAGCTAGCTACTTAATTCTGTGTTCGAATCGATAATATATGGAAAATGGGGAGGTTCGATTACACATCTGGTGCTATTACAGGCCGTAATCGTGGCCCTCCACGTGTATATTATTTTTGTTTTGAATTATTATATGGAATTTGGCATAGTAGTGGTATTTGCGTTTCCTAGGCAGTTTTTGAGTATGTCAAATCATTACAGTTACAGCCTTCCCTCTTCTGCTCGACAGTCTAGTAGCAATGGTGTTAATTTTCCTTTATTTAATTCATGGAGTATTTTATGAGCCTGATATAAAAGTTTTTCATATATTTAAAATGCACTAATTATTTTAGGAAACCAGAATTAAACTGGAAAAAAATAATACTCAGTTATTCGAAAAAGAACATTTTATTAAAATTTCATTTTTTTCATAAATAATAAAATAAAAAAAATAATACTCCCCCGTCCCTCATTTAGTGAAGCAAAAATTTGGGTACAAAATTTTATGCATTTTGATGATATATTAATAAATTAATACTACCTCCATCTCAACTAATTAAGGACATTTACTATAGATCCAACCTGTCACACTGTTCCATTATGTAACCTGTCTATGCAACCTGCCCCTACAATACTCGAAGATCTCACGTGAAGGTTACAGAAGATCGAAGACTGTTCGAGGTATAGGAAGCGCAACCTGTGAAGGCCAACCTGAGCTATGGTGATGAAACCTGCTCTCACTCAACGACAAGAATTGTGTCAGCGTACGGAATCTGCAAATCCTGACACACTTCCAACGGCTCTATCTCAAACGCTTCTCTATAAATACCTCAACATATTCCAGATTGAAATACGGGAAATCAATACTCAAGTAAAAACGCTGCAGAAATCTCAAGCTGAAAATATTCAAATCAACACTCGAAATTACTAGAGTTTTCCCAAGTGTTGATCATTGTAGATTTCTTATCTATCTGGAATCAGTCTTACTAGAACACATCACATACACTCTCACTACCATCAAAGTAGAAATACTAGTGTAGTTGATCGAGTTGTATTCCTTACGTTGAGAGCTAGTTAAAGCTTTCAAGTTTGGATAGTAACACTAGTCATTTAGTGTTAGTAAGTTTGTATGCAAAGTTGTATGTAAGTTAGAAGAGACACGACTCTAGAAACGTGCTAGGTTCAGTCTAGAAGAAAGACTTGAATTTGGACTGGACCTCCACCAGTGTTAAAAGGAGTGAAAAATCTCTAGTTAAGGGATTACAGATTCGACGGGATCTGGCGTGGACGTAGGAGCTGTTTACTCCGAACCACGATAAAAACTCCTCGTGTTTCTCTGTTCTTATCATCTGTTTTCACACAGTTTGCATGCTCACAACCTGCACATTTGTAACCTGTCTTGCATGTGTACTATCTTTGAAAATTGTTTCTGAAAACTATTTTTGAAAACTGTTAGCCAACCTTTCTACCAAACTTCCGCACGCAGATTAGTTTTGCAAGCTCAGCAGCTTACTGATTGAGCTGGAAAAACTAAGTTGCTCTGATAAACTTGAGTGACGACTCAGTTCAGATCAAATTGTTTTGAAAAATCAAAACCGTTGGCTAATTGGTGTATTCTCCCCCCCATACACCAATATCTACTTATCGGGACCTACAGAAACTATTCGAGGAATCGACTATGGATTAGTTAATTAGTGCCAATGACATTCAATTACGATAACTAATCAAACGGGAAGGATATTATTTGAGGAACCGGCCCCAGATTAGTCAACTAGTGCTAACGATATTCAATTTCCCTCGATTACTCACTAATCCACTTGTTTAGTGTCTATTCATGGATAATTAGTGATATCAGAAGGAAACTATTCGAGAAATTGACCCGGGATTAGTCAATTAGTGCTTACGATGCTCCATTTCCCTCGATTAATCACTAATCCACTTCATTGGTGTCTAATCGGCGGATAATTTGTAAAACATGAAGGATACTATTCTAGGAATTGGCCCGGATTAGTCAATTAGTGCTAACACCATTCATTTTTGCTCGATTACTCACAAATCCACTTGTTTAATGTCTATTCGGCGGATAATTAGTGAAATGGGAAGGAACCTATTCGAAGAACCGATTATTTAATTCGATTATACAAACAATTTGATTATACACGGAGGCCCATTTTATTTTGTAAAATAATAATAATAATAATAATAATAATAATAATAATAATAATAATAATAATAATAATAATAATAATAATAATAATAATAATAAATACAAGTATAATCATAATCATAATAATGATTATAAAGTAATTGAGTTGATTAGTCACTAATTGAGTTGGATAAGTTTAAATTCTCCAATAATTAGTGAAACAATCTAATAGTACAGCCATATTATTAATTAATTAGAAATCTGAATCTTTCTTCTTATTATTATTATTATTATTATTATTATTAAGGTTTTTTTGTTCCTTTATTTTCTTTGTTGTTTAGCAACTTTTCAATGCCATTTAAATTAATTTGATTTGATTTTTTATACTTAAAAAAAGGATTTTCCTCTATATTATGAATTGAAACCATTTAAGTGATGTGCATCTCTCATGATGTAGTGAGATTTTATTAATTCGGGATCGACTATTCGACTACTTTCCATCCCATTTTACTAATTATCTGAGCCCTTGATTAGTGACTAATCAGGTGAAATTTCATTTTATTACCACTTTCAAACACTTTCTGTTTTGATTGACATTCATTTCATATTTATTGTAGTTAATTGTAGTAATTGAAATATTTGTTTCATAATTTCAAACATTCGGATAAAATGTGGCATAAAGTATTACTCCGTATTACTTAAAAATGCATTTTTAAAATAGTCAATTTGATATAATTATGTTGAAATTTACAATTGTTTTATATAAAAAAATTATGAACGAAATATTTAATTTGTTGCATTTGAGAAAGAAATAAGAGAAAGAAGGCGAGTTTCTTTTCCCAAAAACTAATTTGTTTTCAGAAGAGCAGTTTTTTTTCGTGCGGTGGGATACTTTTTTTTTTGTTGATCCGGTGTGCGGTGGGAATTAAAATGCATTACTTTTCTAATCCAATTAAAATTTTGAATTTTAATTATCATGATTTTTTTTGTTTAATGTTCTAGAATTTATGTAAAGTTCGGTATTATAAGCTGAATAGTTAAATTATTTTTATTAAGTGAAATCAAAGTTTGCTATCACTAATCCACTAATTCAAAATTGAGCTTCCGACTACTTTACTTCTCGTTTTACTAATTGTTCGAAGATTTCAACCGGTCGAACTCGATAAGTGACGAATCTAGTAAAATTCCATTTTATTATTAACAATCCACTAATCCGGAATCGATCATTCGACTGATTTACTTCCCGTTTCACTAATTATTCGAGAATTTCTACTGATTCAACTCGATTTGTGACTTATCAAGTGAAATTCCATTTTATTCTCACTAATTCATTAATTCGGGATCGATTTTGTGACTTCCTCACATCCCGTTTTACTAATTATCCGAGTATTTCAACCGATTCAACTCGATTTGCGACTAATCAAGTGAAATTATATTTTATTATCACTAATTCATTAATCCGGGATTGATTCTTCGACTTCTTCACTTCTCGTTTCACTAATTATCCGAGAATTTCAACCAATTCACCTCGATTAGTGACTAATTAAGTGAATTATATTTTATTATCACTAATCCACTAATATGAGATTGATTATTCGATTACTTTACTTATTGTTTCACTAACTATCTGATAATTTCAACTTATCCAACTCAATTAGTGACTAATCAACTAAAATTCTATTTAATAGAAATTCTAAATCACATGTAAACTCATGCCATCCAAATAATAAGGCAAATGAATTTAGTGCTAACGACATTCATTTTTGCTTGATTATTCACTAATCCACTTGTTTACTTTCTATTCCTTGGCGGATAATTAGTAAAATGAGAAGTAAACTATTCGAGGAATCGATCCCGGATTAGTCAATTAGTGCTAACGACTTTCAATTTCACTCAATTACTCACTAATGCACTTGTTTAGTGTCTATTTGACGGATAGTTAGTGAAATGGGAAGGATACGGATTTTTCTAGTCAGTGTCATATGAAATTTGACGCATATATCAGGGATGGAGGGAATATTAAATTATAATATGAGCAATCAAATTGTTTGATAAAAAAATTAATTTACATTTTAATGTGAGTGTTCAACTTACAATGCTTATAATTGAATTATAATAATGGATTTTTATTGTGGTGTTCAACATTATTAAGATTAATAGTATAAGCTTCCTTGGATTATTCAACAGCGGCCGCACGCTTAACTTCAACGGCGGCTGTGCTGCATTATTACATCCGAATCACTCTATTACTTTATTCATATTATTCTTATTCTTATTACAATTATATTTGTATTTATTATTATGTTTATTATTATTATTATTATTAGAGAATTAGCTAATAGTTCTCACACCAAAATTCTCTATTCTCTCACAATTACTCCACTGCATCGTCTCTTTCACAATTATCTCTTTTTCTTTGTTCCACTGCCGATGTCACCAGCCGGCGCCGCCTACCTCTTCCCTTGGTTTACCGACGAGGTCTTCTTCTCCAGCGTTTACAGCCGTCTCCGCCCATTCTCTCTCACTTTCCGTTCACCGAGACCGCCCTGTTCACAGCGCCACCGTTCCCTTTTCTCTCTCTCTCTGTAAACACCCTGAGATTATGGATCTGCAATCATAGTTTTTAGATCTAATTAATATGTAAACCAACCAGAAATTCCTATATCTAGATCTAGAAATTCCGAGAAGCCACAATCTTTGTCTCCAAGAGATGGCGGCGCCGTTGAGAGGTAGCCGCGCTACGACGGCGATCGGTATCGGTGGTGAAGGCGGCGATGGATCGATCTTTGCAGCCACCGACCATTGCACTCTGGTTCTGGTTTTGGTATAAAGGGGAAAAAGAGAGACGGAAAATAATTTTTAAAAAATTAAGAAAAAAAAAAGAATAAATAAATATGAATATTACTAATCATTATTATAATACTAAGAGTAATAAATATAATAAACATTCAGATTTTTAAATAATTAATATATGGCAGTTAATTAATAAGTTTAAAGTAAATGGCGGTTAATTAAAAAATGATAGCTAACAAATAAGCTTAAGAAAACGTGAAAATACAAAATCATCCACATAAGTATTTTATTTAAATATGGGGAAGTGAGACATGTAGTGGGACCCACAATTTCAAAGAAGTATCTGAATTCTGAAAACTTCTGCAGACCAAAACCACTAATTTAATTTTGATTTATTTTTAATAGCAACACAATTGACTTTTTTACCTTAACACGTGTAGCGCTAGGATTAGCCGGCTGTTGTGCTGCCGGACTTATAATCGAATTTTCCTGGAAAATGTAGAAGGGATTATTGTTCTTTTTATATACTGTCAAAAGCTTTGTATTCATAAAAGGACAACAATGTCATTTATGTAAATTGAAATTAATTGCAGTTGTTAATTTAGCAAGATGAAGTACAGAGAAAGAAGAATAGAGGTTGAGATTCTCTGGACCAATTATAGTGTATCAAACGTATACTAAAATCGAATTTTTATTTAATTTTGATTTAATATGATTTAGTCTAATACTAATTAATAATGGTTCATTAATTCAGGATATATAATTTATTTTTTAACATTTTTTTCTTCATTTGTTAAACTAATAAAATTGAAATTAAATATTAAAAATAAATAACAAATTCTAATTGGATGAATGAACTTTAACCAATTAGTGTAAAATTAAATTGAATCATAATATTAATAAATTGAAGAAAAATAAAAACAGATTAAGAAATATTAATATTGGTGCCCATGGGACGTAGGATCTAAAGTGAACAAGGGGGTGAGTTAGTTATCTGATAACTTGGTCCGCTAAATTAGTTGTGAATGTGAATTTGATTGGTTGTTGTGCATGGCTAGAGATAAAATAAGGGTCCCACCCCATTTGGTTCACGAGAACCTTATACTATATGATTGTGATAGAATTTGGTAACAAAGTTTTGTACTATTCCATCCGTCCCATCAAAATAGTCCATGAGAAATATATATAATGTATAAAATAATAAATGTGAACTATTTAAGTGGGAAAGAGAATAATACTTTTGGTATCGAATGCCCATTTTTGACACGTGGAATGTTTGCGATGGGCATCTATGTATGTATGCAATGTGTATATAATGATGTCGGCATGAGTCCGAAAATATCTTATTACGACTGAACTCTTCTAAATCAAACAAAAATATTCACAATTTGCCGCCTGGTAGTACATCAAATACAAATTTTCTTTCATAATCATTATATTCTTTAATATAAATATACCATAGTATGAGTTGATAAAGCAAGATATAGGAGTGAAAATAATAAAGAAAAATCGAAGTGATTTAGATAGATAGTGATAGAGGTGGTCAAATGCGGGTTCGGGTACAGAACCGTACCCGTACTCGGCAGGTACGGTTCCAATAAATCGAACTCATACCCTACCTGCAGTATAGGAGGGTACGAGTACGATTTCGAGTACGACATGTGCGGGTATGAGTACGAGTACAACCCGGCGGTTCTAACAGGTTTAATAATTTTATTTTTAATGTTAAAAATATATTTTAAATTCGATTAGTTATAACTTGAATTATTTGTAAAAAAAAATATTATTTTATTGTAAAGATTCTAACAACTTAAATATAAATTAGACCTCTAAATGCTAAATCATTGGAGATCAAGTTATTTAAAATTTTAATCTTTAAGGTCCGAATACCGTTAAAGCATATTAATTTAATGGAAAAAATTACTAAAGTAGGAAAAATAGTACTCCGTACATGTATAATTAAAACTAAGAAATAAAAAATATATTTTAGATGAAATATATATCAAAATTGCGGGTCAACGGGCCGGCGGTCGTGGAACCGACGGGTTACGGTTCCAACTTTTAGTACCCGTACCCAAACCGCCACATTCAGAGGGTACGGTTGCAAACCCGAACCAGTGAGTATGGGTACGAGTAGACACCCTTCGAGTATGTGTACAAATGCGTATACGGGTTGGCGGGTACGGTTATTTTGGCCACCACTAGATAGTGATAGAGATGGTGTAAAAATCTCTCTCTTTCTTCACGGGTGAGTATAATGGAATTGATGTCGTCGCATTCTCATTCTTCACGGGTTTGTGTATTGAGTATTAAAAATACTATATTGTAAGCGACAAGAAGTTTGGGCACGTATTTTGTCGATTTACTACTTATATAAATATTATATATGTAAAGTTATTATTGCAGAATGAGCGGCTGAAATTAGCTGTGGTAAAAGATTGCTAGATTAAATTTGTGATTTCTGAAACAAATAAGTGTGTTCATGTAATAGTTTATTGCAAGTAGAAATAAAGTATTCTATTGTTGGCATTAGCTTATTTTCAAAAAAAAAAATTCCTACGAGATTGCAATTAAGGTTTGTTGTGCCTTTCATTTCTTTGCTTATGTGAAGCACGATAGTTTGCATTTCTATCATTACTATCCTGAGGGTTAAAACTTATTTCAACAAAATTTTAATATGTTCCTTTTTTATGAGTTCTTTTGTGTGTTCTTTTATATATGATCGAACTTATTTTCGCAAGGTAATTAATGCACGAAAACTGGAATTTAATGAACACGAAAAGGGACACGAAGGATTTATGTGGTTCGATCTATGGGGATAGATCTACGTCCACGGAGCGAAAGTGTGTATGGATTTTATTGAGAATATGCGTATAGCTTGTACAAAGATTGTCCTCCCCCTTTCATCTATTCTAAACCCCTATTTATAAGTATCTACACATGGAAATTCGACTAGGTTTACAAGTCTTTTCCTAGGAGAACTCTTTGGCTTGACCTCCTCCTTTATTGGATAAAAACCGAACTTCTATATCTCTTGGAGCTTGAATTATAGTCGATGTAGGAGTCGCCTTGGTGTAGAAGTCTTCTTTGAAGTAGGTTGAAGCTGACTGGGCTGAGCTGCATAGGGCTTTAGTTGGGCCGAGCTGCGTTGGCCGAGCTTAACTGTCGGGGCCCAATTATATTGGGCTCGATGCTTGGGCCTAGTAGCTAGGCCATATACTATCACATCCCCCCCCCCCCCAAAAAAAGATATGGAAGTGAGGATGCGGGTCGGTGTAGAAAGTCGAAGTAGGAGTAGTGGAAGTGCATTGCCCCGTCAAAATTAGATTTCGACGAAGTCGGAAGTCGGAATGCGCACCGCCTCGTTTGGACGAAGTCGAACTAAAATTCGCATTGCCCCTTCGGAAATTAGATTTCGACAAAGTCGGAATGCGTGCCGCCTCGTTTGAATGAGGTCGAACTAAAATTCGCATTGCCCCTTCGGAAATTAGATTTCGACAAAGTCGGAATGCGTACCGCCTCGTTTGGACGAGGTCGAACTAAAATTCGCATTGCCCCTTCGGAAATTAGATTTCAACGAAGTCGAAATGCGTACCGCCTCGTTTGGACGAGGTCGAACTAAAATTCGCATTACCCCTTCGGAAATTAGATTTCGATGAAGTCAGAATGCGTACCGCCTCATTTGGACGAGGTCGAACTAAAATTCGCATTGCCCCTTCGGAAATTAGATTTCGATGAAGTCAGAATGCGTACCGCCTCATTTGGACAAGGTTGATTTTGTTATAGTGGAGTGAAGTTGGTTAGCGCGAGTCAGCATTGCGAGTGCTGTCGAACACGTGATGTGTCAGTTACCTAAAATGCGCCGTTTGGGGTCCCGATAAAGTAGGCACGTGCATATCGTGGAGGGAATGCGAAAAGGCGGAAATTTGATAAAACTTCTTTCATACGCCAAAATTAGTCATTCGAAGTCTGGAACCCTAAGAACTTGGCGATTCACTCTCAATTTCACGATTTGCAGCGTTGCCAGTGTTGTGCCAGAATCCAGTGAAATATTTGTTTCCACGGTCTTCCATCGCTTTGAAAAGTAAGTTTCCATGGCTTCGTCTTCTTTTAATCGTGAATCGAGTGGTAGTGGTAGTCGGGATTCTGGTGAAAGGTCCTTGTCGCCTCCGGTACCCCATCCGCCGGAAAATGTAGATGTAGATGTATATACCGTAGAGTCGGACGTTCCGTCGAAGTGTAGGGTAGTGTTTGTTTCTCCTATTGATTCAGTCGGAACAGGGTCGAAGTTTCCTTCAATCCTAGATTTATCCGCAATTTTGAAAATTGCAAAATTATTTATTTCCCAACTGGATAGAGTTTATAGTTCCTCGGCCGGAGGATAGGGCATCGAATCCTCCGATTGGATTCGTAACTATCTACGAAGATTGTTTAAACCATGGTCTTCGTCTTCCCCTTCCCCCTATTTTCGCCGATCTCCTTCGGAAGTTCGGCATTCCTTGTAGGTCCCGATAGGTAGTTATTGGTGTATGGGGGGGGGGAATACACCAATTCGCCAACAGTTTTGACTTTAGAAACAAAAATCGATCTTACTGAGTTATCAGCTCAGCTTATCAGTGCAGCTCGGTTTATCCAGCTCAGTCAGTAAACTGGTGAGCTTGCTAAACCGAACAGTGTGCGGAAGTTTGATGGACAGGTTGGCTACCTCTTAGAAAATTCTTTCTTTGGTCTGAATATTTATGCAGGTTGATTATATTAATGAAGTGCAATGTAATGAAGGTTAGTTGAACATTGTAAGGTCGACTGTTAATAAAAGATAGAGAGAGAGAGATCGAGACAGTCGATTTAGCGTGGTTCGGGAAACGTCCCTACATCCACGTCAGATACCGTCGTATCTGAAATTCCTTACTTCTCTCTTATTTATACTGGCTGAGTACCAGCCTCAACCTTCATCAATCTTTAGACTTGAGCCGAGCACGAGTTCTGGGTCGTGACCCTTACAACCTTTCATACATTCTTACATACAACCTTGCAGCTAAACTAACAGATTCTTCTTTACTTGGACGAATATGTAGTAAGCTTGTGGAGAGTATTCTGTGAGGTTCCAGAATCTGAAATCTTGAAGGTCTCAACACTTGGGAAATGGCTTGGATTCGAGTGTTGAGTTTGGCTTTGAAGCGTAAAGATTTCTGGATAGATTTGGCTTTGAAACTCTGGTTTCCTCTCTCTATTTTTCTCTCTTCCCCGTCTATTTTTCCCTTTTCTCCACACTCTGATTTTGGGATGACTTGAAGTATTTATATGACTCCAATTTGAATTAGAGCCGTTGGAGTTGCAGAGGTGTCAGAACCGTACTGCTGACTGGAATTCTAGCCGTTGAGGTTTTCTGTACAGCTTGGCAAGGCACAACTTAGGTCGGACTCGGAAGGTCAACCTTTTGTACCTCAAGCTGTCTTTATTTTCTGTGGTCTTCAAGCTTGATCTTTGTATTAGAATCTTCACCTTGAGAAGCTGTTGACTAATAGCAGCTTGACTCACAGCAGCTTGACTAAGCATATTGGCTTCAGCAGGTTGGCCTATGCAAGTTCCTCAGCATACAGGTTCCTCTCAGGAGGTTGGCCTCAACATGTAAGTTCCACAGCATGCAGGTTCCTCTCAGGAGGTTGGCCTCAGCATGCAGGTTCCACAGCATGCAGGTTGGCCTCAGCAGGCAGGTTCCACAACATGCAGGTTCCACAGCATGCAAGTTCCACAACATGCAGGTTGGCCTCAGCATGTAGGTTGCTCTCAGTAGGTTGGCCTCATGCAGGTTGGCCTCAGCATGCAGGTTGCTCTCAGGAGGTTGGCCTATGCAGGTTATACGAGCAGGTTGACTAAGGAACAGGTCGACAGATTGATCTAACTAGGTACAAGGTTGCACTACCAACCTTGATCTTTACATGGAGCAACCTGTCCGAGTTAAGCTTGACTGATCCAAACACAGATCAGTCTGTTCCTATCAATCCTATAACTGAGTCCTATAACTAAGTGTGGTTTCTAATAACATCATCAAAACTAAACTAAACAGGGTTCCCAACAATTTCCTCCTTTTTGATGATGTCGAAACCAACACTTTACAAATAGTTCCTAAAGATAAGAATATAAGATCAATGAACTAAAAGTTCAGCAAGTTGAACTTGCTTTCTGTGCTTTATGCTCTTCCTGCATCTTGATACCACTAGTGCATCTATCCTGCATCTTTCCCCCTTTTTCTATATTTTTCCATGTTCTTTCTACATCTTTCCCCCTTTTCGACATTATCAATAAGGGTCTGGACGATCTGGCGAAAAGAAGAGTTCTTTTCCTTGAGCTTGACTTGCTTTGGAAAGATCATTGCATTCTCTGTTTCCCCCTTAATTGTTGGCCAGTAATTTTGACTTTCAACGTAGTTTGTGTCCTCAAGCTGCGTGTCGCCGAACTGCTTCTATTGAGCTGCAATTTCCAAGTCAGTTTCCTCTCTAGTGACCTGTGCTAGCGTACAACTCTAGTGAACTAAAATTCGCATTGCCCCTTCGGAAATTAAATTTCGATGAAGTCAGAATGCGTACCGCCTCATTTGGACAAGGTTGATTTTGTTATAGTGGAGTGAAGTTGGTTAGCGCGAGTCAGCATTGCGAGTGCTGTCGAACACGTGATGTGTCAGTTACCTAAAATGCGTCGTTTGGGGTCCCGATAAAGTAGGCACGTGCGTATCGTGGAGGGAATGCGAAAAGGCGGAAATTTGATAAAACTTCTTTCATATGCCAAAATTAGTCATTCGAAGTCTGGAACCCTAAGAACTTGGCGATTCACTCTCAATTTCACGATTTGCAGCATTGCCAGTGTTGTGCCAGAATCCAGTGAAATATTTGTTTCCACGGTCTTCCATCGCTTTGAAAAGTAAGTTTCCATGGCTTCGTCTTCTTTTAATCGTGAATCGAGTGGTAGTGGTAGTCGGGATTCTAGTGAAAGGTCCTTGTCGCCTCCGGTACCCCATCCGCCGGAAAATGTAGATGTAGATGTATATACCGTAGAGTCGGACGTTTCGTCGAAGTGTAGGGTAGTGTTTGTTTCTCCTATTGATTCAGTCGGAACAGGGTCGAAGTTTCCTTCAATCCTAGATTTATCCGCAATTTTGAAAATTGCAAAATTATTTATTTCCCAACTGGATAGAGTTTATAGTTCCTCGGCCGGAGGATAGGGCATCGAATCCTCCGATTGGATTCGTAACTATCTACGAAGATTGTTTAAACCATGGTCTTCGTCTTTCCCTTCCCCCTATTTTTGCCGATCTCCTTCGGAAGTTCGGCATTCCTTGTAGGTCCCGATAGGTAGTTATTGGTGTATGGGGGGGGGGGGGAATACACCAATTCGCCAACAGTTTTGACTTTAGAAACAAAAATCGATCTTACTGAGTTGTCAGCTCAGCTTATCAGTGCAGCTCGGTTTATCCAGCTCAGTCAGTAAACTGGTGAGCTTGCTAAACCGAACAGTGTGCGGAAGTTTGGTGGACAGGTTGGCTACCTCTTAGAAAATTCTTTCTTTGGTCTGAATATTTATGCAGGTTGATTATATCAATGAAGTGCAATGTAATGAAGGTTAGTTGAACATTGTAAGGTCGACTGTTAATAAAAGATAGAGAGAGAGAGATCGAGACAGTCGATTTAGCGTGGTTCGGGAAACGTCCCTACATCCACGTCAGATACCGTCGTATCTGAAATTCCTTACTTCTCTCTTATTTATACTGGCTGAGTACCAGCCTCAACCTTCGTCAATCTTTAGACTTGAGCCGAGCACGAGTTCTGGGTCGTGACCCTTACAACCTTTCATACATTCTTACATACAACCTTGCAGCTAAACTAACAGATTCTTCTTTACTTGGACGAATATGTAGTAAGCTTGTGGAGAGTATTCTGTGAGGTTCCAGAATCTGAAATCTTGAAGGTCTCAACACTTGGGAAATGGCTTGGATTCGAGTGTTGAGTTTGGCTTTGAAGCGTAAAGATTTCTGGATAGATTTGGCTTTGAAACTCTGGTTTCCTCTCTCTATTTTTCTCTCTTCCCCGTCTATTTTTCCCTTTTCTCCACACTCTGATTTTGGGATGACTTGAAGTATTTATATGACTCCAATTTGAATTAGAGCCGTTGGAGTTGCAGAGGTGTCAGAACCGTACTGCTGACTGGAATTCTAGCCGTTGAGGTTTTCTGTACAGCTTGGCAAGGCACAACTTAGGTCGGACTCGGAAGGTCAACCTTTTGTACCTCAAGCTGTCTTTATTTTCTGTGGTCTTCAAGCTTGATCTTTGTATTAGAATCTTCACCTTGAGAAGCTGTTGACTAATAGCAGCTTGACTCACAGCAGCTTGACTAAGCATATTGGCTTCAGCAGGTTGGCCTATGCAAGTTCCTCAGCATACAGGTTCCTCTCAGGAGGTTGGCCTCAACATGTAAGTTCCACAGCATGCAGGTTCCTCTCAGGAGGTTGGCCTCAGCATGCAGGTTCCACAGCATGCAGGTTGGCCTCAGCAGGCAGGTTCCACAACATGCAGGTTCCACAGCATGCAAGTTCCACAACATGCAGGTTGGCCTCAGCATGCAGGTTGCTCTCAGTAGGTTGGCCTCATGCAGGTTGGCCTCAGCATGCAGGTTGCTCTCAGGAGGTTGGCCTCATGCAGGTTGCCTAGGTTACACGAGCAGGTTGACTAAGGAACAGGTCGACAGATTGATCTAACTAGGTACAAGGTTGCACTACCAACCTTGATCTTTACATGGAGCAACCTGTCCGAGTTAAGCTTGACTGATCCAAACACAGATCAGTCTGTTCCTATCAATCCTATAACTGAGTCCTATAACTAAGTGTGGTTTCTAATAACATCATCAAAACTAAACTAAACAGGGTTCCCAACAATTCCCTTAACTCAAATAATGCCGAACTCGTTTAGGCAGTTCACTGGTTTAGGCATACTTAGTAGTCGTCACGGGTTAGTAGAGCTGATCCTTAAATATTTTCAATTTAATTCCTTCAAAGAGTGGTACTATTTGACACCCCGTCTTGACTTTCGAGTCAAGACGAAGTCAAAAATCCCGAACTGGCAGTCGAAGTTCTTCTTCTGCTGGTTTGGTGAGGTCCCACATTTCGTGTGGAATGTGGGTAAACTGAGGAACCAAGGCACCGAAGAGAAGTTCGGTGCACTTGAGGAAGTGTTGACGAGCCTTGTCGTGGAAGAATTCACCGAGGCCGATCTTGCTAGGGCGGGGCTGAGCCCTTATGATCCTGACTCCATGGTTGAGCCGGTGAAGGGTGAGGCTCCACTTGGTCCATTTTTATCATGTTTTTATGTTTTCCATGTCATGGCGATAATAGGCTCGCTATATGTTTCTTTGCAGTGAAACTACTCGGTATGAAGAGGACAAGGTCCAGCTCTACTGAGAAGCCAGCGTTTGAGGCTTCTTCGGAGCGAACAGAGAGCGGACTAGGCTCATCACCAATGGGGTCCCCTCCAGAGCGACCCCTCGTTCGTAAAAAAAAACTACAGAAGTTGGTTGTTGCCATTTCAATCGAAGAGGAGGATTGTACTGTCACTGCAGTCCGGTCGTCTCGTGGTGTAGGAGGCCAGGGTTCTAGAGAACTGGTGAATCGGCGTCGGCCGTTCCCCGAGGTAGCATCATACCTTCATCTGTACTTCGGCATCTCCTTAATTTTTTTTATTATTTTTTTTAACATTAATATTTGCTGATGTAGGGTGCCGAGGATATGGTGACGAGGCTGAGTGATCTGGCCTCAGAATTGAGCGGTTTCCTAACCTCCGGGGTTGACCGCTACAACGAGATGGTCCGGGTTCGCCGCGACCTGGAAAATGAGAAGGGCGGCCTCGCCAACCGACTGGCGTTGGCCGAACAAAGACTTATGTTGGAGCGGGCCGCTACCGAGGCAGCGAAGACGGAGGCGGCCTCATGGAGGGCTGAGACGGAGGATGCTGGCCACGAAGAAACGGAAGCCGAGGAGAACGAGGAGGCCGAAGTCAGGGGTGAGGGTGAAACTGCTCCGGCTACTGATGAGACTCCTCGTGAGGATGAAGAGAACGCCGGAGTGGTCAGTTGATCACCTCCCCCCTTTTTTTTTATGCAGGGCACTTGTACTACGGCATCGTTAGGATGTCGTTTCACCTTTGCCCTAGTGGCTATAAAACTTCAAGTTTTAATTAAAATTATTTTCGTGTTTATGTAGTCTTCTTCTTCTCCGGAACTTTTCGATGCATCTCTGTATATAGCTCAAATCAATAACATACTGCGAGCTCTTGAAGTTAAGAATGTCGAAGTCCTTCATTGGAAAGACCAAGCTGGCCATATCCAGGACGAGGCCGACGTGAGACTTAGAGCCGCTCAAATCAGAAATGACGAGCTTGAAGCCCGGCTCCTGGAGCTTGGAGATAAGTATGATGCCGTGAAGGAAGAAGCTGATAAGATCGCCGAGGAGCATGCTGAGTATGAGGCCATTGTCGCCGAAATGGCGGGAAAACCATTGCTAAAGTGGATGCAAAGGTAACAGAGGTCGCAGCCCGGTGCAAGTATTACCAAGAAAGATACAGGGCGGACTCCTGGCAGCTCCGAGATCAGATGGCCGAGCTAAAGCAAGTAGCTGGTATGTACGGAGTGATCCTAGCTCGGAGCCCAATGTTGGCTGCTCGGTTGGGAAAGGACGCTTGTCCTTCAAGTTTGTCTACTACCACCGGTCCTTCGAGGTCGTCGACTCCCGCGGGTCGATCGGATATGAGATTCATGCGCCACTCTAAGGAGTTTTATGAACAAGAACAGCAATCGTTGGCTCGACGAGGATGGGGTCGGAGTCTTCAATCGGGTAGGGGTAGGAGTCGAGGATGAGGTGGTGGTGAACGAGGTCAAGGCAGCTTCAATATAGATGAAGTTTTAAATTTCAACTCCGACGGTGATTTTCCTACAAGATGGCTTAGTTTTAGCAAACCCAAGCCTTCGAGCTCGTCTTAATCACCATGTATTATACTTTTCCATTTTTGAAAATAAACGGAATTCTTTTGTACTCATATTAGCCTTTTTCCTTAATTTTAACATAGATATATATTTCATTGTTTTAAACAAAGGTAGGCCATAATGAGCATTACCTCGTCATAAGACGAGGTTGTACGACTTCGTCAAAGACGAAGTTTAGGCTTTAATTAGCACTACCTCATTGTCCGACGTGGTTTAGGCTTTGAATAGCACGACTTCGTCAAAGATGAAGTTTAGACTTTAATTAGCACGACCTCGTCGTCAGATGAGGTTTAGGTTTTGAATAGCACGACTTCGTCAAAGACGAAGTTTAGGCTTTAATTAGCACAACCTCGTCGTCCGACGAGGTGTAGGCTTTGAATAGCACGACTTCGTCAAAGACGAAGTTTAGGCTTTAATTAGCACGACCTCGTCATCCGACGAGGTTTAGGCTTTGAATAGCACGACTTCGTCAAAGATGAAGTTTAGGCTCTTCTCTGTTTTAAACAAAGCCGTATCTTTATTTTTAACCGAGATGGTGCCTCCTCATTTTAAACAAAAGTAGTTCTTCCTAGCTTTTAACAAAGGTGGTGCCTTTGTTTTAAGCCAAGGCAGTTAGTACTTCTATTTTTAACAAGGTTAGGTCGGTACACACGCGTTTATACTTTACCCCAAATATGGAGTTTATTAAGTTACCCTCGTCAGGGTTTTGGTTTAAAAGATCAAAATACTAAACATAAGTGGGAGAGAGAGACATGCAAGATATGATATGCAAGGATTTAAACGAATAATAAGGGAAAAATAAAACTTTATTGATAAAAAATCGAAATTAAAAAAAAAAGAAAAACAACTGACAAGACAACCTGACTCTTGACACCTACGACTTTAAATGAACTGATCCTAGACATTACTCTCCTCCACTTATATAAAGTATTTCTTTAAATGAGTAATGTGCCATGTGCGGGGTAAGGGCTCACCGGATAAATGGGCGAGCTTATACGACCCTTTACCGAGTACTTCTTCAACTCGGTACGGTCCTTCCCATGTGGCCTCAAGCTTGCTGAGCCTTTCCGCTTTACTGACCTCGTTGTTCCGAAGTACGAGGTTGCCTGCTTGGAATTATTTGTACTTCACTCTTCGGTTGTAATACCGACCTACTTGTTATTTGTACTTGGCTTCTCTTATGTAGGCGAGCTCTCGTTTCTCCTCTAACAGATCCAGTTTGGTTCGGAGGTCTTCGTCATTGACTTCGGCTGTGAAGTTGAGAGTGCGTGGGCTCGGCAGGCCGATCTCTACCGGGATCACTGCTTCGGTTCCGTACACCAAACTATAAGGTGTTTCACCATTCGAGGTCCGGGGAGTTGTTCGGTACGACCATAGGACTTGGGGTAAATTTGCTGCCCAATCTCCTTTGGCTTTGTCAAGGCGGGTCTTGAGTCCCTTGAAGATTGTTCTGTTCGTAACTTCGGTTTGGCCATTCGCTTGAGGATAAGCTACCGAAGTGAACTTTTGGTGAATGTGAAGCCCTTCACACCATTCTCTGAATGTCCGATCGGTGAACTGGGTTCCGTTATCCGAGACAAGGATGTGAGGTACACCGAAGCGGCAAACAACATTTTTCCATATGAAGTTGAGGGCGTTCTTGCTTGTGATCTTTGCCAAGGGTTCGGCTTCGACCCACTTAGTGAAGTAGTCAATGGCTACGATAAGGAACTGGAGCTGTCCAGGAGCTTTATCAAACGGTCCGATGATGTCAATTCCCCATTGCACAAACGGCCACGGGCTTTGCATGCTTATGAAGTCGGTTTGAGGTAATCTCACCGTCCCATGGATTTGACATTTTGGGCACTTTTTAACCAGTTCGACTGCGTCTTGGAACATTGTGGGCCAATAGTAGCCCCAGCGCATGACCTTCTTTGATAGTGCTCGAGCTCCGATATGGCTTCCACATGACCCTTCATGGACTTCACGTAACGCATAGTTTGCTTGGTTCGGTCCGACACATCTTAGGAGAGGTTGAAGGTATGACTTTCTGTACAGAATTCCTTCTTGTAGAACGTACTTCGGTGACTTGCTTAAGATCTTTCTTGCCTCAAGCTTGTCGCTGGGTAGCTCGCCCTTCTCCAAATAATCCAAAGAGGAGTTATCCAATTCGGCGCATCATCATCAATTACGAGGCCAACCTCGGCTTCCTCTATACTTCGGTATTTGACTCCTTCCACAGGAGAGCTTGCTGACGAGGATGCCAATTTGCTTAAAGTATCAGCTCGGATATTTACTTCTCTTGGGATTCGTACCAACTCGAAGTAGGTGAAGCTTTCTTGCAGACTCTTAGCTTTTTGGAGATACTTCTTCATTCTATCGCCCTTTGCCTCATATGTGCCGAGCATATGGCTGACTATGACTTGGGAGTCACAGTAGACTTGTACAGCTCGTATTTGGAGACTTTGAGCGAGGCGAAGTCCTGCAATTAAGGCTTCATACTCCACTTCATTGTTTGTGGTAGGGAAGTCGAACCGAAGTGCATAGGTTATCTCCTACTCCTCTGGACTGAGAAGTATGATGCCTGCACCGCTTCCTGATTTTCCAGAAGCCCCGTCCACGTATACCTTCCAACAGTGTTTGGGCGGTTTACTTGTGGGTTCGGCTCCGACAATATCCGAGGTGGTATCGGGTGACTTCGGTGCTTCTGTAAAATTAGTTTCCACGAGAAAGTCAGCTAAGGCTTGGCCTTTGATAGCACTGCGTGGACAGTAGCTGATGTCATGCTCACGTAGCTCGACTGCCAATTTCGCAATTCTCCCCGAAGCTTCAGGCTTCAATAGCACTTGCCGAAGTGGGAGGTCGGTGAGGACCTGTATCGGATAGTGCCTGGAAATAAGGTCGTAGCCTTCTCGCAGCGTTTACTAACGCTAGTACGATCTTCTCTAATGGCTGGTACCTCATCTCTGGTCCTTTAAGTGCTCGGCTAATGAAGTAGACCGGGAGTTGCCGACGTTTGTCTTCACGCACTAGGACTGCACTTATAGTCTCATCCGAAGCCGCGAGGTATAGGGAGAGAATTTCTCTTTCGTACGGGACTGACAAGGTTGGAAGCTTGGAGAGGTACTTTTTCAGGTCGGCAAACGCTAATTTCTGTTCCTCTTCCCATTTAATGTCACGCCCCGAAATCCTAACCAGAGATTAGCTCAGAATCCGGGACGCGACTAAATAAAAGTAGAACTAAACAACAACATGTAAAGAACTCAACTCTTTCGAAATAATTCGAGATGAAATGGCTAGAACAAAAACAAGTACCTGTATCCAATTACTTCAATATAATTCGAGACGGAATGGAAAGAATAATTCTTTATACTAACTCCAATGATTTGACATCAAAATAATTCGGAACTAATACCACAAGTCGAGGGAAAACAAACTCGATATTTCATTTACAATCAAAGGACGAACCTCGTTCAACAACATTAGCTACATATGTTTCAAGTTACGAAATATGATTGTATCTCAACAAGTTCGACAAAAGAGGATTATCAAAAGTGACAGTACGAGTAGTTAAACGAGCTACATTCTTAACATGATATGCTAGATTTACATATACTAAGTTTCAGAGTGTGACAACAAAAGAGTAGCTACGGCATATGTATGAAGACATACACCGTTGGGCATACATTATTTACATCAAAAGAGAGACTCAGCTCAGCACCCCACTCCACTCATCGTCAGCTCCAACTCCAAATTAACCTGCATGTTTAGAAATACACACAGGGCTGAATACAAAATTGTACTCAGTGAACACATGCCCAAATAATTTAAAGATGCTTCTTAGAGCTATAGAATGACTTGCCTTGCGAGCAACACACAGGGTTTGTGTAAAATCTGTGCTTGCTAAAATAATTACAACATACTTCTATCATGTTCATATACTTATGCATCATGTTTCTCATGTCTGCAGATAATTAATCTCATGTATGAATATACCACATCTACGCACAATGTGTTGAGAAGTAGGCCCCCTTCTCAAACACTAAACAATTTTGTGTACACACCCTAAAGACATCTTGATTCAATAGGGCCGATATCGTAATTCTCTCGTAGATAGGCAATATGCATGATGCAGAAACGTTGGCAAGTCAAAACAATTCTTATAAAATCATATGCATCAAGTTTCACATTTTTACTTTTATAAGAAAGCTCACCTTTAGCTTGAAATTCTTGATCTTTTCCTTTCTCGGTTTTCCTCACTGAACTTGCACCTTCAAGTATGAAATACTAATATAAGTACTATATTTAACTCAAGGCAAAGTATTTCTGATTCTTTGTTGTTAAGTTAATATAAATTCTAGTGCTTAATATTTACTTATAATTAATAAAATACTAGGAGCTTAACTTAGGTGCTTGTACAAAAATTATTAGAGTTTCTTTTTCTATTGTTCAAATATACTCTACTATACTTGAATGCTTCTCATCATCTATATAGATAAACTTATAATACGTTTTTCACACTTATTTAATAGGATAGTATTTCTAGCTATATTTGCTTACTTAAGAAAATATCATTTTAATTGCATATTCTATATAGATGTATATCTCTATGGTTTAGCTCAAGTAATATTAGTTATTAGTTGCTTAATATGCTATATATAAGCATCTTATACCTTCTTTAAAGTTGAGAGGCATTATTTAATTTAGCTCTTTTACAAATTTTCGTAGTACTTAATAACAGTATTTTGACAGCTTGACCACTCTGTCTTCTTTTGATCATATCTCTCTCGTCCGAACTCGGTTTGAAATTCCGAAAATACCTTTGGAAAGTTAACGAAGAGGGGTTTCCGATGGTACCGGTTTTACAGTGTTTTGGTAAACTAAAATGCCCAGAATTAGGGTCTTAAAACAGGGCAGATTCGGAATCATAAAAATAGCAGCAGATTTTTGACACTAACTTCGAAAAATCATAACTAAATCATCCGAACTCCGAATGAGCATCCGAAAATACCTACGAAAAGTTAACAAGACGAGGTTTCATATGGAATAAGGTTAAAGATGATATAAAAGGCAGATTTTTCCAGAATTCGGTTCGAAGTCCACTGATTTTTCAGCACAAGGATTTAATAACGATAATTTAACTTCTCAAGATTCTAAATACTAAACTATAACTTAAAATACTTATTCAAGCATGAAAACATAAAATTAACAAGGTTTCCTTGGCCTGAAGAGAGGAAAGGGTCGGCCATCATGAGCTCTTAGACAAGGGTTCTAGTTTATTACACTTTTCTTGCACCAAACACTACCAATAGATTCAATATATACATAATTATCAAGAAATAGAGGCCAATATCCAAATTCTACCAACTCAAGCTTGAAGAGAAGGTCCGTCTATCTACAGTTTATGGAAACAGGTATATATCCATAAATAATCAACAAGTTCGTACCTAATTATCACCATAGAGCTCATAAACAACAAGAATTAAATGAAGATAATCAATTCTAGCAAGGGGATGAGACAGTCGGTCTCTAGGGATTTTGCAGAAGATGTGAGAAGCTGAAAATCTCAACTCAATAATCATACTAGGTTGTAGAATTACCTTGCGTAGTGATTTCCCAAGTTTTTCTCCTTTAAAATCCAGCTGAAAATCGAAGAGAAAAGAAGAGGTGCAATATGCGTGTTTCTGCATTTTGAAGAAGAAGAGGAAGAGTGTTCTGCGTTCTGTTCTAATCCCGTTCCTTCTTTTCCTTTTTCTTTTCCCTTTTTTTATTTATTTTTTTATTAGTAATAGTAGTATTAACAATTATCTTCCCTTTTCTTTCTTTATATATTATTTTCCTTTCTTTTCTTTTGGTTTCGTTTCTTTTATTCTCTTTTTCTTTGCTTTACATTTGTTTTGTTTTTAATTTATTTAATTAGTATTGATTAGTATTCTTTTTGCTATATAAACTACAAAGAAATTTATTATATAAATTCCTTTATTGCTATGCATCTAATTATTTATTGTACTCATGTAATAACAAGTTCGAATATACTTCTATAAACTCACATAAATTATGTTATATATTTTCTACCTTCGGTACTCTTCTAGAAATTATTCTCGATAAATTCTTCTCACTTACCGCATAACGGTAGATATCAATTAAATTCTAAATTTCAACTCACTAAGTTAATCTCTAATTCATAATATATTTCTACTTATAATATTTTAGCTTAATATATGTATATATATTTTTCCGGGATATTACATTTAAAAACCGGGTTCTTCTTAAGAATCTTGAAGAACGGGAGTTGCTTCTCTGCTGCTTTCGAAAGGAACCGACTTAGGGCAGCTAGGCAACCCATTAATTTGTGCACGTCGTGACATTTTTCCGGAACCTTCATCTCTTGGACAGCTCGGACCTTGGACGGGTTGACCTTTAATCCTTCTTGAGAAACCCAGCATCCTAAAAATTTTCCAGATCGGACCATAAAGATGCACTTTTCAGGATTCAGCTTTAGGTTGACTTTCCGAAGGAGGCCGAGGACGATCTTAAGATCGTCGGCACAGGTGGCTGGCTCTTTGCTTTTGACGACGATGTCATCCACATATACCTCCACATTTTTGCCGATGTGGGGCTCGAATATCTTGTCCACCATTCTTTGATAAGTGGCTCCAGCATTCTTTAATCCGAAAGACATTTTCTTATATGTGAAGACACCGAAGTCAGTGATGAAAGCTGTCTTTGGTGCTTCTTCGTCACTCATCAAGACTTGGTGATATCCCTTATACAGATCTAAGAAGCTGAAAACCTTGTGGCCGACCAGAGCCTCGACTTTCTTGTCGATGTTGGGGAGGGGATAACAGTCTTTGGGGCAGTGTTATTAGATCGGTGTAGTCATACACATTCGCCAACCTCTCCTTATTCTTCACCATCACCGGGTTAGCAATCCACGTCGGATACTTGACCTCGAAGAGTATTCGTGCCTCTAACAGTTGGTGCACTTCGTCATGTATGACCTGGTTCCGGTCTGCTGCGAATACCCGCTGCTTTTGCCGGACTGGCTTTACTCCAGGGTCAATGTTCAGCCGGTGTGTGACATTATCTGGTGAAACTCCGGTCATGTCAAGCGGTGACCAAGCGAAGACATCTTTATATTCCCGAAGTAGTTGGACGATTTGCTTGCGAAGTTCGGCTCCTCCAGTGAAGCCAACTTTGACGACCTTGGTCGGGTCATTTTCGTACACTACAACGGCTTCCACTGGCTCGTAAAATATAGATTTGTCTTCCAACACTTCGGGTTTCTGTAATTGCTATGCCTGCGGATGCTGAGGTGTTCCAACACCTCATAGGGCGATCTGCATGCACTCCTTTGCTCTTTTTTGGTCGCCGCGAACTACAATTACCCCATTTTTTGATGGAATTTTGATCGTTAGGTGGTACGCCGAGCATATTGCCTTCATTGCGACCAACCAATCTCTTCCTAGGATGATGTTATAGGGGGAGTTCGCCTTTACGACAAAAAACTGACGAGCTTAGTGGATGACAATGGGTGCTTACCCACTGTCACTGGGAGTTGAACTATCCCTTCGGTTTGCGTCTCTTGTTGGACGAAGCTTCTCAGGGGAATTGGTGCTGGTGTTAAAAGGGCTTCTTCGACCCCTAGCTTCTCAAAGCAATCCTTAAAGAGCACGCTTACCGAGGCCCCACTGTCAATGAAGATTCGTTGGACGAGCTTATTAGCCACCGCTGCCTCAATCACAATGGCGTCTTAGTGAGGTATCATTGGTGGCACCGGGTCCTTCTCTGAAAAAGTAATGGCCTCGTCCTTTTTGAACCTTTTCTGTAAAGGTTCGTCTGCAGGGGGACTTCTGGCCTCGGCCTTGAGTGACGACTTCGTTGCTCCTTGTGGGAGCCCGGTTATAGCGGTGATGATTCTGTTGATCTGGGGTTGATCTTCGTCTCTGTCCTCATCATTAGGCTTCGGCTTTTTGTCGACATGGGGGGTGCAATTGTTCCCTCCTCGGTTTCTGCGCTTTTCCCTGCCCTGGGGTCGGGCATCGTGTTGACCGCGACTTTGGTACTTTCTAAACGTACTGTCACGCACCATGTGCTCGATATCCGCAGCTAGCTCCTTGCAGTCCTCTGTGTCATGGCCGTAATCCTCATGGAATTGGCAGTATTTGTCCTTGGATCAGCGTTTCGACCCACCGCGTGACATGGGCTGAGGCTTCCCAAATAGGTTGGTATGAAGCTCATAAATTTCCGTCCTCGGCTTTGTCAGTGGTGTAAACTGGGTCTTCTCATGAGTTTTCCGAGGTCCGAGTCGGGATTCAATCGGGCCTCGCTGCAGTCTATCGAGGGCACTTCGGCGGCTTTGACTTCGGTCATTGCGCTCTTCTTTCCTCCGATCGGATGGTTCAGGCTTATCAGCCTCGCGCTTCTTCCTATCCGATTCATCTGCGTGTGCAAACCGATCCGCGATGCTCCACAGCTTCTTCGATGCCTGAGGCTCTTCCCTGACGATCTCTTTGTAGAGAACACCAGATTGGATGGCGTTCTGGAAGGCTGAGATAAGGACTTCGTCGGTTAAGCGATCGACTTTCAGGCTTTCCTCATTAAACCTAGTCATGAAGTCGCTTATTGACTCTCCTCGTCTCTGCCTTATGGAAAGAAGTTGGGCCGGGGTAGTTTTCACCTCGGCTTTTTGGAAAAATCTGCGTTCAAAAACGTCAAGTAGGTCTACGTATGATCCGATACTGCATGGAGGCAGGCTATCGAACCAACTATGAGCGTTATCGACAAGCAGTTCGGGGAATACCTTACACATGTAGGTATCCTCGCTGAGACCTTGATTCATCATATTATATTGATATTGAGACAAAAAATTCCTCGGATCACATGAGTCGTTGTAAGGCTTGATCGGAGGTACTTGATACTTCTCTGGGAGAGGAGTGTAGAGTATTTTGTTGGTGAAGGGAGTAGAGATCTTACTGTAAACAGTAAATCTCCCTTCTCGGTAATCGTCGTCATGCCGAGGTGAAGTAGTGTGACGACGAGGTGGGGTGGTACTACGCCGAGGTGAAGGTCTGTAGTTTCCTCGGTGTTTATCCTCGAACCTCCTTTGACGAGGTGCCGCGTCTCGTGCGCCCACAATTTGGACGCTTCGAGAGTTGTGCTGCTGCTGGGAATGGGATATAGCTCCACGTTCTCCATCTCGTTTTCTAGCTCTTTGTTGGTTGACGAACTGGAGGAATTCTGGGCCCTTATATACGAGGAAACGTTTCACTGCATCTTCAAGTTCATGCGGCTAGAGCTTTGGGGCTTCCTCTTCGTCATGACCGCTGTTGCGACCTTCTTGGCTGGGGTGGAGTGGTTTGCTGAACTAGTCCACCAAGATGTCTCCCACATGCCCTTCTGGAGTCTGCGCACGTTTCTTCCCGGGGCGTCTGCGATTAGAGCTAGGCGGCTGGCTGGAGGCTTCGTTGGATTCTTGAGGGGTTTGCTGGGTGTTTTTATGCTGTGCTTCCCTCTCCTTAGCAGCAGCGGCAGCAGTAGTAGATCGTGTTGATTTTCCAGCCATCGTGATTGTAGTAAACTTGCAAAATTTGATCGAGATTCACAGATTTTCGTTTCCCACAGACGGCGCCAGTGATCGAACTTATTTTCGCAAGGTAATTAATGCACGAAAACTGGGATTTAATGAACACGAAAAGGGACACGAAGGATTTACGTGGTTCGATCTATGGGGATAGATCTACGTCCACGGAGTGAAAGTGTGTATGGATTTTATTAAGAGTATGCGTATAGCTTGTACAAAGATTGTCATCCCCCTTCCATCTATTCTAAACCCCTATTTATAAGTATCTACACATGGAATTCGACTAGGTTTACAAGTCTTTTCCTAGGAGAACTATTTGGCTTGATCTCCTCTTTTATTGGATAAAAACCGAACTTCTATATCTCTTAGAGCTTGAATTATAGTCGATGTAGGAGTCGCCTTGGTGTAGAAGTCTTCTTTGAAGTAGGTTGAAGCTGACTAGGCCGAGCTGCATAGGGCTTTAGTTGGGCCGAGCTGCGTTGGCCGAGCTTAACTGTCGGGGCCCAATTATATTGGGCTCGATGCTTGGGCCTAGTAGCTAGGCCATATACTATCAATATATAATTTTGTAAATGGCAAATAATTTTTTAGTAATCATAAAATTAGAAATTGCAAGTTGTTTAACGAAAAAAGATATATTGGGCAAAGCGAAAATAATTTTAGAAAAAATGTATGAAAAAGTTACATACTAATTCAAATGACGCCTATAATTATTAGGTTTTTATATACTTATGATTAAAATATTGGTAGACTGATGGTCTTTATATTATATACAAAAGATTAATTAGAATTAAAATTGGTAAATTATTGATATTACATAGTTTTGTTATATTGCGCACACATTTGTCTGATGCATCGACATATTCAAATATCGAATGGGTTTTAACTAAACGATTAATTTAGAAGGAGCATTTCAAACTAATTCCCTAACATCACAAACATAAATTAATTTTTCTCCATATTTAATATATTACGATGACAAAGATCATTTTGTTTTGGTTATATATAATTTTTAAGACATCATATAACTATATATGCTAGCTATCATGGCGACAAAGGCCAATACACTTATGTATGTAAGTAAAGCTGGCTCGACATTTTTGCATAGTAAGATCCAAACAAAGGGCAATGAGAGTAACAACGCAAAATTATATTGGCGTTTGCGAATTTTTCTTTTATCTTTCAATTTAAAAGATAAAGTTATTGACTATTTTTTTTTTTTTTGTCAAAGCAGTCGACCGCAATACTACATCAATTTATACAATTTAAGTGATCTTCCAATAATATATGCAGTAGCATATATATGAAAAGATTTGAAGGAAGAGATATAAAAATGATTGTAATAAAAATCGAAAAGGAAATAGTTATGAAAGGGCATTGTAGTGATAGTAATTCAATAAGACGGTTCAAATCATAATTTAAAATATGAAGCCGGTTCTTTAAAAATATGAGGTATTATGGCTAGCCAATGGCCATATTATGACCATATAGATTGGTCCTATTTGGTATAATGTAAGAAATGTACCGATTGAGTCAACAATACGTATGAAATTGTGTTGGTTAAATTTTATATTTAGTGAATATATTTGGGATGTCTTGGATTACTGAAGCTACTCCTTTCCGTTTATAATTTGGCCTAATTACATACTCCCTCCGCCCCACCCAGCTTAAACATTTGGTTTTGGCACGCGAATTAAGATGAGAATGTTTAGTGTGTAAAGTGTATTGTGTTTAGCAATGTAATATGATTTATGATTTAAGCATATTTTAAAATATATAAAAACATATAGATGTCCGATCTTAAACGAAAGATTGTATCAATACCTTTAATTTGGTATAAAAATCATAAAAATCGGAGAACAAACAAGCAAGTTATGACAATTTAAACTTTAGAATTTAAATTATATTGAGATACATGTTGAGAGATGAGTAAATGATAAAATTTAATTAGGAAATGTTAAGTGTAATAATGGATTTACTAATTGTACCATTTAAACCCTAATTATTTTCCAAAAAGGAAATGTGTCAAGTAGCATGAGACATCCCAAAAATATAAATGTGTCGAGTAGGGTGGGGCAGAGGGAGTATTTAAATAAAAAAATAGATAATTTATAGTACAACATAATTGTAATGTATGTGGTAGAAAAATGTATGAAGTATTATATACACACATACATTACACGCACATGCATATCGTATATACACACACACACCCCACCGACATCGTATCATCATCACACACATACATGCATAGTTGCATACACATAGTGTTCATATATAAATAAATTCTGGTGTGAAAATAGAAATAGATATGGACCATATCTTGGCATGATTTACGATATTGATATCCATATAAGCATGATAAATTATATATATAGATGCTTAAAATATTTACATACTTATTGTTTATTGCAATCATGCTTATATTACTATTAGCCGTATATTATACTTATTGGGGATATTTGAAGTGTTTAGGATATTCAGACCATGCTTTGAATGTACAGGTTTGTATCCCAATTATATTGCTAAGAAACATTGATCATTCTCTTGGACTGTACAATGGCATACGGTTGGTTCTCTCGGAACTTGACAACCATGTTCTAGAGGCTAAGATATTAACATGAATTCATTTTGTACATAAAGTGTTGATTCCCTGAATGTCATTAACTCCATCTGATCTGTGTCTTCCCTTCAAGTTTACAAAGACAATTTCCTCTAATTGTCATTATAAATTGTTTATTTTCTTAACATTTGTGTCGTACCCCAGATTAAATTTGTGGGAGGGACATAATATGTACATTAATTTGATTTAAGTACTACAAATCTCAAAATACATTAAAAAATAATTTGAAAAATATATAGGATGTATACATTTACAATTTAATGATATTGTACCCATGAGACTTGCATAAAAATAAATTAATTTTTTAAGAAACTTCAAAAAAAAAAAAAAAAGAACATATCGACCATCACACATGATTAGTTTACCCCGTGCGTCGCACTGGTGTGATACTAGTTATTATAATAGTAGCTACGGAAGCCTATATATAGAAAGTCAGTTCATTAATTAGTAGCATTTATTAATGAGTTTTTATGAGTATATATAAGAATATAATTTATTTTAGATTACTTCTATATACTTAATTTGCATTAACAATTAACTCATTATTAGTAGAAAATAGTATCATCAAAATTAATGTTATTTTTTTTACAATTTTAATTTTAATTTTCTTAATAATATTCAATATATAAGGGCAAAACAAACGCACATGACGCATTGATAAAAACAAATTGAATTTTGACGAGAAATCAAAAGTAATTATAAAAATTAGACCCCAAATTAATAAATTAGACCCCAAATTAATGGATTAAAGGCTTCTAAATTATGGATATTTTCATATTATTTTGGGATACACTTGGGTCAGCCGGAGGCACCGTGCATCCTGCTAAAATATTGTCACTTTTATTCGTGTAGATTATCACTTTTCTGTATAAAGATTGACACTTTTAAAAATTGGCATTTTATTCATAAAATAATTATGTTAAAGATTGACACTTTTATTCGTATAGATTAGCACTTTTCTGTATAAAGATTGACAGTTTAACCCGGCCACACTATGTGGCCGACCTCACCCAAGTTTTTGTCTATTATTTTTTGTTGAGTATTGTATGTCATACTATGGATTTTTCATATTATTTTTTGTTGAGTATTGTATGTCATACAATATTAAAATAATTTTTACATTAAATATTAATTTTCTTATAATCATGCACTTTTCTGATCCATAGGCATATTCTTTGCCAATATATTGAAAATTTGTTTCGAATTTATAATATGAGTTATAAGCTACTTTTTTTTAGTGACTTTATAATTTCTTAATTAGTAATGAACTAATATTTATTGTTAATTTAGTTTTTCAATTTATGAAAATAAAATTTATAAATGGTAAATCATAATTGTGTATCAATAATATTTAATCAATAATTAATTTAAGACGTTTATTTATTACAATGTAAAATTAATGCCAGCAAATTAATTTTATTTATTACTTGCCTATTCTCATGTATTTTTGTGGTTATATATTATGGAACTTCCCGACAACACACACACATCACATACATCATGGTTTTTTAAAAAATAATTATATTCTCTATTTTTCTCCCTAATGAAATTTATTTTCGAAGTTTTGTGATGGATGATTCAGCAAACTAGCAGATTTCTTGCCACAAGAGGTATTCGGTAGACTTGCACGTATCAATTTGGAGATGCGGATTTGTGATGAATATACTTAGATTTGCAAAATTAGTTTTTTTTTTTGATAAATATTTTTAGGACGAGAGGGATTATTTTCTTTTCCAATACATGTCAGTTAAAAAAAAACAAAAAAATAAGAAAAAACATTCCGAATGAGTAATATTGTAATATCGGTTTATTAGTGTTGAACAATTAGTAGGATGCTTTTATATTTAAAATAAATTATTGTAAAATAACATTCATTTGATATATAGTGGAGTTACTTCATTATTGTAGATGACACATAACACATAATCAACTCCAATGGTATTACACTATTACATACTCAAATTGATGATATCTATATATAGAGGGGGTTCAAATAAAAACTACAATTATATATTATTAACTAAATACTAATCTTAATCCTTGATATGATCAAATCTATGGTGCCATTATTTAGAGTTTTTAATTATAAATTATGCATCACCATGGTAAGGGTTATTAACGTAATTTATAACTTATTGTAACCGAAGATTTCACCTAATTATTGGTATTTTGATCTATTTGTTTGGGTAAGATCTTTCCGATCATTTATATAGCCATTTTTGTATGTTTTATTTTGCTCCAGTTTTTGAGTTAGAGTCATGTTTAACAATATTTTATTATAAGGAATCTCGAACGTACAATTAATAGAATTAGAGTTGTTTACTTTTTGCTTCATTTTTTTAGCTACGTCATCATATGTTTTAAACAACTCGATTCATTTATCTGTAAAGCTTAATCATTTATGTGTATATGCATTGAAATCAACAATATAGCAATTTGTTTCGGTATGATACAATATAATGTAGGGACACACTTGGGTCAGCCGGAGGCACCGTGCGGCCGGGCTAAAATAATGACACTTTTATTCATATAGATTGACACTTTTCTGTATAAAGATTGACATTTTGGGCCCGGCCGCACAGTGCCTCCGGCTGACACAAGTTTTTGTCCATAATGTATAGTACACTTATATCTTATGCTTTCATTAATATTTAAAACAACATAATATAACATTAGGTAGTTTAAAAATGTGCTATTCTAAATAAAATATGCATAAAAAAACACTTACAACATTCACTTATAAAGCATCATACAATACCCAAATAATAATATTTCCCAGTAACTTATAGTAGTATTAACTGGAAGTGGAGATAGATCGGTTGAAAATTTAATAATAGCCAAATCTTTAAATCGCAAACTAATCACATAATCAAGAATGATACAATTAATCTTCATCTATTTGGCCAACCACTCGTGCACATTTAAATTTTTTTTTATACCGTTACATGTTCCAACTTAATTCATTCATCTATACATACATTCAAATCGATTATATATTTCTTCAAAAATTCTTCAAAACTTATCAAAAGTTTTAAGAGAACAAGACTATAATTGATTTTAATTATTATATTTTAGATTATAGTAAAACATTAATTTTAAAAATGTGAAACTCAATTTATCCCGTGCGTCGCACGGGTGCATTGCTAGTTATTATATAATAGTAGCTACGGATGTTTATTTATAAAAAAGTTAGTTTATTAATTACATGCATTTATATATATTTATATGTCAACAATATTTATGATTAATATAGAATAATAAGATGTATATTATCTTTTAATAAAAGCAATTACTGTTACAGTTTTAAATACGGTTATCTACCATAATCTTATAGCTAATTGTTGTAACTATCATAAATTATGTCAATCGAAATTGTAACAATTCATTCATTACTAAATATCTTAATAAAAAGCCTTAACAATTCACCCATATATCAGACAACATTGATATTTTATACTCATCTAACTTATATTTTTTAAACTTATTATATAAATTTATTAATATCAATTACAAATTTGAATACATTTAAAAATCATAATTTTACAACCAAATCTTGCAACTCTTATAAATTATGTCAATCAAGATTAATAATAACTTATCCATTAATTCAGCCATTTTTTTAATTTTTAAATGTAATTTATGCAAATTAAATATAAATTTCATATTATAATGGTGCATTAATGATGTCTAATTAGTTAATTAATAACTAGCGTTACAAATGCATAATTATAGCAACAAATTGATCTATTTTCCTTTTTTTATGCTATTTAATGTCTATATATACTAAAATTTGCCAACCAAAATAGACACACTTCATTTGCATGCTTTTTCGAATCATCCTTTTCTAAATTCTAATCAAGGGGAGCATCATTTGTATGAAAAAAATGCTATTGCATCAATAGCATTAGAGTCGTGCTTCATATTTTTAATTGGATACAAAACTTATCGATATTTGAATCAATGTCTCTGCATTTGGAGAGAAAGGTGATTGCGGCACTGGAGTATCCTATTGTGATAAGGATGAAAGAAGATGAGTTAGTGATCAATTAATTTGATAAGAATTTGTTATTACAACGTGCTTCCGTTGTACCCCAATATGACAAGATAATGTAATCGTTTAGATATATGAGTGTCTCCATATCATGAATCTATAATGTATGTAATAATTATATATTTTTTTAAACAAATTATATTTTTGTTTAGTACTTTATTTTAGTTTAGTTAAATTATGGATATAGATTGAAGATATGCATAAATTTTGATATTATTTGTTTAATTATATTTCAAGTAATTTATATTTTTATGGGCTTGACCCTTTTGCTATTAGACTTTATATACATGAGTATTCTTTATGTATTAGAGAAATTGGATTTTGATAGCATATGTATATATAAATTACTTAGAAAATAAGTAAATTAAAATCTGATTAAACAAATAATATCAAAATCTATGCATATCTTCTATCTATATCTTTAATCTCCATCAGTTTGTCATTTTAGAAATTTTGAAAACATAAAAAGATTGATACATTGGCATCAACGAAAAGATAGCCATTTAGTTTATGCAATGAGTTATTTAGTTACTAAATATAGTGTTAGTACAAACGTAAATGGGAAATAGACGTTAAAAATACAATTAGTAAAATTGTATCACAGCCAATAACCAAAAAACAATATTTCGCGTCATTGTTGGATCTCCAGACGTAAGATGCAAACATGTCGATGTCGATGGTTTGGCATTGATATTCTTCCATGTTTATATCATTTTTTTTATTGAGTATATATATGGTATAATAGAATATACATTTATTATTGATTTATGGTGATAACATAACATTTGGAAATTTTATTTGTGGCAGTTAAAGTTGATTGGAAGTCATTCAATATTATATTGTTAAAATTCCTAAATTTATTAAATAACTTACAAATACATTGATTTGCTCATTTACATTTGGTGAACGGTTATTTTGCCTTGCTCTTGTATTGCCATATAAAATAAAATAATCAATGAAACACAAGAATTATTGGACTTTCTATGTTTTTTATGTATGTTCTTTTATTTATATTCACTGGAATAATAATAAATTAAAAAAAACATAAATTAGTTAAAAAATATTAAAAAATAATCAGACAACGAAGCGTAACTCAATTGGTAAGACATTGCCCTTCAACTAAAAAGTCGGGGATTCGAGTCACCTTGGTGGGTAAATGAGAAACCATTACCGACTCATAAAATCATGGTATTATGAAAATTGATAAGAGTTGATACTATTTGCGTGTAATCTTAGATGGTCTAATAATTGGATAGTCATGCATTGAAAGTGAAAGATATACCAGATGATAGTTGCCAAGTGTCTAAAATGAAGTTGCATTAGTTGATGAAAGATATTCGGCACAATAAAAATTTTGGGACTTTGTAAAATGAATGATGGTGTGCTTTTCTACAAATACTAATTCTTGATCGGATATTAAAATAAATAGCGTATTATATATTTTAAGTAGTCTATTATGTTTATTATCTTAAGAATATCCACACCATAAAATTCTAAAAAACGGGTCTTCCTCATACGCATATGCATATCTTTCTATCAAATGAAGACCAAATATCTAACAAGTGAAGACATAGATCGTATCATATCGGTTAATATAATATGTGATCGTACACTGAAAGAGTCTTAGTACAATCCACATGAATCATGTGGTAGTGCTAGAAATAATTCATCTTGTTGGTCCCAAAAGCGATTTACACGTGTGGGGGAGGGGTGAATACATGCGTATGAGAAGTTTAGACTTCTCTAAAAAATTTACTCAAAAACTATGAGTATTGAAAAGAGAAGCGTTTCGCTTTTGAAGAAGCGAGAGCTTTTTAGAAGCGAATCGCTTTCAGAGAAAACACTTGCGGGATTCAGTGAGAGATATTAAACTCGCTTTTTATAAAATCTTGCTTAACTTAAAACAGTGTTGGTTGCTTAGAGTGAGTGTGCATGCCTTATGCAATAATCAAAGCTTGTAAATATGAAAAAATGAAAGCGATAAATACTTAGCTAGTAAAACAGTAGAGAAAGAAGTAAAGACACAAGCGATTTATAGTGGTTCGGAGGTTACGTTCCTACATCCACTTGTTGCCTTCACTCAGCAACTCGAACTTCCTTCACTCGGAAATTGAACAAACACAAACAAACACGTATTGGTTTTATTCTTCCCAGTGAAGTGTTTCAAGTTCAACCTTGAACTTAAAACTTAGAGATTCCGAATGGGTTCTCTAGAAACCTAACAACTACAACAATAGACACCAAAACAACCTTCCACTTGTGTGTGCAAACACAAGCTTCACAGTCAACAAAAGATAAACACAAACTTACAGCACAAACAGACTTTGGTTGGGGGTTTGGTTTATGAGAGTTCTAACTTAAGAGAGAATCCTTTTACAAGAAGATCATGTAAAAGGGTTAAGAATTCTCCTCCTAGAAAACTTAGGGTTGAAGGGATGTAGGTGCTGTGAACTTAGAAACTTTTGGAAAGTTTCAAAGGACTCAACTAGACTCTAGAACTTAACTTTGAAAGATGATCACTCGAGAGCTTTGAAGTTCTTGCTATGGACTTGTGCGCAAGAGAATAGTTTCGTAAGTCTTCATGTTAAATATGCACCCCTATTTATAGTGGGAGATCACCAGCTACCCGTTAGAGAGGTTGGTGGCGCGTGCTCTCACTTCCCTTCAGTCTAGCGACAATGCAGCTTTTTGCATGCGGTCGTGCTTTTCGAGCTTTCTTCTTTCCGGAAGAAGAAACCCTAGATATCTGTAGATTTCCGACTTGGAATGCAGCAGAGACAACAGCTGTGCACTGTTCCGGCAATATCCGTTGGCTTATAGCAATCTTCCACGCATCCTCTGACCTCCGCGCCGCATTAATGAAGTGTATGAACTGTTGCAGAGTTTGAATTTTGAAATTCGAACTCCTGTTCACTTTATTATTTCTCATGCTTTCTCACGAGCACTTCATCAGTGTTGGATACTGTTTTGACTTTCGCTTATACTGATGTTGCTTTCTCTGAGCAGCTTCTGCACGAGTGCTTCTCTTCAAGTCGCTTTTCACTTTATAAAAGTGATCGCTTGTGACTTGTCGCTTCTAGCAAACTTGAAATTTAAATCCTTCTTCGCTTTTTTTTTTTTTTTCTTTTCACTTCTGCTCAGCTTCTCTTCACTTTGTTTTACTTCGCTTTACTTTGCTTTTACTAGAAACAAAAATACACTTATAGTAATGTAGCTCCCTAACCTAACAAGTGAGTTTTTCTAATACATTAAAAATTACATCAAGTGTTATTGGTATCCATCAAACATAATAAGGGAAATATCTATGGGGTTTTGGAATCTAATCAAAACAAAAATTTATTTTATTAAAAACACACAACTAGATTCCGCTTTCCCATTAAAAAATATTCCAACAATTTCCTTCTTTTTGATGATGCCAAAACCCTATAGATCTAAATAAATCTAAGGATTCTAAGCGGAGTGCTTTCTTAAGGTGTCAAAGCATCCTAGAGCAAAATAACTTCTTCTAATGTAAGTATCAGAGCGAAGTATCTTTCTAGAGTAAGGTACTGAAACAACTTCACTTGCTTTCCGGTATCAGAGCATCTAAGGACATAACCAAGGAAAAACTTGCTTTAAGGTACCAGAGCAATATTAAAAAGCGAGAAAAAAGAATTTTCACTTTTAATCAACTGCCTAAAAAAAATATCAAGGTGAATCGGTTATTATAAAGCGATATTTAGGGGTTTTCGCTTTCAGCCAATTTAACAGTTATCATTCACGATATAGCAATAAACAATAAGGCATTATTTCATGTCGAATAATGGTTATCTCATATATGATGTGAAGCGATTACAGAGATAAACATTACAGAATGTAACTTCAGAATTTTGGCGGAGGCTCATTGTAGGCACTATAAACTCTCTCCCTCGCATCCCTAAACTGCTCAGATGTTGGATCATCTCCATACCTTCTTGCATTGCAACAAATGATGACTTCGTCTTCAAGAAATTCTGAGTCCTTATCATTTGTGCCAATTTTTGTTGGGACTGGTAGGAATGTCTTGGCGGGAGGCTTGATCAAAATCTCTCTCCTTCTTGCTTCCTCATTTATTCTTGTCCAAAATGGTGTAGTATTGCCTCATGAAAGCTGTGAATGCTTTCATCTCGAAATCTGTCTTCCGTACATTCCAAAAGTAGTGCCACTTGATGAATTTCTCTTTTGCAACTTCCCAATCCGGATCAACAATCTCCACTTCTATAATACATTCTACAAATTGAGCGTGGGAGTTCGCTTCTCTGTTTGCTCTGATTTCTTCAGCTTTTCTCTTGAGCACATTAGAGACTCCGTAGGTAAATGAAGCTTTTTCATCGGCATCTTTGAACAAATTTTCACATATTCCAGCAAGAGTTGAATCAATGTACTCTTTCAGCAGTGAGTCCTTGTTGGACATGCGATTTTGATAAACACATATTTTATGTGCATGTTGAGTTCATTTCATAAGAATTTTGGTTATGATTTGTGAGCTTAAATGATAGAAAGGTTAAGTTTTATAACTTATCTTATGTTTCTATATCCTTCTCATTTCTTTCGGTTTTCGATTCATTTTTGTGGAAATTGGAGCTCTTGGAAGGAGTAATCATTTAGCTAAGGATCAAGAGCTGGAAATAAGAGATAAACGAGCTAGGGATTGTTGGAAATCAAGTGTTGAAAGCCAGTTCGAAGAAGGGAAAGAAGAAACCGGAGAAAGAACTGAAGAAGCACCAAACCGGACCAAGAAAGGGAAGGTGGCGGCCCATTTCGGCGGCCCAATGGACCGCCTAAATAGACCGCCAGAAGAGAGAATCCGGACAGCATAGATAGCGGCCCAATTTGGCAGCCTATTGGACTGCCGACGGCTCAGTTCAACCGCCAACTAGGCGCCCTTCTCTCACTTATGATCGAGTTAACTCGGTCAATGATGGGAATTCCACCCATTTTCATGTATTAAACCCCCAATTTTATCCCCAATTGGAGAGGTTTAACACCCAAGACAATCCTAGAACCCTAATTTCATTTTATGCTTTCTACTTTAGTACTTTGAAGATTATTAAAGATTATACTTGGATATTGAAGATCCTTTCCGATTAATCCCTTCATTTTCTCTTCCTTTATCTATTGATCATGGTTTTCTTTATTTTCTATGGTTTATTTGTCTTAATCATGCTTAGCTAAATCTCTTTGTAATTCCAATTACATGTAGATTATGTGATGGATTTAGGCTTTAATTATCAAATTTACCTTCTATCTTCATGTTAATTCTCTTGGGGCTATGTTTTATTATGCAACAATGCTTGATCACCATAGTTGAATATTAAGTGTTTGATCTAATGCCTAGTAAGCTTGGATTAGATGCTAGGAAGTAAGAGAATTGTATGCTATAGATAGTAGGGCTTAAAGAACTCTTGTGCTTTTGGGAGTTAATGGTTTGTTTGATGTCTAAGTCGGAATTAAGTCTTTCATTAATCTACTTGTCTTATTTACCATAAGAATTGATTGAAACATATTTAGGAGGTTTCCCACATGAAGTTAGATTAAAATGGTTAATTCTAGTTAAAGTTCTATATATCCATTGTCTAAGCCTAGTTGAAGTATAATTGGGATCACCTTTGTTTATCATTGAATTTGAGTCATTTGCTTTAAGTTTGCATTGTTTTACTTTGATTTACTTTTAGAAATATGAAAACACAAAAACGTGTTGATTTGGTAGCTTGGATAGTAGGATAGATATCGAATTACTACTTGAAACTCATTCGCCTTACAATCCATGTGGTTCGACTCGAATACTACTTTTGATTACTATTGCATTTCCACTCACAAAAAGTGGCGATCAAATTTTCATTCCTCATTTTCCCAATTGCCTGTAGCATACCCTTCTTCTCCAACCATCTCATTTCTTCTATGTTGATGGGGGCAAATTGTTGATAAAGAAAATAATATTCGTCACCCTATCTTTGTTCGTACTCCGGGTATACCATATCATAAACCTTCGGTTGTTATTTCTCTAGCTCAGGCTTCTCTTACTCCTTATCGCTCCTTCTTGTCCTCCCTTTTACTCCTTGTTGATTACCAACACCTCTAGTTTTCCTTGTTACTCCTTGTTGGTGAGGACCAACACCTTCTTGAAGAGTTTGAAGCGAGGTATCCACTTGTGTAGTTTTAGCACTTTGCGGTGTAACAACGGTTGACCTTATTCTTTGCTTCTTGCTTTATTTAACATTGCTTGCTCTTGGCTCCTCATGTTTTCGCTTCAACACTTCCCTTTCCCTCTTGTTGGACTCACCAACAATTGTTGTGGGAATGGTAGGATGTGAAGCCGTAAATACTTATGTTTGTAGAGTCGCAAGTGGAGTTAGCTGTCTTACCAAATGAGACACAGTGGGAGTGGTTTGTAGAGCGTCAACCATCATTTTTATGCTTTCCTTTAGTAGTTTCTCCATGATCGGCTTGAAGTCTACTACAATTTTTAACTTCTCAATATATGCATGCTCCTGTGACTCTAGGGCAGCAGCAATTTCCCGGTAAGCATCCTTTGTTGAAGAGAGCACGACTTCTTTGTCCTTCGCTTCGGTTTTAAGTCGCAATACTTCCGCTTCAAGTTCTTCCACTCTCTTAGTGGTAGTATTCTCTTCAACTACTTTCTTTTCATAGCGTATTGTGTTGATCTATGTTCTTAAGGTACTGTTTTCTTTTGCCCCTTCCAAGCTGTCTTTCCAAGCTGTCTTGGTGTGTTTTTCTGGACTGGACATCATTCTCAAGTGATTTAACCTTCTCCTTCAGTCCAGCAATCTCATTGGCTCGAGACTTGATCAACTCCTCCATGCCGACTGCAGCCTTCATCTTCTCATTTCCTTCTTTCAACAGATTAAGCACGTGCTGCAACTCTATATCTTTGTTGGAGATTAGAATCTCCTTATTGGTAAGAGACTTCATCACTTTTTCCTTCAGCTGGACTTCTGTACGAATCCTGTCTTGTGCATCGGATAAGGAGCATAACAGTTTATGGATTTCAGCAAACCATCCATTAATCTGTTGAGTTTCTGCTTTTTCTATGATCGCTCTGCTTTGTATGATAGCGTCCATCTCTACTTTCTCTTGCCCAAGTTCTTAAATGGAAGCTTTGAGCTCTTCCAGATTGATTCCAATCTTCTGACAAAGCGTCAGCTTCTTGGTAGTGTCCACCGGATCTTTCACCACAGTTGCTATGCACAACACCTTGTTGGTAGGATCAAGAATTTTCGCTATCTCTGCTTCCGTAACTGCTATGATCAAGTATATTGTTCTAGTCTATTCAGCATCTGTCATCCTCATTTCTTAATTGGTTGTTTGTGAAGCGATTTCTCGAACATCTTCCTTTGATCCCTTGATCAACAATTGGGTGGAGGGCATCAGCACCTCATCAATCCTCCTCCACACCTCTTCAAGGTTGATCAAGTCACTGAAGTATCTGATGTTATATTGATGAAGATAATCGGCTTCAGTGTGCTCCAGAATGTCCTCTCCATAAACTGTGCATGCTTTGAATACCTTGCTATATTCCAACCCACGGATATAGACATAGGTGAGAAAACAAGCTGATGATTCAAGTAGCTGATAAGATCTGTCACCTTCTTTCAATCATATATCTTCCTGACATCATCATCAACCTGTGTTTTTACTGCTTGAACGACTTTATGTGCCATTACTTTTGGATCAATTGGTTCATCAACAAAATCCAGTATCATGTCCGCTTCTTCTTCATTAAAGGTTTCTTCAAGAGGACTCAGATCCTTGAAGATTTGAGCTTCTACCGAAGTTGATTCTCTTTGCTTTTGCATCCTGCTCAAAGATAGCGCTTGACGTAGATGCTGATCGTCCTCGCTTTCTATTTCCTCATCATTATCTTCAACATTGATAAAGTCAGAAGCGTGTGCGGTCATTTATACCATCACTTTCTTTCCTACCGCTTTGGATGAGTCAGGCTGAGAAGCAAGCGTGCTTTCTGGAAACACGTCCTTAGAAATTGTTGGACTACTTTATCAAGCTTTCTGGCATCAGCTTCGATCTCATCAGTAGGCTTATCAACATTCTAAACATTACCTTAATTCGGCTTATCCAAATCCAAGGCCTTTATCAATGGTGCTACTTTTACATCACCACTGAGAGTTGACTTTATCAACTCCTCAACTACAACATCAATCTCTATATCATCCACATCACCTCTTTCAATCTGAGCTTCCCCCTCAGATTGAGCTTCTACCTCCTTTTCGCTTTCAGCTTCGTCAAACAACTGTCATTTTGGATATTTTCCAGAAGCGATCGTGGCAAGTTTTCGCTCCTGCCTCGCTTGTCTCTGTTTCGCTTTCTTGGTCACCACTGGTGTATCCAAGTCAGCGGTCACTTCAATGATTAGAGGCTGCACTTTTTCCTCTTCTGGCAAAAGTAATGCACACTCCAGTTCGCATTCAAACTTGTCCACTTGTTTTCGGAATAGCAGAGTGTTCTTCACATCCATCTCTTTTCACCTCTGGAGGCGGGTGTGGCTCTTCTCGGCAATGAAAGAAATGAGGCTAGCAAAGCAATTTTTCTTGATTGACACCTTGAAGGAGATGCCTGAAAATGGAAAAATGCTTTTAGACGTTTCAATTAACTAGTCAATTACAAATTGACACCATTTATATCGCTCTATTTTTGCTACCTTGTCGGAGAGGGCAGCAAGAGCTCTCAGTTTCGGCCAAGTCACCGTCGAGACATTCCCAGTGTGGCTCATCGTCATCTTTGTTACCAAGTCGAACAACTCCTTGTAAGGGGACTTGAGCGAGCTAGTCAGCTTTGTTGTCTCCGTCTTTTCCTTTCTGTCCTTCGTCACCTTGGTGAGGAATTTGACTTCTCATTCATTGGAATACCTCCTAAACTCAGTGAGGTAGTGATTATGTCCGGCTTCCTCTACATTCTTGCCAGAATCACGGTGACCCAACTTCTCCGTCAAAAATTTCCTCACATCGATTTTTCCAAAATATGTAGAGTGTGTTTGAGGATTAACACACGCCGATAATTGCGCCCTAGCAACTACATGACCGATGAATCCATTGGTTCGGATGTGCTTGGGTTCAAGTATGTATTCTTGATGCATATAGCATTGATTTCCTTAGAGATGGTAGTTAGTGTTGTCTCCTCCATATGTTCCTCCATCCTTTCCTCTACCTACTCCTCCATTGGTCTCTCTGCTTCATCTTCAAGAACTCTGTAGGTTGTCTTTGTTTTTGCCATTTGTAAGTTTTAAGGTTTTAAGAAATTTGGAGATTTTCTGGACTTAGATTTTTTTTTAGAAGAGTTTTTGTAATAGCCATGAAAATCAGTTCTAGTGGATCAACTATTAATAAGATTATACAGCTATTTATTAGTTTTTGGAGGACGGATTAGCTTAATAAATTAATCTCGAGCTAGATTATAATTATATAAAATGTTAGCTATTTAAGAATAGCTCAACTTATGATTAAGTTAGCATGAAAATGCTATAGCACATTTATTTTCGGAAATAGAAATAACGATAGAGCCTTACGCTATATTTTCTGGAACGAGCTCGAGTTATAGCACACGTCTTGTGAAGCCAAGATATAAGATGAGTATGCTCGAAGAACATAGATGATACTTGGAGTTCAACTTCGATAATGTGATAGTCGAGTAGTATACTCGAAGATGCATAATATATGAGCATGAATTTATTTATCATTTTGTTTCTTAAATGTCAATGCTTAGCTAATTAATTATAGGATGATTATTTGATGAATGTGATTACATTAGCATGTGTATTAAAATACACATAGTGATGATATATCACTTACATTTATTGTGTAGAGATTCTACACTAGATGTTTATCATCTACGATTTATATTATTATTTGGGGACGAAGTGTGACACATATTTTATAATAGAGTGTCACATATCTAATTATAGATACTATAGAAAATATTAACATACACTAAGTAGAATAATTAGTGGGAAAAAATACAATAATGTGCACAACTGTGTGCGTGTGTGTGCGTCGAGAGTCAGAGAGGGAGAGCAAGTATATATAGCCCTCCTCCCCACCTTCCACCTCATCTTGAACCTTCACTTTCTCACTCTAGAAACAAGATTGAGAAGCTCTCAACTCCTTCTTCTTCTTCGACACACCACAACCACCGAACCTCCTTCGCCGCCGCACCGAAGCACCATCCTTTCCCCGATCATCCTCAAACCTTGTATTCCCACATAATTGAGCATGTAGATTATGAATCCAGCCTCAATTTCTTCATCCAAGCACTGCAAGTAGGACATGCAGCCCCCGCTTTTTGGTCGATCGAAGAACACTTCGATTTCTTCCCTTTTCAAGATAAGCAATGACCTCAAGTCAAAGGACTATCATATACTTCACACACCAATAAACTATAGACACTAGAAACAAATAGTTTAAAGGTAGGGTATACCAATACTCTCCAAAGTATCCATGTGTCCATCACGAGTATCCAATACTATATAGAGGTGAGAACCACTATATTCTCTAAGAACGTGATGCAGACCCCATGCCAACCTATCACACATCATCAATATCCCATTCTTGATGATTCTTGGTTGGGGCTATTTTAAAGTTAAACTATATCATTAATGTCTCACTCCATCAATGACAGTCTTAACTCAAGGGAACAAATCAACAAGAATATTTACAAACAATTAAAATAAATATTCAGAGAAATGTGTATGCCAATAACAAATATCATCAAATGAAAACGTATACATATAAATGTGATCAAGTTTGTGCGTCTCAATTATAAAATTGTTTCTAAGACATGCAAACATCGGACTCCCACTAACCTAAAGCATATCTCCAACATATCTAATACCCAAGCTCTCAAAATGACTCTTGTGTTTTGCAACACACAATGGCTTGGTAAGTGGATCTGCTAGGTTATCATCAGTGGGTACTCGTTCTAATTTCACATCGCCCCTCTCTATTATTTCTCTGATCAGATGGTACTTTCTAGGGACGTGCCTGTTTTTGTTTGTAGCCCTAGGTTCCTTTGCTTGTGCAACCGCACCAGTGTTGTCACAATACACAGGTATAGCACTACTGGCACTCGGAACCACTCCGAGTTCTTTCAAGAACTCCCGAATCTCAACAGCCTCCTTTGCCGCTTCAGATGCAGCAATATACTCAGCTTCGGTGGTTGAGTCTGCAGTAGTGTCTTGTTTGGAACTTTTCCAACTAACTGCACCACCATTGAGGACAAACACATGTCCAGACTGCGACTTATAGTCATCATGGTCTGTTTGGAAGCTAGTATCAGTATACCCAGTAACTGATAACTCTTGCTGTCCACCATAGACTAGAAGGTATTCTTTAGTTCGTCTAAGATACTTAAGAATAGTCTTGACAGCTTTCCAATGTGCCTCACCGGGATTTTGTTGAAATCTGCTCGTCATGCTAAGCGCATAAGCCACATCTGGCCTAGAACTAGTCATGGCATACATGACCGATCCTATAGCTGAAGCATATGGGACCCTCTGCATGTATTCAATCTCCTTATCTGTAGAAGGACTATCCTTCTTCGACAATTTGATACCATGCCCCATCGAAAGACTCCCTTTCTTGGAGTTTTCCATGGAAAAACGCCTTAGCACTCTGTCGATGTATGTGGACTGTGACAGCCCTAACAACCTTTTGGATCTATCACGATAGATCCTAATCCCAAGGATGTAACAGGCTTCACCCAAGTCCTTCATCTTGAAGGAATTAGACAACCATGTCTTGACGGATTGCATCATAGAAATATTGTTTCCAAGTATCAAAATGTCATCAACATATATGATAAGGAAAACAATGTTCCCACCCTTACGTTTACTATAAACGCAAGGATCTTCTTTGCTTCTGACAAAATCAAACGATTTGATCGCTTTGTCAAAACAAATATTCCAACTCCTGGAAGCTTGCTTTAGTCCATAAATAGACTTTTGTAGCTTGCATACTGCATTTGGCCTAGACTGAGATGTAAAACCTTCAGGTTGTGTCATATAGACATTACCTTCTAATTCTCCATTGAGAAATGCAGTTTTCACATCCATCTGCCAAATGTCATAATCGTAGTATGCAGCTATCGCAAGTAAAATCCTAATGGACTTGATCTTTGCAACTGGCGAAAAGGTCTCATCATAGTCAATGCCCTCGCGTTGACTAAAACCTCTTGCCACCAACCTAGCCTTGTAGGTTTGTATCTTGCCATCTGCATCAGTTTTCTTCTTGAAAAGCCATTTGCAGCCTACGGCCTTTACCCCGTCTAGCAGATCAACCAAGTTCCAAACTTGATTGGCATACATCGAGTCCATTTCAGATTTCATGGCTTCTAGCCACTTCTCCGATTCAGTATCAGATACTGCCTCGGTATAGGTCCTCGGTTCATCATTGTCTACCAAATCTCCATCATCTTGGTTCTGAACCAATAGATTGAGTTTGTTTGGTGGTCGACGAATTCTCTGAGGCCTATCGAGTTGGTTCTGCATTTGGGTATCCATATTATCCTGAACGTGAGTAGGATCTTGTGTATTGGATAAACCAACATCACGAGAGCTCTCGGAAATTTTAACTCCATGTTCTTCCCGAGGAGGTGAAGGTGCAACAATTACATCTTCATCTCTTTGGTGACTCCCACTGTCTAACAGTTGTCTGTTTACGGACAATCCGTCATCAAACGAGTCATCAAATACTCCCACTGAATTCTTGTTCGGACCATCCAACAAGATTTTATCCCAATCGCTATTTTGTGGTTCTCGAATTTCTTCAAGATCTATTGCACTGCGAGCTTGTTCCTTGTAGACATAGTCGTCTTCAAGAAACGTCGCATTCCTAGAGACAATCACCTTGTGATCTCCAGGGTGATAGAAGTAATATCCTCGAGTTTCCTTAGGATATCCCACAAAATAACACTTCTCACTTTTAGATTCCAATTTATCAGTCATCATTTTCTTTACAAATGCAGGACAACCCCAGGTCCGAACATGAGCAAGACTAGGCACTTTGCCCCACCATAACTCAAATGGTGTTCTCTCGACTGATTTAGAAGGAACCCTATTCAGAATATATATGGCACTTTGCAAGGCATGACCCCAAAGGAATATAGGGAGACTAGTGAAACTCATCATGGATCGAACCATATCCAATAATGTTCGATTTCTCCTTTCGGATACCCCATTCAACTGAGGTGTCCCCGGAGGTGTCCATTCCGAACAGATCCCATATGATTTCAGGTAATCGAGAAACTCTTGGCTCAAGTATTCGCCTCCTCGATCCGATCGAAGAGTCTTGATACTTTTGCTAACTTGTTTCTCGACTTCTAACTTGTACTCCTTAAATTTCTCAAAAGCTTCGGATTTATGTTTTATCAAATAAACGTATCCAAACCTTGAGAAATCATCAGTAAAAGTTATGAAGTATGAATATCCACCTCGTGCTTGAGTCGATAATGGTCCACACACATCTGTGTGAACCAACTCTAGCACCTCTTTGGATCGTATTCCTTTCCTAGAAAGTGACTTATTGGGCATTTTTCCTTTGAGACAAGATTCGCAAGCACCATAAGACTCAATGTCAAATGATGTGAGATAGTCTAACTTTCTCAGTCTTGCTATTCTTTTCTCATTGATATGACCAAGCCGACAATGCCAAAGATAAGTAAGATTATTTGTATTACCTAGCTTAGGTCGTTTGTTTGAAACATTGAAATTATTTTGTACACAATCGAGCAAATATAAACCATTCACCAAAGATGCATTTCCATAAATAATCCCATTCATTCCAAAAGAACAAGATCCGTTTCCAAAACGAAAATGAAAACCATCCATGTCTAACAAAGGAATAGAAATAATATTTCTCGTAATCGAGGGTACAAAATAGCAATCATGCAAAACTAGTCTATGTCCCGAAGGAAGATCTAATCTAAAAGTCCCTACACGTTCGGCAGCAACTCTTGCTCCATTCCCAACGCGCAGATCGACCTCTCCGGGCCTCACTTTCCTACTGTCACTTAGCCCCTTCACATTAGAACAAATGTGTGAGCCACAGCCGGTATCCAATACCCAAGAATGTGAGTTATCAATAGACATGTTTATTTCAATTACAAACATACCTGAGCCTGACGAAGAAGCACCTTGTGCCTTGAACTTCGGGCAGTCTCTCTTCCAATGCCCCTTCTGGCGACAGAAGACGCATTGGTCCTTCGATATATCCGGCTTCTTATGAGTACCTCCCTTAGGTTTCAAAGCTACAACATTGGATGCTGGTTTCTTCTTCTTCTTTTGCTTACCCTTCCCTTTCGAGTTGGGAGCAGCAGAAGAGCTCACCATGAGCACAGCTTTGCCCTTAGAGACAGTAGATTCATAATTTTTCAGCATGTTATGAAGATCTGTCAAACTTGCCTTGGTTTTGTTCATATTGTAGTTGAGAATGAAATTCTCAAATGAACCAGGCAACGAATACAGAATCGAATTGACCGCGAGAGTCTCTGGAAGCTTCAATCCAATTGAAGCCAACTTCTCAATCATTCCGATCATCTTCAGAACATGTTCTGAAACACTCTTCCCTTCAGGGAGCTTAGTTCCAAATAGCTCCTTGCACATGTCAAACTCAAGGTTTTGACTCGGAGATGCATACAGCTTCTCTAAGTGCCGTATCATCTTGTAGGGAAGCATGTGTTCATGCTGCCTTTGTAACTCCACTTCCATGGAGGCAATCATGATGCACTGAGCCGTATATGCGTCGTCCTGATGCTTCTGATGAGCAAAAACACCCAGCGTTTCATCCTCTTCAGAAGCCTTTTCAGAAGCCTCTTCAGAGTCCTCTTCAGGCACGACCGGGATTGGTTCGTCCAAGACGTACTCAATCTTCTCAAGCCTTAGTACCAAACGCAGATTGCGTTGCCAATCCAAGAAGTTTGACCCAGTCAACTTCATAGTATCCAACAAACATCTTAACGACAAACTCGCCATTTTAAATCTGATCGAGAAATAAGAGAAACAAATTAGAACAGTATTTTCAACCATCACATTTATTTCTAATCAAACAATGGCATGTTGTAAGATTAGCTCCCACTAATTTTGACATATAATGCAACCCCAAAATTGCAGAATACGAATTTATATCCAATATAAATTTTAGTGGACCAAGATCCAGGTCTATATTATTGCAGACTCTGCTGAGGCTGATGACTGCAATAATATCACCTAGTAAGCCTCTAAGCTAATTTCAAAACCATTTTGAAACTCTTGGTTGGTTAATCTAATTAACCCGCGTTCTTAAATTATTTTGGACACTGAGGCGCCAAAATAATATAAGTAAGTCAACCCCATTACACGATCGCAAAACAATTTGCATCTATGAAAGAGTCTAAACAATGTCGATTTGAGCAAACACTGGGGTGTAAATACTCTAAACGAAAAAGTTTAAGTACTCAGTCAATTGTAATGGACAACGCGTGCATCCCAGATGAGACTTATATTATAATTTGGGAAAATATGTGATCTAACTGTTCAGCAATATCTAATATTGCTTTAAACAACTACTGGGCGCCGCCTACCCAGGCATAAAAAATACGGACCACAAATACTGAGCGCCGCCTACTCAGACATAAATACGCGGACTACAAATACTGGGCGCCGCCTACCCAGGCATAAATACGCGGTCTCTAACTACTAAAGTTAGAATATGTAAAGCACATAATCCAATTAATATGCTTAACCAAATAAAACAATTAAATCTCTATAAATAAATATATTAATACAATTAATATATTTATTTACAATTGTAAAATGGGTTTATTTCATTTATATTAATTCTAAATTAATATAAATAAAACTTGTTATTATTTCCAAAATAATAATAAGATTTTATAAAGAAAACAATAAAAATTAAAGTTTATTCCAAACAAATTAATTTTCTATTTTGCAGCGATTTTACGAAACCTTTTAGCATTTCGGACCATCCGAAATTAAAGTTCATAAATCCAACAAGCTTGATTTCAAAAATCAAGTCATTTGGAGCTAAAAAATTCGTTTAGGCATTTTATCGAACACATTGCGTGCCCAGAAAAATCTGCCTATATTTGTTTTCTTTAAAACTCCAGTGAAGCATTTCATCGAACACGTGTTATATGCTTCTAAAGTGCATACCAGGCTGATTTTCCGGTGACCATGGCTCCGGCAGAAATCAGAACGCCGGCGCTCATTACCATGGTGCCCCGGAAGCTAGTTTTGGTATTCAAGAGGAGCCACGAGTTACTGGAAGTCGAGCAAGGGGATCATGGCTGAACAACAACATTATTGCTGCATGTTTATGAAACCACGATGCACCCCAGGTGCACGCCGGCTGAAATCCGGCGCCCCTCGGCTCCAACGACCATGGTAAGCCTCACACCCACGAAACCGCCCCATGCAAGTCGCGGGTGCAGCCCCTCAGCCCTCGTGCAGCCAGACCTCGATGCGTAGATGCCCAGCATCGCGCATCCGAGTATCCGACGTGGACTACACACCTGCGGCGTAGCTCCTCGGCTTCGCTTCGGCTTGCCCCAGGCACGGCCACGAGGCTGAGTCTTGTCCCGCGAAGGTGGGCTGCCCATCGAGCTAAGATGGTGCGGGATCGAACCCTAGGTTCAAGAGAAAAAACCCACACCCTCTACGTGTTCGATGAAAGGTCACAAAGGCTGTTCAAAACAGCCATGTGAATGAAGCGCCCACCAACTGTTCGACAAAATTCGTCAACGAATTTTCAGAAGAACTCCAAGTTTTTTTTCTTCACGAAAATTATGTTTCGATTTTCATCAAATAAAAACCTAAACCCTTAATACGAATTGAACACGAAAATAGATCATAAATCGAGCCCTAGGCTCTGATACCACTGTAAGGTTTCTTATGAACGAATGCAGCGGAAGCAACGAATAGAAACCTGATGCATAGATCGTGATTTATGATCTAATTTACATGTTTAGAGATTATACACATATATGAACGAAAATACGATACTTACGTGTTGTCTTCTCGTATTCCCAATATCACGAACCGCTACTATGGTATCCACGTGAAGCCGTTCAATCGCATGGAACAATTCCGGAGTGATATCTTCCCTTTGAAAACTAGGAAATCGCCGAGAAGAATCAAAGAAGAAGAACGTGCGTCCTTCTTGCCGTGTGCGTGCGTGCGTGAGTTGTGTTCTCTTACCTTTAGGATTAGGTTTTGTTTAATTATTTATACTAACCCACTTTCACCTAGTTAATGGGCTTTAATATAAATAAGCACTTAATAATTAAGTGTAACTTAATTATTAACTTAAACCCAATAATACCAATCCAAGTCCATATTTCTTTCAATTCATTCTTTCCTTGATGAATCTAGCCTAGATCATTGTTTAGAGTATAATTCAAACACCATATATGCTGCATAAGATTCGGACCTTAGGTGAATGATGATGCATGTCCCAAATTTTTTGATAATCTTCATCCTCATCATGTTCAAAGATCATCTATGTACAAATTGTTGATGTTTCTTCAAAATCCTTCAACTTCGATCATGTTTAGCTACTGTAAGAGCATCCTCTTCATGTATTCATCATGTATTTATGCTCAGATGATGAACTAAGACATGATAGAATCAAACCCGTAAGCTTGATAGAATCAAACCCGTAAGCTTTTATCCCGTTTTTGAACTGGGTCTTTTCATCGAACAATTGGTATGTATATTCTGTCCGATTTTGTTCAATGATTTCGAACCCATTCCCGACCTTATCTCGTTTTGAGTCTTGAATGAAAGTTTTAGAACATGTTTCCAGAATTCCAAAACACTTTGAATCATCCCGACCCGAGTTCGTATGCGCGAGATATGATTTTTAGAAGTTCGGGCCTCAACCAACCATTTTCTGAAAAACAGCTCCAGTCCCGATTTTGATCTCTATTTTTAACCATGATCCTTTGTCTATCTTTAAAATATGTAAACACGAAAGTTGTAACTTGTAGCGTGAACTTTCCATCAATATATTATTCGCCCTGATTGGTTAAGTACAGCTTGAGTTATCTTAACTCAAAGTAGGCCACTTGAAACTGTCAAACTCCCATTTCTAGCCTTCGAATTCTTGAAAGAAATAATCATAGTCTTCGAATTTCTTATTTATAAATTCTGAAACTTGGGCATGTGGTGATTTCCTGTCCTAGCTAACTATTTTAATCAACCATTTTTAGTTTAGTGATCAAATACTTAAGATATAAATTATTTCCTAAACTATCGCCTTTCGGCATTGTTAGTTATACGAACTTAATTAATCAACCTATTTTCTGACATGCCCACGTTTGATCTCAGTATAGTCTTCTCTATTCGAAGCTATCATCCCATAGCCATCATCCATAGTTGATACATCTCGAGTTAAGTAGCACATGAAGCCTACGTGATTTAATTCCTAAGGCTAGAGTATTCGGCCTTCGGCCCAAGTCTTAGAACTTAAGTTCAAATTCATAGCTTGATCTTAGCTGATTAAATCCTACTTAAGTACAGCCTCTTATCATCCATTTAACCCCTTTAATCTGAATTATAAGATAGTACGAGTGTGATGATAAGATAAAGGAACAATGGATTGATAATTATTATTATTGTACTTAGGTAAAATTATCTAAGTACAGTTACATTATTAAGGGTTGATAATATATGTTCAATGTGTCATTAGTACACTAGCATTGATGTGTGTATGATATATGATTTATCCTCAAGATACGAGTCACGAAGCACAAGGTGATATAATGTAGACAAAGATCAATCCTCGCAAGCTGTGAAGTGTGAGCTCTAATTTATATAAAAAAAGAGCATGAATGCATCTTATTAATGTTAAACATGATTTATACTGCATGAGCATGATTTATATAAAGCTTTAGACTTGCCAAGTTTTATAGCATGCATGTACCAGTCTACAGATAGCTCAACGATCGGCCCTTCTGAATCGAGATGTCAGACGGATAAGTGCGCACACAAAGGTAAAGGTGTCTGAGGGGATGACCACTCCTCGACACTATTCTAACTCTTTTATGTAGACTTGGTTACTCATATTTATTATTGCTGGCATAGCTCATGAACATTAGCATAAAGCATTTTAAGAGCATGCAGCATGATTTTCAAAATAACAACTCAGGTTCTTTTCATAAAACCCCTGAGCATGTTCAATTGGGCAAGTCTATCTCAGGGTCTTTTCATAAAACCCCTGAGCATTTTCAATTTGGCAAGTCTATCTATAGCCATAATGGTATCTTTCTGTTTTGGCGATGAGCTCACTCGGTACATTTATGTACTGACGCCCTGTACGTATTTCTAAATGTGTAGGTTAACTGGAAGCGAGGAATGAAGGAAGATGAGCCAAGAGTTAGGATATTACGGTTGTAGCCCTGTGTCGTGTGTCTTTATACATACTTCACAACTATGTTTCCGCTGACGTTCCAAACTCTTAATAATTAATAAGTTAAGTCGAGTCATGAGATATTTTGTATAAAGTAAAGTTTACTCATGAGTCTGTAAATTAAGTAAATTCAAGAGTCGGTATGTAAATAGGTTAATAAAGTCTTGTTTCTTCATACACTATTTCACTAGTCACGTTACCTATTTCACATGCTACTCTTAAATAAATAAACTTATCTTCTGCGCACTCAAATACAATAAAGATGTCTAAATTATTCATCAGCCACTTTAGATCCCCAACCAACAGCTCGGTTGCTAGCCACTTTGTAGCGCACCAATCTCCGAGGTGCGTTTCCACATGCCCTGTGGGTCGGGGCGTTATAGTTTTGTAGATTGAAAGTATATGGGTGAATAGTGAGAGAGAGAGGTTTATATATGGAGGTTCAAAAAGTGAGGGAATAAATATGGGTTGTTGGATTTGAAACTGTCCTTTCAGATTCAACAGTTGAGATTAAAGCCAGATCGTGGGTTAGTTGGAGATTAATTCGACGGTCATGATAAAACACGTGGGGGAGTGAAGGGCTAGAATTAAAGCGTTTTGGCGGTTCAAGTACGTAAGTGGGAAAGCTGGCGCGCAAGTGGATAGGTTCATGTACCCTACACTATAGCCGCAGTAAATGCCGAAGATATCGCACAGAGTGCGTATCTTCTAATAAGACAAGAATAAATTGAAAGCGATAAACTTGAAAGCGATTAATCATCTACAAGAGCAATTTTCTTGAAAGTGAATTGCTTTTGTTCCCCCTTACTTGGTGCTGGGAAAATCGATTTGCTTTTAAGAAAAATGTGGTTGGCTTTTGTGCTTAAGAGTATAATCGAGAGAGATAAACTCAGCAAGCACTTATGCTAATTTGGTTTATATTTTCAATGAATCAAATGACGTTCCCTGAAAGAATCATCACTTTATTTCATTTACTTGAATTTAAATACACGAAAGAAAGACTTACTGGTCAGTCAAACATAGAAGTTGACTGATACCACAGTGACGAGTGATACACTTGGCACGCTTCGAAGCGTTTCTGACGAGTGAATCGCTTTGAGTTATGCCAAAAGCATTGATAGCCCACCGCTCTAGTCTTTCACAACTTCTCCGCTTCAAGTTAAAATGCTTTAGAGAGAGAGACCTGATAAAGACGTTTTAACTTCATCTTTCTCCATGATTGGAGCATCCACCACGAGAAAAGATAGTGAAATAGTTACTCATAAGATCCACCACCTTCACCAACACAGCAGCCCTTCCTCCCTCCACCTTCATATACTCGTTGCCGCCCTTCCTTCCTCAACGCAGCCGAGAACCCCTCCTCCACCTTCACCATGATGTTATACAGAGGGAGAGAGAGAGAGAGCTCCGGCGAATGTCCGGTGAATGGCAACTCTTCAATGAGCAAAGAGCAAAAAATAAAATGGCAGCTCTTCGACAAGCTCCGGCGGCTTCACAATTTTGGCAGAAGAAGGTGTGTGTGAGAGAGAGAGAGAGAGATTGAGTCACAAAAATGGGAAAGGGAGAGAGAGATGAGAGAAATAGGAGAGAGGAAAGGGTAAATTTGTCCCTTCAATCAAAAATTGGATAAATTTTGTATTTTCTTATATTTGTGATATAAATTGTATTCCTTATCTCTACATAGGTATATTAAGGTATTACCTCTACTTTTTATTTATAATTTCTTTTTCAATTTTTTTCAGATGTTTTATTTATTTTTACAATTTTGGCACTATTGACACTAATAGTACCAATAGATTCAATTGTTTTAAATTTAGTCTTTTCATATTATTGGCAACAGTTTTTTATAATCTCATTTGACCTAATGATAATTCAAACAAACTCATAAAATTAGAATCCATAAGAAATAAATAAAAGCATAAAACTATAAATCTGAATTGAGTCTAATAGAACTATTTGAAAAAAAAATATACCCATTAGAACCAATTCTCACACCCAATCCATTCTATAATCAAAATTCAAGAAGCAGTTCATACCATGATTTGCATCATTCCAATTTCAATTACATAAAATTCAAATGAAACCGTAAAATTCTAAATCTAAATTGGGTCTAATGGGTCTATTTGAATTAAACAGACCCATTAGACCCCAATTCAGCGCACCCAGTCCAATTGACAATTACAATCCAAGAAGCAGTTCAAACTATAATTTACATTATTCCAATATCAGTTGCATAAAATACAAATGAAACCATAAAATCCTAAATCTTAATTAGGGTCTAATTGGACTATCACCTCCAAATAGTCCCAATAGGCACAAGACCTACATTCATCTCGACATTCTCTCTCTACGGCAAAATCAAAATAAAAAGGAAAAAAAAGAGAAACACACCTACGGCAAAATAAAAATCAAAAATCAAAAACGATGAAACCAATTATGAATCCAAAAAATGAAAAAAAAAAAAATTCAAAAGTTAGTATCTAAACAAAATAGGCGCAAGCAAAATAGGAGAAAGGAAGAAGAAAATTGTAAAAAAAAAAAAAAAATGAGTAGCAAGCCCGCCGCCTGCTACTTTGCAAACCCTAGATCTAACCCCTAACCACATGCTCCACCGCTTGCAACGCCAATGACAAGATCCCCATGCCCAAGCCCGCCGTTAATCACCCTCGCTCTTCGACGACGCTAGGAAATCGCTTGATTCTCAGCGCATTTGCCTCCATCGCCTCAAATCTCTTCGCCGGAGAACCAGCAAGCACGGCGGCGCCATTGTGGTATCGAGACTAGCGTGCAGTGGAGGAGGTGGCGGCACTGGTGGCGTATGAAGCTCGGTGGTGGAGGAAGCGGTGGGGTGGAGGAAGGCGGGGAGAGAGAGAGAGAGAGAGAGAGAGAGAGAGATCTAGGGGAAAGAATTTTTACAGTTTCACAAATAAAAAATAAAAGGTGAAACGAGTTTTGTATTCTAAATTCAGATTTGAATAGTAAGGGTATTTTGGTGCTAAAAATAAAAAAATTGATATTATTTGAGTATATTATATTGGTGGACATAATTTGAGTTTTACTGATTTAAATGGATATATATTCATGTATTATCAGTTAGTATAATACTACCTCCATCTCAACTATGTAGTCTCATTTGCTTTATTGACTTTTTCGGCACGCGTTTCTACTGAAATCCCGTAAAAGAAAAAATACTTCAAAATTATATTTTAAAACCCGTAGTAGGTTTCGCTAGAAACGCGTGCCGAAAAAGTCAATAAAGCAAATGAGACTACTTAGTTGAGATGGAGGTAGTACTACATAATTGAATTCACTATTCACTAAATACTAAAGTCATTAAAAAGTCATTACAGATGATAATCAATCTACCTTGTAAAGTTCTATTCGGTTTTAAAAATTGCACATCTTTTTCATATGTACATTTTAATTAAAAAAAATACTTTACTATTTTCAAATTAATTCTGATTCTTAATTCGTTAGTTTATGAATGAATTATACTCCGTATAAAAAAATCATGCAGCTTAAAATTAAAATTAGTTAGGCTCCTTTAAACGAGCTTCTGGGTTCTTAAGTTTCAACTCCATCTCCTATTTTTCAACCTATTTAAAGTTTTAAAAAAATAAAAAAAATATATACTCTCTTCGGCTCGGAGATATAGACACATTTTTTTTAGGCATGAGATTTAAGACGGAAGTATTTAGAGTGTAAAGTGTATTGTGTTTATGGATGTAATGTTGTTTATGTATTTAGGCATATTTTAAAACGGAGAACAAACGAGCAAATTATGATAATTTAAATTTTTATAATTTAAATTATATTGAGATACGGAAGGAAGGTGAGCAAATGATGAGATTTAATTAGGAAATATTGAGTGTAATAAGGGATTCACTAATTGTACCATTTAAACTCTAATTATTTTCTAAAAGGAAAATGTATGTCTATATCTATGAAACGGCCAATAAAAAAATTATGTCTATATGTCAGAGTCGGAGTGAATATTAATTAGCAATTTCTAAAGGAAGACCAACACAAAATACAGAATGTAGCTATCCCCTTTTTAATTAAATCTATGAATTAACATACGAATTACATTATCATTTCGCCGGCAAGCTTTCCATTTCAAATAGATGAGATATACATTATTGACAAAGCATAAAATTACGTTAAATCCGACAATCTTATAGATATTTCAGTTATAGTATTCTCTCTGGCTTCGTTTTATTAGTCCCGAAGCAATATTTTATACCTCGTATTTAATTTATATGACTAATGAAGCGAGACGGAAATAGCACACATATATATACATATATATCATTTATTAGAAATGATATACTAGTCACCACCCGGTGGGCACCTTCGTGGGCACCTCGTCGTTTTATCACGTTTGCATTGCTTTTTTTAATTTTAATTTTAATTTTAATTTTAATTTTAATTTTAATTTTAATTTTAATTTAATTTTATTTTTATCATTTTTTAAATAATTCTCTGATTCCTTCTAGAAGTCTGCGGAGACTGTCAAAATATAAAGTGGTTCTATAGGTCAATTTAACAACATGCATCTGATAATTATTTCAAAGAAAAAAGAGACTGGCTATTTCAAACTATCAATTGAAAGGTTGACTTAAGTAAAGGGGTCAATCAAAGTAAAATTACTTTGATTTTCATAAATAGTGATTATGTATGGTATATTTTTTACACTCTCTATCCACAATAAAGTAAACCTTAATTCATATATGGCCTTGATGGTATTTTTTGTAAGAAAGATAAGAAGAGACCAGAACGACGAGGACGAGTAATTGTCATTGATGATTTATTGGTTATATTTTAATTTAATCCATTTCATGATAATTATAATATGTTTCAAATTACGTCGTTTCATTGATCGACCTTTTTAATTATACATTTCATGTGGCCATGTATACGCCAAGTTAGTTTTAGTTAATGTTTGGTTCAAGTTTTTTTTGGTATGGAAAAGGAATCAAGTGATTGATTCCATTACATTTTGTTTGGTTTGAGTAATAAGTTATCTATTTTCCTTACTTAAGGGTAACTCAATCCATTACATTGTTACCCCTCAAGAAGGAGGGGAAACAAGGAGAAATGAAACCCCTCACAAGTAACTCTCTTTCTATTATTAAACCAAACACTCAATAAAAGTAACCCTTATTGTTTTCATTCCCTTACTTGACTTGATTCCATTCCGTTTCCGTTACCCAACTTGAACCAAACGAGCACTTAATTTAAAAAGAAATTGAAATGGCAGAAAAATTGAATACATGCCAAAATCCTTGATTTTACATAAATAATTTTAAGTTCATGGAAAAATGGAATTACTCTCAAAGTTAATGTATTTTTGTTCAATTAGCCCATTATTATACTATCATATATACTGATATACATATTGTACGAAGATTCATTAATATTTTATTTATCTTTAAAGTCATTGACATACAAATTCATATATAAATTTGAAGTGCGATGAAATTGAAGACATGAAATGTTCAATAAATAATTAAAGTAATGTTGTTCTAATCATTATTGACATTTTTGTTAATTTTTTTAAAAAAGGTTTTTAATAAAAACAATCTTATTACGTTTCTAAATTCTGGATTACAATCTTATTAATCTTCGAATTTCTTTTAAATCTTTTAATAATTAAGTCAATGCCGTCTTGACTATTGAGTTTGTTTATCACTCCAACATCAGCTTCAATTTTGCCATAATTTGATCGTCAGGAATAATTGGGAAAAATTAAAAGTATATACTTCATATGTCCACAATAAGTGGGCACAACTTTCTTTTTTCGTCTGTCCAATATAATTAGTTAATTTTGAGACGTACGTTCACATAAAAAGTCTTCACTTAATTAAACCATACACATTGCCCAAACTTCATTTTACATTTACTTATAAAAATATTAAAAATCGTGCTAAAAAATTTGGGTCCAATCATCAAGATAGTAATATACTACTATTTTAGAAGATTTTCTTTTCATATGAAAATAAGAATTATAGAAAGTTTATACTAACTCAAAATGGAAACTTGATGTCTAATTTGGAACAAATTGGGTTATTATTAAAGAATATTAAAATATTAAAGATTCTAATTCTTTCTTACCAACAAATCCACACACACTGAAGGCACGAAGAAGCGGGCGGTGGTGGCGCTTCTCTTCGGCCTGCTTTCCCTCAACATTCAACATTAATAAAAACAGAGACCAAATCCAACGATTGTCGCCTTCTACGTATATATGCAGGGAAAAGAAGTAGATTATTCAGTATATTTATCTGGCACAAATTTCTAGATTTTAGATACCATCTCTGTGTCATTGACCTCGGATTACTCGGCTCCTTTCTCTCTCTCTCTCTCCCTCTCTTTCTCTCTCCACAATCATCTAGCCTCCTCGGATTGGGTACGTATATTCTCGTCTTTCTTATTCTATCAATCTTTTCTTTTTTATTGTTCTTCCTCTGCTTCTGCATGATATATATTTTGTTGCTATCCGTTTCTTTACCTGCTAAATTTGTGGGCTTGCAATTGTGATGGGCCCTTTTCTTTTTGATATTTTTGTGGGGTTTGGAATATCGTTTGATCGCTGATGACTGATGTTGTTATAAATTTGAGGTGATGATCCGTTTCTTGATTCTGAAGGGAAGTGCAAAACCTCGATAAAGATAGTACCTTTTGTTATTCACGGTTTTATTTTCTGAAATTGATGCTTTATCTGTGTCGGTTTGATGATTTTTGATGTAATCATCACTGCACCTTTTTTTTCATCCAAAAACATCTTCTTTCACATAAGGTTTTCGTATTTGTATGAATTTATGTTGACGGGAATTTTTGGTTTCCTGTTGAGTTCTTCTTTTTTCTTTAATTTCTGATCATGTTCTTTAATGGCAGGTTGTTTGAGGTCTCCCCCCCTGTAAGGAAAGAGATTTGGGTCTTTTTTTTACTTGTGGGGAGAGGGTACTGGTTCGCGAAGCTAGCTCGACTTCTGCGAGCTTGGGGTCCTCTCTCGTAGTAGTTAAGGTTACATCTGAGTGGTGGGAGTTGATCATTTGGTATTCTTCTCATGATAAACAACAAGGTTTTGTAGCTCTAAGGATTGAAGTCATCATTAGGGCAAGTAGATTTTGAGGGGGAAGGGGGTATTCAGGGGTTGAGTGTCGACAGTAGCCATGGGTGCTTCTTGTTGCTGTTTAAGGGATGAATTTGAGGATCTTGCTAATCTGAACAGCGCAATACACAGGAACTGCATATGCCTTCGTTGCTTCATTCAGAATTTTGTGCATATGGTATGTTATCACACCTTGCCTGTTTATGAATCATAGTGATCGATCATATTTTATCGTGCATTTTCTCACCCATAGTTATGTGCATTGTGCTTCAAGTGGTTAGGTCCTTTAGGATGATGTTCCGCTTACAGAGTTGTATTTATATCATGGTCATGTTTAAGCTTGAAAAGCCGTCCTTTCTTGTGCTTGATTGGTTATTAGTAATTATATAGCAAGTTTGTTGAAGCTTGAATTGGTTTGTCAAATCATTTCTGTGCAATGTATACAAATCTGTCCTTTTCTTAAAGAGGAATAACTTGAAAAATAATTAATATTTGCAGTCTATCTTGCTATTTTCCTCGATAGTTTTACTAAATTAGCCTGTAGAGCTGGTAAGATTTCTTCTTTATTTACAACCTATACTTGAATCTCCATATCAAGGTTTCTTCACAACAACAAAACAATTTAGTGGATATTGAGTCTATTCTCTGTCATGGGTCTATGTGAATGATAAATACATTCGGGTGCAATTCTGATTATGGTAAATGTTGCATTGTACAGTATGCATCTCTGTTTGATAGAGCGGAAGAACATGCCTTGTCCTCATCCACTCAAGGACCATCATCTTTAAATCCTATGGTATCACTCGATAATTCCCTAGCTGAAATGTATCGATCTCCTCCAAGACCTCTTCCGTACGATGCAGATCCTAGAAGCTTCCGTTTCCCAAGAAGGGAGAAAGGCTCGAGTCATTCACATGATGAAAATGAACCATTGAGAACTAGCGGAGTGGATGAGCAATCAGAACTCTTGAGTGGCAAAAACAAACGGAATGAGTTTGCAAGTGAAGAAGAATCGAAAGATCATAATTCAAGATTATCATTCAACCTCTCAAACTCCAAAGTAGCTACAGGATATGCTCATATTTATGCTTCTTCGGAAGAGGAAGATTGTTGTCCCACATGTCTTGAAGGTGGGTTACATGCATACTATTTCGTGTCATTTTTTCTCTTGCATTTTACAACACTTGCATCTGCACAAAATATTCGACCAGCAGAATTCTTAAATAGATATTACAACTTTTAAAATGTGATTTGATATGAATATATATTATCCCTGAAACTTTACTGAGGTGTATTGGAGCTTGTTTCACAGTGTTACGTTTAGTAAAAAGGGTGATTATTGATTATCAACAATCTGCTGTAACACAGGATTGATCTTGTTTATATTCGTACAATTAGTTTTGGTTTTTTTACACATCTAATGCATCCTTGTATTGCAGAATATACTACAGAAAACCCAAAAATAATTACAGAATGTTCTCACCATTACCACCTTGGATGTATATATGAGTGGATGGAGAGAAGCGACAAGTGCCCTGTTTGTGGAAAGGTAATTTGCATGCCTTATATCTATCAGTGTACATATCTTTTGCATAATTGGTTAGTGTTGCTCTGAAACTTTTGCATAAAGTCGTTTCATTGAAAAAGGATGGGCTTTCTTAACATCCATTTGCCGTGTAATTTGTTTTCTTATCTTCTAAGCGAGTTTATTCAATGATTTGTAATTCATCTGCATGCCCTATGTTTACGATGATTTCGCTACTCCTAGTTTTTCTTTTAAAAGAAATTTCTGTCTAGTTGCCATGGAAATGCGTGAGCAAACGAGAAGTATGATTTTGTTTTGTTATCACGACTAGTTAAAATATTCCTTCCGATTTATTTGTTCTGAAAAGTGTTCGGGAAATAAAACATAGCATTTGAATTTGGTAGCAAGATTTGTTGATATGAATTGACATGGATATAGTTCTCTATCCGGTCTGATGTTTCTTGGTTGATTTCCTAGGTGATGGCGTTCAATGAGACGACTTGATTCATATATACGTGAAGTTCTTGTCGTGGATGAAACCAACACCAACAAAGAGAGGAATAACAAATGAGGCCAAGAAAGTATCACGCCTAGCTAGAATTGGTTGAGTCCTTGTAAGCTGATATAATGCAGCATAAAAAAACCCATTGGCTTATAATAATTTTTCTTCCAATTTACTTCCTCCACTGTAATTGTACAGTGTACAGATCTTTTATCTATCTTTTCCATGAAGAAAGTCTCAATCCATAATCTCATGAATTGTTAAATCTCTTTAGCTTATTTGGGAATCAGAATTCAGACGTACAGGTACACCATAAATACAGTAACATGTCTTTTCTTGATAATTATTTTTATAATGTAACTACTGTGTTCATAGGTATTCAAGGCTTAAATGTTATGCCTTGTGATCTTAACTGCTTTGTTAGCCGTTGGAAATGTTCCAACAGCATGTCGGTGTTGGGCAGGTTTTCCTTGATTGCAGGTTCTTGTTTGAAGTCCAGTGTCCATCGATGCAGCCTGGGAAGAGATGATGGCTGCAGAACCTCTACACCGCTGATCTTTTCCATGCATTCGAACGAGTAGGCAAGCCAGCCGAAGAGCAGGTCCACCATATTAATCGTGTTCCCTCCGAAGAATTTCTTATCTCCAAGGGCTTGTTCTTCGATGATTTTCAGAGTTTCCAGTACTTCTGTTGCTGTCTTGAGTTTGTCCTCTTCGGAAGTTAGAAAGAAGGCGAAGAATGCAACGCTCTGCATCATCATGAAGGTTAACATCAATGGATTCAAATATACAGGTAAGAAGAAAATCAAGTTTGTGTTTTAGGTTCATTATTTTCAAGAAAGTTGTGACGAAGATACTGAAAAACATGCTTTTACGTTTTTACCTTTTGCTGCCCGAAATTGATCCAAAATCGAGCCATGGCTTTCTCGTAAGGATCTTCGGGCAGTAAGGGCGCCCTATTTGGCCACGTATCCTCAATATACTGTAAGATTACTGCTGATTCTGCAATGGGCTTTCCATTGTGAACGAGAACCGGAACTTTCTTGAGAACCGGATTATACTCCAAAAGGGCTGCGCTCTTATTGGGGAGATCCTCTTCGATGTACTCGTAGTCGACACCTTTCAGATTCAGTGCCCATCTCACTCTATACACATAAGGGCTTGCCCAGAATCCATGGAGCTTTACTTCCATTGATGAAGGCAAGAAAAATTATGGAACTCTATAGAGTTTGGTAATGAATAACTTTGATATTCCCACTTATGTTTGTGGCTTTTATATAATCATCCTTTATACTAGTGGGGTGCTGCAACTAGATAAAAGATTTATTCCTTTCCAAGAAATTGCAAGAAAGCTACCACTCACACTTATTGGACTTTTCCTTAATATTCCACTATCAATGTATTACTTGGGCATCAAGTGTGACTTGGGTACAGTATGTGACATAGTTGATGCTGCATGTAAGTTGAATTTTATTCTATTTTTATTGATGTAGTAAAACAGAGGAATTTGTTGACTGTTTTTTTTTTTTTACCTAAAACTGTTTTTACAGAGGAAACTGTTTTTATCAAGATTCAGACTCTTAATCAGTTTGCCCGAGGCAAGATTCTTCTTCAAACTTTTAAGCTCCGAAACTGCGCCTCGGAGTCGGGAAGATTCTCCTTGATTCCGGGCTCTTGTCTGAAATCCTGCGTCCACTGGTGCAGCCTAGGAAGAGTTGCAGGTTCCAGAACCTTCACGCCCACGATCCTTTCCACGTGTCCGAATGAGGTTAGCCATCCAAAGCACAAGTCCACCAAACTAATCTTGTCCCCTCCGAAGAATTTCTTATCTCCCAAAGCCTCATCTTGAATGGTTCTGAACGTCTCGAGCATGTCTCTCGCTGCCTTCTCCTTACCCTCCTCCGATGATGTGAGAAAGGTTTGAAACACACGACCCTGCAATTTCATGCACGATCACAAAAGAGATAATATCCAAACAAGAGAAGATGTGTAGCTCGATTTACCTTCTAATCTCCGTAGTTGATCCAGAAACGAGCCATGGCTCTCTCGTAAGGATCTTTGGGGAGTAAGGGTGTGTCTTCGATGTATTCGAGGATGATGGCCGATTCTGCGATTGGCTTTCCGCCATGGACGAGAACCGGAACCTTCTTGTGTACTGGATTGTACTGCAGAAGGGCTTCACTCTTGTTGGAGATATCTTCTTCTATATACTCAAATACTCTATGCCTTTTGAGTTTCAATGCCCAAATCACTCTTCTTGCAAAAGGGCTTACTTTAGTACCATATAGCCTTACACTACTTGATTCTTCCATTGATGAACATTCACTTAGATTATTTATTTATTTATTTTATTGATATGTTTGTGTTTTTGTGTGTTAATTTATACAAGTGGAGGGTACAAGATTTGATTATTTCCAAGCAAGTGATGAGATTTTCCAATCAAAGATACAAGACTATTTCAGTATTTCTTGATATTTCAACATTAAGAATTATTTATGTTTGGATTAGAAAACGACCCAACTTATGTTTGGATTAAACAACGACCCAACTATTTGCTATCACACATTTTGGTCAAACATTTATTGATTGGTAACGTGGATGAGCAAAATTACTTCAATACAATCAAGAACACACTAAGACATTCTTACCAGCTCGAGTTTTCACTTAGCAATCATCCAAACTTTAAATGGACAAACATTTGAAGAAATTGCTAATAAAACCAGTCGAAGGATCCCGGATCTTCGACTGGCTCGTCTCACCTTCAACTGAAGACTTGCTCGTCTCACCTTCAACGGAAACGAGGCTCTCCTTGTAGATGTAAGACCAATTCAAGTGACAATCACCGTCTCCCTTCTGAGCTTCAACAGCCCTCAACTCCCGAGTCGACACATTGTACAGAGCCAGGAACGAATCCATCATTTCTAACAAGAGCTCGTTGTTTCTCCAGAAGCAAAGCACCCAATAGATGTCATCGAGGGGGCCAATCGTCGATCTTTTGATCCAAGAAACCTCGTCTTCCATCATCCATACCTCGATGCACCTCGTACTCCGATCAAACATGAGCAAATTCAACGAGTCCCTACATACAGTGAGAGTCCCGACTTCAGCTTCAGAAACACTGTCCCTCACCTCCATCACTCGAAACTTCTCAGTCCTCATATCAAAGGCAAGAACCATAGCTACATCAGTACCGGTAATCCCAATGAACTTGAACTCCAATAGCCAATAGTAAACTCCGTTTAAATACGTGTTACTCAAAGACGTATTCGCCATACGTCTTGAAACAATCGGATAAACATCCTCTAGAACCCTCCACGAATCGCAACCTTTAGTGCAGACACAAACAACAGAATAGTAATCCGAATAGTAGTCATGGTCATCATCACCACGACTATTTCTCCAGAAATACAGAATCAAAACAAGCTTGTGATCTCCAGTCACTGGATCCAGCCCTAACCCAAGCTCATTGCCAATGGCAGCCGAATTCGGTAGGCGGATCCTCGAATCCAAACGGGGGAGTGGCTTAAACTGGTTCAAGGCCGGGTTCCACAAGGACCAGGACCAGGACCCGAAGAAACTCACATCACCCACACAGAAAACGCCATTCAAGGGCCCGACGAGATTGGAATGCTCTGCTTCGACAATCTGAGGATGAGAGAGCTCTTCGTAGCTTGACAATGCTTCGTCAACGTACAAGACGAACTTGTATCCTCTTCGATCCTTCTTGAGTCGAATCAGCAGGCGCTCTCGGTTGCTCTTGTGTTCGTAATGTTGCTCTACGAAGCTCGAGCTTTCGATCAGACCATACCATTGTTTGCAAACACACTTGCATCTCAGCAAAGCTTTCACAGGCAACCTCAACATAATTTCATGGACTAACTCTTGAGGAAGCACAGCATTTGTGGTGCTTGCCATAGTTTACTGTAACTAATAATCTAATAATAAAAAATAAAAATAAAAATCAATTTGGAACAACTTTTTCCCAGAACAATTATCACATTTCTTAAATGAAATTAGCATATTTACAGATTTTAATAGCAGTCAGAACATTATTATACACATTTGAAAACAGAATAACCGTCTAAACTCATGAAGATTAATACTATATGCTACTCAAAAAATCTTGGTAAAATTGCTTCAAATACGTCTGGTAAAGTGAAAAGAATGAAATCTACAAAAATCTGAAATTAAATTAAACACTAAATATTTGTAAAATTACTCGGAAACAAGAGAAGGAATTTAGTTAGGTTACCTGAGAGAAGAACTGCTGCTTCACATCATTTGGGGAAACGCCAACTCCGAATTCAGTAATGTACTTCCTCTTTCCCCTTTAATTGTCCAGTTTGACTTATTGACTTTTTGACACGTATTTCCATCAAGCCGAGAAACGAGTTATAAAATATAATTTTGAAGTATTATTTCTTTTACGGGATACTATGACACTCATAGTATCCCGTAAAAGAAACAATACTTCAAAATTATATTTTATAACTCGTTTCCCAGCTCGGTGAAAATACGTGCCAAAAAGTTAATAAATCAAACTGGACAATTGTAAGGGGGACGAAGGGAGTATAATACGGAGTATTTGTCAAGGATTATAACATTTGAAAAGGTTATAACGTGTTTGTTGCAATATTATTATTTTTTTCTCACCGTCCATAAAGTAGTAGTTAGGTGTAGACAATCAAAAAAGAAAAGGAAAAAAATACACACATATATATATATATATATATATACCATGGCTAATGTGAATTGAACACCACCTTTTTTAAGTTGAGAATTACTCTCTCCGTCCCAACTAAATAGTCCGCTTTGTGTTGGACAAAGAGATCAAGGGAAGCTCTAATAAGTGATTTTAATCAATTAATTAGTGATAGGATTAAGATTTCGAGTACTATTCACTTTTTTTGTCTTATTATCTTTTTCTTTTTTCTTTTTTTAACTCAAAATACTTAAAATTAATTAGAATATATAAAAAATAAAAAAATTAAAACTGAATTAAAACACACATCAATCTGCCCCTCATCCCCAACCTCAGCGCCGCCGGCCGCCTCCTTATCCCCATCCCTCACGTACTTCTCGTGATCGGACAAGGCGACAATGAAATCGAATGCCTCGTTTCTCTCACTGAACCCCAACCCTATGAATGCATGCTTCCCAGATTCATCTCGATCCTGAGCACGAAGTAGCGCGACGAATCGAGTACTGGCTCGACGGCGCCCTCCCGCTGGCCGGGATTGACGAAGCAGCCGGCGAAGAGATCACCGGAATTGGGGTCTTCGAGACGGATCTTGCAGCGGATGTCGCAGGAGACGACGCGGAGCCGGCCGGACCAGATCTTGTCGGACTGGAGGCACTCGCTGCACTTGTAGCTGCCACTGGTGGGGCGGGGAGGGAATTGAAGGACGATTCCTGGTCGTTCTTTTCATCACAGCAGTCGGAACCCTGTAGAGAAACCTAGACCAAGGTTTTTCCATGGTGGTTGAGGAGATCTAGGGTTTTAGAAAAGGGGATAAGAGGAGCGAGACTGATGAACTGATAGAGAGAGAAGACAGAAATGAGGGGAAAAGACGGGTAGGCACAAAAGGATTATTAGGGGATTTAATTAATTGTGGGCTCCACTTTATTATGGTTAATTTAAACACAATAAGGGCCTGATAGGGGTTTAATTTTTACTATTTTTAGAAAGTGGACTAATAAATGAAACATACCAAAAAGAAGGTGGACTATTTAAGTGGGATGGGTAGTTCATTTTCTTTTTGTCTCTATATTCCAATATTATTGACATTAATTCTAAATTATAAAATAAAATTAAAAAATTAAAGATAAAACAGAAGTCTTTCTCATCATTTAGTTATGTTTATCCTGATTCAAAAGTTCTAGTAATGCAATGACATTATATTGATATATTATAATCTAAAATATCCAAAAAAAAAAAAAATACAAGACTGAAACACGAGAGAAGACGTAAGAAACAGAACACAATTTGATTTATGGTTTGTAGCAATGGAATCTCATCACAACTTGAATGAAATATGAAGATGACAACCAAATAACTTATATATTAGTATCAAATTCTTATTAGTTTTTACAAATAGCACCACATAGAACAGTACAGAACAGCTTCAAAAACACAATCGAAACATCAAAAGTTGGCAACACAATATCTTAATGAACTTGAGCAATGGTACAAAACACATAACCATAATACTTGACACAAACATTTTATCAAGGAATTTTGTTGAAGAACAGAACCGTACACTTGATCGAATAGACTATCGTTTCCGAGCAAGTCATGTAGCTGCTTGAAAAACCCGGAGGAAGGTTTCGGTGGCTGACCTCCACTCAGTTCCTGCTTACCGTTGATCTGTAATAGTCATATCCTTTAGTTATAATCTCTCTCGTAAATTATAGCCTTCGGTGTTTACATAGTGTTTAAGCAAGACTTACTGTGAAATGAGGAACTCCATTGATTCGTGATGAGTATCGCTTAAGGTCCTCGTTTACCTTAATGAGAAAAAACACGAGCTCAAATCAGCTTTGCAAGAATATACAAGCTATTCTAGAATGTAAATTATGACAAACGGAGTTGGTTATCTATAGATCCTTGGTTAATCTAAGTTTTTTTGTGTTGGAATTATACCTCCTTCAGTCCATTGTTGGGATCGGCAAGAAACTCAGTCTGCTCCTTCGACTCCAGCCTTTTTGGCAGCCTCGACGAGATATTCCCTTCACAAAGCGAAAGTGCAACAATATTAATGAGCTCAAGCAATACTAACCAAACACGATGAAAAAAAACAGCGGACTACCTTAACAAATAACAAACTAATCAAACAATAACCAAATCCACCATCAACATCCTCAACACGAAACTTATTCGATGTTATGCTATTATAAAATGACAGAATCCCTAATTTTAGTGATAATAACACTTCCGATGGAAAAACAAACAGATGGACCTTCAAATAAGCTTGTATCCACACTTCTTACTCCAATATTATGAAAGAGTACACTCATTCTTCCCTACACTTCCAAAATGACGAAGCATACTAACTTGAGAAAAGATTTGCTTCACATAACTAGGCCAATTATCAAAGAGAATGGTGCAAGAAAAGCTTATAAAGCTAATAAAAACGAGCTGAAATCACTCAAATAATTCACTGACCTATCGCCTATATACTTCCCCTGTATGAAGTAGCCTTGGCCAAGCTCTTCGACAAGTTTAGTCTGCTTGTCTAACCCCTGTGTCCCGGCAAAATATATCAACCTATGACTGTCCAAGGTGTTTCCACTGCATATTCAAGAAAATCAATCATACTCATTCATAAATCATTCCCACTTTTTCAACTAAAAACATACATTTTCAAGAAACAAAGGGATGAATAGCAGAATAAGGACTAACAAAAACATCAATACAAATGTTATTTCGACTAATCTGAGCAATGAAATCTAATGGAACTTACGTGAGTCCCGTCATGTCATAATTATCCAATCCCAAGCCCTTAAAGATCTACATGAACCAAAACTAATCATCATCAAATCTATAGAAAATAATATTCTCTTTGTTAGTAAAATGACACCAAGAATCGAACAATAACCTCACTCATTCGAGCTTCCATGGCAATAGAGCGAGCCCCAAATCGTTGTAGGTAATAATCCTTCTTAACTACACCTTCTTTAGGGGCATTAGGGTTGAGCAAATAGGGATGCCATTTGATCTGGTAATGAAGGAACAAATACAAACTCAAGAATCCTTACAACAACAAATAAAGTCAAAACAATTGAACAAGATTATCGGACCTCGAAATTGTAGTGATCACTTGAGGAAGCCATGGCTTTGTCCAAATTCTTCTTGCCCACATAGCACCATGGGCACACGGTGTCGGCGACGACATCGATCTTGATCAGTTTCTTCGCGCTGCTGCCACTCATTGATGCTATCAAGCCGATCTATAAAAGAAAAAAATCGAGATCAAGCTTTTTTTCCAAATTGAATGAAAATCTTAATTAATTAATTCAGATAGACTGTATTCCGACACGTTTTACGACATGGGTTCTGTTTCTTTGGTTGATTCGAACATTAAAAGCAGGTAAAAATGCAAGAAACTGAGCAGAATCAAGAATTTATGAAATTAACAGACGAGAAATATAAAAATTTGGGTATAAGCGAACCTGGGGAAAGGGAGAAGCTGAAAACTGTTGGAGAAGCGTAAGATGATACAAAGATTTAGCGAAGGATCGGAATCGTCGTCGGTGATTTGTCTAAATAATGCTTATTTTTCACGTTTGACTAATGGAAGCTCACGCACAAGACATTGAATATGAGCGTCACTTACCAGAAAAACGACCATCTAGAAGTAGTTGAAGGGCAAGACGGTCAATTCAATCATGCTCTCAATTTGACTTTCTTAGTTTTCGCTTCTTTGAGTTTTTATGCCACACAATCATAATTAAAAGACGAATTAATGGGTGGAGACAAACAATATTTGTCTAAATTATATTTTCTCATACATACTAGATTACCTCAATCTAGAAAATTTAAGATTGTTAAATCAATTTGCAGATGAAATCCTCTATACCAACTATGATATACCAATTGTGTACCAAAATTAATTTTTCTTAATTTTTTTTCTTCAGTTCCGATGTAATATGATTTAGTATAATATTATATTGATTAACAATAGTTCACTAATTCAATTACGGTATATAATTCTTATTTAGCATTTTTCTTCATTTTTATTAACGAATAAAATTGAAATTGAATATTAAAAAACAAATAATAAGCCATAATTTGATGAGTGAACCCTAGTCAATTAGCGTAAAGTTAGATTGAATCATAATATCATGAAATTGATGAAAAAATTTAAATAAAAATTAAAAAAATTAATTTTGATACACGATTGGTACATCATAGTTGGTATAGAGGATCTCAATCCCAAGTGATCAATTTGTTATTTTTATTCGTTTCTTTAAAATCAAAGTTCATGGGACATCAAACAAATCAGGTTTGATTTTATTTAATTTGCCAATTTAATTATTCCCGTAATAGTTTCTCCAACATAATAATAATAATAATAATAATAATAATAATAATAATAATAATAATAATAATAATAATGATACAGGTCCATATATTCATCTTTATGAGTAATGCTCCAATGCCACCGTGGCATGCTTAATGTGCCCACGGATGACGTGACATTGGAATATATAAGGTAGTTAATATGACTATAATCATAATATCCCAATCCTCGACTCACCTCTCTTTCATACCCTCGCTTCCAGTTAACCTGCGCGTTTAGAAATACGCACAGGAGGTAAGTACATTGGTTGTACTTAGTGAGCTTGCCCCCAAAATCAACTCCACTTAGGGCTATAAATAGACTTGCCCAACTTAAACAAACTCGGGGTTTTTGAAAGAACCTGAGTTGTATTTTGAAAATCATTTGCATGCTCTTACTTTTCTATATGCTCATTCATAAATATGTGCGGCCGCAAGCAATCATGACATACCCAAGTCTACAGTTTAGAGTTATGCCGAGAGGTTGGCCACCATCTCGGACACCTTACCGTTACGTGCACATACCCCACTGACGTCTCAGAAGGGCCGATCGTTCTGCTGTGGGTAGACTGGTAGATGCATGCTCATAAAACAAGGCAAGTCTAGCTTCATAACATTTTCATGCATAATATGCAACTTTAAAACATATGAGCTTTGAAAACATTATACGAAAGTAAAGCTCACTCTTTAAGTGATCAATCAAGCAAGCAAGCAAGCACATAGCAAGCAACTCCGACTCCTTTGTCGCCTTGTTCTCGTAGCTAGTAACATATTCAAATATAGCACATTAATACTAGCTCATGCACATATAACCTCTTGTACTTACTTAACCTCTTAATGCTTTAGCCTTTCGTTTAACTTAATTTAGCTCATTATCTTTATACTCTTATACTTATACTTTTATCTTCGCTTAGCATTTCTTATATACTTAATATTCATCTTAGCTTAATCATTTTAACTTATCCCTTTTTTCTTAGTTTTTATCTTGTTACTCTTATACTTTAACTTGTCTCACACTTAATCTTTGAATCTTTATTAATACAGGGGATTAATGAACTTTGAGGATCAACATCAAGGTTGAAGTTCAAGGACATGGCTCAAGGGCAATTATGAATCAAAGGCATGAAGCAAGCTTTGCCAAAATCGCCATACTTAGAAGAAGTTGGTATAACTTGAGCATTCGTTCATCAACGAAGGCACATAACATATGGATGGATAACTAACAAGATAATCTTTTACATGATCTTAATCATTAGTTTCGGAATTTAAAAAACCTAGTCTATGGATCGAACTTTGCCCTGTTTTGACACTAAATGAACTTTGGTGACGTTTCAGTAAAATATTAATTCGCGACAATTGGCTAACTGAAACAAGGTTAAATTATATATTTAGGAGGCCAACATATGTAGCTATAACATATCCAAAGTTCAACAATTGTGCACATAGGGATTTAGAGAAATCAATTCATCATGGAAGGACTTAGAATCTGGAAATATAATTTTGGCAGATTCGGGACCCTATCTTTGAGCTAAGATAACTTGAGCAATACTTAATCATTTGGGGTGAAATTTATATCAGTAGAATGTTGGGATGTTGTATACCTAAAGCAAAAACAGTGTTTTAGTGTATGCAAAGACTATTCCACTGTTTACAATCACCTATCTGACATTATATAGTTGAGATTGAATAAGTCCATTATCTCATATTTTAGTTAACGTGCCAGCTGCGTCTGGAGGGAATCACGTATTTTGGTGACTCATGAGATATAAATGATTATCACAGTCGAGATAACTTGGGCAAAGTCATTGGTTTAGACTGCAGCATTAACAGTAGTGGTGGGTCTCAATCACTAGTTATGCTGATACCGTTGAACGTATTGATAGGATCGCAGTGAGATAATGTTCTTCTAGACTGACCCTTATAATGGGGTGAAGAACTAAAGATCTCAGGTCTTAGTAGCTTGATCTTAATCCCAATAAGCTATTAGATATATGCGATCGAGTTCTTCACTTTTGCTTTGACTTATTCGGTACGGGCCTTGTGAGGTTCCTCGATTCCTTATCTCTTGGGTGACATGGCGGCACATATGATGTCTAGTTAGTTGTATCGAGACACCGTGTCCGTTTAGGTTGAGATATCCCTTTAGGGAGTTCACAATGTTTATTATACCAAGTCTTGCAAGCTTGATTAATATCAAGGTATAATAATAAGGTTGAATGGGTACTACCTAAGGAAGTATAAGAGGTTAATTAATTGAGAGTAGTCAGACGAGCGCTCTAATTTATTAATGGATATCAGGATTCTTAAACACGGGGATTACACTAAGCAAAATACCAGCCCCGATCTACGTAATCAGGACCGAGCGGTGATTCAGTTGTAACTCTATTAGTAGAATGAGTTATAGCTCTAATTATGATAAATACTCTAGGGGAGAGCATAGTAATTATCTAATTAGGTAAGACCTAACTCTGGCTGGTATCTAGGTCCCCTGAGTGGCCCAAACACCTCAGGATGGATCAGAAGTTAAATATTGAGCCCAATAGCTGGTTTGGACCAAGAGAGCAGACTTGTGGGCCCATAAGCCCACAAGTGGCACCACATAGGGAGTGAAACCCTAGGTGGGGCGCCTCCTCCTCTCAGTTGAGCCAAGACTTGCACTTAAGCCCAATGTGTGTTAATTATTATTTAATTAAAGCACACACACACAATCTCTCTCGGGGATATTTATAAGTAATTATAAATAGAGATTAGGTTTGACCTAATCATGAATTGATATCACAACACGCACTTTGAGAAAGAGAGTCTCAAGAGTGAGAGAGAGAGGCGGTGGTGGTTCTTCTTCTCCAAGAAGAAAGTGAGTATCATTCAACTCAAGTGCAAGGCGTAATCCAAGATCCAATCTCAATTTCAATGCCCACTCTCCGAGCTTGAAGGTACATCTCGATAACATTCCAGCAATCTAGACCTATAATCTAGATCTAGACCTGTAGATTACCATCTCCGAGCTCGAAGGTACATCTCGATTTATATGTGAATTAATTACATCAATTACAACAACTAATTCATATCCGAGGCAAAATTGGTTCGTTTTCGATATAGCGATCCCTTCATAGAAAGCTCAGGTAATGAAGGACAACTTTCATGTTTTACAGTTCTTGAGATAAACAAGGGATCATATTCAAATCCAAGCATCAAAACAATGGTTAATTCGTCATATTTATGAACTCGGCAGATTTGATACATGATTTTCAAAGTGACATTACGAGTTCATATTGGCGCGTGTGGGGGCGTGTGACCTACCATTAGAAACCTAAGGAAATGAACTTCATCATAGAAAAATAATTGAGCTCAAAAGATCAATAACTTGCTCAGAATCAAGCTCGCAGCTTCAGGTGTACAATCTGGAAATTCGAACAATGATCCTCTTTGAAATCTATCAACATAAACATCATTCTATGAACTTTATATACATGAGGAAAGACTGGAATCATCAAGAAATAATCAAGAACATTCATATCTCGAAGGTACAGTGGCTCGGTTGTAAATGAACAAAGGATTTAATTGATTAATTTTCGAGATATTTACATCATCGTATTCGCACGATTATGAGGAGTCCGATTATGAAAGAATCCTCATCATTCATCAACTTTGGTCTTAAGGCCGAATCTAAATCATGAATTAACAAGTTCAAATCATAATCTATTAGCTTGATTTAGGTTCATTGCATCAGGGGTGAGGGGTTATACCTCAAGAACACAAAAGGATCAATCAATCTTCACGTCGTCCAATTTTGGAGCTTTCATGAGCCATTTATGGCCTTTTGATCGGAAATCTAATGCCATATTTATGTTTAGGACATTGGAAAAGGTGGATGTGCAAAATTTGGGCTTGATCGGAGGTGGTGGAAGATTTTCCGGTCGCCGGAATCTTCAAGAATGCGGCGGCGCCTGCGAGGAATGGGGAGGAGGCTGACCGGATTTTAAGAGAGAAATGAGACCTTCTCTCTCTAGCCTTGAGGTGGGAGGATGAAGAATGAAGACTTTGTTGACCAAAGTCCTATTTATACTTAGTTTGTTCCCTCTCTTATTGTGACACTTGTGCACAAGTGTATTTTCTCCCACTCTGTCTATTACTTGGTGCTCACTCATACACTAATACCTCATTCTATGTATTTAATCTTAATCCTATTAATGTATAAAAATACATATGGTGTCCAATTAGTCGATCACCATTTCCATATAAGTGATTCTCGATCACTTCGTCACATAATCACACTTCACATTAATCACATAACAATCAATCATGTAACCATGTATTCATATCATTGAGCATGTAAACATATAATTCATCTTAATCATATCATTATGCGATTCTCGATACTCGTGCTTCTTGAATAGCACCTTCGCTATTCTCGTAATTCACTAGACTGCTACAATAGTCGACGAATAATTCTTAATTACTTAGTAGCTCTTCCGAGCTTACTTGTCTCATTTGTTAGTCATTGCTAGTTATGCTAGAGCTCCAAAATCTTACTCCGGATCGTTTCATAAAGTTGTTAGATGCTATTCGCGTCCGGGTAATACCATTTAATAAAGTCTAGAGCTCTCAATTAATAATTAGCTAATTAAATAACATTACACCCTTAATTAGTTCGAAATTTATTAGTGAACTCGATTTTTCCTAGAATGGATTTTTGAGGGATGTTACAATATATTTACCAGAACAAGATTTCGGTTTGGGTTATTCGGTTTTTTTTAATAATTTTCGTTTTTTATTTAGTGCAATTCGGGTTTTGGGTTGGGTTATTTTTTTTACCACCCGAAAAACCAAAAATCTGAAACATTGTTTATTTTAATTATTATTAATATTTTATATATTCATATATTATTATTATTATTTATATTTTTGGCAATCTATGTTTGGTGATTGTAATATTTAGTTTGTAGATTTGACATGAAATTAGTTAATGCTACCTCTGTCCCACTCCATTTGGCCTATTTATATATATTTTATACCACTCTTTTTGAATATCTATAGGCCAAATAGAGTGGGATGGATGGAGTATTTGATATTATGATTTTAATATAGTAGTAAAAAATTACTATTAATCTCGATTTTAAATAAAAATTAGGTGTATTGATTAAAGTTAGAAGTGAATAAAACAAACAATATACTTTATTTGGGGTTGGGTTCAAGTTTTATTTTATTTTTATTTTATTTATTTATAAAAACCCAAAGTGAAACTCGAATGTTCACCCATAAATAGCACAAAGTGAGGGTAAAGCAAAATACCATTTGAAATTCCTAAGTACTGTATATAGCTATGAAAATTATGTTATTTAATATGTTCATTTTTTTTATATCTTAATACTCCTACTTAATAAAGAACAATAAATAAAACTGTAAAAATCTATAAAGGGTGGATAACCTAATTTAATAATAAAATACTTATGTTTGGGGTACAAATTCGAATAAATATGTGACTTACAAAGTAAAAATTACTCAAATACCTATACAAAAATGATACTATCAAATTTTGATGCATCTTCCATTCGTTTACAACTTATTTTTTCAATGTAAATTATACTACTGTAGAACACAATAATTATATTATTTTAAACTTTAAATTTATGATATCAAATGATTTCTTTCGAATTTCTACCAGATTACGGACATATAACTAAAAAAAGACAAATCAAATTTTGAAAACCAAACAAATTGAAACAACTCAAACCGAAATAAATTCCCATTTTGATTTAGTTTAAGGAAAATTTTGAGGGCTTTTTCTTAAGAAAAACCTTCAAATAAATACTCCGTAAATGTTTGTAAGAAAACAAAAAGAAAAAGAACGAAGGGGTTGCGATAAAGATATCGAAGGCCGTCTCTCCCAAATCCCACCCAATATTATATTTTCTGTGAACATTAGCTGCTAATTTTCCTCAAAATCAGATGTGTTTCCATTGCTCAACCAAAATCTTTAATTTCCAGCGCAATCTTCTGTTCCAGAATCTTCTCATAAAACCTCCAGTGATAATCTCTTCATTCTCTACGTTTTCAGCGGAGAATCCATTTTACACAGACTCTCCTCTACAGTATATTTCAAGAATGCTCAAAGAAAAAAGCGAATGAACCAGGCAGTTAAGCCCACGCACGGATGATCGTATCTGGGTTCAAACCCACAGTTATTGATTGTACATGTTTGCTCTAGATGTACATAAAATGCTCACGTTTGGAGTGTGCCGTTAAAGTGTTCGACCGAATGTCCGAGAGGAACAGCGTGTCTTGGAACACGATGATGTTTGGATATTCTGGTAATGGGAAAATGGCGTTGGCGCGGTCCTTGTTTGACTTGATGCCTGAGAGAGATGTGGTTTCTTGAACTTCGTTGATTTCGGCCTTTCGGGATATATGAAAAATGGGAACTATCTGAAGTCGATTGAGGTATTTGTGATGATGGGGAGAGAGGCTGTGGCTTACGATGAGACCACGTTCGCTGTTGCACTGAGAGCAATTGCCGATTTGGAAGACTATGTTTTAGGGCAGCAAGTACATGGACTTGCAGTGAAGTGTTGGTTTGAATGGATATGGTGACTGTAAATGCTTTGTTGAGTATGTATGCAAAATGCAATATTTTAGATGGCGCGCTACGATTTTTTGATGCGATGCCAATGAAAGATTTTATATCATGGAGTGTGATGATTGCCGGTCATGTTTACAATGGTGAGCTGGTGGGTGGAATAGAATTGTTCAAAGAAATTAGTAAAAGAAGGAGTTGAGGTCAACCAATCTGTATATGCTAGTGTTTTCAAGGCTTGTGCGGGTTTATGTGATTCAAGATTGGGTTCTCAATTGCACTGTTAAGCACTGAAGAGCGATTTTGGAGCTAATACTGTAGTGGGTAATGCCATGTTGGGTATGTACGCAAAATCCAATATGCTAGATGAAGCAAAACTAATATTTAATGCGATGGCGATAAAAGATTTTTGTCATGGAGTGCGATAATTGCCGGTCATGTTCAAAAATGGTGAGCTTGAGGGTGGAATAGAGTTGCAGAAAGAAATGCAGAGAAATAGTGTAAGTGTGAGCGAACATGTTTGTTTTCAAGGATTGCGCTTGTTTATGTAATTCAAGGTTGGGTTCTCAATTACACGCTCATGCATTGAAGAGTGATTTTGGAGTTAAAACCAAAGTTGGCCCTGCCATCTTAGATATGTATGCTAAAAGTGACGATTTACTTAATGCCACAAAGGTTTTCAACATCCTTAGAACCCATAACATGGAATCTTATAATGCATTGCTGGTTGGATATGCTAGAGGTGATCGTGGATTTGGAGGTATGCAGCTATTTCCGCTGTTATTGAAGTCTGGTCTTGGTTTTGATGAAATAAGTCGATCCGCGGCATTTAGCGCTTGTGCAGTTAGCACATTTCTCATGGGAACTCAAATACATGGTTTCGCAATTAAGACTCCCTTCTATGACTATATTGGCGTGGCAAATTCCATTTTAAATATGTATGGTAAGTGTAGAGCATTACTTGAAGCTTGTCGTATATTTGATGAAATGAAAAGTAAAATGTTGTCTCATGGAGTGCTATGGTTTGTGCGTATGCTCAGCATGGATATGGGAGTGAGGCTGTTAGGAGCAGAAAATAAGAACAGAAAGAAAAGAACTCACACGGCAAAGCCGTTCAGCCTAGGGCTCAAAATCACGATTCTTCAATAATAATTCTCCAAACCCTAGATAACAATATCTATACTAATGCTGAATAGAATCCTACCATAAATTAACTTCTACCATAATTAAACTTAAACAACTCTTATCTAATAATAATCGACTACTAACAAAATAAATATAAAAGATAATAAATAATAAATAATAACCAGGCTCGCAAGGCCTAAGCCCGTTCCCAGCGATTCAACCCTCTCCACTATGCTCCCTAATAACTCCTTCCCGGTTCGAAACAAACTTGTCCTCAAGGTTGAAGTCTGAAAACTGCTGCTGAAACGGCTCTATTTCATGGCAGAGAGTTAGGTCCCCATGTAGCTCGCCAAAAGTTCCTTTCCAAACAAACTTCATCGTCATCGACTCCAAATTAATTCGCACGTCTCCCAATATGATATCAATACCTCCGAGAGCAAACATAAAACAGTCTGCCACCACCTCACATCCAGGTAGTGACATCGTCATTCCTTTACAAACTTCCTCTGATTCTTGTCGGCGATCATCTCCCAGTTGAATTCCAAACTTCCCTATTTATCCGGATTCTTGCAACGAAAACACAACCCCTTTGCTCTCAGGTCCAAAAAATCTTGAGGTGAAAGGTGGGCGAATCGCAATCGTGCGTCTGGTGGGCGGTCCGAAGGCTTTAGGAAATTGCTCGCAGAACTCCCATGTTTGCCGCTAGTTGCTGCTCCAGGTCAAGAGAAGGAGTCCGATCGTTGCACAGGGCTATTGAAACCTTAAAACAAACATCCTCCAGCCTGCATAGAGAGATTATCCTCAACATCCTTTGAAAACTTCATCACCGTCTCCAAGTTACTAGGTCGCAGGAGACGCATCGAGCTCCTGATCGACACATTCAAACCCAATCCCGATTGTTTCACGTCAGCCAGATGTTCGAAGGTACTACCCTTGAATCGCGTATCAAAACACGCTACCAGGGCGTGCGAAAATTCCTCCCATGTTATTACTAGATTCCGTGATCGCAACCAGATTACCCAAAATAACGCTGCTTCCTCCATGGCCACCACTGCAGCCCGCACCTTCACCTCATGGCTCACGTCATGAAGCTCAAATTGCTCGTTGGCATGGGCCACCCAGCCTATCGGATCAGCACCGCTAATAGGTGGCAGCTGCTGCACTGTGCCTTTCGCTGCAGGCAGGGAATTCACGGGCTGCTCGTTCCCCGTCGCATCCTCTGGTGTATCTCCAATCACAGGCAGCTTCTCGATCGTTTTCGAAATCACCATCAAAGTCAATGTAATCTCCTTCAACAAGTTCTTCATCTTAAATTGATTGACTTCAAGCTCCAATCGTTCTTCGATTGTGCGCGTCATCATGTCGGTGGGAACGGGATCCGGCAGGTCAGACCAATTGTTAGGAGCAAAAAATAAGAACAGAAAGAAAAGAACTCCACATGGCAAAGCCGTTCAGCTAGGGCTCAAAATCACGATTCTTCAATAATAATTCTCCAAACCCTAGATAACAATATTTATACTAATGCTGGATAGAATCCTACCATAAATAAACTTCTACCATAATTAAACTTAAGCAACCCTTATCTAATAATAATCGACTACTAACAAAATATAAAAGATAATAAATAATAAATAATAACTAGGCTCGCAAGGCCTAAGCCCGTTCCCAACGATTCAACCCTCTCCACTCTGCTCCCTAACAGAGGCTCTGCTGGTTTTTGGGAAAATGGTGCTCGAGAAGGTACTGCCAAACCATACAACTTTTGTGGGAGTCCTCCATGCTTGTGCACATGTGGTCTAGTAGATGAAGCACTTCACTACTTGTGCATAATGCAAAAGGACTATGGATTATCACCTCAGTTAAAACATTATTCATGTGTGGTTGATGCACTCGGAAGGTCTGATCGAATCAATGATGCTTCAAAGCTTATTGAAGATATGCCTTTAAAGGCTCTTAATGTGATTTGGACAAGTGTTCTGAGTAACTGCAAAATCCACATGAATGTGGAGATGGCTGAGATAGCAGCAAGATCCCTTGTACAGTTGGACCCTCGAGACTACACTGCCTATTTTCTTCTTTCACAAGTGTATGTAGATGCAGGAATGTGGGACGAGGTTTCCAAGATGAGAAGAATGGCGAGGAGTAGTGCGCTGAAACCAAATGCAGGTTGTAGTTGGATTTCAAATGCTAGATAATAATACTCCCTCCATTTTGTCGAATTTAACCCCTTTGCTTTTGGCAATTTCTAGCATATTTTTCCACGCTTCTTGATGATGGGTTTTAAAATGGATTTTTGAAGATTTCTTTCTTTTACGGGATACTACGACGAAATGGAGGGAGTACTAGTTAACAATCATCTGAAAGTTTTCAAATGTTTAAATCAAATGAACACCTAAGACAATTCGTATTCCGTTAATTTTTCGTACACACTTTTAATGGAAGTTGCATTTTCATTTTCACAGCTCCTACTTTCATTAATACCTTATCTTGCTTTCCCCTTTTTGTTGAAAAACTTCCCTCTGCGCTTGTGTTATAAACTTGGACTGTGTGAAGGTGGCAGAAACAATTGGATTCTTAATATCTGAGTAGTAAATTGGGATGTCTAGTTGATAGGATACGGCCCAGCTCCTAGGCCCAAGCATCAGACCCAATATAATTGGGTCCCGACAGTTAAGCTCGGCCCAACTAAGAAAGAGAGACTTCTTCACCAAGGCAATCAAGATTCCTACTTTGACTACAATTCAAGCTCCAAGAGAGATATAGCCAAAGAGTCCAAATAGGAGAAGACTTTGTATCATACTCAAACTCTATGTAATTAACTATAAATAGGGGTTTAGAATAGATTGAGAGGGGGGAATAATCTTGTAATCACTACTCATACTAGCAATAACATCCATACTCTCTTGCTCCGTGGACGTAGATCTATTCCGGTAGATCGAACCACATAAATCCCTTGTGTTCCTTTTACTTTCGTGCTCGATTTATTCCTTGTCTACGTGCATTAATTACCTTACGAAAATAAGATCGATCACTAGTCATTTAGAGTGTAGGAAATAGTCTACAGTTCATAGAATATATACAGTTCGAGTTCATATAGAGTGTGTGTTCTACCTATGTATATGTATATATATAATTACCTCTTAGTATGATCTCACTGACATTCGTGATCTTTTACTTTGTAGAGTTAGGATTTACGAGTTAAAGCTGGTAAGTTCGTGTAAATAGACAATTTTTGTACATGTTTTGATGATGAGTTGAAGTGATAAAAATTAGGTTATTTATTTTTCCTAAGGTGACTGTTTGATGCTATAAGTACTCCCCTATCCCATGGCTATTTTAATACTTTAGTAAAATATATCTCGCTAAATTTGAAAAGTGTTACAATAGCTATGGAATAGAGGGAGTATATAATATATCAACTAAATTTGTAGGAATCGCTACAGCTTCCAACCGATAATAGGGCATGTTATAATGCATTGATGGTCGGATAGTGATCTTGGATTTGAAGGAATGAAGCTATTTATGCTATTATTATTAAAGTCTGATCTTGGTAATGATGAATCGAAGAACGATGAGGTTGTACCATGATTATCGTACGTTGTCTTCTATTTAGGGCTTGTTTAGTGAAGTTATCTTATCTTGGCTTATTGGGCATACTAAACAAGCCCTTAGTGTCACATGTTGTCCTTTCCTTGATGGATTTTGAGAGTTTTAAAGATTAAGTTTTCAGTTATTTTCATATGTTGTGATGCTATTACAAATGATGTTTGGAAACTTTTCACATGGTCAATTTTTCGTTGTTATTTTTCGGTCCTATATAGTTTGTCAAGTGATTATGTTTTTCATGACTAGGTTTTGAAATGTGAGAGATGAATTAGTGCTATATGTGTGATTTCTCTTGTTTCACTCATTTCTCTCATCTCTAACAATCAAAAGGTCTTGATAGTTGCTTTTGCTATGGAAGATTTCCATCTTATTAATCTGTGTGCAAAAAAGTAAGGTTAGAATTGAAGAAGATGTCACTTATCTTATTATATGAGTAGGAAATTTGGACATAATTATAATCTTTTTTATGTATTCATTCTATAAGTGTTCCTGATAAATGAGTATTTCTTTCTAATTTCTTTTACTCTATTATTTATGTTGTAATTTGTGTTTTCTCCCCAGTTTATTAGTTATATAAATATAATTCCATATATCGAAACTCGTTCCTAGATACACCGTCCATTTTTAAAGTCCTAATTTCGATTTCCGCCCCAGTACATATAATATGGGTTAGTGATTAAATATGATTTCTATCCTTACGCAATAAGTAAGATCTAATTTTAGTCTTCCATTTGCGACATGATTTGGTAATTGATCTCGCTTTGTCTTTTTTATTCCCATTGTTCACTGTTTAGGGCTTAAAGATTGATTAGAGATTGTAAAAAGAGAAATAATAATTTTGGGTCTGTTTTGAATTAAGGGGCGTGAGCAATAGGAATAAATTGTTTGTTGGTAGGTTTGAGAGGAGAAGTTGGTGATTAGGAAATTTGGAGAAAAAGTAAAATTGATTTCAGCAAATGGTCACTGCGTGAGGTTAGAAAGAAACAATTTTATTTGTGCTGTCAAGCATCTGAAGAAACAAAAATTAATTTGTTTGTTAGGTTGTTAGAAGAAGTATAAAAAATCAAGAGCACCCTGCTGTTTGAATCGCTTCATAATTATTTTTTATTCTTTTGTTTTTACTCCAATGACATTAGTGAGCAACAACTTCTTCAAATTTGACTTGTGCTTCTACTCTAAGAATGCTAAGAACGTCATTTTGCGCCCCTCTCCAAATATGATTTGATATCACAAAGGTATGCGTGGTTTTGTTTTCCTTTTTGTGGGTTATTATGTTTTTTCAATGGTAGCTAATAGTCCTCTCTTTGCAGTAATTTTCTTATAGATTTTGTTTTGATTTAGGGAAATCAATATGTTACTCCAGGATTTGGCTCCCCTTGTTTTTTCCCTTTAGCCTTTAGATTTTTTTAGGTTTTGGTGCCCTCACAGCAGGCTAGGCTGTACTTCATCGAGGTTATTTAATAGAATGCTTATCAATCATCTAATGAAGCTTTGGGTAGTACTTAGTAAATACCTTACTTTGTTCTTGACAACAACTTTTTTGCTTCTATTTTATTTCCTCTTTTTTAATTGATTGGCTGCTGAATCTGTGAATTCTATGGTGCTCTTTGAACTTTTTGTTATGTCAGAAAAAAGATATGTGGTTTCAACTAAAAGGTTACTTACTTGTTGAGCTTCCTTTGTAATTTATTTCCAAACTCCAGTTGTGCACTTACCTTTAATATATTTTTATTGTGACTTTGTTTTGACCTGGATGGTGGTACGTGCTGGTGTGCACCGTGTGGTGGATTGCAATTTAATTTGTTTTTTCTTGGCGTGAGTTGTGCTGTCCTGTGTGGCATTTGGTTCGGATTATTTTTATCATCTAAAATTCGTTGGTGTGGAGTTAGTAAATTTAAAATTTTTATTGTGTCAGATGGCAATGTAACTACCCCTAGATGCTTACGTTTTAATTCCCGCATATATCTGTGAGTTGCTCTTACTATTTGACTGAGACGATTGAGATGTGTTTGTTCTGTTCAAATAGTAATCTATTTACCACTTACAAGTTTTTGTTATTTATGAGTAAAATAGTGGCTTGTTCTTTTTTTAGAAATATTTTTCATAGATGAGTGATACATCAGACCCCCTTTTATGTGGTTGTTTAGACAACTTTTCTGCTACTATATTTTGTGTCTAGACAGTCATTGCACAATTAGATTTGATACGGTGGTTTCCTTTTAGAAATTGATACCAACAATAGCTTGGGCCATTCCGGTTTGTGGATACTAATATGAACTCTTTAGTAGTGATACGGTCTATTGATCTACGGTCTACCTCCCACACCCGGTAATCTTTAACACTCTGTGAGGTTGTTTGTATTGTTACTTATTTATTCAGTATGCTTTGTAATTCTTAGATACGACTCTTAACAAAAGGAAATAGGTGTGATGCTGTTGTGGATGCTCCTCCACTGCACTGTCTACAACTATAGATATGATTTTGTAGTTCCAATCCCAATAACAAAGTTATCTAAAATGAATCATGTTGCCCTGGCATCCTCAGGTCTTTCTTTAAAACATTTGTTCCCCAGTTTAGTGTAGCTTCGGAAATTGTAGCTTTTAGTGGCATAATTATATAACTTTTCTTAATTCTCGTTTTCACAATACCAGTCGCACAAGAAATTGCGACTTTATGCTCAACTGCTAAACCGTCAACTAATATATCAATAAATTCAACATTGACTTGCTGCATTGTCTCAAGCTTGTCCCTTTCCCTAAGTAACAGTGCATCATTAGCAACAGCTTCTTGAAGCAGCCACTTCTTTCTCCTTATCAACAACAAGTTTTTTTGCCATTTATAGTTTCAAAATTTGCATTAGTAGCATCTCATTTTCGGTTATCAAGCTAGAAGTCTTCGCAGCGAATCTGATTGATCATACAAATTCTTATATTTAAAGTAGCAAAATCGAGCTTATATTCCAATCCCTATTCTTTCTCTAGATTATTAGATGAACTGAAAACTTGATCTGTGTATGCATTTTGACGTTAGATTTCTCCCCTTCAAGGCAACAAGTAAAATGACAACAGTTTTGGGAGATGACACATTAATTTTACCATGTGAGCAGCTCCATCACCATATTTGTGCTATCATCCTTGTTGGTAGCTGACCGTTTTCTCATACAGAGGAGGAAGAGTGTAGCTTACTTTCAATTGGAATCAACAAGATCATCTTAAGCCAGAAATCTTCTAAAACTTAGTTTCTTTACCGCATGCCTTTATTGAGTACGAGATGTGTTTCATTTGCATTAGTATATATTCGCTCGATTTATATCATTGTTTTTTGAATATTAACTATCCTTTTGTTTTCATTCACTTGGGTGCTTCTCTTGAAAATGGCCAAGTTTTGCTTGTCCCAACCAAAGCTGCTGCTTGTTCGGTTCCATATTTGAAATAGGTCGGTGATTATTATAGTTAATTTTATCCACTGTATTGTTTTAGACCTCTCATTTGTTTTTATAGTATCATTCAAGGAGATTGTAGAATAGTTTAACCTCTGTCTAAAGTGATTTTGTTCTGCTATTTTGATTGTTCCTTTGAACTACTAGGAGAAAAAGAAAATCTTTTTTTTTCTTTTTCTTGGAATGGATGGAGAGATTTTAGAGCCACATAATATAACCACAAGTGATATGTTTATCTGATTAAAAAATCTCATATTTCTTATGTTATTTCTATCAATGAGTTCTATATTTTTGAAGATATTTGGGTTGATAATTTAGCACTTAAAGTAACTTCCAATGTGTTTGAACATTTTCTATCTTCATCATTTGTGTTAACACTTGATTTTAACATACATATTCTTGTTATATTTTATAGCAGGTTGCCAATTTCCAAGTCTATCAAATGAAAAAAATGCCAAATAAAAAGAATATGAATCAAATGGAATGAAACTGATTTCGGTAGATCTTTAAACACACAATATCCAATAAAAGATATAGTACAGTAGGGTACATCTTTAAACTCACAAAAAGACATCAAATGGTAACACAATATCTGAAGACAATTCAACAATGGAACACAACACATAATTATAATAGGGTTAATTGATACAGACATCTTATTATGGAATGTTGATAAAGAAAGAGGCCAACACTTCATCAGTCATATATACTATTGTTCCTCAGTAAGTCATGACTCATGCAGCTGCTCGAAAAACTTGAAGGAAGCTCTCCGGTGGCTGACCTCCGCTCAGCTCCTGCCTACCGTTGATCTGAAAACAGTCGTACCCGTTAGCTATAATCTCTCTCGTAAATTATAAGCATTCAGTGTTTCAGCAAGACTTACTGTGAAGTGAGGGACTCCGTGGATTTGTGATGAATATCGTCTAAGGTCCTTGTTTATCTTAACAAGAAAAAAGACAAGAGCTTAAATTAGCATTGCAAGAATATACGAGGGAGTTAATACTGATATCCCCAGTTGGAATCATATATACCTCCTTCAGTCCATTGTTGGGATCTTGAAGAAACTCCTCTGCTCCTTTGACTCCAACCTTTTTGGCAGCCTCTAACAGATACTCCCTTCACATAACGAATTAATACAAGACAACAATATTAATTAATCAAACAAGATTAATAGGAGGCTGCCTTAACATTTATATAACCAAATCCATCAAAAGAGATTATGTATATTAGTCACGAACAAACCACCATTAACATCCTCAGCATGAAATTTATTCGACGTTATGCTATTATAAGATGACACATTCCCTAATCTTAGTGATAATAACACTTCCTTAAGGACAAAAAGGAAACAAATGGACCTTCTAATAAGCTCGTATATCCATATCCAGTCTCTGAGTTTTTAGTCCAATATATATGTAGTATGAAAGCGATCACTTATTCTTCCCAACACTTTCAAGAAGAGCATGAGGACTTGAAAACAGACTTTCTTCACATAACGAGGCTGGTTAATGAAGAAAATGATGCAAGAAAAGCTTATAAAGCTAATAAAACTGAGTTGAAATCACTCGATAAGCCACTGACCTATCGCCTATATACTTCCCCCTTATGAAGTAGCCATGGCCAAGCTCTTCGACAAGTTCATGCTGCTTGTCTAGCCCCTGCGTCCCAGCAAAGTAAATCAACCTATGGCTGTCCAAGGTGTTTCCACTGCATTTCCAAAAAAACAACCAATCACACTTCCATGAAACATTACCATTTTTTTTTTAAAATAAAAGCTTCATTCTCTAGAAACAAAATGATGAATAGGGGGTAATAAGGTATAGATAGAACTGCAATTTCGACTAATCTTGAATGATAATCTCTAATCTAATCGAACTTACGTAAGTCCTGTCATGTCATAATTATCCAATCCCAAGCCCTTAAAGATCTACAAGAATTTAACCACAACAAATTAGCATCAAATTTGTAGAGTCAAATATAATTTTCTGCAATAGTGAAATGAAATCAAGAATCAAAGAATAACCCCGTTAATTCGAGCTTCCAAGGGAGCACAGCGAGCCCCAAATCGTTGGAGGTAAAACTCCTTCTTAGGTATGCCTTCTTTAGGGGCATTAGGGTTGAGCAAATAGGGATGCCATGTGATCTGTATTCGAAAGCACAAATGTAATTAACTCAAGAGTCCTTAAAATAACAAAATAAATTCGAAATTATTGAGCAAAATCATCGGACCTCGAAGTTGTACTGGTCACTTGAGGAAGCCATGGCTTTGTCCAAATTCTTTTTGCCCACGTAGCACCATGGGCACACGGTGTCGGCGACGACGTCGATCTTGATCAGTTTCTTCGCGCTGCTGCTACTCATCGAGGCCATCATGATTGATCTGCAACAATCGAGAAAGAGAAATCAAGAATTTATGAACAACTGAGTTCTTTGGTTGCTTCGAACATCAAAAGCTGGTAAAAATGCAGGTGACTGAGCAGAGTCAAGAATTTATGAAATGGGCTGACGAGAAATATATATGTTGAGAGACAATGAAGAATTTGAGTTTAAGGTTGAGAAGATTGAAGGGAGAAGCAAACCTGGTGAAAGGAAGAAGAAGGTGTAAAATCATACAAAGATTTGATTGTTTACATAAATATGCGTATATATGTTTTCAAGTTTGACTAATATATGGAAGCTCTGGGCAGAAATATTTGAAAATTCTTCCGTTATTAACGACCATCTAGACCTAGTAGTAGTAGTAGTAGTTTTCTTTCTTCAAAATATAAACAAGTAACGACCATCTAGATGTTTCCATCAAAAAACCAAAACGACCATCTAGAAGTAGTTGAGGGGCAATATAGTCAATTCAATCATGCTCTGTTTTGCTTCGGAGGGAATCAACCTCAATGTTTCAATTTAACAGACGAGTTCAACCTTCCAAAAACGAAACTTACTCTAATGGAGAAACAAATAACTGTCTTGCAAGGATTTGGGCTGGCATTAGAAAAGACAATCATCCCCATACAAAATCTCTCCGACTGGCTAAGCAGTTGAAGTCTCATTAACAAAACAACCATCAAGTATTTTCACGGTGAAGAAGAGGAGATATTGACAAGAGACTTTCCATTGTGGATATATGCATACATAAATTCAATATATGTTAACAAATGTAAAAATTATGTCGATGAAGATAAAAAATACAAATAATGTCCATTTTTTATTTTTTGGACCAAAATGTCCTTACTAATTTGAATCAAAAGAATTCGTGTTTTCCTTTTTCGATCATTTTTCCTGCCACGCCGCCCTCCGAATGGGAATATTTTGAAGTTTTTTCAATTTTTTTCTCTAGATTTCGAAGCATGTTGAGAGGACACAACACCTTCTGAAACACGGTTTTCTCTAATATCACCTCCCTCCCCATTAGTATGCATTTGAGCGGATCAGTGAAGTCAACGTGATTTTTTCCAAAATTTTTGGCAAATTATAGTGGGCCGATGACTTCTTTTTCACGAAAGAGCCTGCAGATGATGGTGGATGGGCCGACATGTTAGCACCAGGAACATTGGAGTGAGTGCTTTTAGTTATTTTTTAATTGGGCTTGAGGATGAAGCTTCGAGGTTTTGGGGTGCAATATACTACCTCCGCCCCCTTATTAGTCCCATTTTTCATTTTGGGACGTCCAACTTATTAGTCTCGTTTCTGAAAAAAAGAAATAAATTAACATTATGCTTAATTAAGCCTTAATCGGGCCCTAATTAATTGGCCCAAAATTAACCCTAGTGGTTGGCCCACGGTCCACCACACAAAAGGGGTAGAAACCCTAAAATCCATTTACTCTCCTCTCTCACATTTCATCTCCTCTCGGCTTCTCTCTCTCTACCCTCGACTCTCTCTCTCTCTCTCGACTGTACCCTCTTTGTCGAACCTCTCTCCTCGACTCTCTTTATCTCCTTCGCATCGCATGTCTCTCCCCTCCAAAATCTTCTCCGTCGTAGAAAATCTCTGTAATAGCATGAAAAACCCTAGATATGTACCTCGCCGCTGTAACCCCATCCCTTGCCGGCAAATGGGGGCGAAGCTGGCGGAGGAAAAAGAGCTCAGTCCAAAACACCCTACATCTATAACGATGCTGCCTTCCCCCAGCCAGAAAACCCCAGATCTGGTCAAGTGTGAGTCCCCACCGGCATTGCCCGTCCTTGCAGGTGGCTTCACCGTCCGCCAACACTACAAATGAAGCCGCCGGCTCCCGCGTTACTGCTACTGCTGGCTCCCGCCTTCCTTCTACTCCATGAGAGGTGGTTAGTGTATTTTTGTGTGGTTTTTATAGTTTTGTGTGAGTTTGTTTATATGTGTTTTGTTTGTTTTTATGTGTGTATTTTGTGTGTTTTTGTTAAAGTCGAGTTCATGAGGAGTTTTGAAAGAGAAGAGAGAAAATGAGCAAAATAATGAAGAAATGAGTAAAAAATGGAGATCAAGTTAGAGTGAAATAAAAGCATAATATCGAAGAGGAGTTCGATAGGAGCGCCTAGGAAAAAACGGAGGTCAATTTCGAGTTCGGACAAGGGAGATACGGCCGAAACAAAAAAGTCGTGCGCATCGGACTGTAGCTTACCCCTGCTGATTTAATGATGTGGTAATGCATAGATATGTCCATTTAAGTTGGTGGAACTCAAATAATGTCCACCAACATAACTTACACAAATAATGTCCATATTTTGGTTTTGTGTACCAAAATACCCTTAACATCCCAAATTTGAATTTCCTCTAAAACAAAAAACGTCTTCCTCTCTTTTCATTTTTCATTTGTCAAGAACCTTAATTCCTCTCTTTCTCTCTCTCTTCTCTCTGCTCATTCTGCAGCCGTCATCCCTCCGGCCACCGCATCCAACGCAGCTGCCATCGAACCAGATCCGCCGCCGTGCTTGCTGATTCAGCGCCGCAGCCGTGGCTCTGCCCCTGCCTTCTCCTACCGCCGCCGACACACCGTCGGCTGCCTTACACCGCCGTCGCAATCCATCTCCTCCAGATCCGGCACCGCCACCGTAGATCCGTGCTGCGCCCTCCAGATCCGTCGGCTTCAACCGCGGCGCCGAGATCCGTCCCTCATCAGCGTGGACGAGGCCTCCTTGCCCTTCCTCTGTCACCGTCGTCCACCTCTGAGATTTGCAGGCATGCAGAGAAGAATGGCGGTGGCGGGCGGTCCCTCAAATTTTGTTGCTGCATGATTTTTTTTATTTTTTATGCTTCTTTCCTTTTCTTTTTTTTTTTTTCCTTGTTGAGATAAAACTTCCTCCTTTTTTGATTTTTGATGGTGCATATTTTTATTTTTTTCAATTTTTTTTCCTTTTCCAATATTTGCTATGCATCTTAGTCTTTATTATTATTTTCTTCAATTTATTTTCTTCCTTTTTCGATTTTTCAGTACTTCTATTTTTTTTTGTTTTTTTTTCTTTAGAGATGTGGCTACGAATGTAGATGCATTTTTCTTGTGATTTGTTATTGTTGAGATTAAAATTATTAAACAATTGGTACTATTAGTACTATTAATGTCGAAATAGTACCATTAGACCCAAATTCAGATTTAGAATATTATTATTACATTTGGATTTTATGCAATTGGTGTTGGAATGATGCAAATTATGATTTGAATTGCTTCTTGATTTGTGATTGTACATTGGACTATGTGTGCTCAATTGGATCTAATGAGTCTATTTAATTCAAATAGACCTTTAGACCCAATTCAAATTCAGAATTTTATGGTTTCATTAGACTCAATAATCTGAAAAGAAAAAATTTGAATCAATTGGATCTATTGGTACTATTAGTGTCAATAGATCCAATAGAGCTAAAATCGAAAACATAAAATAAAATAAAAAGATTGAAAAAATTTAAAACAATTGGGTCTATTGGTACTATTAATGTTATTAGAGCCAAAATCAGACAAAAAATATTAGAAAAAAAATTGAAAAAGAAATTACAAATAAAAAGTATCAGAAAATTAGAAAAAAAAACAAAAAAATAAATTAGTCAAAGTCAACTTATTTAAGGGTATTTTGGTCATAAAAGGCAAAAAGTGGACTTAATTTGAGTTTCTTATGTTGGTAGACATAATTTGATGACCTAAATGGACATTTAAAATTTTCACTCTTTAATGATTTCCTTCCTTCTTTAATTAGGTTTTTGAGGTCCTATAAATATGTAATCTTTATGAAACGAACATACACTTTATTCCCTTTAGTTCTTTAGCATCATAAAAACCCTAGTTTGAGTTTTTAGCTTAGCATTGAAAATTTGAAGTTTGGATCCAAGTTTCATTTGAAGTTTTAATGCAAGATTTCCATTTAATTTTCTTTCATCTTCTGTTCATCGTTCGTAAGTTTACTTTATTGTTTTTAGATTCGTTTTTGTTGGCTTTACATGATCTTTGCTTCCATCTAGTGAGATGAGTGGATTGAGATCGTTGGGATTTTATACTCACTTTAGCCAAATTTTCTTACCTACCAAATAGCTTACATTACAACAAAAAATAAAGTCATTTTTTATCTTCGTCACAAGCACACATTGTAGTAAAGGAGAGGTTAGACGATCTGCAAGACTATGGTAGACGTTGTGTATGTTTTGAATTGAGAGATATCTTGTCCTATTCTATACATGTGAGAGTTGAGGGTTTTGACATATATTTTTACCCATGTCGTGAGGATTCTTGTTTGAATTGGTTAAATGTTGAAGTTTGCCATGAAATGCTTGTAGATGAGTGATGTGTTTTGCTTGTATTATCTTTTGTTTGGGAAAAAAAAAAAAAATTGAAGCCAAAATTCATTATCACTTCATAGTCCATGTTTGTTGTTGGTATTGGATAGTTTTGTAATATCCCAAAAAAATATATATTCATATATTACAGTTAAATTAGTATTAATAGAAGTATTATAGGAATTAGAGAATAATTGAGGCATAAATTATAAGTTGGAATTTAGAATTTAGTTGATACCTACCACTATGTGGTAAGTGAGAAGAATTTGTCGAGGATAATTTCTAGAAGAGTACCGAGGTACCGAAGATAGAATATATATATAATAGAATTTATATGAGTTCATAGAAGTAGATTTGAAATTATTATTACATGAGTACGATAAAAAAAATAATTCTATACACGGAGAAATAAATAATTAGATGTATAGCAATAAAAGAATTTTATATAATAAAATTCTAGGTTACTCCCTCCGTCTCAAGTATTCCGACACTTTTCTTTTCGGCACGGAACTTAAGACGGGAGTGTTTAGTGTGTAAAGTGTAATGTGTGTAGGGATGTGATATGGTTTATGTATTTAGACATATTTTTAAACTAAAGCATCATAGATGCATAAAAACATATCCATGTTTGATCTTAAATGAAAGATCGTATCAAGACCTTTAATTTGGTATAAAAATTATAAAAATTGAATAACAAACGAGAAAGTTATGATAGTTTAAACTTTTAGGATTTAAATTATATTGAGATACGTGCTGAGAGGTGAGTGGATGGTGAGATTTAATTAGATAATATTAAGTGTAATAAGAGAGTATTAATTAGCTAATTATTTCCCAAAAAGGAAATATGTCAGAATACTTGATACAGCTCAATAAGGAAAGGGTGTCGGAATACTTGAGAATGAGGGAGTATTAATTATCAATAATAAAACTAAGTAGAAAAGAAAATAAAATAAAATAGTTAAAGGGAAGATAATTATGAGGAAATGTAGTGTTATACCTAAAAAACTTAAGGAAAATACTAATATACCTAGAACTTAAAAATAGACAAATATACCTAAACTTATGAAAGTGGGACTAAGTTACCTCTCCTTCTAATTTCTAAGTTCATAGATAGACACTCTTCTCTCTCCTTCTCTCCCTTTTACCTCTCTCTCTCTAGCTGCTGCTGCTGTTTCGGCCATTTTTCCGGCTGAATTCGAATGCATTTTTTTACAATCGACCATTGGATTTATTCTCCTCAGAAAGACGCAAAGATGAAGGGGTGGCTCGTCCGCTTTGGTGGAGAAACGAGGGAGATACACGTCGGAGAAGACGACATGTCGCGAAATCGCGAGTTAACAGGCAGCGCGACCTTCCGAACGCGATTCCGGCCGCATCGTTGGTCGGTTTTCGACGGGAGACCTACCATTGGAAACGTCTCGACGAGTAGAACATGTTTTTGGGTAGTTTCGACCAATTTGGTGGTGATTTCAGTCCGGAAACAGCAAAATAACAGAAACTGCTACTACTTTTCATTCTTTGTTTTATGTAGTGGACTTTTGAAATTGAAGTTGATTTTTTTTTTGTTTCATTTGTTGATTTTGATACTTTTTTGTGGGTTTTGGTGAACTCAAATTAACAAATTCTAATTTGTTGAACTTTTTTGTTTCATTTGTTGATTTGGTTGTTTTTTTTTTCATTTTTTATATAATAAATTAACAAATTCTAACCAATTAGGGAATAAAAATTGACAAATTCTTACCAATCAAGTTGAAAAATATAAGAATTTACAAATTACTACAAGACGTTTTAGAAAATGTAAGAAATTAACATATTATTACCAAAAAGAATATAAGAAATTATCAAATTCTTACATATTTAATACAAAGTAAATCAAAACTGAATGTAAAATTATTTTTTTTAACAATATTTTCTAACAATACAAACGGGTAAACAACATGTAAGAATTTAAAAATTTTAACAAATATTTACCATACGACCAAAGAATTGATCAATTCTCATTATTATAGCAATAAGAATTTATCATTTCTAACCAAGGGCAATCACAAGCCACAAGAAATTATTAATTCTAACCATGATGATAGTACGAATTCGAACGGGGTAAAATGCATGTAAGAATTCCTATATAAATTTAGATACTTTTAGACTACAGTCTGAAGCTACAATGTTTTTCTTAACATAATTATGATAATAAATTTACAAATTATTACTAGACGTTTTAGAATTGTAAGAAATTAACAAATTATTACCATAAAAAAAATAAGAAATTATCAAATTCTTACATATTTAATACAAAGTAAAAACTGAAAGTAAATTTGTTTTTTTTCCAAGTGAATTGGTATAACATAAGAAATTGTCAAATTCTTACCAATCGAGTTGAAAAATGTAATAATTTGTTGATTTCTTATCAAATTATTTTTGTATATCTTATAGTAATTTTTTTTAAAAAACAAAACAAAAAAATGAAAAATAAAAAAATGAGAAAAAAAACTGAAAAAAGAACGAAAAAACAAAAAACATGAAAAAAAGAAAAAAAGAAAAAAAGAAAATAAAAAAAGGAAACTAAAACAAAAAACTGAAACGAAACAAACAACAAATAATTGGAAAAGAAAAAAAAGATAGAAAAGATATAATAGAAAAAAATGAAAATAAAAATAGAAGAGATAAAAGAAATGAAAATAAAAAGAGAGGGGAAGGGGGGGCTAACCTGCAGTGTGTGTGCGTGTGTCACTGTGTGTTTGTGTGTGAGAGAGAAGAGAGGGGGAGGGAATAGCACATGTGTGTGTAAGTGAGAGAAGGAGGAGAGGAGGAAAGAAGGGTATTTTTGTCCTATCTACAAATTTTAGGTATATTTGTATGTTTTTTAAGTTTTAGGTATAATTGTATTATTTTTAAATATATTAGGTAAAACAGTTTCTGCCTCGATAATTATCCTTACTAAATAATAAAAATAAAAGAGAAAAGGGAGAAGGGAGAAGAAAAAGAAAACGGGAAAGAAAAGAAAACAAAAACCGAATACTTCTTCATTCTTCTCCAAATGCAGAAACGCAGACCTCACCCTCTCTCTTCTCTTCGATTTTTCAGACAGAAATCGAAGGAGAAAACCTAAGAAGGTTTCTACACAAGGTAATTCTACAACTTGTGATGATTACTGGATTAAAATTTTCAGCTTCTCACCTCTTTAGTAAAATCCCTAGAAATCGATCCTCACACCCCTTGCTAGAATTGATTCTTTTCATTCAATTCTTGATGTCTATGAACCCTCTGATGAATATTATGCACGAATTCGGTGATTATTTTCGGATATAGAGCTATTCTCAGAAACTGTAGACTCACCATCCTTTCTCTTCAAGCTTGAGTTTGTGGAATTGAAATATTAGTTTCTATTTCTTGATGATTCTGTGTATCTTGAATTTATTAGAAACGTTTGGTGCAAAAAAAAAAACTCGAACCTTAGCCTAAGAGTTCATGACGGCCGACCCTCTTCTCTTTTTGCAGGCCAATTAAACCTTGTTGATTCTATGTTTCCGTGCTTGAAGAAGTATCTTTAGAGTATAATCTAGTATTTGGAATTTTGAGAAGTCAAATTGTTGTTAATTCTTGTAGTGTTCAAGCTGAATTTTGGAAAAATCCGTTTGTCATATTATGTTAAATCCAATTCCATATGAAACCTTGTCTTGTTAGCTTTCCGTATTTTCTGTTCCTCGTTTGGAGGTCCGAGGATTTAGTTATAATTTTTCGAAGTTTACGTGTCAATCTGTCAAAAATCTGCTCTAGTTTTGCTATTCCGAATTTTACCTGTTCTTAGACCCTTAATTCTGGGCGTATTTGTTGACCAAAAAAATATAAAACCGGTACCATTGGAAATCCCTTTCCGCTGGCTTTCCAACGGTGTTTTCGGAATTTCAAACCGAGTTCGGACGAGAGAGATATGATCAAAAGAAGATGGACTGGTCAAGCTGTCAATGCTGATTTTTTGCACGAAAATTAGTGGAATTTAAACTTAAGAAGAGAACCAAGTTAGATAAAGTTCTTGAATCTTAAAGTAAGGTATAAGAAACTTATTTACAGCAGATATGAGCAACTTTTATAGCTAATAAAACTTGAGCTAAAGTCATAGAAGTATATAACTAGATAAAAGATAGAATTAAAGGAATATTTTCTTTAGTAGACAAAGTAAGCTAGAAACACTATCCTATCAAGATAAGTATGAGAGATTGTATTATAATTCTACCCATATAGCTAATGGGAAGTAATCAATATTAGTAGAATGTATCTAAACAATAAAAAGAGAACATTTGGGAATTCTTGTTTAAGCACCTAAAGTTAAGATACTAGCACTTTACCAATTGCAAGTAAATATTAAGTATAAGAATTTATTAACTTCATAGATTATAATCAATGAGTTAGAAGTATGATGCCTTGAGTTAAATAGAGTACTTAATATTATTATTTTATATTTGAAGGTGCAAGTTCAATAAAGAGAACCAAAGAAGGGAACGATCAAGATTTTCATGTGAAGAAATTTAAAGGTGAGCTTTCTTACAGAAACGAAAGTATGAAATATTATACATATGATTTTGTGAGAATTGTTTTGACTTGCCAAAGTTTTCTACATCATGCATATTGCATATCTACGAGAGAATTACGATATCGGCCTTATTGAATCAAGATGTCTTTAGGACATGTACACAGTATTGTTTGGTGTTTGAGAAGGAGACCTACTTCTCAACACGTTGTGCGTAGATATGGTACATTCATATAAGAGATTATTTATCACCCGACGTGAGAAGCATGATGCATAAGCATGATCATGATAGAAATATATATATCAGTTAATTTATTTAGCAAGCATAGATTTTACATAAACCCTTTGTGTTGCTCACAAGGCAAGTCATTCTATAGCTTTAAGATGCACCTTTCAAATGATTTTGACATATGTTCACCGAGTACTATTTTGTACTCAGCCCTGTATGTATTTCTAAACTTGCAGGTTAGTTTGAATTCTTCTGTTTATCGGCTCCAGCAAAACTTTCTACAAACTTAGTCATTTGGTCATCAGACTTCTCCATGTGAGCAGTAAGTGCATTAGTCATACGCTCCAAACTCACAACCAGACCATTTGTACTTCTCCTCCTTTTTCGATCAGATACTTTTGAAGTACCCTCATCTCGATATGTAGTAGTTCTTGGTGGTATAGTCTGAACATTGTCTTCATCAGAATCTTCATTTCCTTGGTTTTGGTTCTAGTCCATGTCTAATTCTTCAACCACATCCGTTGTAGCTTCAGCATCTGATCCATCAGCTCTATCCTTGCCCCAAACATGCGCTAATTTGTCAGTGTAAAAAAGGTTTGTTCTTCATGAAAGTGCATTCTGGATGGCTCTGCAACAAAGTATAACATATAATGTCATACTAACACCATTAAATATAAGTAAGAAATAGCTAGTGAAATAAAATTCTGTTGAAAATATCTTAACCTTTACGTTCAAATAAGGATCCCACACGCCCGAACTTGCAGTAACGCATTTTCTATCACCATCCCAGCCGAATCCACTTAAAGAGCCATTGGTCAGCACATCATATATAACATTATATTGTTTTTTCATTAACTTACAATGAGATTCGATATGTGGTTTTTCTTTAAGCCCATGACCTGGTAATTTTTCATTTAATATTCTTTCTAGCTCTTTCTGATAACCTTTTTTCTAACCACTTCCACTCTCACCATCCCATTTTCCACTATTTTTCAACTCAACAATTGATTCAACCAATTTTTCATCTTCTTCAGCAGTCCATACATGATTAGCCCCTTTACCGCGACGAGCCATCTAAAAATTAATGAATGCTCCAAAGTATTACATATATATGTGAATACAAAATAAAAAAATACACACCAATACAAAATTTATGAGATTGAATCAATAGTCTGCATCAATAGTCCTATGGCATTTAAACTTTCATTAGCATATTCGAAGTTTATGGAAGTGCATCAAATAAACTAGAAACATAAAAACTGACAAGAGAAAAGAGTGCTGAAAGAAGAGAATGCTCGATGACACCTCAGTCTCAATGATTGCACACTCCCCTCGATTCAACAAACATGAAGACTACAAGTCGAGAATGATAACATTTTTTTGTTTTGTCAAAATACAATAAAGTTTCCATACATTTATACTCCTTAAAATTTTCTATTTTCTACCATCATTATTGATATGGATTAACTGATATCAACACAACATAAACCAGAATCTTCAAATAATCAAAATGACTAAATACATGTCAAAGCGATACAAATCTGAACCACCCAACATTGCAACAACACCAAAAGAATCGATTATTGAATTTTAAGTTAATTAGAAGTGAAATTGTAATCTTTCGAAACACATTATTATAATCTTTTTAGAATTGCATGAACGGCACATACAAAGCACATCAATTAACTTTTCACACCTAAATTGAATTATATATTCTCTATCCGAACAATAATCATCTTCATATAAATATAAATGCTAAAAAGACAAAAGTAAGAAAAAACCTTATGCAGACATATGGTACAGTAGAGAGATCGAGTAGCAACTTGAGAGATTGCAGAATTGACTTGCAGAGATAGATAAAAGGGAGGAGGCGATATTTTCTTTTAAAATCCCCGTATTAGGAAAAACAATACCTAGGTTGAGTAGGGAATATGAATCCAGGAATTTTAGACTATTTTCCTTGATGTGGGGATTCATATTACTTTCCCTAATTTTTATAAAAATTGAAACAAATAGGGAATTAAAATTTTTGGATTCTGATTACTTTCCTTACAACACCAAATAGAGGAATTTAAAATTTTGGAATCATATTAATTTCTTGAAGCAGAATCCTTGCCAACCAAACACGCCCTGTGTGTATTTCTAAACATGCAGGTTAGTTTGGAGCTGATGATGAGTGAAGTGGGGTGCTGAGCCGAGCCTTTTAGTCTTTTAATGTAAATAAAGTATGCTCAACGGTGTATGTCTTCATACATATTCCGTAGCTAACTTTCTGCTGTTGCCACACTTGAAACCTAGTAGATGTGATTCTAATAAACCTTGTTAAGGATGTATCTCGTTTAACTAGTTGTACCGTTGCTTTGATGATCCTCTTTTGTTGATCGTATTGAGACACATAGTCCAGTTTTTGTAACTTGAAGCCTATGGAGTTAATTTTGTTGTACGAGGATTGTTCCTTGGTTGTGAATGTAATATCAAGTTTGGTTTTCCTTCGATTCGTGGTATTGTTTCAAATTTGTTTTGGTATCGATTCAATCAAGTTAGTATAAAGTATTATTCTTTCCATTTCGTCTTGAATTTGATTGAAGAATTTGAGTACAGGTTCTCGTCTTTGTTCAAGCCATTTCATCTCGAATAATTTTAAAAGAGTTGAGTACTTTAATGGTTGCCATTTTATTCTATTTTAATTTTGTCCCGTCTCGGAGTTCTAGCTAATCTCATGGTTAGGATTTCGGGGCATGACAAGTTTGCTTGAGGACAAGCAAAGATTAAGTGTGGAGGATTTGTTTAGTGTATTTTTTGTGTGGTTTTTTATAGTTTTGTGTGAGTTTGTTTATATGTGTTTTGTTCATTTTTATGTGTGTATTTTGTGTGTTTTAGTCAAAGTTGAGTTCGTGAGGAGTTTTGAAAGAGAAGAGAGAAAATGAGCAAAAGAATGAAGAAATGAGCAAAAAGTGGAGATCAAGTTAGAGTGAAATAAAAGCATAATATCGTAGATGAGTTCGATAGGAGTGCCTAGGAAAAAACGGGGGTCAATTTCGAGTTCAGACGAGGGAGATACGGCCGAAATAAAAAAGTCGTGCGCAGCAGACTACAGCTTACCCCTCACGACCGCGAGGGTCTACGCAGCCGCGAACCTTGCTGATTTGAGTGATTTCTTTCCTTCTTTAATTAGGTTTTTGAGGTCCTATAAATATGTAATCTTTAGGGAATGAATATACACTTTTTTCTCTCTCATTTTCAGCATTTGAACACCTTAGAAATAGTTTTAGCATATGCTTGGAAGATTGAAGTTTTAGATTCAAGATTTAATTCAAGTTTTATTCAAGTTCTTTGTTGTCCTTTCGTTCGTTCTTCACGCCTTTAATTCGTAAGTTTATTCAATGCTTTCTAGATTAGTTTTTACTTACTTCCTTTACCTTGCTTTGATTAATTGCTTTCATTAGTTTAGATTAATTTGCTATGATTAGATTTAATTGTTTTCTAGTTCTTTAGATTTACTTTCAAGCATGTTAGGATTAATTGGCTCTAGCTTAGATTTATTTGCTTTCTTTATTGCTTTCCTTTCAATTCATGCCTAAATAGATTTATTGTTTTTCTCTTAGTTTAATTCTTTATCTCGTGTGACAGACGAGAATTCTTTCTACTTGCTTTTAATTGTTTTGAAGTCTAGTTTAATTTACTTAATTTATTTCATTAAGTCTAGGATTAATAATAAAAATTCAAAATCTCAAATTCTTTACTTGCTTTTTATTAGAGTGTTTAGGATTTTATTTATTTATTGGTGTGTTACATAATTAATTACCCTGCTAAGTCTTCCTTGAGATTCGACATTGAATTTAGCTTACTAGGCTATCCCGAGCACTTTTAGGTGAAACAAGATGATCTAATTCACTCTCAAAATCAAAGCCATCCGGTGACGGGGCTATTGTCGCAGGGAGCTCCGAGGCGGCGCCATCGGAGAATCGAAGCATCAAAGACTGGGATATCACCCCTCTTCCTTTGGATCCAGAAGCCTTGAAGCCTTGAGAAGCCTTGAATTCGGTGAATTCTACCCCTGTCTTAGATTTAATTCCTCTATTTTTATTTTTTTTGTTCTTTTCAGTTTGGATGAATGAATCTTGATCCTGTGTTTAATTTTGAATGAATGAATCCTGATCGTGTGTTGTGTTTTGGATGAATGAGAAGTGTAGTGCTTTATAGAGTAGCTTTATCTGTATTGGAGGGATATTTTTGAACTTTAGGTGGCAAATTCTGAATTTTTGGCACCAATACTGAAATTCAATTTTTTTGGAAATTTTTATTTTTTTTATTTTTTATGAACAGTTAAATGAGTCTACAGTAATTCCCGCTACAACAACAATTTGTGAACAATAATAAAATTCTTAATTTTTGCTTAATTTTTTGCTAACAGCCCCCTTATCCCTCCTCCCTTGGCTATTGTGTCCATTCTAAATAGGACTAATCCCAAGGGATGGAGGTAGTATATGTTAGATTAGTGCAATCATATGCTAGATTTTGTTTTTGGACTTGTGAATTGTTCTTTTTGACTTTGTGATTTATGGAGATTTTGCTTTGGATGTATGGTTTATTCATCTCGACAATTAGATTTTTGGATTTCTTCTTATTCGTGTTAGATTTCTTCTTTTTTTTTTTTTTCTTTTTTTTGCATATTATATGATTTTATCAGATTATATGAACTGGATTGGGGAGTTGCAGTTGCTATGGACTATTTGATGTTAATAGTCTCAATAGGCCAGTTCTAATTTAGAGTTTATTCATCTTGTTTGAGGTCATGCATTCTTTCGGATTGAAATCATGCTTTTATTTTGACTATATGAACTGGATTGGGGAGTTGCAGTTGGGCTTATTGAGACTATGTAGTGCTAATAGTCTCAATAGGTTCAGTTCTCATTTATGTGATGTTCTGAAAAAACATCATAATTTTTTTTATTTAAAAAAGGTAAATTTAAAAAAAATAACTTGGTAAAAAACATCGAAAAAAATTACAAAAATAAATTTCAGAAAATCAAAAAAAAAGCTTTAGAAAAAATCGAAATAAAAACATAAAAGAAACTTAAAGATAAAATAAAATAAAATAATCAAATAATCAGTCAAAGTCAACATAAGTAAGGGGTATATAGGTCCAAAAAGACCAAAATTAGACATAATTAAGTTGGTGGACATAATTTGACATTCACTAACTTATATGAAATATAAAAAAATCATCTCTTTAATCTATCAAATATTGATGTGGTAGTGTCACATAGAGATTGTTGTAATGAAAATAGAAAAATAATCATGTTATATTCAAATAGATTAATCATTGATATTTCTAAAAATCAACCCTTAAAAGTGTGAGCTACATAACTTAAGTTAGGAACTTAGGAATTAGGAAAATTCTTTAGCGCTTCGAGTGAAAATGTGAAAATGTTGTTTCATTTATTTATTTATTTTTTTTTATAGAAAAAGAAATTTTATTACGAAAGTAGGTATGCGGAGTATCTAGTAAAAATGTATAAGGAGTCAATTCTGAATCAAATATGGCCGAGAATTTTTTCTAGGATCTACTTGCTAATCTTTGAACGGAAGAATACAAGAAAATACATTACTCGTCATTTATAAAGTTTTGTTAGATTAGGAAATTAAATTAGAGCAAAATTAGAGCTAGATTTATAGACTTGAGCCATAAGTTGTACATAGTAATTTTTAAATGACAAGTTTGTAAATGAGGAAAAAGTTAATATAGCCACTTGCTCAAAAGAAAAATAAAATGTAGCCACTTTTTAAAAAAAGATAAAATTTAGCAACTGCTACAAAAATGCCCCCAAATCCCATTTTATTTGATTTTTAAATTATGCACGATATAAATACGTGGTAATACCTTATCCCCAATTTTCTAGTGTATCTAACTACCATATATTCTATATACAAGAGTGTTCTTCGAATACACGATTGCTATTTATAGGAGTGTTCTTCGAATACACGATTGTGCAAGCGGGCTCGTGTATTAATGATTTATGTATAGTTTTCGCAAGAGTTTAACATTAAGATAACATGAGCATACATAGCTTGTGAATTTGTGTAATGGCATATATAATTTCTTAAGGATTACATGACTAGACATGAGCTCGAAGAATCATGAAGAATTACACTAATAGTATTCATGTATTTAACGTGGATCGTGTTTTATCTTGAATTCGAAAATAATAGTGGTAGAAGAAGCTGGCGAATGGTAAGATTCAAGGATGTGAGGCGGCAGATATGAGCAAAATGCCGCACATGATTACATGAGTTCAATGGACTCGTATTTTCTTCCACAAGCAATTGTATTTTTTGGAAAAGCAAGAAGATTGTGGTATTGCAGACGGCGGTTATAAACGGCAGCGGCTGCGAACGATGGAATTACAGGCTGATAACATGCACTACAAGAAAATCGCCGAACAGCGACGGAAAATTCCATAGTAGAACTAGGTATTTCCGTAGCTGTTCTAGAACCGCGACGGAACAGCTATGGAAGACTGCTGTTGCGGTAGGTCTCGTAGCAGTTTCGATCGGCGATGGAAAATCCGTAGCCGAATAACCGGCGACGGAAATAGCGACAGATATTATGCCTATCGCCGAATGGCTACGGATATATTGGCCGTAGTTGAACAGCTACGGAAATACAGTCCGTAACTAAACTGCTACGGAAATACTGTCCGTAGCCGAACTGCTACAGAAGTACTGTCCGTAGCCGAACAGCTACGGAAGTTATGTCCGTCGTGGAACTGCTACGGTAGAATATCCGTCGTGGAACAGCTACGGATTAGATGTTGCCGTCGCTGTTTAACCAAATTTTTTATTTTTTATTTTTTATTTTCTTTGTTGTTTGTATGTCATATAATACATGCTCGAAATAATATAAAACCCAACAGTACAATTCAAAACTCATCAAACGGAGTATATTATATTAAACCAAAATGCTTCATCTAATCCCACTTACAATTCATATTTCATAATATAAAGTAGCTATGCCATAATTCACTTCATACTAATAAGGCATGAAACCAAAAGAGAACCTAAGTCACCATAAGTCATATGCTAGATTTCACCTTCATTTCTTCATCTCTTGCAGCATCCTTCTGGTTTTGTTCCTCCTTAAATCGGGCTTGCTCTTTTTCCTTTTCCTGCAAGCGTGCCTCGAGATCCCAAATACAAGCCGTCGTCGGAGATGAATATAGCAGCTGCCACCCCGTGATCCACGACGCACATATAGCCGGGATAGGCATCCTTGGCCTAGCACACGCCCCTTTGTGTTAACTTTTGCAACCTCCCTATATATTTCTTGTTCCCTCTCCGCTGTCACGATTCTCTCCTCTAAAGTGCCGGGAAGGGGAGCACGTTCCTCCGCCACTTGCCTCTGTACTTTCTCCTAAAAATATTCACAATAAAACATAGTAAGATATCATAAAAGAATCTATTTACACAACATGCTTCTTTTCTTTGGAAGCGGCTTTGATCCAGTTAAGAGACATCTTTCTCTGCCATTTCATGAAGGCATAAACAATCCCAGCATATGTCAAACTCACAAGCATAATCAGCCTCAAACATACGCCTGAATTTATGATATTTCAATCATAAGTTCATCATTGTACCAAGTAATTATCCTTTAAAATATTATGACATCAAGATAATATATCATATAAGATCATAAATAGAAATAAATTTTATTAGTTCAGGACGAGGACATATTTTAATTAAGTACACATATACCTACAATTATCTGAACAAGCACTTCTCCAAATTTACATTTCACTTCACTTCTATATAAAGGTAGGTACTTAAGTGACAAAAATCAATAGTTAGGGCACAAGAATGAAAATATCTTACCTGCCAAACGATATGATTCAATTTTCTAAACTATCACAAATATAGAATGATATATAGGAAGTATATAAATCTCAAATAAGGCTAACAGTGCCAATAAAGTTCGATACAAAGAATTAATAGTTTATACTTCAATCATACATGGAGCTTCTACACGAAGCAGTTGTACTTGATGAGACAATGATGCTATACTAAAAACGAAATTTCAAAGAAAAAGACTTCCAAGGCACACAGTTTGCTTACCATATATATGTGGTAAATTTTGACATAATAAGGCAATGTAAGTAATCAAAACCACTTTGAATGGAAGACAACTTCAAATTCTACCATTTTAAAATATCAAACATGAAGCAATAACAATCAAACAATAACTTGCTGGCCCTGCAAAATATAGGATGCTAGGGAATATTGGCTAGTATTAGAAACACACCTGTAAAAGAGCAGCAATTGTACGAAAGGAATTCCACAGCAAATGAGAAAACAATGTGCAGAACAAAAAATAAAAATCATAGAGAGATTTCGCAAAGCATCCACAACAGAGAGAGAGAACTTCAGAACCTGAGAACCATGGCTGCAAAATGTTGGTGAGCTCACCGCGGGAGGTTATATTCTTTGAGTTGCCAAAACCCTAATTGTGCTAGCGAGAGAGAGAGAGACGAACTGAGAGAAAACATACCTGAAAAATGCACCAGCGCTGGCAGCGTCGGAGTACAGCCAAATCCGACGGCGGTGCCTTGAATGGCAGAGTCGCAGCTATTCGTCGAGTGAGAGATCGAGTGAGAGAGAGAGAGAGTCTAGAGATTTAAATAGAGGGAGAGTTAGAGAGAGAGTCGAGAATCATTACCTGACCGGAGGACGGCAACGGGGCGGCGGCGCTGGAGTGCGGCAATGGCGGAATCGAGGGTCAATCACGATTTCGCAGAAGGGCATGAGCGAGCAGGGTGTTTGAAATAATTTGGGGAAAATTTTTATTTATATCCAGTTTCTACTACGGAAATAATTCTGTCCGTAGCCGTTTCTATTACGGAAGTAATTCCTCCGTCGCCGTTTCTACTACGGACGTCCTGTACGTCGCTGTTTCTACTACGGATATGGTGTCCGTCGCCGATTCTACTACGGAATATGTTGTCCCTCGCCATTATCGCTACGGAAGTCACCTCCGTCGCCGTTCTACTACGAAATATTTAGTCCGTCGCCGTTCTACTACGGAATATTTTATCTGTCGCCGTTCGGCTACGGATGTTAAATCCCCTCGCAGTTCTGCTTCGGAATCAGATTCTGTCACCGATTCCTTAGCAAAACCGCGCTTTTCTTGTAGTGACGAGCTTATTGAATATACTCGTGTATTTTCAAATAATTATGTTTTCTAAAGGAAGGGGATACGATGGGGATAATGAGAGTGGTGGCGGTGATTGACATTAATTTGCAGAGAAGAGAGAGAGAGGAGGAATAGGAGAGAGAGGAGGGGGATAAGAGAGTGATGGTGACGTGATGAGTGGAGGTGGTGTTGGTTAGAAAAAATAAGATTTAATATTTTTTTAATTAATTATTTTCATTAAGGGTAAAATGCTATACTTGTACAAAAAAATGGTTAAAATCTATATATCTATATATATATAAAAACAAAATGAAAATAGCAGTTTTTTTTCCCACCAATTTTTGGGTAGATTAGTAATTTTAATTCTGATTAGTTATTTTTAAAAAATCAGTTACACGACTAAATTCTAAATATTTTTTAATAAAATTAAAATTAAAGGAACCGCCCACTATCTTAAATTATTCAATCCACTGCACTGGAGTTGCGAGTTTTACTATTCCAATTAACCAATATTAACGTCTACACATCCACTATTCTACTTTATATATACAGTATTATTATTTTTTTAATTTTTCCGCCATATTTACGGTAGTTTCGTTTTTTTATTTAGAAAATAATCTAAATCAGTTTTTTTTTTTTTTTTTGATAGTAATCTAAATCAGTTTTTGTTGAGCAGTTTTATCAAACCACAACTGAAGAAAATTTATTATTTATTTGACATCCATATCAACAATCAGTTACGTTTGAGAAAATCACACATTAGTTATATTTGAAAGAAAATCGTGGGTAAAACTACAAGATTTTATGAGTGTGTACATACAAAGATCTTTTTTCTAAATACTTCTACAATATTCATCTCAATTCTTTTTCAATCAGATTTTTTTCCCAATTTTTAGCAGCAGCAAATTAGAGGAATGAGAGGAATGAGTATTTGCCAATATGTCTTCATATTCCTTGCCGTGATGGGTTTGGCTGAAGCATGACTTGCCGGCAACAAAGAGAGCTTGGATCGCTTGTGCTTGCTTTGACAAGGAGGGCGGTGTTTCTCTTCAAATGACCATTAACCAATATATGCTTCAACAATCAACAAGTAAATACATGCACATTACCGTTTGCTTCGTTTTTGCTTGAAACTCTGCACTCTTTTTATTTATTTATTGGTTAAAATTGAGTTTGATCAGATGAATTTCTTTCTATTAGAATGTATTTGACTTAGTTGTCCATATTTATTTAAATTTTATGTTGTGCTCCCTCTATCTCATTATTATCTATCTCACATATATTTTAGAAATGAGACGATGATAATAGGACGGATGAGTAGAGGTTTTCAGTATGCCTTGAGATGAAGCAAATTGATTTCAGATTTCGTATGGAAATCAAAACTATTAGCTTCTTTCTAAGAATAATCTTTTTAAGAATTGTACTCTTTAGTTGAAACGGACCCTGTATTGTTTGCAACTTGCAGAGTAGTGCTTTGATATATATTGTTTCTTCCATCTCATTGTAATCTGGCTAACAACCAAATGAGTGATTTTACTGTCGTAGCATTTGAAATTAAAACATAATGAGAGTTGAGTTTGGGATAAAAGGTTACAATTGGAAGAAGCTTACTGTATTCGTATGACAATATTGGGATGTCATACATTTTATATAATTACTCATTGATATGTAGAAGTATGGCGGAAAATAACGGAAGAAGCATTATATTATAGAAGTTTTAAGTTTTAATACACTTTTGGCTTACTAACTTCATATCAAAGAATCACCAATGAAGGTTTACGAGAATGATCGCCTCTTAAGTGTTCGGGTTGAAGTTTGATCACAAAATTATTTCTCTCTCTTTAGGTTCAATAATCATGGTGGATTTTTGTTGCAAATATCTTTTCTGTACTATATAGTATGTATCTATATTATTATTAGCAGCGGTTCATATCTTTTTCATCAATGTTGGTTGATTAGACAATATATGTAATTAGTGGTTGATCAACTATACGATAATTTAGCATTATTACACAAAATATAAAGTATTTTTTTTGGTATTGTAAATGATAATATGAAAATCAAATTCACTAAAACTTCAATATATAAATTATTTTTAATATATCTTCAATATTTTTATCAATATAACCTCTTGCAAACGTTAGATAAAAGAAATTAAGAAAGGGTTTTGATAGGATATGGCCTAACTCCTAGGCACAAGCATCAAGCCCAACATAATTGGACCCGATAGTTAAGCTCGGCCCAATTGAAGATAAAAGACTTCTTCACCAAGGCAATCAAGACTCCTACATCGACTACAACTCAAGCTCCAAGAGAGATATAGAAGCTCGGTGTCTATCCCTAATAAGAGGATCAAGCCAGAGTCCAAATAGGAGAAGACTTTGTATTATAGTCAAACTCCATGTAATTACCTATAAATAGGGGTTTAGAATAGATTGGAAGGGAGAACAATCTGGTAATCACTACTCATACAAGCAATAAAGATCTATACTCTTTCCGCCCGTGGACGTAGATCTATTCCAATAGATCGAACCACGTAAATCCCTTAGTGTTCCGTTTACTTTCGTGTTCGTTAATTCCTTGTCTACATGCATTAATTACCTTACGAAAATAAGTTTGATCACTGGCGCCGTCTGTGGGAAACGAAAATTTGTAATTTTCGATCAAAAGTTTTCGAGGTAATCTACAGCCATGACAAGAAGACCAACGCGATCCCCCCAAACGCGAAATCGCGATTTGTTCGGAGCAGCTTCTGTTATTCAACGATTCCGGGCTGAAATCACTACCAAATCGGACAAAACCACCCGGAAACATGTTCTACTCGTCGAGAGGATTCCAACGGTAGGTTTCCCGTCGAAAACCGATCACCGGTGTGGCGGGAATCGCATCTGGAAGTTCGTACTGTTGCACGACTCGCTGAAATCACGATTCGTTCGGAGCAGCTTCTGTTATTCGCCAATTCCGGGCTAAAATCACCACCAAATCGGACGAAACCACCCAGAAACATATTCTACTCGTCGAGAGGATTCCAACGGTAGGTTGCCCGTCGAAAACCGATCACCAGTGTGGCGGGAATCGCGTCTGGAAGTTCGTGCTGCTGCACGACTCGCGAAATCACGATTCGTTCGGAGCAGCTTCTGTTATTTGTCAATTCCGGATTGAAATCACCGCCAAATCGGACGAAACCACCCGGAAACATGCTCTACTCGTCGAGAGGATTCCAACACGATCAATCACCGCTGCTACCTCCGCCGCTGCCGCCGCCAACAAGGAAAAGGATATTCAGCAAACCGGACAAGGTCCGACAACAAATCCACCGGTTGAGGAAGCCGAAATCCACAAAGGCGAGGCAAGCCAGGCGCAAGATCTAAACCTGGCAACATACCGGCTATCTAGGAAGGAACACGCCAGAGGCCAGACTCCAGACAGACACGTTGAGCATGTTAGATAAGCATAGCAAGATTTTCTCCAGCTCGCCAAAAACAACACAACGCTCAGCCGTGAAAAAGGACAACCCTCACGCAAAGATGGTGGAGAGCACGAAGCTTACCTCCGGATCACGGCATCGGCAAAAGTCCCCTAGTGTCAGGATCGTAGATGCACGGGACGTCGGGATCCGCCAATGGGGCCACCATCGCATCTCACCTCGCCGCAACGTTATCTCACCTCGGCATGACACCGTCTCACCTCGGCGCGATGAGGACAATTACCTTGCACTACGAAGCCATTATAGATCATAGCAGATCGGTTCGCAAGAGCCGACAAAGCTGATAGGTGCAAGCGCGAAGCCGATAAGGCCGAACTATCGGATCGAAGGAGGATCAGAACGACTGAGGCCAAAGTCGGCAAAGTGCCTTCAACAGACTCCAACGTGCACCCCCGGAATCCAGACTCGTACCTCATCAATATTAGGAACGAAGTCAATTCACCCCATTAACGAGGCCGATGACAGAGATCTACGAACTGCGTCATGGAGCAATTGGTGCGCGACGGCACCCTCAAGAGGTACCAAAGTCGCGGCCGACATTCTGACAAGTACGAAGCCCACACTCAAGGCAAAGCGCAATGAAGACGACGAGGATGAGGACCAACCTCAGTTCGACAAAGTCATAATAGCCGTTACATGGCTCCCTCAAGGTGCTCAAAGTCCTATCTCAAAGCTGAGGCCCGAAGTCCTCAAACGGACGAGCCCTCACATAAGAGGTTCAAAAGGGACGAGACCATCACCTTTTCCGATAAGGATCCGGTACCAGCCTCTAGGAAAGATTGCACTGGCATTAGTAAACGCTACAAGGAGGTTGCGACCCTGTTTCCAAGCACACCCAAACAGGTCATCACCGACCTGTCACTTCAGCAAGTGCTAATGAAACACCGAAGCCATCTGAGCCTACCTCGAAAAAGTCAAAGCCGAACCTACAAAAGAACCGCCTAAAGATTAGTGGAAAGTATATGTGAACGGGGCTTCGGGAAATTCGGGAAGCGGGGCAGGCATCATACTCCTCGATCCAGACGGACATGAGACAACCTATGCACTTCGGTTCGACTTCCCTACAATAAATAACAAAGTGGAGTACGAAGCTTTAATCGCCGAACTTCGCCTAGCTTAAAGTCTCCAGACACGAGTTGTACAATTTTACAGTCTCTCAAGTCATAGTGAGCCACATGCTAGGAGGTTACGAAGCTAAATGCGACAGAATAAAAAGGTACCTCCACAAAGCCAAGAGCCGACAATAATACTACTCGTATTTTGAGTTAGTTCGCATCCCGAGGGGGCAGAATAGCCGAGCAGATGCACTAAGCAAATTAGCCTTGTCATCCACAATCCCTCATGTGGAAGAAGTCAACCACCGAAGTGTAGACGAAGCCGAGGTCAACCCAGTAACTGACAACGAGCCTAACTGGATGACCCCTTCAAAATTACTTGGAGAAGGGCGAACTACCCAACGATAAGCTCGAAGCTAGAAAAATTTTGAGCAAGTCTCCAACCTCATCAAGGGACTTAAAGCTCGCTTCGATAAAGCCAAAGGAGATTGGGTAGCGAACTTACCCCAAGTTATAGTCATACCACATAACTCCCCGGACCTCGAACGGTGAAACACCCTTACAATTTGGTGTATAAATCCGAAGCAGTGATCCCGGTAGAGATCGGCCTGTCGAGCCCGCGCACTCTCAACTTCACAGCCGAAGTTAACGAGGAAGACCTCCGAACCGAACTGGATCTGTTGGAAGACAAACGAGAGCTCGCCTAGATAAGAGAAGCCAAGTACAAGCAACAAGTAGCTGGGTACTACAACCAAAGAGTGAAGCACCAACAATTCCAAGCAGGCGACCTCGTACTTCAGAACGACGAGGTCAGTAAAGCGGAAAGGCTCGGCAAGCTTGAAGCCACATGGGAAGGACCGTACCGAGTTGAAGAAGTTCTCGGCAAAGGGTCATACAAGCTCGTCCACTTATCCGGTAAGCCAATACCTCATGCACGGCACATTACTCATTTAAAGAGATACCTTGCAAAGTGGTTGAGAGTAATGTCCAAGTTCATATAGTTCATTTAGGTCGTCTTTTTAGGGTCTTGCATACATCTTGCATTTACATACATCTTGCACATCTCTCTCTACTCCACTTATGCATATTATCTCGACAAATAAGGAATTTAAAGCCAAAACCTCGTCCTATGATGAGGTAGAGCTATTTAAAGCCAAACTTCGTCGAAATCCAATTTCCGAAGTGAGCTATTTGAAGCCAAACTTCGTCGAAATCTAATTTCCGAAGTGAGCTATTTAAAGCTAAACTTCGTCGAAATCTAATTTCCGAAGTGAGCTATTTGAAGCCAAACTTCGTCGAAATCCAATTTCCGAAGTGAGCTATTTGAAGCCAAACTTCGTCGAAATCTAATTTCCGAAGTGAGCTATTTAAAGCTAAATTTCGTCGAAATCCAATTTTCGAAGTGAGCTATTTGAAGCCAAACTTCGTCGAAATCTAATTTCCGAAGTGAGCTATTTAAAGCTAAACTTCGTCAAAATCTAATTTCCGAAGTGAGCTATTTGAAGCCAAACTTCGTCGAAATCTAACTTCCGAAGTAAGCTAATAAAGCCAAACTTTGTCAAAAGATGAAGTAAGCTAGTAAAACCCTGACGATGGTACTTAATAAACTCCAGAATAGGAGTAAAATTAAAATGCGCGTATTGACCTAACCTTGTTAAAAATAAAAGTACGAACTGCCTCTGCTTAAAACGAAGGCACCACCTTTGTTAAAAGTGAGGAAGAACTACTTTTGTTTAAAACGAGGAGGCACCACCTCGGTTAAAAACAAAGATACGGCCTTTGTTTAAAACGGAGAAGAGCCTAAACCTTGTCTGAAGACGAGGTCGTGCTAATTAAAGCCTAAACTTCGTCTTTGACGAAGTCGTGCTGTTCAACGCATTCCGACTTCGTCAAAATCTAATTTCCGAAGGGGCAATGCGAAATTCATATCCACCTCGTCTTAACGAGGTGGCAAGCATTCCGACTTCGTCGAAATCCGATTTCCGAAGGGGCAATGCAAATATTATACGTACCTCGTCTTAACGAGGTGACAAGCATTCCGACTTCGTCAAAATCCGATTTCCGAAGGGGCAATGCAAATATTATACCCACCTCGTCTTAACGAGGTGGCAAGCATTCCGACTTCGTCAAAATCCAATTTTCGAAGGGGCAATGCAAATTTTATACCCACCTCGTCTTAACGAGGTGGCAAGCATTCCGACTTCGTCGAAATCCGATTTCCGAAGGGGCAATGCAAATATTATACCCACCTCGTCTTAACGAGGTGGCAAGCATTCCGACTTCGTCGAAATCTAATTTCCGAAGGGGCAATGCAAATTTTATACCCACCTCGTCTTAACGAGGTGGCAAGCATTCCGACTTCGTCGAAATCTAATTTCCGAAGGGGCAATGCAAATTTCTTACCGACTTTATCTTAACAACACGGTATTATTTCTCCCTCGTCTTAACGAGGTGGTATTATTTTTCCCTCGTCTTAACGAGGCGGTCTTAACGAGGCGGTATTATTTCTCCTCGTCTTAGGTATTATTTCTCCCTCGTCTTAACGAGGCGGTATTACTTCTTCCTCGTCTTAACGAGGTGGTACACGATTGACTTCGTCAATTTATTTTTCGACGGGGCAATGTACTTTTCTTCGACCTCGTCTTAACGAGGCGGCACGCGATTGACTTCATCAATTCTACTTTTGACGGGGCAACGTACTTTAGACCACTCCTACCTCAACTATTTCTCCTAACTCACACCCTCGCTTCTATATCTTTTTGGGAGGGGATGTGATAGGATATGACCTAACTCCTAGGCCCAAGCATCAAGCCCAACATAATTGGGCCCGACAGTTAAGCTCAGCTCAGGCAGCTCGGCCCAATTGAAGATAAAAGACTTCTTCACCAAGGCAATCAAGACTCCTACATCGACTACAACTCAAGCTCCAAGAGAGATATAGAAGCTCGGTGTCTATCCCTAATAAGAGGATCAAGCCAGAGTCCAAATAGGAGAAGACTTTGTATTATAGTCAAACTCCATGTAATTACCTATAAATAGGGGTTTAGAATAGATTGGAAGGGAGAACAATCTGGTAATCACTACTCATACAAGCAATAAAGATCTATACTCTTTCCGCCCGTGGACGTAGATCTATTCCAATAGATCGAACCACGTAAATCCCTTAGTGTTCCGTTTACTTTCGTGTTCGTTAATTCCTTGTCTACATGCATTAATTACCTTACGAAAATAAGTTCGATCAGGTTTCAAAATTTATGATAATCTATTTCTATTCACTTCGACGATATATATTTAATCAAGTATAGTTGTTCACGCCGTGCATCGCACGGGATAGCGTACTAGTATATAAAAAAAAACAAAATAAAAATAGCAGTTATTTTTTCTCTCCAAATTAAGGTTAGATTTGTAATTGTAATGCTTAACAGTTATTTTTAAAAAATAAGTTACAAACCTAATTTAATTTGAACTTTCAACAAATGTGCTGAGTGTGCAGTTGTAGGAATTATTTTATTTCTAATAATTAAATTACCGAATGCAAAATGTTTGACAACAAAAAATATATAGATAATAATTATGTCAATAGGTCCCACTAACAACCCACGTCAGTTTTACATGAATATCTGTAACCCACTATTCACGTCTACAAAAACTACATCATCGATATCTCTAATAAATAAATAACTTCTTAAAAACTAGATTACATATGCGCAGAACAAAAACCTCTGAAAATCAAAGATCTGCAACCGGAAACATCAAAGATTGTTCTGCAATGAAGAGTGATCAGACGCTACTAGATCCTGAAAATCCAAAACAGAAGATTACTCGCAGTTCTTTCATGATAAGGAGGTGACCTTCAAAAAAATTAATTTACATTTTATTTACTTTACAATTGAATTAGATACTGATTAATATGATACTACCATTTATTTACTGCAGGGGTAGGATTAGGCATGATTTTTTGCAATTGATGGCTTGCTCATCGATGGGAAGGTTTATGCTTACCAAACTACGGCCTGCTTATCTTTCATATTGTCTTAACTCTTAATATGTATTTTGCCCATTTGAAGATGTATCTTCAAATATACCCATTTTGAAGATGCATCTTCAAAAAATGCCCACTTTTATTATAATAGCATTAAAAATGGGCCCCACCTTTACCACTTACATCAATAAATTTGTCATTTTGTGCCTTAATTTTTATTTTTTAAAATTTTTCATATGTATATTTTTTTCTTTATTAAATATTTTCATATGTATATATATTTTTTCTTTATATTTTATGAACTAAATAATATTGTTCAGTACCAAATAATTATGTTCGAAAAAGTAATTCAACGTACAGTATGAAATAATTCAAAACTTTTCATTAAATAAAAAAAATAGATAAAAACGCAACGAGCGCTTTTGATGAAACATCGAGCGCTTTTGATGAAACATCGAGCGCTTTTCAAAAATTACGGGCACTTTTCATGAAATTAAAAAAAATGGAAAATCACATTATGGAGCGCTTTTCAGAAAGCATGGGGCGCTTTTCACAAATTATCGGGCGTTTTTCATTGATTTGTAAAATCTTCAAAAAAAAAATAAAAATTGAGAAAAGTCAAAAACTCCCGGGAGTTTTTCCTCATGGAGAGTTATTGATATTCATGGAGAGATATTGAGGCTCATGGAGAGATATTGGTGAAGTGGGGCCCATTTTTATTGTATTTTAATAAAATGGACATTTTTTGAACATGTAATTTCAAAATGGGTATATTTTAAATCTACATTTCAAAAATGGGTATTTATAGATTTGGCCCTTGTCTTAACGTACTACTTTTTTTTTTGCAGATGTGATGGAAACTGTTAAAGGAAGATTTATACACAAACTCAAGAGATTGTCCAGGTAAGTCTATTTTAACTACTTTGAAATTTTGTTTATAAAAAATATTTGATATTTGAGTATCAACAATAGATGTTAATATATGTACATAAATATAGATGATTATTAAAGAAAATTGATAAATGAATAGCTTTTAATCATATAGGAAATATAGTTTACGGTTTACCGGCACTGAATGTCCTAATTCTTCATCGGAAAAGGACTCGCGGCTTTGTGTAAACCTGATACAAAGAAGATAGTTATAATTAAAATAATAAGAGAAACTTTAAATTGTAAACTATAAACTGAAGGTATAATATACTAGGGCCTCGGAATGCATATAAGTAACACTGACAATAAAAGCCTATAAATGGACTTCAACAACAATTTCTAGGATCTGCATAAATTGGAAAACCACCATTAGATAATTTAATCAACCAAAAGTCAAAAATAAAAAATTTCAGATATAGATATTTTATTAAAAAAAATTAATTAATTAATTAAATTCTCTTGAAAAAATCTATAGAACTTTACAGATCTTATTATTAATAATGAAAACATTCGTATTATAACAAATATGAACATAAAATTACAGATCTCTTAAAATAATTGAATTCTCTGCAAAAATATATAGAAATTAACAAATCTGTTACAAATGTGCAATTATACGCAGATTTGGCATGTAAATTGAAAAGAGAATAAAATACCTTTAAATGTTGCCGATTTCATGATAAAAAATTGCTTGACCACAAACTGAAGAGCATTGACTTTCTAGGATTTTCACTTTTTAGGGTGCATTTGCAATAGGTTAAAGATTTAGCGAAGTATTTTAGTAGTAGCTGAAGAAGTGATACAAAAAAAAAAAGAAAGAAAAAAAAAAAATGCCGAAGAAATGAGAAAGGCATGTGTATTCAATTTTTAGGGACTGTTTTAATAATACTCCATGTTTTATTTGTTTAACATTGGGCCAAACTTCATAGGTACTGTACTTAGTTGGGAGCCCAAACAGAAACGATAGTATGGATTTTTTTTTCTCATAAGTTAAATACATGTGGGAAACGATAGTATTGGATTTTTTTCTCATAAGTTAAATACATTAACACATGGATTATTTACCCTTAAAAAAAAGGATTATTTATACTTTATTGTTAAATATGTACAAATTTTAAAATAGTCGATTCGAGCAACAAATCCACCTTTTTTTAGCAATATTTATGAAAACTATCCTTTTAGCCATTTTTGTCTAAAGCAACCTTCATTATTAATGTATCTTATGGAATGACTATCAACATTAAAAAAAGTAAAAAAGTCAAGGATAATCATTTTTTCATGTTATTATTCTTATCAAAATCAATTTTCACACATGGGCAGTTGTACGTTGTTATATCAGTATCAAGAGTATTGAGTCGTCATGGATTAAAAATTTTAATTTATGAGGAATATATAAATGATAGTACTACTATGACAAATATTATATATACGATATATAAATATAACACCATGTATTTTTGTACAATGACCTAATGTATTGTTTTCTAGAAATATATCTAATTGTGACTTTATCTATAATGCTTATATTTATTTGATTTTGATTTTTATTATGTTTAATGGTCGCCGTGCATCGCATAGGTGGGTATATTAGTTTATCTTTAAAAAAAAAGTGGCTAAATTTTTATCTTTATTTTGAGAGAGTGGATATTCTAACCCATTTTGACTTTGTAAATCCCTGAAGAGAGAAAAAAGGTATTTATTTATTTATTTTAATTTGTTTTTGTAATATTCATAAATTCTTGTACACGTCCACATCAATTTCTCAGCTTGTAGGAAACCGGTAAATCCCTATCTAAGGAAAGCTAATCTCTCTCTGTCTATCTTTCTCTCCGGCGAAAAATCGGTGGAGCGGGCAGCTCGGGCAGGAATCAGGAATCAGTACGGGCAGCCCGCCCCCTTGTTTCGCCAACTTCGTCGGAATTTCGACATTTATTTTTCCACCATAATCATCCTCAATTCTTCCCTAGAAAACGAAAACGAACATATTAGTTACCGTGCTCTCTAAATCCATCCGATGCGCGGGAATTTCTGATCAGTGGTCGAAATTTCTGAGTATCTTCCCGCAACTGCGATAGCCTATCCTCAATTTGATAAGTCGAAATGGAGATCGACGATATATTGGGAGAATCGAAGCTGCCGAAGATTCCGACCAAGAGCGTCATTTACGTTTGGGGTTACAACCAATCGGGCCAGACGGGGCGGACGGAAAAAGATGGGAATTTGAGGATTCCGCGGCAGCTGCCCATGGACCTCTTCGGCTGCCCGGGCGCCGCCGGGAACTCGCGGTGGCTTGATATTGCTTGCGGCCGCGAGCACACCGCCAGTGTCGCCTCCGATGGCTCGCTTTTCACTTGGGGTATTGTTTCTCTTTGTGTCTTCCTCTGTTTCTAATCTTAATTTTAACCAAATTGTGGATTGGATAGTAGTGATTTGAACTTTGATTTTCTTCATTTCTGGCTAGATTACTTTAACTTCGTCTCGATGGATAAGATTTGCATGATCTTTTTTCTTTTACTTCTAATAGAATTGAATGTTTAGGACTTACTAGCTGAACTTTGGGGGCAGTGTGGAATGGGGTTATTTCATATTTGCACATCCAACTGCGTTTTCTGCTGTTTCCCTTGCGGTGCTTAGTAAATTTTGTTATGAAATAAACACACAATTATACGAAAGCAAGAAAAACACTCGCGATTTGTTTACCTAGTTCATCACGAATGACTATGTCTAGGGTGCTGCCAAGCCAAGGATTTACACTATATATTTTTCGGATGATGATTACAATGAGAAACGGCTATTTAAATAGCTAATAAACCGAGCCCTAATCCTAAACCCTTTAGGATTTGACATGGGACTAATAAAACGTGGGCCAAAAAATTCGGCTCGTATGCTTTAATGTAGTTGGATGTGATCTAGTGACTACTTTGTGTTATGTCCATTGTCATGGTTTTATTTTGGTTGGAATTTGGTTGATTGGAACATTCAAGGATTCTCCGTATGCATCCATGATGGTGTTATATAAAGAATGGGCTATACTAGCATTGTGACTATGGTTATGAACTATCATTTTCTGGGCTAATGCCAATTTCATGGCCTTGTCAGTGTCTCAATGCAGTTTGGTCCAGTGCCTTATAATATCATTTTGTTGAAAGTTCTTAGCATGTTTTATCATCTCTCAACAGGGGCCAATGAATATGGGCAGCTTGGAGATGGAAGTGAAAGGAGTAGGAAATACCCAAAGAAAGTGAAGCATTTGGAGTCTGAATTTGCGATCTCAGTTTCCTGTGGGGCACATTGTACTGCAGCCATTGCTGAGCCACGTGAAAATGATGGTTCTATCTCAACAAGGAGACTGTGGGTATGGGGACAGAATCAGGTACATTTGGTGATTCGATTAAAGATTTCAATTCTTTTCTCCAACTCAATGTTGTCAAACGAGGCTCTTATGTGTCTTTGTTAGGTTATCCTAGTAGCTCATAGTAACATTTTCCCTTTTCCATGGTATATTTCATTCTGCCAATCATGTCAGTGATATAATATGGAGTAGAAAAGTTATTATACTGGAGCTGACTTCAGTGAATGTGTGTACGCTTGTTTAATTTTTTTATTTTGATACTTCCAGACTTTCTTTTGTTATCATTTGGATGATTTTCCATCAGAAAGTAAATCTATTGTCAGTGGCGCCTAGACTGATCACATGTACTGTAAATTGTGTGCATAATAGTAACTAGGAGTTAAAAATTACAGTTCGATATTTTTTTTATTTTTATTTTTTATAAGTTGCCTTCTCAGCTTGAGACTTTGTGCAAATATGAGAAATTTCTGTAGTGAAATACTTTTCCGTAGAAAACACTTCCCCAGGGTTCATTTCTCACTGCTATGTCATGGCTAAATAAATTTTCTCGTTTCTGCGTTCACAGGGTTCTAATTGCCCACGCCTATTTTGGGGAGCCTTCACACCAGAAACAGTACGCAACTCTGTTCAAAATAATCATAATTTTTTTTCACTTACTCTTTTCACATGCTTATATTAATTTTAATGATTTGCCTATGGCAATAGATGTGCTTTCTTCATTTACTACATATCTTGGAATTTGGCTTTATACTTCTTCCTCACTCTCTTCAACAAGGTTTCTAGTAGGGGCTCTGAAATCAAATCATGTACTGTGTTCCACTTGCTCAAACGCTCTAAAGTATTTTTAGAATGTGGGAATTCAAGCTCCCATTTTCCCTTACATACATGAGAATATTTTCTATTGCATGTCCTTATAGAAGAATTACTATTTCTACTCTTCGTTTTCCAGGTTGTTCGTCAAGTTTCTTGTGGGGCTGTTCATGTGGTTGCTCTGTCAGAAGATGGCATGCTACAAGCATGGGGTAATGTTGACCTAAATTCAATTCCTTTTATTGGCATAATGAAAAAATTCCGGTTTTGCTGTGTGCATACTAGATTGCAATTACAATTCACTCATTGTTGCGCAACTATGTACCTCTTGTTCATTATATCTTCGCCTCAGTGAACTGTAAGGCTGGACGTACTAAAAATAATTGTGCTGCATTTATTAATCAGAATTCTGTCACTGATCTCGTAAATCAGGCTATAATGAATATGGTCAGCTTGGGAGAGGTATTACCAGTGAAGGCCTTCAGGGGGCTCGTCTAATTAAGGGGTACGCTAGGTTCCTCGATGAAGCCCCTGAGCTTGTAAAGATTATCCAGGTTTCATGTGGAGAGTATCACACTGCAGCTATATCGGATACAGGCGAGGTGTAAGTGTTCCAAGGAACCTTTATCACCTCGATACGATCTTCTATTAGGCACAAGATTTTAGGTCAGCGATTGTCACAGAGAGAATTCATCCAGTTCCATTATTGGATTTCTGAGTTATAATAAGAATCTATGTGTTGTGCGTGCAACTTTTATTGACTGATGGCGAAGAACGCTTCATTTTTTTCATTTGTCATAATTATTTATTTATGTGGCAGCTATACTTGGGGACTCGGGAGCATGGGTCAACTAGGGCATTGTTCGCTTCAATTTAGCGATAAAGAACTTTTACCTCGACGTGTAGTTGCTCTCGACGGGATAATTACCAAGGATATTGCATGTGGCGGGGTCCATACATGTGCATTGACTGACAAAGGAGCTTTATACGCTTGGGGCGGAGGTCAGGCTGGGCAGTTAGGAATCGGGCCTCTTTCAGGAACATTCTTTTCTTGCACGCCTAATGCTTCTGAAATGATGCTCCGGAACTTACCCGTTTTGCTGATCCCATTTGGTGTTCGACTTGTGTGCTGTGGGCATTCTCACACACTCATTTGCAATAATGAAGGGAGAATATATGGATGGGGTTACAATAACTATGGTCAAGCTGCGAATGAGAAGTCCACATACGCGTGGTATCCTTCTCCTGTTGATTGGTAGGTGTAGGTTTTAGAAAGTCTTTATTTTAATTTAATGTTTCGTGTAAGTATCGATTGATGCAATAGAAGCTTCTTCTTTTGTGTAGGTGCATTGGGGAAGTTCGTAAGTTAGCTGCCGGAGGTGGCCATTCGGCAGTTCTGACAGATGCGTTTTCTTTGAAGGAGCTCTGTGAGTTTACACTAGCAAACAATGTTAATCAGTCGAATGCGCTAGAAATCGAGGATGTTGCTTCAAGAACTGGATCCGACGCTTTGGCCCGCCTTTGTGGAAGATTAAGGTAATAAAGTCTATTTTTCAGGGTGCTTTTTTATTTTTTATTTTTAATATATATAACTTGTGCCACATTTCTGCTGAAATTCTACATTTTATAAATTAAAAAATCATCCTAAATTTTGCAGAGAGCATTTTCTGATTAATGGTGAAGATGGCTCAACATAAAAGCATTGTTTGTGAATTGTGGCTGCAGCAAATCAATATATTTTTAGTTGTAGGTTATAAGTTATGATGTGTTGTTAGGCAATTTAATTAATCTAGGGAAACCTTGTACTTATGTTTGTAAATGTTGTAACAAGCACCACTTTTACCTTCTTATTAGGTCAAACACTCTTCAATTGTACTATAATTGTTGTGCAACTTTCATCTAATAAGGTAGCATTTGGATTAAAATATTTCCAGCACGTACCCATTTCTAAATTCAGGAAACCGAATTTGTCGAGGCAAATTTGAGCTACTCGTGACTTATTCGGAGTTCTATTCTTGACAAATTCATTTAAAATTCCTTTATTGTCATATTTGATCTTTGATATTAAGATATATGCTCGTTAGTTCGTGAATAAGCTCCCCCGTTCTAAGGTTTTGTAAAGATTTAAACCTGAACAAACCCTGAAAGAAACTGCAACATGAATATATTCGATCATAAGCTACAAGAAGTAGATTAATTATCTGCGAAACATAAGACAATCTCATCAAATAACTTTCTTCATAATACAATTATTCAACTTCCTCAACTCCTAAATGTCATCGTTAATGTTTCACGTGGTCGAGCAGCCATGGCGGAATAAGGGTGTTTGAACCCATCGGCCGATTCTGACTGCCCTCTTCTTCAGTCACGTCGTGGCCGGAGCTGAAAAATCAAATTTAATATCAGCTGCGCAACTAAATGACTTATCATTAATTGTAAAATAATTAACAACACATTATCTTTAATCTGAAGGGCCAACAAGTAAAATAATTGGAAAAGTTAGAAATTGATAGGTACACAAAATTTAGGTTATTCTGAGCAAATGCCTCTTGTTGTTCCTGCTCACTGATGATGCTCTCTTCTGCTTGCTGCTTCTCCGTAATCTGCTTTCAGTCAGGATACAAATATCCCATAATAAATAATTAGATAAAATTTTGTTTCATATGTATACACAGAAATTGCAAAATAAAAAAATAAGACCTGTTTCTTTAATGCATTATTCTGATCCATCAGTGATTTCTCCTGTCATGGATATCGCAAATTAAAAAACATTATAAGTGCTTAATTAATATATATGTAATGTAATGATCAATTTAATATTACAAGAAAATAAGTAGATGGGAGGCCAAACAAGTTCTTCAGTCCTTTGGAGTTAATTTAAATATTTAGTTTCTATCTATAACAAAGGTCAATTATTATTATTATTATTATATTGCCCAGTAGCTCTTATTCGAACAAACCCTACTTTTGAAAATTGGAAACTTTCAGTTCAATTTCTACTATTTTTTAGAATTCTTTTGCACTGAGGAAAAGAAGTGAATCAAATTCAACACAAAGCCACTTCTTGAAAACAAATTAAACATTAATAAATTTATTATTATTTTTGTGGCGTGAAATCAAAGGCATTGTTTCAATATAAGATTTAGGTATCTCTAATTCTCTATGTATAATAATGAACAAAAACTGGAGCTACATTAATGCTATATATCACTTGGAAAACTTAGAAATTATCAATCAATAAATAGGAGATCTACTCTTATTAAAAATGCAGAAGAACAAACGACAAATAATTTTAAAAAATTACCTTTTTCTGAAGCAGAGAAATCGACTCTTGCATGAGTTGGTTCTGCTCATCACAAGGAAAAATAAAGTCTATAAATTAATTAAATTTTCAAAACAATTAAGAACCCTAAATCCCTTAAAATAAAATCTATCAATTAATTAAATTCTCAAACAATTAGAACCCTAAATTCATTAAAATAAAATCTATCAACTGATTAAATTTTCAAAACAATTAAGAAACCTTTTTTTTTTCTTCCTTTAAAAATGAGGATCAATAATGATTAATTCTCCATTTTCCCTTCGTGATGACTTGAACTCTCAATCTTTTGGTTGAAGGGGAAGCGTCTTATCAATTAAGCTTGTGTTTTGTTATCAAGAACCCTAAATTACGTAAGAGTATATATTTGTTCTCAAGTAATTAACCTTTCTTGTTCGAATTCGCTTCAAAGCATTGTCGAGATGATGTTCCATACTCTGAAGCTCCCTCATGCTGAGTGGATCCAATTCTTCTCCAGCGTAGTTCCTACCAATATTTAAAAAAAAAATAATAATAAAAAAAAAAAAATCTCAAGTATAGAAAGTAAATTGGATGTAGTTATCATCGTGTTTCTTAATTGAGACACCTTTAAATTCATTGTTGAATCGAACAGATATTATTAACTGATGTCAATTCATGGATATCAATTCATCTTATACTACAATGAATCTTGATGTTGATAGATAAATACTGTCTCCATATTAAAAGAAAAGAAAAGAAAAAGATCATTCCCATATATCATCCTTTAAATGATGCATTAGGTTTGTTTAACTTAGTATAATGATATTAAAAAAAGACTTCCATACCATTTTTTTCTCATGAAAAGGCTGATTAACCTGGTACATTTGAATAGGTTATTTTATAAATTAAACCAAATTAATCATTCTAATAGCTCAAAATAATATAAACTTTGAAATGTTAACCATAACTTTTGTCGTTTCTTTAAAAAACTAGATTTGTACACCCGCGATATAGGGGTTTGATCTATAAATAACATGATAAATATCTAATGCTTACTTTTTTATTTTAATTAATAATTTCTACTTTATTTCATAAAATGACGAAAGAAAAAATTATTTCAATACATGTGTACTCTCGTATATATATATATATATATATATATATATAGGTAGTAGATCATATGAAAACTAATTATTACGTGAAACCTGCAACTCATCATAAAATATTGCATTTTATGCATAAAATAATGCATTTTGTGCATAAAATGTTGCATAATAAAATATATTATTTATATTATTTTATATTATTTTTATGCATATAATGCATCATCATGAGAATGCAACATTTTATGATAAAAATACAACACTTTTGTGCATAAAATGCAATATTTTATGATGGGTTGCAGGTTTCACGTAATAATTAGTTTTCACCATAACCCATCCCTGTATATATATATATATTATATATATATATATATATATATAATATATATATATATACATATATTTTATATGCATGTATAAATTTATAGCTCATTTTCAGAGATTGTTTGATTAAACATTTAAATATGGATCACCTTCATAATTAATTGAGTTATCTAAGTTCACTATCAATTGTTGTATTAATTGTGTGTGTAGAAATGAAAAATGAACATGCATATACTAATATATTTTCAATTTTCATAGCAAAGAACAAAAAAACAAAATATAAAATATTAAAATATTAAATTAAATTGAGAGATGTTTAGACAGTAAAATTGAGATTCACTACTTAGTTTTAGTATTTAAATTGATTATTCAAAATTACATTTAAAAGAAACAAATGAGAAGAAATTAGTTGGTCAAATTAATATTTATACTTGAAATTTAATTAATGTGTTGAACTTTAATGAATAAAAATGAGTTTTCGTAGGAATAAATACATTAATTAAGGAATTGTATAGAAAATAACATAATATATTTTAAAATATGTATAACTTAATTAATTACAAAAATTAAATGAGGCTCAAATATCAAAAATATTGAAGGGAAACTATCCTACTTTCTTATATTAATATAGATAAAAGGGGGAAAAAGTTCTATTCCAAATAAATAAAGTACTGGTACTCAAAGAGTACCTAAAATTGATAGTGAAAAGTAAAAAATATTCACCTTTATAAAAATGTTATCAAATCTACCCATTTTTATAGTGATGAGAATGCTCTTGAACAAAGACAACTCTCTTACATAGTTCTATTTTTAAAAATATAAAAAAAAAAAAAAAAAAAAAAAAACATGTGTAAGACGAAAGAAAAGTTATGTTACAACTATGGTAATTGGGTATAGATTGAAGGAAAAATTAAAATTTTAAAGAGGGTAATTTAAGCATGGACAGTATACTCCATTGCGACATTAAAATGCGCGTGTGAAAATTATGTTTCGTACATGGTAATTAACTATACGAAAGAAAATTACATTTCAACGACGGTGATTGAAGCCTGCCTGGACAATTTACTTAATTGCGATAGTAAATTGAACACGTGAAATAGTAAGAAAACCAACACATAAAGTGAGACTCATAAGCCGATGCATAAGACAAATGGTATTTTGGAAAGTTCACCATAATAATAGATAGATTTAATAGTGTTTTACGAAGGTGTGTGTTTTTAATCATGCTCTATCAATTATGGGTAGTTTAGATTTATAAGCCTCTAATAAAAAAAGCCAAACCCTTGAATTATGTATGCAAAATGGAATTTTATATTTATAAATAATTAAACATACATATATGCCATTTCTTAGAATATGATCATATACAAATGCTAGAAAATAGTACCTCATAGTTCTCTGCAAAAGTTGAAGACGACTCATGAGTTTTGGGTAGTCTAGGAACAAGTTTTCCTACATCACAACCGTACCATATACAGCAAGTAATTCATTCAGATAATCATTAAATTAAATTTATAAAAGAAAAAAGAAAAAAAAAAAACTCACACACACACACACACACATATATTCTAGGAAGCTAGCTTGAAGCACCTTTTGTTGATAAGAAGTGCCGATTTGTTTGTGAGAGTAGGATTGTTGCTCGTATTGTTCAAGAATTCTTCCCATACTGTCATATCAAAACAGTAGAAGCACAGTCGCATGATTTTAACTTGCAACATTAAATTTCAAGAAGAAAGAGTTAATTGTGAAGGGTGAATTATAGAGTTCATTCTCATAATAGGTGAAACACTAATTATTCACTACAACATAATGATGTTATACCACATAGTTAACATTATCATCGAGTAATACTATTCGACTATTTGTTGTATATTATTTTTTTATAAGAATAAAAAATGCTATAAAATATAACAAATTATAGTAATAGACATTTATAAATACAAAAATATATATTTTTTAATAATTATATACCTTAATTTTTGATTTATCAATCTTTATATGACTAATAAAAGCTAAATTATATAACGAACAATATTTATAAATCCTAATTGGATTAGTGAACTCTAAAAATTAGTGTAAAATTAAACTAAATCATTATAATTAAAATTATTGAAAAAAATGCATAAAAGTAGTAGAAATCGAAATTTGGAACACTAAGATCGGGACAGATGATCCAAGTCTATTTCAATAACAGTACACAGAATATGACCTCTCAAGTTAAGACAAGTATTATATTCGTATAATATGTATGCAGTATACGTAAATCTCAGAAAACTATTTATGATAGGGATTAAATGCAAAAGCCATATCTATATTGCTAATATTTTCCCCATATTTTCCTCCACTAGCATCTGCTAGGCCTTGTGTATCTATATGTGTGTGTGTGACATCACTTAGTAGTGCATATTCATATACTTTAGATCCACAAAATATGCGGATGGCATTCTCTGACCCAAATTCGGTGTGTCAATCGTATCTCAATCTTAATTTTATTTTTTATATTGTTTTTTATAAAAATAAAATTACTAAAAACAATTAGGTACACGATTGGTCACGAATGAGATACTATTAATTAAATCTAAGAATATTAAATCCAAAATTGCAGTCTTTATGAAAGTTAAATAGTGTGACGGCCATTTTTATTCCCTCCACTTGTGAAAACCAATTTGTAAACAATTAGTTGGTGAAATCAAACTCATTATACCTCCTTAAGAAAGACACAATTTTAATCATATCTCTCTCTCTCTCTCTCTCATGATACGAGGAACCACCATTTCAGACAACAAATGGATACAAAAAAAAAGGTGTAAGAAGATCTGTGAATTTCGACAGGTTTCATTCTGGTCACCCAACTCACAAACCCAAATTTTAGTATCAATCACTTAAATAAATTGATTTATTTTTCTTTTCTTTTATATTTGGAATAGCCGCACAATTTTTACACATGAAGACTGACATGAACTATCCTAAAATAATTATTATTGCAACTTGGCAATCTTGGACAAGGTCACAATCAAAATGATGACAACCCTTCCAAATATATATATATATATATATATAAGAAATAAAGAAAAGAAAAAGAATATATATATATATATATATGTGTGTATGTATATATGTTTGTGTGTGTGTGTGTAGACTCCCTTAATTCAAGCGACAAAGATTCATGAAGAGAAACAGCACAAAATGAGGCAGCTTCTGCTGAGAAGGATATGATATGAATGCAAGATTACCCCTTTTTATGCAAACCCATGTTGTTGAAAAGACGCAAAAGTAAATAAAAGAACTAGAGAAAGATATGAAATTCAATCAAGAATCCCAGAATTCTTGGTGCTTCTTCATCACCATATATATATATATATAAACAGTGGGAATTAATGAGAAGGGAAGTAGAAAAAGTAAACATACCTGGAATGAGAAGAGAACTCAAAGAGTTTTCCTTTGGTAGAGAAAACAATCAAAGCAACATCAGCATCGCAGAGAACAGAGATCTCATTAGCCTTTTTCCATAGTCCTGATCTTCTCTTTGAGAAGGTCACTTGCCTGCTTATCTTGTTCTCTATCCTCTTCAACTCAACCCTACCTCTACCCATCTCTCTCTCTCTCTCTTGAATGTCAAGACTGAGAAAAGAAAACCCTAATTTCGAAAGCATAAAAGACTGACGCTTTCCACTTTGGTCAAATTCAAGGCCACCTCTTGTCTCATAAAGCATAATATGCTCTCTCACTCTCTCCTCTCTATGAATTGAAGGAAGAAGGGGTGGATAGTTTAACAGCTTGTGGCTTGGTGGGGATGAAAAGAGCAGAACAGAAATTAGGAGGGGGTGCGCTGTCGAGTGGAGAGTGGACATATTGAGGGGTGGGGCCCATCTTCATCCATTCTCATTTATATATTCCTACCTCTCTTTTCTCCACCACTCTTACTTTTTTTTTTTTTTTCTATACTTTCTATACTTTGTTATTTTTGGACTGTTCTGGCGACGGCGCTCAATTCTGCTTTCATCATACTATCATATTTCTTCTACTTCTTTTTTCTCTTTTGGGTGAGCTCTTATTTTATTTTTATTTTTTTCCCTTAATTAAGAGACACAACATGACTCAGCAAAATATACATGAATATTTCAAGTATACAATAATTATATTTTTCCATGTATATATGCAATTTAGGGATTCTGATTTGTTCAACGTTCATGGTTTAATCACATGAAAGTTCGTGCTTATGAAATTGCTCTATGCCTGTGTAAAATAAGGGGGTGAGTTGATTTATGGGAAATATATTTATATAATGAGTACTTATAAATATCACAGATAACACTACGAAGTAATCTCCTTAGCTAGGGGCGTCGAACCGGTTCCGAGTTTTCGGGTAAATTGGAACCGAACGGGATATCGAGAACCAATTACCGGTGTTTTGGTATACAATTCGGTAATCATTACCAAATATTCTCATACTTAGTTTATCTTAACTGAATTAGGTACTGAACCGGCTAGGTACCGAAATTATTTATATTTATATAATTATTTATAATTATATATATATATAATAATTAATATTATTTTTAATTTTCTAAATTAACATATTGCTATGTTCAAAATTTGAAAATTTGTAATTTTTGTAATGATCGATCTTGTTTTCGTAAGGTAATTAATGCACGTAGACAAGGAATTAATGAACACGAAAGCAAACGGAACACAAAAGGATTTACGTGGTTCGATCTATTGGAATAGATCTACGTCCACGGGCGGAAAGAGTATGGATCATTATTGCTTGTATGAGTAGTGATTACAAGATTGTTCCCTCCCCTTCTCATTCTATTCTAAGCCCCTATTTATAGATGCTCATATGGAGTTTGATTCTAATACAAAGTCTATTCATATAAGGACTCTTTGGCTTGATCTCCTCCTTTATAGATAAACACCGAGCTTCTATATCTCTCTTAGAGCTTGAGTTGTAGTCGATGTAGGAGTCTTGGTTGCCTTGGTGAAGAAATCTCTTATCTTAAATTGGGCCGAGCTGCCTGGGCCGAACTTAACTGTCGGGGCCCAATTATATTGGGCCTGATGCTTGAGCCTAGGAGCTAGGTCGTATCCTATCACATCCCCCCCCCCCAAAAGATGTAGAAGCGAGGGTGTGACGTAGGGGAAATAGTTGAGGTAGGAGTAGTCTAAAGTACGTTGCCCCATCAAAAGTACAATTGATGAAGTCAATCGTGTGCCGCCTCGTTAAGAAGAGGTCGAAAAGTACGTTGCCCCATCGAAAATAAATTCGACGAAGTCAATCGTGTACCGCCTCATTAAGACGAGGTCAAATAAAAATACGTTGCCCCGTCAAAAAATAAATTCGACGAAGTCAATCGTGTACCGCCTCGTTAAGACGAGGTCAAAGAAAAGTCCGTTGCCCCATCGAAAAATAAATTCGACGAAGTCAATCGTGTACCGCCTCGTTAAGACGAGGTCGAAGAAAAGTACGTTGCCCCGTCGAAAAATAAATTCGACGAAGTTGAGTTCAGCTCGTCCTGTCAAAAGACGAGGTAAAAAATGAAATGCCTTGCCCCGTCGAAAAATAAATTCGACGAAATCGAGTTCGGCTTGTCCCGTCAAAAGACGAGGTAAAAAGAAATGTCTTGCCCCGTCGAAAAATAAATTTGACGAAGTCGAGTTCGGCTCGTCCCGTCAAAAGACGAGGTAAAAAAGAAATGCCTTGCCCCGTCGAAAAATAAATTCGAAGAAGTTGAGTTCGGCTCGTCCCGTCAAAAGACGAGGTAAAAAGAAATGCCTTGCGGCTCATCCTCATTTTTAAACGAAGGTAGGTCGTCCTCGTTTTTAAACGAAGGTAGGTCGTCCTCGTTTTTAAACGAATATAGTCCGTCCTCATTTTTAAACGAAGGTAGTCCGTCCTCGTTTTTAAACGAATGTAGTCCGTCCTCGTTTTTAAACGAACGTAGTCCATCCTTATTTTTTAACGAAGGTAGGTCATCCTCGTTTTTAAATTAAAGTAGGTCGTCCTCATTTTTAAACGAAGGTAGTTCGACCTCGTCATAAGACGAGGTTTAGGCTTCAGATAGCTCGACCTCGTCATAAGATGAGGTTTGACTTTAAGTAGCTCACTTCGTCACAAGACGAAGTTTGGCTTGAATTAGCTCACTTCGTTACAAGATGAAGTTTAAGCTTTAAGTAGCTCACTTCGTCATAAGACGAAGTTTTGGCTTTAAGTAGCTTACTTCGTCATAAGAAGAAGTATGGCTTTAAGTAGCTCACTTCGTCATAAGATGAAGTTTTGGCATTAAGTAGCTCACTTCGTCATAAAACGAAGTTTGGCTTGAATTAGCTCACTTCGTCACAAGACGAAGTTTTGGCTTTAAATAGCTCTACTTCATCATAAGACGAGGTTTTGACTTTAGATAGCTCTACCTCGTCATAGGATGAGGTTTTGGCTTTAGATAGCTCTACCTCGTCGTAGGATGAGGTTTTGGCTTAAAATAGCTCTACCTCGTCATAAGACGAGGTTTTGGCTTTAAATAGCTCTACCTCATCGTAGGACGAGGTTTTGGCTTTAGATAGCACTACCTTGTCATAAGATGAGGGTTTGGCTTTAGATAGCACTACCTCGTCATAAGACGAGGTTTAGGCTTTAGATAGCACTACCTCGTCACAAGACGAGGTTTAGGCTTGTCTTCATTTTAAACAAAGGTAATTCACCCTTGCTTTTAACGAAGGTAGTGCCTCCTCATTTTAAACAAAGGTAGTTTGTCCTTGTTTTTAACTAAGGTAGGTTCAAAGTTCCTTATTTGTCAAATTTATCGATAGGGGTGGTCCCCTTACGCGCGTTTAAATTTTACTCCAGTTATGGAGTAAAATTTTAGTCCTTAAAAGGATATTAAATTACCCTCGTCAGGGTTTTTAATTATAAGGGCAAGATAATATGCATAAGTAGAAGAGAGATGTGCAAGATGATGTATGCAAGACCCTAAAAAGACGACTTAAATGACCTAAATGAACTATATGAACTTGGATCTTACTCTCGACCACTTATGCAAAGTATCTCTTTAAATGAGTAATGTCCCATGCACGGGGTATTTGCTTACCGGATAAGTGGGCGAGCTTGTATGACCATTTGCCGAGGACTTCTTCTGCTCGGTAAGGTCCTTCCCATGTGGCTTCAAGCTTGCCGAGCCTTGCAGCCTTGCTGACTTCATTATTTCAAAGAACGAGGTCGCCTACCTGGAATGGTTGGTACTTGACTCTGGTTATAATACCGAGCTACTTGTTGCTTGTACATGGCTTCCCTTATGTAGGCGAGCTCTCTTTTTTCTTCCATTGTCTTCGGCTGAAAAAATTGATAGAGCGAGGGCTCAGCATGCCGATCTCTACCGGGATCACTGCTTCGGATTTATACACCAAACTGTAGGGTATTTCACTGTTCGAGGTCCGGGGAGTTGTGCGATATGACCATATCACTTAGGGTAAGTTCGCTACTCAATTTCCTTTGGCTTTATCGAAGCGAGCTTTGAGTCCCTTGATGATTGTCCGGTTTGTGACTTCAGTCTGGCCGTTTGCTTGGGGATGGGCTACGGAGGTAAACTTTTGCTGAATATGTTCACACCATTCTCTAAACATTGTTTATAAACTGCGTCCCATTGTCCGAGATGAGGATATGGGGTATACCAAAGCGGCATACTATGTTCTTCCAGACGAAGTTGAGGGCGTTCTTGCTCGTGATTTTTGCCAAGGGTTCGGCTTCCAACCATTTGAGCCTAAAAGTCGATGGCTACGATGAGAAACTGGAATTGGCCGAGAGCTTTGTCTATTGGACCGACGATGTCTATCCCCCGTTGCATGAACGGTCACGGGCTTTACATGCTGGTGAGGTTGGAGACTTGCTCAAGATTTTTCTAGCTTCGAGCTTATCGCTGGGTAGTTCGCCCTTCTCCAAGTAATTTTGAAGGGGTCATCCAGTTAGGCTCGTTTTCAGTTACTGGGTTGACTTCGGCTTCGTCTACACTTCGGTGTTTGACTTCTTCCTCGGGAGGGCTTGTGGATGACAAGGCTAATTTGCTTAGTGCATCTGCTCGGCTGTTCTGCCCCCTCGGGATGCGAACCAACTTAAAATACGAGTAATGTTGATGTCGGCTCTTGGCTTTGTGGAGGTACCTTTTCATTCTGTCGCCTTTAGCTTCGTAACCTCCTAGCATGTGGCTCACTATGACTTGAGAGACTGTAAAATTGTACAACTCGTGTTTGGAGACCTTAAGCTAGGCGAAGTCCGGTGATTAAAGCTTCGTACTCCACTTCGTTGTTTGTTGTAGGGAAGTCGAATCGAAGTGCATAGGTTGTCTCCTGTCCGTCTAGACCGAGGAGTATGATGCCTGCCCTGCTTCCTGAATTTCCTGAAGCCCCGTTCACGTATACTTTCCACCAATCTTTAGGCGGTTCTTTTGCAGGTTCGGCTTCAGCTTTTTCGAGGTGGGCTCAGATGGCTTCGGTGTTTCATTAGCACTTGCCGAAGTGACAGGTCGGTGATGACCTGTTTGGGTGTTCTCCTCGCCGAGACGAAGAGATGTATGGGTGGATCGCTCGTTTTGGTTGAGAAACAACGGAGAAATCCGCCGGAAAAGATGAACAAATCCCGATTTTGCGAGTCGTGCAGCAGCACGAACTTCCAGACGCGATTCCCATCACACCGGTGATTGGCTTTCAACGGGCAACCTACCATTAAAATCCTCTCGACGAGTAGAACATCTTTTCAGGTGGTTTCATCGGATTTGGTAGTGACTTCAGTCCGGAAATGGTGAATAACAGAAGTTGTTCCGAACAAATCGCGATTTCGCGTTTGGGGGGATCACGTTGGTCTTCCTGTCATGGCTGTAGATTACCTAGAAAACTTTTGATCGAAAATCACAAATTTTTGTTTCCCACAGACGGCGCCAGTGATCGATCTTATTTTCGTAAGGTAATTAATGCACGTAGACAAAGAATTAATGAACACGAAAGCAAACGGAACACAAAGGGATTTACATGGTTCGATCTATAGGAATAGATCTACGTCCACGGACGGAAAGAGTATGGATCTTTATTGCTTGTATGAGTAGTGATTACAAGATTGTTCCCTCCCCTTCTCATTCTATTCTAAGCCCCTATTTATAGATGCTCATATGGAGTTTGATTTTAATACAAAGTCTATTCCTATAAGGACTCTTTGGCTTAATCTCCTCCTTTATAGATAAACACCGAGCTTCTATATCTCTCTTAGAGCTTGAGTTGTAGTCGATGTAGGAGTCTTGGTTGCCTTGGTGAATAAATCTCTTATCTTCAATTGGGCCGAGCTGCCTGGGCCGAACTTAACTGTCGGGGCCTAATTATATTGGGCCTGATGCTTGAGCCTAGGAGCTAGGCCGTATCCTATCACATCCCCCCCCCCAAAAAGATGTAGAAGCGAGGGTGTGACATAGGGGAAATAGTTGAGGTAGGAGTAGTCTAAAGTACGTTGCCCCATCAAAAGTACAATTGATGAAGTCAATCGTGTGCCGCCTCATTAAGAAGAGGTCGAAAAGTACGTTGCCCCATCAAAAATAAATTCGACGAAGTCAATCGTGTACCGCCTCATTAAGACGAGGTCAAATAAAAATACGTTGCCCCGTCAAAAAATAAATTCGACGAAGTCAATCGTGTACCGCCTCGTTAAGACGAGGTCAAAGAAAAGTCTGTTGCCCCATCGAAAAATAAATTCGACGAAGTCAATCGTGTACCGCCTCGTTAAGACGAGGTCGAAGAAAAGTACATTACCCTGTCGAAAAATAAATTCGACGAAGTTGAGTTCGGCTCGTCCTGTCAAAAGACGAGGTAAAAAATGAAATGCCTTGCCCCGTCGAAAAATAAATTCGACGAAGTCGAGTTCGGCTCGTCCCGTCAAAAGACGAGGTAAAAAGAAATGTCTTGCCCCGTCGAAAAATAAATTTGACGAAGTCGAGTTCGGCTCGTCCCGTCAAAAGACGAGGTAAAAAAGAAATGCCTTGACCCGTCGAAAAATAAATTTGACAAAGTCGAGTTTGACTCGTCCCGTCAAAAGACGAGGTAAAAAGAAATGCCTTGACCCGTCGAAAAATAAATTTGACAAAGTCGAGTTTGACTCGTCCCGTCAAAAGACGAGGTAAAAAGAAATGCCTTGCTCCGTCAAAATATAAATTCAATGAAGTCGAGTTTGACTTATCCCGTCAAAAGACGAGGTAAAAAAGAAATGCCTTGCCCCGTCGAAAAATAAATTCGACGAAGTGGAGTTCGGCTCGTCCCGTCAAAAGACGAGGTAAAAAGAAATGCCTTGCGGCTCATCCTCATTTTTAAACGAAGGTAGGTTGTCCTCATTTTTAAATGAAGGTAGGTCGTCCTCGTTTTTAAACGAAGGTAGGTCGTCCTCATTTTTAAACGAATGTAGTCCGTCCTCATTTTTAAACGAAGGTAGTCCGTCCTCGTTTTTAAACGAATGTAGTCCGTCCTCATTTTTAAACGAACGTAGTCCATCCTCATTTTTTAACGAAGGTAGGTCATCCTCGTTTTTAAATGAAAGTAGGTCGTCCTCATTTTTAAACGAAGGTAGTTCGACCTCATCATAAGACGAGGTTTAGGCTTTAGATAGCTCGACCTCGTCATAAGATGAGGTTTGACTTTAAGTAGCTCACTTCGTCACAAGATGAAGTTTGGCTTGAATTAGCTCACTTCGTCACAAGATGAAGTTTAAGCTTTAAGTAGCTCACTTCGTCATAAGACGAAGTTTTGGCTTTAAGTAGCTTACTTCGTCATAAGAAGAAGTATGGCTTTAAGTAGCTCACTTCGTCATAAGATGAAGTTTTGGCATTAAGTAGCTCATTTCGTCATAAAACGAAGTTTGGCTTGAATTAGCTCACTTCGTCACAAGACGAAGTTTTGGCTTTAAATAGCTCTACTTCATCACAAGACGAGGTTTTGGCTTTAGATAGCTCTACCTCGTCATAGGATGAGGTTTTGGCTTTAGATAGCTCTACCTCGTCGTAGGACAAGGTTTTGGCTTAAAATAGCTCTACCTCATCATAAGACGAGGTTTTGGCTTTAAATAGCTCTACCTCGTCGTAGGACGAGGTTTTGGCTTTAGATAGCACTACCTCGTCATAAGATGAGGTTTTGGCTTTAGATAGCACTACCTCGTCATAAGACGAGGTTTAGGCTTTAGATAGCACTACCTCGTCACAAGATGAGGTTTAGGCTTGTCTTCGTTTTAAACAAAGGTAATTCACCCTTGCTTTTAACGAAGGTAGTGCCTCCTCGTTTTAAACAAAGGTAGTTCGTCCTTGTTTTTAACTAAGGTAGGTTCAAACTTCCTTATTTGTCAAATTTATCGATAGGGGTGGTCCCCTTACGCGCGTTTAAATTTTACTCCAGTTATGGAGTAAAATTTTAGTCCTTAAAAGGATATTAAATTACCCTCGTCGGGGTTTTTAATTATAAGGGCGAGATAATATGCATAAGTAGAAGAGAGATGTGCAAGATGATGTATGCAAGACCCTAAAAAGACGACTTAAATGACCTAAATGAACTATATGAACTTGGACCTTACTCTCGACCACTTATGCACAGTATCTCTTTAAATGAGTAATGTCCCATGCACGGGGTATTTGCTTACCGGATAAGTGGGCGAGCTTGTATGACCATTTGCCGAGGACTTCTTCTGCTCGGTAAGGTCCTTCCCATGTGGCTTCAAGCTTGCCGAGCCTTGCAGCCTTGCTGACTTCATTATTTCAAAGAACGAGGTCGCCTACCTGGAATGGTTGGTACTTGACTCTGGTTATAATACCGAGCTACTTGTTGCTTGTACTTGGCTTCCCTTATGTAGGCGAACTCTCTTTTTTCTTCCACCTGACCTAGGCCAGTTCGGAGATTCTCTTCATTGTCTTCGGCTGAAAAATTGATAGAGTGAGGGCTCAGAATGCCGATCTCTACCGGGATCACTGCTTCTGATTTATACACCAAACTGTAGGGTATTTCACCGTTCGAGGTCCGGGGAGTTGTGCGATATGACCATATAACTTAGGGTAAGTTCGCTACTCAATTTGCTTTGGCTTTATCGAAGCGAGCTTTGAGTCCCTTGATGATTGTCCGGTTTGTGACTTCAGTCTGGCCGTTTGCTTGGGGATTGGTTACCGAGGTGAACTTTTGCTGAATATGTTCACACCATTCTCTAAACGTTGTCTATGAACTGCGTCCCATTGTCCGAGACGAGGATATGGGGTATGCCAAAGCGACATACTATGTTCTTCCAGACGAAGTTGAGGGCGTTCTTGCTCGTGATTTTTGCCAAGCGTTCGGCTTCCAACCATTTGAGCCTAAAAGTCGATGGCTACGACGAGAAACTGGAATTGGCCGAGAACTTTGTCTATTGGATTGACGATGTCTATCCCCCGTTGCATGAACGGTCACGGGCTTTACATGCTGGTGAGGTTGGAGACTTGCTCAAGATTTTTCTAGCTTCGAGCTTATCGATAGGTAGTTCGCCCTTCTCCAAGTAATTTTGAAGGGGTCATCCAGTTAGGCTCGTTTTCAGTTACTGGGTTGACTTCGGCTTCGTCTATACTTCGGTGTTTGACTTCTTCCTCGGGAGGGCTTGTGGATGACAAGGCTAATTTGCGTAGTGCATCTGCTCGGCTGTTCTGCCCCCTCGGGATGCGAACCAACTTAAAATACGAGTAATATTGATGTCGGCTCTTGGCTTTGTGGATGTACCTTTTCATTCTGTCGCCTTTAGCTTCGTAACGTCCTAGCATGTGGCTCACTATGACTTGAGAGACTGTAAAATTGTACAGCTCGTGTTTGGAGACCTTAAGCTAGGCGAAGTCCGGTGATTAAAGCTTCGTACTCCACTTCGTTGTTTGTTGTAGGGAAGTCGAATCGAAGTGCATAGGTTGTCTCCTATCCGTCTAGACCGAGTATGATGCGTGCCCTGCTTCCTAAATTTTCTGAAGCCCCGTTCACGTATACTTTCCACCAATCTTTAGGCGGTTCTTTTGCAGGTTCGGCTTCAGCTTTTTCGAGGTGGGCTCAGATGGCTTCGGTGTTTTATTAGCACTTGCCGAAGTGACAGGTCGGTGATGACCTGTTTGGGTGTTCTCCTCGCCGAGACGAAGAGATGTATGGGTGGATCGCTCGTTTTGGTTGAGAAACAACGGAGAAATCCGCCGGAAAAGATGAACAAATCCCGATTTTGCGAGTCGTGCAGCAGCACGAACTTCCAGACGCGATTCCCATCGCACCGGTGATCGGCTTTCAACGGGCAACCTACCATTGGAATCCTCTCGACGAGTAGAACATGCTTTCGGGTGGTTTCATCGGATTTGGTAGTGACTTCAATCCGGAATTGGCGAATAACAGAAGTTGCTCCGAACAAATTGCGATTTCGTGTTTGGGGGGGATCACGTTGGTCTTCCTGTCATGGCTGTAGATTACCTAGAAAAATTTTGATCGAAAATCACAAATTTTTGTTTCCCACAGACGGCGCCAGTGATCGATCTTGTTTTCGTAAGGTAATTAATGCACGTAGACAAGAAATTAATGAACACGAAAGCAAACGGAACACAAAGGGATTTACGTGGTTCGATCTATTGGAATAGATCTACGTCCACGGGCGGAAAGAGTATGGATCTTTATTGCTTGTATGAGTAGTGATTACAAGATTGTTTCCTCCCCTTCTCATTCTATTCTAAGCCCCTATTTATAGATGCTCATATAGAGTTTGATTCTAATACAAAGTTTATTCCTATAAGGACTATTTGGCTTGATCTCCTCTTTTATGGATAAACACCGAGCTTCTATATCTCTCTTAGAGCTTGAGTTGTAGTCGATGTAGGAGTCTTGGTTGTCTTGGTGAAGAAATCTCTTATCTTCAATTGGGCCGAGCTGCCTGAGCCGAGCTTATTTGTCGGGGCCCAATTATAATGGGTTTGATGCTTAGGGCCTAGGAGTTAGGTCGTATCCTATCATGTAATTGTTGAACATTTGGAAGTTGGATATTTGGTAACAAGAAACGGCCGAATAGATTTAGGTAATGAAAAAAATAAAATATAATAATACTGTATTTTGAATTATTTTTTATTTTTTATTTTTTTTATAATTTGGTACCTTTAACCGGTTATTTTTCAAGAATACAACTCACATTTATAGAATGTTTTAATTAATTAAACTAATTAAATTTTAATAACTTCACGTTAATCTACAGTATGTCTATATTTCTCCTACTTCCCAAACCAATATATATATATATATATTAGTGTTGCAAATAATTTAATACGTATAATTGAACAAAGCATCCCGATCATACGTTTTAAGCCTTATCTCGTACTTTTAGCCAAACGAATTAGTCCTGATATATTAATTAACCATATGAATACTCCAACATAATGAGGTTGTTGTGTTTAGTTACTTTTATTTTATTTTATTTTATCAAGAGGTGCAGATAGTGTATAAAAATAGATTCAACCACTGATGGTGAATAAAAAGCTGTCTAGACAATTGTGAATAAAAATGGATTCAACCACTTCTTACCCCAACTTCTTGAGCTTTTAAAAATCTATCCCGACTTAAAAGTTATCTAAATTAGCATGGATTTTTGAATTTTATTTCAATTTACATCAGAATAAAAAAAATAATTTATTGATTTTATTTAGTTTAAGAACCTCTTAGAACAAAGTTGAATATGGACGGTTTCAAAACAAAAATTACTAGCTTAAGAACCTAAATTCATTTGCCAAAAGTAAAATAGGAAAAATATTGAGGAACAAGAGCAATTAAAAAAAACGAAAGAAGTTAATTGTATCGATGTACATTGCCATTATTTAATTAATTCTCATTCTTGAGTTAGATATGGAAAAACAAAAACTTAACAAATCTTATATTACATCATGAGAGAGTGCCTATATGACATCATGAGAGATTACATAGCACTCACCACAAAGAGAATGTGAGAATTAACACATTTAATTATATAAATGGTCAATCTAAATAACTAAATAAAAAACCTTCAAATAAGAAGGTTTTTTAATTTGCTAAAGAAACATCTAAAGAATAAGTTAGATACTTCTTATACCCTCTTGTTTGTACGCATATAATTTTATTTCTGAGCATACAAAATCATTTTTTTATGTGAACAAAATTGCCATTAGACATCTTCAAGAGTTTGTGAGCTATGAGAGAGAGAGTGTGTGTGCGCGCGCTAACAGGATCATACCTCCCATGTAGGTGCCTCCCTCCGTAAATAATGTCGGCAATAAGCTTTTTTGAAATATATTTGTCGTCGATTATTTATTTCCGTCTAAATGATTTCTTTATACATTTATAATACTGGCAAGAAGTAATTTTAGTTATTGAGTAGGATTTGTTTGTCTGTAATTATTTATGTAGGCAATTTGTGTAATCTTGCAATTTTATACCCACAATCTCTAGTATCAGAGTTGAACAATGTCGGTTTTTTTTTTTTTTTTTTTTTTTTTTTTTTACGGACTAATATAATCTCATATTTCATATATAATGAAGTCGAAAACAACAATTGAATATGTACATGCTTATTTAAGGGCATGGTCCTATTAGGGGAGAGGGAGAGAGAGAGAGATGACAAGTAGTGATCAAATGGTTGAGGCATTGGATTAGTGGTCCAACCCTTTTCTTGTGCCCTTAAACTAAAACAAAAGAATATCATAAATAAAGAACAAATAAATCAATTATCTTAGGTAAACGCTAATGAAGTATAGTATGTTAACAATCCGTACAACTTGAGCTGTTAAACCCAAATTGTTTTAGTCTTTCCTCGTGTGGTCCAACTAATTAGTACTCGAATCAAAGATATTTTTCAAACTTAATTAATTAAAAAAAGAAAAGACTAACACCTAATGGGGATTGGGGACCATACATTTATCAAATTAATTACAACTATCTCTACGTAATTAATACTACAAAATTCAAGGTATACATGGTACCATAAAACGAATGGCCAACACATCCTTAACTATTAATTTAAATTCACCATGCTTTAACTGTTGGGACCATTTTTTATTTTATTGGGAAATTAAAATCAATTAAAGGTTTTTTTTTTTTTTTTTTAACATCGTTTGGCCATTCTGATTTTTTGATGGGAACAGTTCCCTTAAATCACTGAGAAAAGGCTGTTGTATCGTAAGCATTATTGCATGCCTTAAATGTTTTTTTGTTCTATTCATATCTCATTGTTAGTTACTTCTCCATATTACACATATTTTAGGATGTGATTAATTGTATCGTAAAAAATATATATTCACTCCGTCCACGAAAAGTGTGATACTTCCACTTTGGTACATATGTGCTCACATCCCTTTTATATTCTAAATCTCTCGTTTCTCATTATTCATCCATCTTTTTTATTAAAAAAGTGTATCAATTTTTGTGGGGTGAGGGAGTATATGAGTAAATAATTTTTTCAAAGTTAGTTAAGTACATTTTTTCAAAGTTAGTTAGGTACCTACCAAATTTGTAAGGTGATGATACCCATAGAATTGAAGTAAATCAATTTTGGGACACACTTGGGTCAGCCGGAGGCACCGTGCGGCCGGGCTAAAACAGTGACACTTTTATTCATATAGATCGACACTTTTCTGTATAAAGATTGACACTTTTAAAAATTATCATTTTATTCGTAAAATAATTATGTTAAAAATTGGCACTTTTATTCATATAGATTGACACTTTTCTGTATAAAGATTGACACTTTGGGCCCGGCCGCACGGTGCCTCCGGCTGACACAAGTTTTTGTCATCAATTTTTGTGTTACCCTTATATTAATGACCTAATAAAGATAATCCGGAGATCCATCACTTAAACTTTGACACGCATGCTATCGTGGGCCAACTATTAAACTAATTAAACGCCCTAAATTATTAAAAGCGATTACTTTTTAGGTAAGAGATGACCACTCAATTTTCCTTGTATAGTTCCATATATATTATTAATCGTTATATTTCAACTTTATAATTGAGAAATAAAGAAGAAGAAGTAGGGCTTAGTGAGCTAGGGGTAAGCATAATTAAGCAAATAGAAATTGAAAGATTAAACCGAATTTCAGAGTTTTGGTTCAGTTAAATCTTAAATATATTGAAACTGGGATAGGGTTTCGATTTTTTGTGACCAAATACTTGGTTTTCACAGAATCAACCAAAACCCGGTTCATAGTCATACAGAGTTCTAGAAATATCTATTGTCTATTGTCCGTACACTTAATGTGTATATAACTGATGAGGTGGTGTTACACTAGTAATTTTTTAAAGTAGAATATAGTTTTTTTTTTGTATAGTTAAATTTTTTTGTTAGAATTTAATTTTTAGGGTATTGATAGGTATAAAACCTTCTCCTATTGGCCACGTGGCTGAGAGGTCCCAAAGAATGGATCAATAAAAAGGCATCTGGAATTTTACCAGAACCCTCACTACAGAACCTCTACTTTGCATAAGCTTACAATTACAGAAGCTTACCATTATAGAAGCTAAGTCACGCCGAACGCGTGATCTACAGATCCTCTGTAGGGACCACTTCATCAATAATGACGGTTGTCCCCCTTAAAAAGACTAAAATACCCTCTTCAACAAAATAAAATTACTTCTCATGACACCGCATCATCTACAACTATAAATAGGTAACTTCACTCTCAACAAACGTACACACTTTCTAGCATTCATTTTTTAATATTCACTTGGCTATGTGCATTTTGCACGAGCTCACACACCACACTCAGAGCTTTCTTTCCTAAGAAACCTCGTATTCTTTCCAGTACTTAATACTGACTTGAGCATCCGAGGTTCTTCCCGGAGGACCCTCACCCACTCCTTCGGTCTTGTTTTGCAGGAATATCCTTCTCAGGATCATCTATGTAAAGAACATCTACATTACTTGCATCTCTTTCATCAAACGTCATTGAATCATTTCCAGCTTTTCATTTAAGATTCTTCCCTTCAAAAGTTAATGATCTGCGACATGCTTGATCTTTAGGATCTGGAGTTATGGGTGAGAACACATCGTCGTCTGTCTTAGGTGTCAAAGTAGCTGATGGAATTTCGCAGTCCCGTGATTCCTGATCCCTCTTCTGCCACTTTCTCTGTTCTTCAACAGACTCCCCATTACATTCACTATCTGTTTTGACTACTTCTTTTGCCCCCTTTCCAGTTGGTCCTGCAACTTGTTAAAAAATTTTGAGTAAAATCTAAGCTACGTGAAGAATAAAGTGAATCACATGCATCAAGAACGAAACAATGCCATATATAATATGAATTGATAAATTGCCAATAAATTAAAACACATTTGAGCTCATGTGGCAATGAACTATTATGTGTTGCTTTCTTCGGAGTCCGATTTTTGACTTGTTTGTGCCTCTGATATACAGGACAAATATCCTTCTCAGGATCATCTAGCATCAGTTTCATCAAACGTCATTGAATCATTTGGAGCTTTTCCTTTGAGATTCTTCTCATCAAAAGTTAATGATCTGCGACATGCTCGATCTTTAGAATCTGGACTGATGAGTGAGAACACAACGTCGTCTATTTTAGGTGTCACGGCAGTTGATGGAATTTCGCAGTCGCTGGTAGCTTGTTCATCCACATTTTGAATTGAGATTTATTAGAAAACATTAAGGATAGGATTCCACCATCACATAAAAATGATAGGCATGCAACAATATTATAAAACGAAAGACATGCCACAAATATTCAGAATGGTACTGCTGCTCTGCAACTATGATTTTTATTCTAATCTATACAATATATAAAAACTCAATTGTTAGCAAAAATTACATTTATGTCATTTTTCCTCCAAAAGTAACTATCTATTGTCTAATAGTTTTAGAAGGATGATTTATAAAGATTTGTGAATTGTAATGGATTTGATAATAAATGTATTTTAATGTAAATTATGTTTCATTATTTGTAAATGTATCTATTTTTGCATTAAATTATTCTATCAATTGCTTTATTTTGCTATATCCATATGTTATATATTTGCTTTTCCAATTCTATTTTTTATAGATAATTTGTGTAAAATTTTATGACAATTAGAACATTTGGGTACATTGTTACAAATAAAACTAATTATTTATTGGACTTTTGTGAATTAATACTAAGGTAGATTTAAAAATATTGATCGATAAATGTACTGTAATCATAGCTTATCTTTTTATTTTTTTGATATTTTTTTTTTCCAAAGAACATAGTATTAAATTACTAGTTACTAACTAATTATTTATATAATAATTACAAATATAAATAAAATACCAACAAAATAGTAATTCGAAAATCTTAATATCAATTGTAATTTCACTATATAAATGTAGTACTATATCCTATAGAGAGGTTATATTTCTATAAGATAAATATTTAAATTATACTCTCTCCGTCCGCCAAGAGTGCGACGACGCCGATGAGGGGTCCGTAGCACGGATTTCTATAAGCTCATTATTTGTTAGACAATTAACCCTACAACATTTTAATTAGTCGGATATGGTTAATTAGTGGGTTAGGATTAAAAATAATAATTATAATATTTACTAATAGATAATGAGCTTATAGAAGTTCGTGCCACGGACCCCGCATCACACTCTTACCGGACAAAGAAAGTAAAAATTCATAATTTCCGTGCAATGCACGGGCACAACACTAGTGAATTAAAGAACTTGATGTCTAAATTAATTAGTGAATTAAAAAGAATATATATATATATATATATATATATATATATATATATGGATGTGTTATGGTGAAAACTAATTATTACGTTAAAACTGCAACCCATAATAAAATGTTACATTTTTGCACAAAAGTGTTGCATTTTTATGCATAAAATGTTGCATTCTCATAATGATGCATTATATGCACAAAAATAATATAAAATAATATGCATAAAATGTTGCATTCTAATAATGATGCATTATATGCATAAAAATAATATAAAATAATATAAAATAATATATTTTATTATGCAACATTTTATGCATAAAATGCATCATTTTATGTATAAAATGCAATATTTTACAATGGGTTGCAGGTTTCACGTAATAATTAGTTTTCACCATAACCCATCACTATAAAATGCAATATTTTATAGTGGAGAGATCACGTACAAAAGACATGTTCCGTAAGAAATGAGAAGTGGCCTGAGCCATTGATCTTACTGTGATATGTGGTCAAGATTGACAGGTGCATTATGATTATACTAAAAATGTATTATGATGAATGATGCATTATGATTGTATAGACAATGCATTATATGCAAGATGCATTATAGTTATATATATAGTGCATTATACTTGTGCATAAGATGCATCATTTTTTATTTTTTACGGAAAATCTCTTTTGTACAGGATCTCATCCCTATTATATATATATATATAGGGGGAGAGAGGGGGGAGAGGGAGAAATAAGCAAATTAAAGAGAACCTTGAACCTGCATTATGCAAAGAAAGAGCTAAACTAATTAAAACTTCCAAAAATGGATGTGCAGAAAATATAATTATTCAAATAGATTAGGACCCACATGCAACTAGCAACACATATCAAGTGTAAAATTAGTAAGTAGTGTTATTTCGAGTGTGTAGAATGCGAATCAGCAGAGTAACGACTTAGTAATAACCAAGGCGAGAATTTAATTCTCTCTCCGTAAGACAAAATTGCTCCGCACAGTACACGCGGTTCGATAGCAATTGTCTCCAAGATACAACGGTTGAAACGATTACGAGTCCTTGTACTAGAACGTCGTAATACCGGCGAACTTATTTGATACTCGGGACTTGAGTATTCAAAATATACTAGTATGTATGAGATGATTGATTTGAAAATCGAATGTTTGAAACCAAATTAGGGGGACTCTATTTATAGTTTCCAAGTGGTGCGACTGAAGGGACACGACCGCACCAAATGGTGCGAACCAAAGAGACACCTTGGTTCAGCCATGAAGGAGGCCGAAACAAGTGCATTGGTTCGTGGGCCAAGAAGTGTGTTGGTTCGCGCGCTGCCAGGTGGCAGCGCCTCGTTCTGCCACGTCAGCATGCGCCGAACAGGCACACGCGAGCCGACGTCTCGCCCGGGTCACCGCCGCCTCGACTGCCACATCACCAATCCGAACCGTTGACGTCCAAAACATCAAAGGCCCCTCGCGACGAGCGAAGTGCAAAGTGCGCCGACAAAGCGCCCATTGCGACGTGCACGTGCTCGGCACCATCCTCGTAGGAGTTCGGTCAATGGTGACTAAAAAGTTAACTATGGTACACCATAAGGCACACCATAGAGGAGCACACTTGATTGCTCCTTAGTATTTGAAAATCTCTTATAAATGGCTCTACTCTTCATTATTTTTTTTATGTGGGACAAGTGTTCCCACATTTTCCACATTCAAAGCTTTACTTTGTACATTCATTTCTCATTCATTCCTTTATGAAATTAGACAAATGAATACACTAGATTCATCTACATAAAATGTAGATTTCAAATCCATTATTAAATTCCATTAATTAATGGACTTACCATAACTTAATTATGGATTTAATTAGAGCATTTATTGAGAAAATTCCAACAAGTAGTAATTAAATTCGATTCTCTAATTGGCAGAGGAACAAAGGTGAAAAATGGGAAGGGTGAAATTAAAGTTGTAGGCAAACAAACTTTTACAGCACAACCAATAGCAATAGGCAATAGGCAATAGGCAATAGCAGCAGTCGCAAAATTTAGAATGGATTTGATTACTAGTTCCTACTCCATGTATTTGCATGTTGGCACAAAGTCTAAATTCAAATTTAAATTCCATCTTCGAAATTACTTACCCTAAGAAAGAATGAATAAGGATTTGTATCTTAATTCCGCCACTAAGCCCACTAATACTACTTCACTTTTCCACGCTTCTCTTTGTCTTCTTTCTACTCTCTGTTTTTCTTTTTCTCTTTCTGTGAAATTAATTTAATTTGTCCGAGGGAAATCAAATCATAAGGTAAAAAAAAATAGTACTGTACTAGCGAGTGCTGATCTTTTGACTGAGGAGAAGAAACAGCTACGTGGGCGTACAGTTAATCTGCCGCGTTTCACTCTTCATGGGCTGAAATTGGACCCTAACTTAAATCTCAAATATTAAAATTAATATTAAGACCCAAATCCAAAACTTAAGAGTGTTGGGTCCAAATCTGATTCAGGCCTATCAAGTCCATTATTTTTGAAGACTCAAATTTTAAAAAAATAATCTAGATCCACAAATCTGGACAATGTCCAAAATCCATCGACATCCCTACACACGAGGCCTATAAGAACATCCACAGTAGGAACCGTTCAAAAAATGCTTAATTTCGCAGGCGCCTAGTTAGAGCTGCAATGGTGGTGCCTACGAAATTTGTGTGTATTCGTATGCACAAATTTATGTGTGCTTTTTTTTTTTTTTTTTTAATTTTGTATTCAATTTTTTTTCAACAATAATTAATTTGACAATGCGAATTTTATTCAATTAAAATTAAAATTAAAAAAAAAGTTACTCCTACATAATTTAGAAAAGATATATAAATTGAAATTTTATTTTGGACTTGGGCACGTCCTGATTCCTTTGATCAAATCATTCTCTAATCTTGTGTGCGCTCGAGCATTAGGTAGGTTGGCTTTCCTTCTCGAGAAAAATTCAAAATCGTTATTTCCTCCTTTCTTTCATTCTTTTGTTGAAATCGTCATTGTTCAAAACAATGAAGAAATTTCCAGAGAGAAATGTAGAGAGTGGGATAAATAACGTGAATTAGATGTATTATTTATAAATAAAAATAGAATTTGAAAAAAGAAAAAAAAAAGAAAAAAGAAAAAAAAGGAAGAGCCAATCACAACGTGCCACGTCAGCACCATTTAAGCATATCATATAGGCGTGAATAAGCCTACGGGCTCCGCCCATCCGTGGACTGCATCAGCCGCGCCTACATTTCATAGGTGACAGCAGTGGATGCCTATCAAATTTAGGCTCCGTTGGGGATGCTCTAACTGTCTGAATTCATCACAAAATGTACATATAGTGTGCTCAGTGAGACATATCCATACATAGTATATTTATGTGGATCATAATTATGAAGCTGATGCTTGGAACCTTAATCAACAAGCACATGCACCACAATTATAAATAAATAAATCACATATTTAAGTTAATTACAAATACTAGCACCAATATTTATTAAATAAATAAAAGAAAAACCATCACCTCCGAATTTCCTGATTTATCAAAATGTAGTACACAAATGAAGAAACACAAACAATATACTAGTAGGTAAAGAAAAATGCAAATGTTACAACAACATATAAATTTGATTTGAGGCTCATTAGTTAAGGCAAAGCAGAGTCCTATTACTTTTGCCATGCATACATCAGTTTGAATTCATACAGTGAATTAAGGTCCAAACATTGATGATGACCCTAAAACAAAATATTACTGCTTCACTCCATTATTTTAAATCGTATCTAGAATTAAGCAGAGGTCTCTTAGTACATACTAGAATATTATATTATACTATAATTTATATATATATGCTTCTTTTAATAGATTTTCAAAATTATATTAATTTTGAGTCAGAGCATCCAGCCTGGCACCAATCCATTGACGTTTTGGACATCTGTTGCTGCTGTCATCTGGCTAGAACTCACTGGGTCACTATACCTTTTTTCAAATTAAAAATAAACATTATTAGAAATTTACAAAAAAAAAAATAGTACAGTATGAGATAAAATTCAACTCGAGTGACACAACAAACTCTATAAATATATAACTAGTGTTCTTGATTTCTAAATTTGTGCTCCTTATAATATGTTGTGTCTTAGCCAGCTGCAAAAAAATAACTATACATGTAATATGGTGTTGATTTACTTGAGGCTATACTAGAGGTAGACAAGAATTGTGTAAATTCTTCCTAAATAATTCCAATAATAGTAGAAGAATTGTGTAAATACTAGAGGTAGACAATAATTGTGTAAATACTAGAGGTAGACAAGAATTGTGTAAATTCTTCCTAAATAATTCCAATAATACTTGAGGCTTACATTGGTTTGGTTTATTAATTTAGAAGAAATTTGGCTATGGTTTGTAGTTGATTTCCAAATTTACTAGAGGTAGCTTTTGTTGCTACAGATTCTATATAGGTTATATTTTGATCAATAAGTTCAAGGATCAGCTCTAAGGCATTTATTAACTCATATTTGTGTACATTCAAATGTAATTTATCACCTCAGTGTAAATAAAATACTATAAAATTTCAATGGATTGTTTTGACAGAAGAGGCATATTTATATTGAGAAGCAGATTCAGATTTAAAAAACTAAATGATAGTATTATGGCTAAAATATATGAATAGAGAATCTAACATTTGATGACACACAATCCTAGACTAAAAAGTCTCACAAAAAGGAAGAACAAAAACAAAATATTTCTCCAATTACTAAGACTTGATTCTGTATTCCTAGAGTTGAAACTTCATAAGAAATATCTAAATAATAAATAAAGTTTCTTAAAGAATAATTATATGTGCAAGAGAATGAGAACTAACTGAGCTTTGATAAAATACGTTGGGGCAGGTTATCTTGAATGGTGAAAGAAAAAGTACCTTTGATTATGATTTTTTATAGACTAGTAGCTTAATTAGGTGCATTTTTTTGTAACTTAATTTTTAATAAATTAAAACAACTACTGACAACATTGTCTAAAACAGAGACATGGTTCATTTCAGATTCTAATAATACTAAATATTATCAACCAAGTACTTTGATTGACAAGAATGTTAAGCTATCTACTTCTATAAAATTAAATTGAGGTGGTCCAACCACAATAATATTTTATTACTTTGGTAGTTGTTCTTATTGAAAGGTGGTTTAATTAAGCATTATATTTCTCACATTTTGCATGCTAGTACATTTTAATGTTAGTAATAAATACCAAACCTACTACATTTTACTTCTCCATGATTGTTTTTTTTTTATTTTTTATTTTGATTTTGATTTTGATTTTTTTTTTTATTTTATCAGGTAAACACAACACACTCACACACACACGCACCAGAGGTGACTCGGACCCCCAACCTCTTGGATTGAAGGGGAAGCGTCTTACCAATTGAGTTGTGCTTCGTTGTCCTCCATGATTGTTAATAAGAGGAAACAACCCAACTTATTCAATTTTCCTAATTCGGACATGCATTATTTATTCACATAGAAAATATCCAACCAGGCAGCCGTACAAATTAATTTCGTTTTAAAAAGACACATAAATACATAAATATTTGAATTATTATTTTTTTTTTTAAAAAGAAAAAACTAACCCAATTTGCAGAGTAGAGTTGCAATCAAGAGGCTGAAAGAAGCCCTGAGATTGTGCATGTTCATGGTGATGGCCATAAGTATTGCTATGTTCCCCCCATGATTGTTGAAGATGATTTGCAGCATAGATCTCTTCAAGCTGATTACCATAATTCATACACTGAATAAGTGTAATAATTGATGATTGTCATTAGATAAATAAATTAGCATATCATTACATTTTGTGCTGTTTATACCTACCTTTCTTTCCAAGGCTTTGTTAGCATCAAGCATCAGCTTCTCCTATGCTCACAAAGAATAAGTATTATGATTTTAAATTAAATGAATAAAAGAATAGAGAAACAAAAAAAAAAAACATTTATCTCAAAGTTGTTGTATAAAGATTATACCTTTGATTGAAGATCAGAAAGCTGATCGAGCATAACTTGTGTCTGCACATAATGAAAAGTGAGATTTTTGTTTTAATTTGGAGAAAAAAGAATAGTGAGAAATTGATAACCTGTAATAGTAATTCACCTTGAGATATGTGCTACCAATATATGTGAATAAAATGTAAATAAATGAGAGGGATGACTATAGTAAAACATGTGTTACACATTTACATCACAATTGTGTTATGTCATTACTTATTATGTTTAAGAAGGAGACAAAACTGAAAGAAATAAGAGAACAAGAAATAAAACACCCCTGCAATAATTTATATTTCCGACATAAAAAAGGACCACACATAATAGAAACTGTGTTAAGGCTGCATCAAATGATTGCCTATCTTATTTCTCAATAATATCACAAATATGTAAAACCATTCATGCACTCTTATTATTGAACTAAAGAAAAAAAAAAGTTCTTGCATAATATATATGTATATCTTGTAGTTTATACATGCAAAACCAACTACAACACAATTAGGAAGAAAAAAAAATACTATGTATTTTGTATTTCTGCTTACTCTTGTGGATCTAATGTGCTTCAACGATGTCTCGAGTTGATGTTCGATGTGCTCAAGATCATTGATATTCAAAGGGCCGAGATCATCACCAAGAAGTTGCCTACAACATTTAATACCAAAGTTTCAAAATTGCAATTGCATATATAATATTTTACACTCTTGAGAAAATTATAGATGAAGAATTTTATTATACCTTTGATATCGTTGAAGGGACTCATATTTGGTTTTTAGTTTAAGATACTCCCTATAGCTGCTTTGCTACAAGAGAAGTTCCAAAATCAAATAATCAATACCATTAGTCATATCAAGAAACTAATAAAATATCATGATCCAAACACACAAGATTCTTACATTATATTAGATCATCACTCATTACATTCTTGATTTTTGCAAGAGTAGTTGACTTTAAAAAAGAAAAGAAAAAACAATAGTACCTCAATGTCCTTGCCAGGATGGTTGACTTCCAAGGAACCATAACTGCATTTTTGGTACCTTTCAAGTGTCTTGAGCATGCTAGTACAAAACAAAATGCAGGAAAAGTGCAATCTATTAGGCAAGCTAGATGCTTTTGCTGCTTCATATGCTTGTACCTAATTCTGTTTTTTATTATTATTTTTATCTAATGTTGTAGGGTGATACTGTATCATGGAAACTTCTTACACAGTTACACTGTAGATTATTTCTAAATTTACACAAATAAATGTATTCTATAATGGGACTAACCAAATACATGATTAGTTTGATGCAATAATGTTCCTAGCTTGAGGTGATGAATATGCAAAAAGATAGCTAAAAACATTAATTACTTCTACATCTTGATTATAAGATAATTTGAAATTGTTTGTCAAAGAAAGAGGGGTCAGAAATTCAAATAAAAGAATTAGAGGATTCAGATTTTATTCAAATAAAATATTAGAATTTGTTCTTGAATGTGGAAGATCCAGCCCTCCAGGTTTTTTTTTTTTCCTTCTTTTATTTGACAAAATTGGTTTTGTCTGGACATTTTGATTTCAATAACATACTGTATAATAAATTTTCATGTAGAGGAACTTTAGTTTTGTAAATGGTTCCAATTAAACACTTTTCAAGGAAATATTAAAGTTAAGTATAATTAGTGGCAGATCTACCTTTTAACTGAATGAGATAATCATTCTTGCAGACTGAATTTTAAAGGGGAAAAAAACAAAAAACAAACATTAAAGAATCGTTTTTGCAATTTAGAAACCAGAAATTAATTTGATCTACTGAAGAAAATTGCTTTTTTATGAGCAAATACAGAAGAAACTGATATAAATAAAGTGAATAATTATTGGCAAAGATAAATTAGTTAGTTTTTTTTTTTTTTTTTTTTTTTTTTTTTTTTTTTAATAAAGAAGGAAGAAAAGTTTAGCTTAATTACATAGTTAATTATCCGATCCTGTGAAAAAGTCCAGATTTCCACCTGATGAAAACCAACAACTCAAATGTGTGGATCAATCATCATGTGTTGTCTCAATTATATTAAATGGTAAAGATCACCTCAAAAACCCTATAAATAAATGTAATACACACAATTAATCTCAACAATAAAAAAGACAAACAAAAAGTCTGAAATTTCTTGTAGTACAACATTTCACAAAAAATTAATGCCAGAGAAACTCATGTACAAGAATCAAGCTAGAAACCAGTTAAAAGCGAAAAAAAAGTTGTCAGACTGGAAAATAATACCTTAATTTCACAGATTTCTGAAAAACATCATCACAATATCTCCCAGATTTTCTTCCAATCTTTTCTCAGAGATTATTAATTTTCAATTATTATTATTTTTTTAAAACTTTTTCCAAAACAACAAATTTGTTAGCTAGCTAAAACATAAATCTCTCTCCAAAGAGAGAATCAAGTGAAAAAATTGAGAAAAAAAAAAATCCATAAATGGTCTGGTTTCCTTCAAATTGGAAGAGAGAGAGAGTGAGAGAGAGAGGAGAGAGAGAGGAAATTAGTACTTGGAGGTGCTGCAGAATTCATAGAGCTTGCCACGGTTGGAGAAGATGATAAGAGCAACCTCAGCATCGCAAAGAACAGAAAGTTCATAAGCTTTCTTGAGAAGGCCATTTCTCCTCTTTGCAAATGTAACCTGTCTATTTATTTTGTTCTCTATCCTCTTCAGCTCCACTCTTCCCCTACCCATGATCCCTATATATCTATATATACATATACATATATATGTTTGTGTGTGTGTGTAAATTTGCTGGGTAGAAAAGAAAAGAAAAGAGCTTCACTTTCCTCTTTCTTCACCCCCAGAACTTTGTTTAACCAAAAGGGTAACAATCTTGAAACCCTAAAAAGAAAAACCGAAAAAAGGACTATTCTATTAATAGAACGCTAGAACATGAGTTACAAAACTGCGTGCAGTGCGACCGGTTTGGTGAGAAATCTAGAGAGAGAGAGAGAGAGAGGTGAATGAAGGGAGGATTTGTTCTTGTGCAAGAAGCTCTTGGATTCTCTCTATCTTAGCATGTGCAGGAGCAGATGATGATGGGAGATGGAAATTTCTTTTTCTTTTTCTTTTTTTTGTTTTAGGGTTGGGGTTGGCTGTTTTTCTTTTGCCATTTGAGTAATGGGAGGCTTTCGTGGTTTTAACCACTGTGATAAAAGCGTGAGCCCCTGCTGCTCGCTGCGGCGCGTGAGGATCACGATCCAGATCGTGGGCCTCGTGGCTGTGGTTTGGGCGGACGCTTTGGTAGGGCGCGTGGTGGTGGATTTTCAGTGCCCATCAGGAAGAAATTCAGACAGCCGTCACCAATAAAGTTGGCACCACGTGTCGGGTGATCAGTGGTTAATGGATCCTTCATTCTGTTGGGACTCCCTTGAGCGATAATCTGGGAATGCCTTCTAAAAAATCTAGCTACCACCTTCGATTTTTTTATTTTCTATTTTGCTTGATTTTTAATAAAATTCTAAACAAAGAGTATAATTTTTTTTTATTTGTTGCCATTACAAATTCTTAATTACAATTTTAAATAAAATTCTTATTCTTCAAAGTGTTGATTCAATCAAACGACAATTGCTCCGATGAAATTCATCACAGTACTAGTTTTGATAATTTTAGCCTCATAAAATGGATTTTTCCAATCAAAAATGATGAAACGACATTGTTTTGCTTTTCAGATAGATAAAACATTCTAAAAATTTCTAAAACAAAAATATAATTAAATGTTTTTCTTCTCTATCACTTCCTTTTCTCCGTTCCGCTCAAGAGTTTCTCTTACCATGACACTTTAAACAATGGAGACGAAAAGAGAGATAAGAGGGGCGATGACTCCAGTCTCTGATGATTAGGGCATCCCCGACGCGCCGGGATTGGTCCGCCCTCCGGCGTGAGCGATCCTAGGCACGCGTTGGGGCCGGCGAGAGCGGAGGGAAGGGAGTGCTCAAGCGCTTGAAGACCGATCTCAATGCTAACGTCATTATGACGTCAGCCGGCCTAATTTTTTATTTTATTTTTTAAATTGATTTTCAGAGTTAAAAAAATAAAATAAGAAAAATTATGCACTAGCCGATGCCACCCCCAACGTTCAAATTTATAAATTTTCCTATAAATACATCTCAACACACACCGACATATCACACCATAATCCATCTTTCACACACAATTTCATCTTCAATTTTCCATCTTTTTTTCTCAAAAAGTTACAAGAAAAAAATGTCTTCATCGTCAACATCTTCAAGCGACTCCGACGAGGTGCTAAGAGCGTTCCAACAACTGAGGAAATCGCACGAGCTCATCCAAGCTTTATTATAAGCGCAACGGAAGAGGAGGGAAGATCAACAAACGAGGCGCCGACGACGTCGGCATAGAGGGCCTTCATAGATCGAGATTGTGTCGGTGGTTCTGCCCAATTGATGGCGGATTATTTTGGTGATAGACCAACCTACGGCGCCGCAACCTTTCGACGTCGATTTCGTATGTCAAGAACCTTGTTCTTGCACATCGTCCAAGTACTCGAGGAGCGTGATCCATTCTTCCAGCAATGTCCAGACGCTCTTGGAAGGGATGGCTTCACATCGATTCAGAAGTGCACTGCTGCGTTGCGTCAACTCGGCAACGGCTGCCCAGCAGACCACCTCGACAAGTACCTGCACATGGCAGAGACGGCAAGCATTGGTTGTTTGAAACAATTTTGTAGGTCAGTCGTTGCTATTTTTGGAGGCAACTATTTGCGGCGACCCAATGCAACTGATTGCGAAAGACTGCTGCATATGCATGAGGAATGCCACAGCTTTCCGGGGATGCTAGGAAGCATCGACTGCATGCACTGGCGTTGGAGGAATTGCCCAGCTGCGTGGAAGGGTCAATACGTTCGTGGCGATAAGGGTGTTACCACAATCATCCTAGAGGCGGTCGCCTCTCACGATCTGTGGGTTTAACACGCTTTTTTCAGAGTTGCTGGCTCCAACAACGACATCAACATCCTGAACCAATCACGCCTTTTCAGCGATGTTGTGAATGGGGTAGCTCCGCCCATTCAATTCACGGCGAATGGGCGAGCATACAACATGGCCTACTACCTCGCTGACGGGATATACCCGAAGTGGCCCGTTTTCGTCTCGAGCCCAACTGCTGCGGCCAAACTGAAAGTTAAACTTTTCAAAGCTAAGCAAGAGTCGGCGGAAAAAGATGTCGAAAGGGCTTTTGGCGTACTGAGAATGCGGTGGGGAATCATCCAAGGCCCGTTGAGACTCTACTTCCGCGATCATATGCAAGATATTATGTATGCTTGCATCATCATGCACAATATTATAATCGAGAACGAAGGGCCGATGACGACGCAATGGACTCCTCTTGAAGATGAGGCTTCTAGCAGCAGCGGGCCTACAGTGGAGCAAGGAGGTACGGCGTCCTTTCGTGAGTACGCTGAACGGACATCCAATATGCGCGATTCGACCCGTCACGAAAACCTCATCAACGATTTGATCGAAGACTTGTGGAGTCGTAGTGGTCGAGATTAGGAATTTTAATTCGTGTTTTTAATTTTAATCATATGTAATGTTGCATATTTCAATTCAATAAATGAAATGTTTTAAAAAAAATTAAATATCAAAATAAAATTCGACATATAAATCAAAATAAAAGTCGAGTCTTCAATCGAAATAAATATCGAGATTAAAAAGATTATTTAATAAAAAAAATTGAATAAAAAATTATAAAAAAAATCAGAGAGATCCCGTTACATTGGGGCAACTTTTGGGTGTTGAATCTCTCCCACCGGAAAGTGGGAGAGATCCCACAATTTGGGATTTACATTGTGGATGCCCTTAGCTGCCAAGTACACAAAATTCTCCAACAAAACCCACCCTGCCGGTGGGATGGGGCCTCCCTCCAACAAATTACTTTCCGGTGGGATGGCCGCCATCGCGAAGCAATGGATAAGGATGTTGGTGAAATGGTAGATAGGCGAAAAGTAGTGGTGGGAGAAAAGAAAATTATTTTTTTTATATGGTTTTTTTATGATATTTTAATAAACAATCTCAAATGTAAAACAATTTCATTTTGTCATCTCTAATTGCAACTAGATTTTCTAGCTAGCACCGGAAATTATTTATAACCTAAAATTTCTAAATGAAAGCTAGAATTTTGTATTATGCTAGGGTTGGGATCAAACATGTCACTGAATTTGATGTGTATGTTCATTTTGAATTATATGGGTGAATTTGAAAGCATACCACAACACATTTGATAATACGATTGGTAACATAGCATCTTGGTCCCATCTGCCTTTGATAGATTGATCTAATAGTCCAGTCTCATTTTTGTTTTGGCCAATCTGTATTATTTTTTCCGTCTTGCTAAAAATGACTCGAAACTTTGCGCAGATATTAAATATTAGTACTTGATTAGCAATAAAAGTCTAATATTTTAATATTTTGATGTAGATTTTTATTTTTTAAAAATAGTGCATCATAAATCATAAAAGTATAGTGATTATGGATCTTGAATGAAAGATTGTATCGAGATCTTTAATTTGACATACAAATCATAAATTTGGGAATAAATGTACAAGTAATGACAATTTAAATTTTTATAATTCAAATTATATTGGGGATACGTGTAGTTAAGTAGATAGATTAAACTAATAAGTTTGTTACTTACGTTAATAAGGGCACCCCCAATGGGCCGGAAATTGGGTAGGGTCGATGCTACCGCTACTATGCTCGGGTAGCGCTTGGCGCTGAGGTGCCCTCAGTAGCGCATCCAAATGCGCAAGTGCGATACTCGTGCACACTCCAATTTGTTGATTTTTTTTTTACTTTTTATTTTTTTGTTTAGCTGAAAAATGTAAACAAAATAAATAAATAAACAAACTTGCATACAGCCGTTTGAAATACAACAGCTACTTCTTCATTTTCTCCTATAAATTAAGCTTGCCAACCCCAATTTTTCACACCTCAATTTCTCATCTAATACTCTTTTCTCTTTCAATTCTCCCCAATTTCTACCAAAAAAAATGAATAAATTTTATTTCATATTTTATGTTTAATGAATAAAAATTTATTTAATTGAATTATTTTTATTTTTGAAAAAACAAAAAAATATAATATAATATAATCAAAATAAAGTCGAAGAGCTCCCGGGAGCACATCACCACTGGAGATGATTTTTGGATGGGGTGTTCTCCCCATGAGGCCCACCAGAAAAGGGAAGAGATCCCCAATGTTGAGTAGTAGCAACAATAAATAGGGATGCTCTAAGGGTGCCTCCAACGGCACTTTTTATCCAATTTCTAAAAATAAAACTACCATTGTATAAATTGGAAATCAGTTTCTAGAAATTAAATGAGGAACCAGGCGCAAATGTGCACCAGCTTCAAGTGCTTCAGTAGGCCTCAATTTATCTTTTTTTTATTCTCTCTCTCTTGTTTATGTTTTTCCTTTTCCTTTATGTCGCGATTCTATTTTTATTTTTATTTTCCATTTCTATTTTCACTTCTTGTTTTACTATGTAATTTTATTCAATCAGTTATATTTGTAATAATTTTGCTATATAATTGTAGTTTAAGTTATGTAATTTGATTTTAGCATCGCAATTTTAATTAAAGTAACATCACTTTTAATTTATTTATTTTTCCTTCTGTTGCTTTTTGTTTTCTATTTTCTTTTCCTTTTTTGTTTTGCCTACAGTTTTTATTCTTAAAGGTATAATTATTATTTTTTATAATTATGTAAGTAATTTTCTAAATAATAATATTCATTCAAACAAATATTTATGAGAATATTTACAAGAATATCTATGATTCATTCCACTAGAAAATCACAACTGATTTATTGCTCTGTCCCAATTAAATAGATTGGGGCTGATATTTTGTTTAGAGCGATCCCCGTGTTTAAGAATCCCGATATCCATTAATTAATTAGAGCTCATCTGACTGCTCCTAACTAATTAATATCTTATGTTCCTCAAGTTGTACCTACTCACACCTGCTTATTATACTTGAACTTAATCAGCGTGCATGACTTGGTATAATAAACCTTGTAAACTCCCTGAAGGGATATCTCAACCTATAACAGGCACGGTGTCTTGATACAACTAATTAGACATAGTACGCGCCTCCATGTCACCTAAGATACAAGCGGATAAGGAGCCTGCGTTAGGTCCGTACCTTGTAGTTCAAAGTAACACTAAAGGACACATACATATCTAATAGCTTATCGAGATTAAGATCAGGCTACTAAAACCCGAGATCTCTAGCTCTTCACTTATTTCTAGTGTCAGTATAAGAAGAGCGTTATCTCACATTGATCATATCAATACGTTCCACCGTACCAACATAACTAGCAATTGAGACTCATCACTACCGTTACTGCTGCAGTCTAAAACGATAGCTTTGCCCGAGCTATCTCGACTATGATATTATTTATATCTCATTACTACCGTCAATCTACGTGATCTCCTAACACCCGAGCCGCTTATTCTTACTTAACTATATTCTTTCAGATATGAGATTGTAAACAGTGGAACAAACGTCGTTCATACTAAAATAACAGTTTTGCTTTAGATATACAACAACCCCAACACAATACTTATTAATATCTCATTAAAACTTGTGTGCAAACAAAAGCGTATACTTATTGCATATAGATGGGTAGTAATTATTATGTTGACAAATAATAATTATTAATTTAAAATTTTCCATATCATAGTAAACAATACACGTAATTACTATCAATATATATGCGTATGTTGGCTTAACGAGAGGAGGTTAATGCCTGATACTAAAAGTTCCGGGTTCAAATTCTCCACAGCGCGGCCTTTAAATTTCAGATAATTATATTAAAAAAAATTACTACCAATATAATTAGATTGGTATGTAGATAACAAAATTCAAGAGAATCAAATAAGTTGAACAAATAGCAAGCACACATAAAGTAACACACCTATATTACACTTGTTTATAAACTAATCCATACTAATTTCTAAATGTAAGATTGGGATAATTACTATAAAAAATAAAAAATAAAAAAAATAAAACAATGTGCCATAAATTTTGGTGGGGGCTTCAACCCCAACAAGTTTGTCATTATTTGCCTCATGCAAAACTATTAATTATTTTTATTTATAATCACGACATTTTTAATTCAATCTCTTCTTAAATATTCTACGTATACGCGTGCTATGTTTATACACCCCAATACTATTTTCTAAAGCTATACTCCCTCCCTTTTAATATTGGGACACACTTGGGTCAGCCAGAGGCACCGTGCGGCCGGGCTAAAACAATGACACTTTTATTCATATAGATTGACACTTTTCTGTATAAAGATTGACACTTTTAAAAATTGTCATTTTATTCGTAAAATAATTATGTTAAAGATTGACACTTTTATTCATATAGATTGACACTTTTCTGTATAAAGATTGGCACTTTGGGCCCGTCCGCACGGTGCCTCCGACTGACACAAGTTTTTGTCTATGATTAATAAATTTGATGCCATGTATTTACAGTAGCGTTAATGCTCTCATGGTGAACGTAAATGCTCTCATGGTGAACGTAAGTTAGCATATTACGTACCATGCGAGACTAATATTTCATAAATAAAAATAATAATTGCAGATAATTCTAGTTGACAATTATAATTTGGAATAATTATTTTAAGATTCTGCTATAACTAGTTTTTAACTTTACTTAAAAAATAATAATAATAATAATAATAATAATAATAATAATAATAATAATAATAATAATAATAATAAATTTCCACTGTGAGTTTTTTTTGGAACTTCTAAATTCCAAAGACATGGATTTATAAATTCAATTAGTGGGGTAGAACTTGCTAAAATTATTGTCGTCCTACAATCAAATATGACGTTGTGTTACGGGTCGTTCCCCAATACATCCTTGGCTACACGGGTAAGCCGGGAGAAGCCTCATGTATCCCGTCTTGCCCGCCTAGCTGGGAACACCTCAACGCTCGTAATTTGTTGAAAGCCCGCCCCGCGGGTTGCCGCAGCACCACGCCATTAGGTGCTAAGATTTTTGCCTTATTATGTATTTTATTTCCATTCTGTACAACGGCCTGGGACGGCCGTTTTGGCAGGTTCTCCAGCATTTCAGCATCTAATGCTGGAACTAGGATTTTTATTGTAAGAACATATATAAGGGGGAAAGGATAGTTGAAGGTTGATCAAGTAGCGAGCTAGCACAGGAGGCCCCCCTCTCCTAGCATTCTTATTGTACATGCACGTTGGTGCCACAATGTATATCCTTTTGGTATTAATGGAAAGAGTTTTTCGCATCAACGTGTCTTGTTCCGCTGGACCACTAAAGCACCATCAGGTGTGATTGCGTCGTCTCAGCACCAGCTTTCGACGAGTCGATTGTGAGGGGGAAGTAGTCATCGAGATGACTACTAGCCGCACGGTGCGCTTCTTTTCAAGTCCGCTACGAGCGCCCCGTGACAGGTGGTATCAGAGCCTCGGCTCTTGATCCCCTGGGCCGAGGCAAGGCTATGGAGAGGACATCAGGAAATGTGGGTGTAGAGGAACCTAAATGACCTGGGAACACCAAACAGCGGTTGGAATGGCTCGAGGGCGAGGCAGACCGACAGAAATTTGCCGTGGAGACCCTCGAGGAAAAGGTCGAGGACCTTGAGGCATGCTTCCGCGAACAGAGAGATACTATCGAGAGATTGGAGGATGAGAATAGGGGCCTCAATGTCACGATAGACGATTGCCGTAAGGCATGGGCGGATTTGTCCAAAACCAGAGGGAATGGTGACGGAGGGGAAAATACCGTGGAGTTACGTCAGGTGGTAGAGGCATTACGAGATGAAGTTGCGGTGCTTCGCCGAGCAAGAGACAACCACCAAGACGTCGAGGACTTGAAAAATTCCATTGTCCTCATCAATCGTGCGCTGGCCAACAATGGACCCGCCCCTGCAGGAGGGGGGTCTACAAAGAGGATTAAGGAACCACGAGAGTATGATGGTGCCCGTAATGGAGCGGACATTAACAACTTCTCTTCGATATGGAACAACACTTCCAGGCGGCAAAAGTGAGGGACAAGACGGAGAAAATCTTCACCGCAACCACGTACTTAACGGGAAAAGCTAAGACGTGGTGGCGTGGAGTGTACGAGGACATGGAGGATGGGAATACTCGGGTTGAGACCTGGGAGGTGATTAACACGTATTTTATGTGCATGTTGAATGTGTTTTGCATGTGTTTGAGTCTCGATATATGTGCTTAAATGTTAGAAATGCTAGGGTTTCTTAACTCTTAGTATACCTTAGACTTTTCTCGTTTTTCTCAGTTTTCGATCTATTTTTGTGAGAATTTTAAAAGAGCATTCAAGTAGCTAAGGATCGAAGACCGGAAACGAGGGAGAATCGAGCTCAATTAGAGTGAAACTTGTGTTCTTACATGTGGAATTTCAAGTTGTATATTTAGGGTTTCACTAGTTGCTTTCATTTATACTTTTCTCGTTCTCTCGAGTCTCTTTGTGCTTTTTGCAGGAACAATGGAGAACTCACTTGGCTGATTTGCTCATTCCATGTTGAAGAGGAGTTCGATGTGAAGCCATAGCAAAAAGCGGATCGAGAATCGGAGCTCGGACGAGGGAGAAAGAGGCGAAACCGTAGGGCTGCGCACGGAGAGGATCGCCGGCGGCCTGGACGGCGGCCTGGCCAGACCGCCGGCCAGGTGGCTGAGTTGCAGCATAAACGGCGGCCTGACCGCCGGCCTACCAGACCGGCCAGACCGCCGCCGTTCCTTCCCCCTTCACCTCTTGACCGAGTTAGCTCGTCTAACTCGGTCCAATTCGACCCAAACTTCATTTTCTATGTATTTAATCCTAGAATTCACCCCATTTGTGTATCATATATATTTTTCAATTCCCCAAGAACCCTAGAAACATTTCTCTCTTTCCTTTTTAGTATTTTGAAGATTGTTGAAGCTACATTGGTTGGATTTGCAATTGGAAACCATCTTCTTCTTCCTTATTGAATTCTCTTTCTTTTAAGCATGATTTCAATTACTTTTTATGGTTTATTTTCCTTAATCATGTCTAGCTAGTTCTCTTTGTGATTTCAATTATATGTAGATTAGGATTAAGTGATTGGGTTTAGGCTTTAATTGTGAATTTGCCTTCTAATTTTATGTTCATTTCTCTTGAGGCTATGTTTTATTATGTAATTGTGATTGATCACCATAGTTGCATACCAAGTGTTTGATCTAATGCTTAGGAGGCTTAGATTAGATGCTAGGATCAAGATATTTGCATGCTAGAGTATAGTAGGGTTAAGGAACTCCATGAGCTATTGGGAGTTAATGAATTGCTTGATGTCTTAGTCGGAATTAGGCCTTTCATTAATCTACTTGTCTTCATTGCAATGATAATTGAGTGAACCATAGTTAGGAGGTTTCCCACATGAAATTGGATTAAATTGGTTAATTTTAGTTAGAGTCACCCATCACTTGAGCCTAATCGAAGTATAATTGGAATCACGTTTATTTTCTATTGATTTTATATCCTTTGCTCATTTGTTGCTTGTTTAGTTAAGTTTTAAGTTGATAATTACTTTTTGGTGTCATTAGTTAATTAAAAACATAAAAACATGTTTGTCGGTAGTTTGAATAGTAGGTTTAGTAGCTAGGTTACTACTTGAGACTTGAGCGTCCTTGCATTCCTTGTGGTTCGACTCGATTACTCAATCGATTATTATTGCTCTCTACCCTCACCCTAAAGTGAGGGCGGACCAGGAGGAATGGCAGCAGGCCTTTAAAACACACTTCTACCCGACGAACGTCGGCTTCAACTCAATGGTAGCATTGAAGGACCTTAAGCACACTGGGCACATAGGTGACTATGTGAAGAGTTATTCGGACCTTATGCTGGAGCTTCGAGAACTCCCTGAGAATACCAAGGTCCAAATGTTCATTGTGTTGGAAAATTGAGTACAAACTTGCCGGGCGTACAAACGTAAATGAAGATTACAATGAACAAAAAATATATATAATAATAATAAAAGTCGAGTCGAGGAAAACCCTCTTTCCGCAAGATGAAATACGCCCCGGTAGCGCTCTCGGTAATAGCGTATCGTCCCTAAAGATAAAACGACTTTCGCCTCGTGAGTAGCAGCACCGCAAAACTCAAGAGCTCCGGCGAACTGGATATAGGTGAAAATTGAGCTCGAACAATGAACAAAGGAGAAATATGAAGCAAGATGCGATTTTATGTCTTATGCACGTCCTTCAAATGCCTACAATCCCCTCTATTTATAAGATGCTCACTATGTAGGGGAATTTAATGCATTAATCAGCCATAAAGGCTATTTGAGGTAGTGGTGGAGATGAAAGGTGAAAGGGCTGACTGTTCATTTGAAGAGTCACCTGACTGTTCAGTTGAAGAGTCACCTTCCAGAACCTCTTCCGGATGGGCTACACTAGCTGGGCTGAGCTGAGCTAGGTGTTGAAGCCTAAGTGACGAAGCCGAAGTGACTAGGCCGAAGTGACTAGGCCGAAGCCGAAGTACCAAGGCCGAAGCCAAAGTACCGAAGACCCGCGGTCGAGGCTGACGCCGAGGCCGAGGCCGATGCCAAGGCTGATGCTGATGCCGAGGTCGAGGACCCAGGCCGAGGCCGACGCCGAGCCCGAAGACCAAAGCCGATGCCGAAGCCGAGGTGCCTAGGACGAAGTCGACCACACATCCACTTAGTCCACTTGATACTTAGCCCACTATAAACATCATACTTATACTTCTTTCAAGAAAGAAGTAACTCTCCACCAAACTTAGAATATTTATATCTCACTCACCGGAAATCGGTTTTGAGCATATAAATACACCTCGTTCATCTACTCCGCGAGTAGAACAATAATATAATATATTAATTTATTATTTATTTGGTCAAAAGCCAAATTTCCAACAATCCCCCACATGAGTGAGATAGCCATATGCAAATGTATGCAAATGCAAAAGCTCAGTCCTCACGAGGTATAAAAGTATTAGGATAGGTAGTTTGTGACTTTGAACCTTCCATAGTCAACACCATCGGGTACACAGGCGGCATAGTAGCGCAATGCTTTGAACTATTCCTCCATATCGTGCACCAAGACAACGCTGTTAACGCTTATACACCTCAACCTCATCCGTTCTCACGTTTTGTATCCATTTCGGCCTTGGACACCCCTTTGGATTCATAAGTGTTTCTTTAACGAAGCGGTCTCACTTCACACTTACATAGGTGATTCTTTACCAAGTATCTTGCCATACTCAACCTCCTCGAGGTATTTAGGAATCATTAAAAGTCATAGACTTAACCTCACCACTAGGCAAGCTTTCAACACTCAAACGTTTTCTAGGGAATAGATAAATGTAAGTGTTTTCACACGAACTTTCATAGCTTAGTTTTCCCATTGAACCAAGTTCTTGGGGTTTCCAATCATCATGGTTGGGTTACCACTATGATAATTCTTAATTTGTGGATTTTACTCCCATTCCCTCTAGCAACTTATTCATTTGATCACGGTTTAACCCTTTGGTTAGTGGATCCGCTAGATTATCCAACGACTTTACATAGTTGACTGAGATAATCCCAGTTGTGATCAAATGTCTCACGGTATTATGTCGTCGATGAATATGTCGAGACTTACCGTTATACAAACCACTTTTCGCCCTACCAATAGTCGCTTGGCTATCGCAGTGAATCATCACCGGAGGCAATGGTTTCTCCTAACATGGAATGTCCTCAAGAAAGTTTCTCAACCATTCGGCTTGTTCACCAGCTATATCCAAAGCTATGAACTCAGACTCCATGGTGGATCGGGCTATACACGTCTGTTTTGTGGATCTCCACGTAACAGCTCCACCCCCAATAGTAAACACATACCCACTTGTGGAAAACGAGTCTTTCGTGTCCGAAATCCAATACGCATCACAGTACCCTTCAAGTATCGGGGGGTATCTCAAAAAATGTAGCCCATGACTTTGAGTATACTTCAAGTATCTCAAAACTCGTACAAGAGCTCTCCAATGCTCTTTGCTTCGATTGCTCGTGTAACGACTCAATTTGTTAACGGCACATGCTATGTCGGGTCTAGTGCAATTTGTAAGATACATTAAACACCCTATGACATGAGCATAGTCTTCTTGAGCAACCGACTCACCTCGATTCTTGCTCAAATGAACATTAAGTTCAATAGGAGTTTTAGCGGGCACGCTATCAAAAGCGGTAAACTTCTTGAGCACTTTCTCAACATAGTGAGATTGTGACAAGACAATCCCATCGGATTTCCTTAGTATTTTCATACCAAGAATAACATCCGCTAAACCCAAGTCTTTCATGTCAAAGTTCCTCTTTAACATGCTTTTCGTTTCGTTAATTACACGGATATTGCTACCCATAATTAACATGTCATCTACATAAAGACACACAATAACATATCTGTTATTTGTGTTCTTAATGTAAACACATTTGTCACATTCGTTTATTTTAAAACCATTTGAAAACATCACACTATCAAATTTCAAGTGCCATTGAAGTGGCGCTTGCTTCAATCCATAGAGGGACTTAACCAGTTTGCAAACCTTCTTTTCCTGACCCGGTTCTACAAATCCTTCTGGTTGTTCCATATAGATTTCCTCCTCTAAGTCTCCATAGAGGAAAGCTGTTTTCACATCCATTTGATGTATCTCGAGATTGTGCAAAGCAGCAATCGCCAGAAGCACCCTAATAGATGTAATCCTTATTACAGGAGCATAGGTATCGAAATAATCGTACCCTTCTTTCTGCTTAAACCCTTTGACAACCAAACGGGCTTTGTACTTTTCAATTGATCCATCGACTTTGTATTTCCTTTTAAGGATCTATTTGCATCCTAAGAATTTGCACCCTTCGGGCAAATCAACCAACACCCAAGTGTGGTTTTGCCTTATGGAATCAATTTCACTTTGTACCGCTTCTCTCCAAAGCGGACTATCCGATCTAGAAAAAGCTTCTTTGATCGGCGTTGGTTCTTGATCCAACATTAACACTACATAATCCGGACCAAATTTCTTTGGTTTCCAAACTCTAGTACCACGTCTCAGTTCACTATCTTCCGGATTAGACCTTTGTCGTTTACATGACTTAGGTTCTTCATCCTCGGATTTAGAACTCGGGGCTTTACCTTCAATTCTATTGCTAGAATTGGATTCAACATTACCCTTGTCTTTACAAGGATATATGTTTTCAAAGAATATAGCATTCCTTGACTCGATCGTAGTTCCCACAGTCATGTCGGGTACTTCCGACTTGTGGATAACAAAATGATAGGCGCTGCTGTTATGCGCATACCCAATAAAGATGCAATCAACCGTTTTAGGGCCAATTGTAACTTGTTTAGGTAGAGGCACTTCAACCTTCGCCAAACACCCCCACACTTTAAGGTATTTGTACGATGGTTTTCAACCTTTCCATAACTCATAAGGTGTAACATCTTTACCTTTGAGTGGAATCTTGTTCAGTATGTAGTTAGCCGTCAAGACAGCTTCCCCCCACATATTTTGGGGCAACCCTGAACTAATCAACAAAGCGTTCATCATCTCCTTAAGAGTTCGATTTTTATGTTCAGCAATGTCATTTGATTGAGGTGAGTAAGGAGCCGTCGTTTGATGAATTATACCACTTTCGTTGCATAATTCCTCAAACGGAGCAACATATTCGCCACCTCTATCGCTTCGAACACTCTTAATTCGACCACTTAGTTGATTTTCGGCTTCATTCTTGAAGTGTTTAAACGCTTCAATAGCCTCATCTTTACCTCTTAAAAGATAAAGATAACAATATCTCATGCAGTCATCGATGAACGTGATAAAGTACTTCTTACCACCACGAGTTTGCACATACTTTAAATCACACACATCAGTGTGAATTAAATCAAGGGGTTTCGTGCTCCTCTCAACCGAATGAAATGGTTGTTTTGTCATTTTTGCCTCAACACAAATTTCACATTTGTTTTGAGTGTTAACTTCATTTAACTTTAGTAAATCTAAATTTACTAATCGTTTTATAGCATTTAGATTAACATGTCCTAATCTACAATGCCATAAATCAGAGCACTCAAGCATATAAGAGAAAGTAGTAGTATTTTCATTACTCTCAATAGATTTTGGTACATGGCGTATAGCCAATACATTCAACCTAAAGAGACCATCAGAGAGGTAACCCTTTCCAAGGAAAGTACCACTCTTTGACAAAATAAACTTGTCAGACTCAAAAACTAGTCTAAACCCCTTATTAACTAGAATTGAGCCCGAGACCAAGTTCTTTCGGATGTCGGGAACATGCAGGACGTTCTTCAAAGTTAGAGAATTTCCCGATGTAAGCTTTAACACCACATCTCCAACTCCGACAACCACGGACGAAGCTTGATTCCCCATGTTGAGCTTCCTCCCCTCAACAACTTGATAGGTAACAAACTTGTTCCTATCGGCACACACGTGCGCAGTAGCGCCGGTGTCGATGAACCAGCCTCCTCGATTTTCGACTTGGTTGACCTCCTCGGTGACCACAGCCGAAAAATCTTCTTTCACCCACTCGCCGTCTTTTTCGGCGACGTTAGCAGCATGCTTCTTCTTCTTCTTCTTCTTGTTCTTGGGCTTCTTGCAATCCTTCGCATTATGCCCATGCTTGCTATAATTGTAGCAATCACCATCAAATTTCTTCGATGGTCCCTTCGCCTTGCCTTTATCTTTAGCATTTGGGCGATCACGCTTGTTGGAGGGACCGCCCTTCTCCATCAAGTTCACCTTGGCATCAGACGATGCCTTCGGTTTATCTTGATTGCGCACATCGGACTCGATGCGAAGCTTCACAATCAAGTCTTCAAGAGTCATTTCCTTTCGCTTGTGCTTAAGGTAGCTCTTGAAGTCCTTCCAATTCGGGGGCAACTTCTCGATCAACGCTGCAACCACGAACGCGTCCGGAAGAGCCATCCCCTCAGCATGGACGTCATGTACAATGAGTTGAAACTCTTGTACTTGCTCCATCATCGGTCGAGAATCGACCATCTTGTAGTCCAAGTATCGTGCTACCACGAACTTCTTCGTACCTGCATCATCGCTACGGTACTTCTTGTCTAACGCCTCCCAAATTCCTTTGGAGGTGTTGACACCGGAGTACACATTGTACAAGCTATCATCCAAGGCATTTAGGATGAAATTCTTGCACAAGTAATCTCCATTTCACCAATTGTCGTAGAAGGCTCGAACATGGAAGTTGGCCTCCTCCGCACTTGGAACTGGTGGTTCATCTTCCGTTAGGAAGTTCGCCACCCCCAATGTTGTTAAATAAAACATCTTTTGTTGCCATCTTTTGAAGTCGGCTCCTCCGAACTTCGGTGGCTTCTCGGCGGGTGGCATCACCCTAGGTGCCGAGTTCACTCCCATAAGGGAGCCACTTGGGTTAAGCCCGAAGGCACCCATAGTCGAGCCCACGAATAGCGCTCCAACAGTTCCACTAAACGTGGAACCAACAGTCCCACTGAATGTGGTACCAACAAAGCCGGTGGAACCGGAACCTCTGCTTGACATAAATGGGTTGTTGAAAACCCACGAACTAGATGAAGGTACAGTCGAGCCTCCGGTGATTGAAATCGTTGCTGATGCTGTCGAAGAGCTTAATGGCAACGAAGTTGAACTCATGGATGGAATGGTGGAGACGTTGATGTTTGGGTCGGTTGAAGCAGCAGCGCTCGTCATCTTCAACTACATCGAGAAGGCAAGTAAGTAGATATTTCGTCTTCCGATTGTTGGAAAATTGAGTACAAACTTGCCGGGCGTACAAACGTAAATGAAGATTATAACGAACAAAAATATATATATAATAATAAAAGTCGAGTCGAGGAAAACCCTCTTTCCGCAAGACGAAATACGCCCCGGTAGTGCTCTCGGTAATAGCGTATCGTCCCTAAAGATAAAACAACTTTCGTCTCGTGAGTAGCAGCACCGCAAAACTCAAGAGCTCCGGCGAACTGGATATAGGTGAAAACTGAGCTCGAACAATGAACAAAGGAGAAATATGAAGCAAGATGCGATTTTATGTCTTATGCACGTCCTTCAAATGCCTACAATCCCCTCTATTTATAAGTTGATCACTATGTAGGGGAATTTAATGCATTAAATGCATTAATCAGCCATAAAGGCTATTTGAGGTAGTGGTGGAGATGAAAGGTGAAAGGGCTGACTGTTCATTTGAAGAGTCACCTGACTGTTCAGTTGAAGAGTCACCTTCCAGAACCTCTTCCGGATGGGCTACACTAGCTGGGCTGAGCTGAGCTAGGTGCTGAAGCCTAAGTGACGAAGCCGAAGTGACTAGGCCGAAGCCGAAGTACCAAGGCCGAAGCCGAAGTACCAAAGACCCGAGGTCGAGGCTGACGCCGAGGCCGAGGCCGACGCTGATGCCGCCGAGCCCGAAGACCAAAGCCGATGCCGAAGCCGAGGTGCCTAGGACGAAGTCGACCACACATCCACTTAGTCCACTTGATACTTAGCCCACATGTTTAAACACTTATAAACATCATACTTATACTTCTTTTAAGAAAGAAGTAACTCTCCACCAAACTTAGAATATTTATATCACACTCACCGGAAATCGGTTTTGAGCATATAAACACACCTCGTTTATCTACTCTGCAAGTAGAACAATAATATAATATTTAATTTAATTAATAAATTAAATATTAATTATTATGTATTTGGTCAAAAGCCAAATTTCCAACACATTGCCGGTCTCAAACCGTGGGCTCAAGCAGAACTTCACCGACAACCCATCCGAACGGTGGCAGACGCCTTAGCGGTGGCGGAACGGTTAAATGACTACCGTCCCGAACCACGGCCGAAGCCCGGTACCGCAAGCGGGCCATTTAAGGGGGCATCGAAGAACTTTAAGCCTAATTTCTCAAAAAGTAGGGAGAGAGACCCGCGTACTCGCAAGGTAGCTCACAGTCGAGTTCGGCGTGAGGCAAGTTTCAAGTAGAAAACAAACAAGGGACGCCTGCGAAGCTAGGTGGGTGCTTTGTTTGCAATGGTCCGCACCGCATGAAGGATTGCCCTGACTACAAGGCATTAAACAGTCTAAGAGAACATGGCCTTCTCCCGAGTTCTTCGGAAAAGATTCCTGGAACCCGAGATGCCGAAGCAGAACACGAGGAGGATGGAGAAGGTACCGAGGAAGAAGAGGAAGAGAACCTAGGTGCCTTCTCACATCGGCTTAGTGCGATGGCGGGAGTCGCATCGCGGAAAACAAAAGGGCCTTCGAAGCGGACGAAAATGGCCCCTGCCTTGACAAGCACAACAGAGGAAAGAAGATCGGCAAAGTTAACTCGGAGGAAAGGGTTGATGTTTGTCGATGTGAAGATCAATGGGAGGCCAGTACGAGCTATGGTTGACACGGGTGCCACCCACAACTATCTAGCTACTTCGGAGGTAGAAAAGTTGGGACTAATACTAGAAAAGGGAGTTAGACGGGTGAAAGCCATTAACTCGGCGGCAATTCCGGTTGCTGGGATTGCCAAATCTATACTTATCAAGGTTGGCCCATACGAAGGGAGGAGCAACCTCTTCATCGTCGAAATGGATGACTTTCGACTCATTTTAGGGTTGGATTTCCTGCGGGACACGAAGACCGCAGTGATGCCACATGCTGATGTCCTAATGATGATGGGAGTCAAACAGTGTATCACCCTTACAATCTCCCTAGCCTCGAGTTCAAAGCCGTTGTCTGCCATGCAATTTGGAAAGGGGTGTAAGCGGTTGTTGGGAACCCTTTGATAGTTTTGATAATGTTATTAGAAACCACACTTAGACAATAGATTCTAATTGGAACAGACTGGTCTCCGTGTTTAGATCAGTCAAGCTCAACCCGGACATGTTGCTATGTAAAGGTCAAGGTTGGTAGTGCAACCTTGTACCTAATCTACTCAAACCTGTCATAATGTTCCTTTATGTAATCTGTCTATGTAACCTTCTCTAACCATACTTGAAGATTTCTTACAAAGATTACAGAAGACTGAAGACAGTTCGAGGTATAGGAAGCTCAACCTGCAAAGTCCAACCTGAGCTGTGGCTGAGGAACCTGTCCTTAACTCAACAACTATAATTGTGTCAGTGTACGGTTCTGCATATCCTGACACACATTTAACAGCTCTATATCAAATGCTTCTCTATAAATACCTCAAGTCATTCCAGAAAGAAGGTACGGGTAACTCAAATTACAAGCCGAAACGCTGCAGAAATCTCAAGCTTAAAGATCACTAAATCAACACTCAAAATTACTAGAGCTTTCCCAAGTGTTGATCTTTGTATATTTCTATTCTTTCTAGAAACTGTCTTACTAGAACACAATCCACACTCTCACTACCATCACTGTTGATATTCAGTGTAGTTGATAGAGTTGTATTCCTAACGGTGATAGCTTTTCACAGCTTTCTAGTTTGGATATCAATGCTAGTTGTTTAGCATTAGTAAGATCGTATGTAAGTTTGTATGTAAAGTTAGAAGAGACACGACTCAAGAATCGTGCTAGATTCAGTCTAAAGAGAGACTTGAATTTGGACTGGAACCTCCACCAGTGTTAAAAGGAGCGAAATCTCAAGTTAAGGGATTACAGATTCGACGGGATCTGGCGTGGACGTAGGAGCTATTTACTCCGAACCACGATAAAAACTCCTCGTGTTTCTCTCTCTTACTATTATCTTTATTTACACAGTTTGCATGATTCACAACCTGCACCACTATAACCTATCTTGCATGAACACTTATCTGAACTAAAGTCTCCTTTGAAAATTGTCTTGAAAACTGTGTTGAAAACTGTTAGCCAACATTTCCACCAAACTTCCGCACGCAGGTTAGTTTTGCAAGCTCAGCAGTTCACTGTTTGAGCTGAAAAAAACTAAACTGCTCTGATAAACTGAAGTGACGACTCAGTAAGATCAAATGGTTTTGAAAAGTCAAAACTGTTGGCTAATTGGTGTATTCCCCCCCCCCCATACACCAATATCTATTTATCGGGACCTACAAGTGGTATCAGAGCGGTGGTTCTTTTGACCACTGCTTCTGTATACTAGAAGCTTTTTGTGCTTTAGTGTCAAATTGAACTAGATCTCTGTGTCTGCGAACTGCGCATATATAAACTGTCAATATGGAAGCTTCACTTCTCCGTGTCTGTGAAGATTTTTCTATACAGGGATATGAAGACTGGAGTTTTCGAATAAAGATGTGCCTCCAAGCTCATCATGTGCTGATGTGGGATGTCATTGAGAATGGTCCAACACCAATCTTCGAACCCTACGAAACTGATGTCTCTGGAGATAAAGCTTCTGAAGCAACGTATGTGCCAAAGATCAAAGATCCCAGAAAATACACAACCGAAGAAAGAAAGGAAGCTGGACTTGACAGCTTCTCAAAAGGATTGATCTCTAGCACAGTTAAGGGAGTCCACCTGGCCAAGATAACAAATCTTGGAACTGCAAAAGAAATGTGGGATATCTTAAAAGCCATAAGCCTTGGATCAACAGAGATGCTGGAAAACAAGCTGTCAGTGGCATGCAGTAAATTCGAAGAATTTAAAATACAGCCAATGGAGACCATTGATCAGCTCAAGAATAGATTCATAATGATCACTTTGGAGATCGCGGCTCTCAAGAAAGATAAATATACACAGCGCGAACTTAATCTCAAAGTAATCCAATCTCTTCCAGCAAGCTGGCATGTGTACAGCGCCATGCACCGCGGCAGGTCGGATATCAGCAACCTGTCAACCGAGCAACTGTTTGATCTGCTCATCGGGAATGAGTTTGAAATGATCAGACTGCACAGGTCAGAACAAACGTCTTCAAGCAAGAAGACCGAGCCCGAAAAGAAAGAAAAAGATGCTGCATTCAAAGCTACATCAATTACAGAAGAAAGAGCAATCCCAAAAGATCTATGCTCTAAAATGGAAAAATTGTTGAAGGACTATGCTCTTATGGCTAAGAGAAATGAAAAGCTTGAGAAACGCTTCAACAAATTCCGCAAATATCATAAAGATTTCAAGAGAAATCAAACCACCTCTTCTTCCGATAAGAAAGGGGAAGGTATATCAAAACCTTCTAAATTCAATTCTTCTAACACTCCCACGAGTGGTTGTTTTGAATGTGGCAGACCAGATCACTATAAGTCAGACTGCCCAGACTTATCAAAGGCTGAACGCGAAGAGCTTCGCACAAAAAGAGATTAAAAGCTTAAGGAGCAGCGCAACGCCATGATCGCAGCTGAGGAAGAGGCCAAAGTTGTTGCCACATTATCAGACTCAACCTCCTCCGATGAAGACGACGATGATGAATTGGATGAGGAGGAATGTCGATTAGCTGATGAAGAATTTGAATATGAGGAATGCTTCATGGGAAAAGATCTCGATCTTGTTCAAAACAAGGTTGATACTAAAACCTCTTTTTCATATTCAGCTAACCCTGAACATGCAGGTATTGAGATACCTGAAATGCCAACGTATGAAGAGTTTCAACAACAGCTTGATGACTATAAGAAGCTCTCAGAAATGTTCAAGCAAGTAGTCATAGAAGGATCCAAGCTGGAGGGTGAAAACTTGAAACTCAAAGCTGCTTTAGATGAAAGCTTCACTCCATATGATGAAGCAAAACAAAAGGAGATTGAAACCCTAAAAGTCCAAATGGGTAAATCAGCTTTAAGGGAAGAAAACCTTAAAGAAATGCTCACTGAAAGGGACAGTGAGATCAACAAACTGAATGGCCAACTCACAGATCTCTTAAATGAGCATGAAAAGCTGTTGCAGAAAGAGCTCAAGTTTCAACAAGTCCTAATGAGAATGAACAAAAATGGCGAAAAGCTTGAAGTCTTGCAAGCTGCCCAGAGACCTGCTCAGATAAAGTTTGGCATCGGATTCCATGGTCAAACCAGCGGAGTCAAGGATAAAGAGAAGGTCCTGTTCGTGAAAGAAAAGGATTGGCCGAAGGCAAAGCTCATCACACACTACCAGATAAGCAAATCAAACTGAAGAATCCAGCCCGGCAACCTCAAGCAATCCTGATAAAAGAGCATGGAAAGCCCATCAGGAAACAGCAGCTAAGGCCGCCAGTAGAACAGCAAAAGGTTGTGCGACCTAGGAAACTGCATGGTCAACTTGCATATCAAAAAGGAAGCCAACCCACTCAAAGAAAAGTGCAAACTGCTAACAAAGGAAAAGCAGTTTCTCAACCGAAAACTGCTCGACCACAACGAAACTACTATGAACAGTGGCCAAACCAACAGAGACTTGACAATGAAGGTTACTGGTACAACCATCATTGGTACCAATATCCTGAGCTGTCAAGTATGCACTATCAATTTTCACACGGGCGCGGATTTGGAAATGATCGCTGCAGATGTGGATATATGGAGCAGTGCTATCGAAATGATCACTATCAACCTGCTCATTACCAACTGCAAACTGCATACTCAAATGGAACCTACTCAAATGTACAACGGACCAAGCCACGAGTAAACAAGAGTTTCCAAAGGAAGAAGCTTGGAAACCAAGCTGCCAAATCTCAACCTGCTAACAAAGCACCCAAATTCATATGGGTTGCTAAAACTGTCTAATTGCAGGATGGGAAAACTCAAAGGAGAAAGCGAGCAACTCGCGGCACGGTCTGGATCATTGACGGTGGATGCACAACGCACATGACCTGTGACAGAAGCTTGCTTACAAACTTCATCGAATGTGACGGACCTCTAGTCTCTTTTGGAGGAGACTCTAAAGGGAAAACAAGAGGCTACGGTAATCTAATTGTTGGTAAAACAATAATATCTAATGTCACTTATGTTGAAGGTTTAAATCATAATCTCTTTTTTGTAAGACAGCTCTGCTCTAACGGAAAAAGAGTAGAGTTTTCTGCTAACAAGTGTACTATAAAGAACAAGGAAGGAGAAGAAATTCTTCTTACGGGTATTTTGCAGGATAACTTGTACATAGTACAATGGTCAGATGAAAAAGAAACCTGTCTGGTCACCAAATCTGCACCTGAAGTAAGCTGGCTATGGCACAAGAGACTGTGTCACTTAAACTTCAAAGCCATCAACAAACTTGCTCGCAAGAAGCTCACAGATGACCTTCCAGATCAAGTCTACTACAAAGATCATGTTTGTGAGGCCTGTCAAGCTGGAAAGCAGATCAAATCATCATTCCCAAGCATTGCAGCTCACAACACAAGTAGAATCTTGGAATTACTCCACATGGATTTATTTGGTCCAGTAACTCCTAGAAGCATTAACGGTAAAAAGTATACTCTCGTTATTGTTGATGATTACTCACGATATACTTGGGTTATTTTCTTACATAAAAAGAAGGAGACACTAGTGGAGCTACCTGCGTTGCTCACCAAACTGTCAAAATTGAAGAACAAAAGTGTGATCTCAATCCGATCCGATCGCGGAACAGAATTTCTTAATCATATGATTGAATCATACTGCACCAAAAGTGGAATTACTCATCAAACTTCAGCAGCTCGCACACCTCAACAGAATGGTGTTGTTGAAAGACGCAACAGGTCTCTAAAGGAAGTAGCTCGCACAATGCTGAATGAAACCAATCTTCCAAAGAAGTTCTGGGCGGAAGCAATCAACACAACTTGCTACACTCAGAACAGATCAGTCATTCATACAAGACATGGAAAGACTCCATACGAGCTGTGGAAGGATAAGAAACCTCGATTTAAATATCTTAAATCTTTTGGTTGTGTGTGTTACATTCATAACAATGGGAAATCACAGTTGAAAACTTTTGATAGCAAAGCAGATCCAGGAATATTTTTAGGATATTCAGAGATCAGTAAAGCTTTCAGAGTTTTTAACAAGAAAACTCATATTGTGGAAGTAACCCCACATGTTGTTTTTGATGAATCTATTTGTGAGTACAGGGAGACCCAACCGGATGAAAGTACAGGTGCAAGTCAAAATCAAACAGGCTCCAACACGCAGTTTTGAGATGAAATACTAATATGGAGTCCAACCGACTTGGAAGAAGAAGAAGCTCAGCCTGTACAAGATTCTAATTCACAAAATCCACCCATTCAGCAAGGAGGAACAAATCAAGGGGGAACCGAAGCACCTCCAACCAGCTCCTCTTCAACTGATCCAGAAACTCCGATAGAACCTGCAGTCAATGCAGAACTGTCAGTGGATCAGCTTGCTGAACAATTTGAACAGCTTGACCCCTTTACTCCTCAACCTCTACCTGAGTTCGAAGATCCCATACCAGACCCTGAACCAATTCTCACAGAAGAAGAAATCTCTCGTCGAAGGAGATGGGTCGATGCCCATCCTGAAGATCTCATTGTTGGGAACCCAAGGGCAGGTGTGAAGACAAGGAGACAGATAGGTGAAAGTTGTCTACTAAGCTGTTATCTATCCTACTCTGAACCTAAAACTGTTGAAGAAGCTCTTGCCGACCACGACTGGGTTACAGCCATGCAAGAGGAACTCAATGAGTTTAAAAGAAATGAAGTATGGTCACTAGTTGATCCTCCTACACATCAAGGAGTGATTGATGTAAAATGGATATTCATAAATAAAAAGGATGAGAATGCTGAAGTAATCAGAAATAAGGCAAGATTAGTTGCCAAAGGCTACTGTCAACAAGAAGGAATAGACTATGATGAGACCTACGTACCAGTAGCAAGATTAGAAGCCATAAGATTGTTTCTAGCATATGCAGCTCATCAAAGATTCAAAGTTTACCAAATGGACGTGAAGAGTGCTTTCCTCAACGGAATTCTTGGAGAAGAAGTTTATGTTGAACAACCTCCAGGTTTCGAGGAAGCAGGTCCAAAGAAAGTTTACAAACTGCACAAAGCAGTATATGGTTTGAAACAAGCTCCCAGAGTTTGGTATGAAACGTTGTCTACATTCCTACTGCATTCTGGTTTTAAAAGAGGATCAGTCGACAGAACACTATTTACTTTCAAGTACAAGGATGATATTCTTCTTGTACAAATTTATGTTGATGACATTATTTTTGGATCTAGGTCAAAATTTCTATGTGACAGGTTTGGAGAACTAGTGTGAGTACCAAATGTCCATGATGGGGGAGATGAACTTCTTCCTCGGCCTACAAGTCAAGCAATCTGAGGATGGTATCTTTATTTGTCAATCCAAGTATGCTAACGAGCTGGCAACCAAATTTGGTGTCCAAGATAGCAGACCTCTGAAGATTCCAATGATTGCAAATGGCAAGATGGATCCAGATTCTAAAGGAAAACCTGCCAGCATAACTTTGTACAGGGGAATTATTGGTTCTTTACTTTATATTACTGCAAGTTGACCTGACATTTCTTTTGCAGTTGGAATATGTGCTCGGTATCAAGCTAATCCAAAGGAATCGCATCTAGAAGCAGCCAAGAAAATTCTTAGATATGTCAAGGGAACTGCAAACTTCGGTTTATGGTACCTTGTGATGATAATTTTGAACTAACTGGCTATGCAGATGTAGATTATGGAGGATGCAAACTGGATAGAAAGTCCACATCAGGGACCTGTCAATTTCTTGGAAGCAAGTTAATCTCTTGGTTTTCAAAGAAGCAAACTTCAGTTGCTACTTCAACAACAGAAGCTGAGTACATGGCAACAGCAAGCTGTTGCGCACAGATTCTTTGGTTGAAGCAACAACTCAAAGATTATGATGTCACTGTTCGAAAAGTTCCCATCTTTTGTGACAGCACAAGCACCATAGCTCTCACTGTGAATCCTGTCTACCACACCAGATGCAAGCACATTGATATAAGGCATCACTTCATAAGAGATCACGTGAAAAAACAAGATATAACAGTTGAGAAAATCCATACTGACATCCAAAGAGCCGATATTTTAACAAAACCTCTCATGGAAGAGAGATTCAAAATGCTGTGTGGAAAGCTCGGAATGCTCAGAATGGATACACAGCCTAAGTCAGGGAATGACAGCAGTTCACCAGCACAGGTCAGCCAAAAACAGACCCACTTGGAAACTGCAACTCACAAGAAGTAGTTAGGTGACACGCAGCTTGAAGCCACAAATTGCGTTGAAAGTCAACAATCACCAGTCAACCTTTAAGGGGGAACTGGAGATATCGTATCAATCTCCATTTAAATCTTAGCAGAACTTATTATTTCCTCTTCCCATATATTCTATCATATATTTTTTTAAAAATCCTTTTACTGTTAAGAATTTGAAAAGTTTTTCACGAAAAACTAGGAATTTATGTCTATCAAATCTTGACCGTTGGAGAAGTCTATAAATAGAGAGAAAATTTCTTGATTTCATTACGCGTTTCTTGAAATCCTTTGAAATCACATTTCAAAATTTCTTTCACTCTCTCTGAGAAATTTCTTTTGTTCTTTCATCTTCATAAACTCAGAAATTCATAATCCTTACCCTCTCTCTGCAAAAATGTTTGCAGATTCATTGAGTGCTCAAGTGAAGAAAGCAACCCCTCTCATCTTCTTTGAGAAGGTTGCTGTGCTCGACTCATATGGATACAGAGGTTTGGATCAGATGATTGAGGCTATCACCCAATGTGATGGTTTCTTCAACATCATCACTCAACATCCACGAATGACGCTACCGGAAAATGTTGCTTATTTGCTGTGTTCTCTAGAATCAATGGCTGGAGACCCCGCAACGGTAACTTTTCTCGTCAACAGCGAAGAAGAGCGGCGTCATCTTCTTCCACTCGTCCTTCAAACCTACAGCTTATCGGATACAGGGGCTATCACAAAGGTTGATGATGTGCCCATGGAATCTGTCAACGATGTATATCAACAAGCTCTGTTCGAGCCCAAGAAGATTTATGATCAGAGAACTTTCAACCGCCACGACCTGAAGTCTGAGTACAGATTTCTGTTCGAGTTTGTTCACAACGTGTTCTTCTCATACCTAGGCTCGAACGAATATTTCACTCTGTCAAAATTTAAACTGCTAACTGCTGTGGTGAAGCAGTTAAACGTTAACTGGGCCAGGTTGCTAGTCAACCTGTTCATCAAGGAAGCCGCAGAGCTACCTGCTAGGATCAAGGCCAACATGCAACTTCATCATGGCACTATGCTCTCTATCATTCTACAGATAACGCTTACAAATCACGTATGGCGTGTCTGCACTGGATTTCCTGACGACAAGCTGGTTCCTCACACCTGCAACCAGTTGATCATGATTCTTGGCATCTTGCCACACAAGATCAACAAGGCCAAAGGTGCAGCCAAGCGTCTGCTCACAGAAATGCATGACTCAAAGGTAGATGTAGCTGAAGAAGAAGATGATAGCAGTGAGAATGATGAAGAAGACAACGTCCAGGTTGAGTCAGTTAGAAAAGGAAAGAGGAAGCTGGAGGATCTGCAATCTGCGCCCTCTCAGAAGCACATCACTCGATCTACAGCAGCAACCTTTGTGGAGGCAGATCTCACACCACCTGCTACTACAACGCAACCTGCCTCTCCACAGGTTGGAGTGAAACCTGCTGGCGAACTGTCCCCTCCAGGCACCCCTCCAGGTTTCCCGTCCAAAGCTCAGTCCCAAGTTCCTGTACAGCAGCTCCTACATCCTCTCTCAACAGCTCCATAGCAGTAGACCAGATGTTATCCTTTTACAAAGCGGAGTTTCTTAAGATGTCTCGAAGGCTTAACATGCTAGAACTAGAGAGCAAGCTGTACATTGATGAAACGGTTGCAGCCTTGCAAACTGAGAACGCCAAGCTGTGGGAATTCATCAAAGCTCACATTGGTGAAAGGGATGCACAAGAGCAGTTCACAAAGGACAGAGGACAGTCCAACTTGATAAAAGCTATGAACTCATAAACAGTGGAACCTGATTGCTCATAAACTGTGAATAAGACAGTTTGAATAGGGAAGTGTAATGGACGACCTGTATCAGTCTCCATTTTTTTAATTAAGTTCTATATATGTCAATGATATGCCTTAATATTTCAAATATTCAAATTTCAATAACATATCTCTTGCTTCACTTGATCATATATATACCTTATCAATCATTTTCATTTATTGAAGCATGTGTTTTGTTATTTATTGAAATTTTTGTTAAGGATATTCTGACACATTACTTGACATTATTGCTCTACTTTCCATATATGTAAAAAGGCGCATGCAAAGTATCAAATCCGCATTTAATGCGAGGCGATGGTTGAGTGTTAGGGTAGTGCGAGTGGGATACACAACCAACCCCACACGCCCACTATCTCACGGATTTCCAGGGATTCAATCCCATCCGTTGAACGATTGATATGCTTCAATCTCAACCGCCCGCTTTATCTTTTATGTATAAGAATGTAACTGTGCATCATCGTCCTCATTCAACTCTGCATTCTTCCGCCATTTTCTCTGCAACTCTCTTTTAAAATTTCACATTCACGATTCTCATTTATACGTTCTTGAAATGGCAGGAGAATCCACCTCTCAAAACCTTCCTACAACAACGGAACAGAAGATTCAGTATCTACAGCAGTACATTCTCACAAAGCCTGCGGCAAATCTCTCAACCTATGATTACGCCGACTTGAACGAGATGTACTCCGCCATCCAGGAAGCGGACGGATTTTTCAAGATTATCACTAATGAGCCAAGATTCTGGCTGCCGCAGCAAGTCGCGATATTCTTTCTATCGTACTTTTGCCCGGACGATGTCGCCTCCGCTCAATTCTACCTTCATGTTCCTGGTATGCCCGACGAGCCTATTCTGATCCTCCCGCTCATCTCACGCACCTACGGCATCGCTGATTCAGGATCTGTGGAGATTCTGTATCACAAGCCAATGGGTTTAATTTTGGACGTTCCGGATGCAGATCTGGAAGCAGTTTACCAGCAAGCTCTAATGCAGCCCGCAGCCAAGTATGATGGAAGAAGGTTCTCGCGCCCTCTGCTGAGACCTGCGTACAGAGCTCTCTTCAACTTCGTTCACAAAGTCTTCCTTGGTTACTCTGGTAACCACGACGTTGTCACTCCAACAAAGTTTAGAGTGATGACTGCAATCGTGCAGCGTCTAAACGTGAACTGGGCCCGATTTCTCCTCGAGCTCCTCAATGAAGAAGTCAAGCAGCTCTCGATCACATATGAAGACGACGTGCTGACCGAATTCCGCATTGCCAGGAATTTGCGCCTAGGCACCAAGATCTGCTCTCTCATTCACTGTCTCCACCCCAACCTCAACTGGAGTGGAATGACTTATTTCAACAAGGAAAAAGTCCCCAAGGACCAGAAGCAGCTCAAATTAATAATTGGTGTCGACATGACCGTCTTTGCCAAGAATGATGATGTGGTGAAGCCGTTCCTGTACGACATGGGATGTTCTAACCCAGCTTAAGTACCTCCAGAACAGCGTGACTTTCAGAGAAAGAGACAGCTTGCCCCTAGCAAGCAGCTCGACAGACCTGCCAAGTCTGTGCGTATCAAATCTCCAACTCCCATATCACGCAGGTTGCATACGGAGTTTGCTACCATAGAAGTTCAGCACCAACCTACTCGCCAAACCTTCGAAGACATCCCAGAACAGACAGTTCTCGAAGCACAGGTTTCAATACCTGTACCCTCTGTTCGTGATATCTTCCAGTCAACAGCTTCGGAGCTAGCTGGCCAAAGCCACAGCGGATCTCAACCGGAGGGTGACACTGATATCGAGGAAGAAAATCTTGAGACCTCCATCGTCATCCACCAACAGTCCGGTGAAGCTTCTCATCATCACAGCTCGCCTCCAGAGCTTGACTTCCATCTTATCCTCTCATCTGATGATGATGATGTAGAAGAAGATTCGATGAAGACTGCAGCTGCCAAGCTGATCCACTCCATCGAGATCAACGCTGAGAAGACTGTCATGGAGTCTTTTCCCAGAATTGATCTCACACCTGAGACCAGGCAGATGGCACTTCGGCTACATGCTCTGCTTGATGGGAAGGATAGATCTTACTGTGACTTGAAGTCAATCTTCCTCATTTACCCCATCGAACAGCTGGAAATTGAAGAGCACAACCTTGGGAAGTATTTTGGCTATGCTTCCATTCCTGAAGCTCGCGACTGCTTCAAGAAGTTCGTCCTCTCTAGGATGAAGAGAGAGGCTAAGGCACTCAATTTTGATTTGAAACCTTTCTACGCTAATGATCGCAGCTCTTATAATTTTAGGTTTCCGGAGGATGATGATTTCAGTCCAATTCCCTCTCCCACCCGGAACAGCGGAGACACAGAGTCCGATCCTGATCATGTTCCCATCTACTCTGTCGCAGCCGCTGGCACTCCTCTCACTGTGATGCAAGACAATCTGAAGAATTTCATCATTGAGGAGGTTTCTAAGGTGAAGGCCACAGAGGTTGCTGAACATCAGAAGATTGCGGACAAAATTGACGCTATGGACAAAGCTGCATCCGCCATGCTATCCAACATCAAGGCTGAGATGCCACAGGTCATCAAGAAAGTTATGGCCAGCCAGTTCGCAACCTTTATCTCCACTCAGCTGAAAGCTGAAACGGACATGATGCTTCCCAACCAGCTGTCCGAACTAAAGGTCGCCTACGCACCTTCGGTTGACAACCTGCGATACGAGTTTGAACAGCTCAACCAGCTTGTCAACAACTTTTCTTCAAAGCTCGCTCAAGCCTCATCCAGCTCACTGAAGAAGGAAGAAGAGATGCAAGGGAACATCAACTCCCTCCTACAGTTTAAAGAGAAGATCAGCACTGACCTGTCCCTAATCTCCAACGAGCAAGCCTCCCTCAATACCACTGTTCAGCACTTGATTGATAATGCCGAAAAGGGGGAAGGGAAAGGCAATCGCACTGCTGCTAAAGCGAAAGGCAAGGAGAAACATGTCACCCAACCTCCTATGACTCAATCAGAAGTTGTTCCGCATGTGACAGTTGTCCCTCAATCTGCTGCCCAGAAGCTGTCTGAGCAAGAAAAGGCACAGGGTGAAGCCACCCTTATCCGAATGATAGCAGAAGCTGGCTACACCGCAGATGAATACGAGAATGAAGGCAAGCAGAAGTTGTTTCTCGAAGATCTGAGGAAACAGAGAGCAAGGGACAAAGCTCGCGTGGCAAGCTTCCGAGGTCTTGAAAGCTGCAAGGAACAAGCGGACAAAAGAGAGATAACTGATTGGCTACCAGTAGAAGATCAGCCTTTGTGGGACGAGTTCCTGAACCAGTTCATCTTACACCACTACTGGTTACAGGTTGATGCTCGCTACACTGGTGATACCAAAACCGCCTTCCACAACTGGCTGCAAGCTTTCCCCGACCGCGAATTCATTAAAAGAGTCCGTGTGAAAGCTGCAAAGGCGAAGGTCACGCTCAATCCGCCTGAAATAGAGAACTTCCAACCTCCCACTGTTTGCGGCACAGATACTCCAGATATCGACCGGATTAATACTTTCATAAGGAATATCGCAGCTTAGTACGGTTGCAAGACCACAGGCTGTGATGAGTACAGGTCGATCCGTGACAGCATCTACGTAGCTATGGGAACTGTAAGCAAGGAGAAGATCGTTGAAGAGAGATTCAAGACTGTGAGGAAGTGACTTGATCGTTTTCATTCATTTATTGTATCAACTCTGTAATCTGTGTACATCAATTCAATTGATACTATAAATGAAAAATGATCATATTTTGTTCCTGATGACAAAATCTCATTGTCCAGGCCTCTGCATGTTATGCTTTAAATTTCCTAATACTTTTTCTCATGCAGCTAGCTAAACTTCAAACCTTGATCACTTCTTCTTGTAAAGTTCAAAACTTCTAAGCCAAGATGTAAAGTGTGGGTTTCGGCATTCGGCATTATCAAAAAGGGGGAAATTGTTGGGAACCCTTTGATAGTTTTGATAATGTTATTAGAAACCACACTTAGACAATAGATTTTAATTGGAACAGACTGGTCTCCGGGTTTGGATCAGTCAAGCTCAACCCGGATAGGTTGCTATGTAAAGGTCAAGGTTGGTAGTGCAACCTTGTACCTAATCTACTCAAACATGTCATAATGTTCCTTTATGTAATCTGTCTATGTAACCTTCTCTAACCATACTCGAAGATTTCTTGCAAAGATTACAGAAGACTGAAGACAGTTTGAGGTATAGGAAGCTCGACCTGCAAAGTCCAACCTGAGCTGTGGCTGAGGAACCTGTCCTCAACTCAACGACTATAATTGTGTCAGTGTACGGTTTTGCATATCCTGACACACATTCAACGGCTCTATTTCAAATGCTTCTCTATAAATACCTCAAGTCATTCCAGAAAGAAGGTACGGGAAACTCAAATTACAAGCCAAAACGCTGCAGAAATCTCAAGCTTAAAGATCACTAAATCAACACTCGAAATCACTAGAGCTTTCCCAAGTGTTGATCTTTGTAGATTTCTATTCTTTCTAGAAACTGTCTTACTAGAACACAATCCACACTCTCACTACCATCACTGTTGATATTCAGTGTAGTTGATAGAGTTGTATTCCTAACGGTGATAGCTTTTCACAGCTTTCTAGTTTGGATATCAGTGCTAGTTGTGTAGCATTAGTAAGATCGTATGTAAGTTTGTATGTAAAGTTAGAAGAGACACGACTCAAGAATCGTGCTAGATTCAGTCTAAAGAGAGACTTGAATTTGGACTGGAACCTCCGCCAGTGTTAAAAGGAGCAAAATCTCAAGTTAAGGGATTACAGATTCGACGGGATCTGGCGTGGACGTAGGAGCTGTTTACTCCGAACCACGATAAAAACTCCTCGTGTTTCTCTCTCTTACTATTATCTTTATTTACACAGTTTGCATGATTCACAATCTGCACCACTATAACCTATCTTGCATGAACACTTATCTGAACTAAAGTCTCCTTTGAAAATTGTCTTGAAAACTGTGTTGAAAACTGTTAGCCAACCTTTCCACCAAACTTCCGCACGCAGGTTAGTTTTGCAAGCTCAGCAGTTCACTGTTTGAGCTGAAAAAAACTAAACTGCTATGATAAACTGAAGTGACGACTCAGTAAGATCAAAAGTCAAAACTGTTGGCTAATTGGTGTATTCCCCCCCCCATACACCAATATCTATTTATCGGGACCTACGGCGGTGTGAACCGTCTTTCCTCTGTGTCCTCCGCCTTGAGGAAATTGAAGAGAAAACTGGTCCTATCCCGGAAGCAGTAAAAAGGCTCCTCCTGGAGTATGAGGACGTGATGCCAGATGAGTTACCAAGAAAGCTTCCACCGAAGAGAGTCGTCGACCACGAGATCGAGCTCGTGCCGGGGACAAAACCACCAGCACGGGCACCTTACAGAATGTCATATCCCGAGCTTGAGGAGCTCAGGAAACAGTTGAAGGAGTTGCTTGAGAGTGGCCTCATCCGACCCGCTAAATCCCCATTTGGAGCACCGGTTCTGTTCCAGAAGAAATCGGATGGGTCCTTGCGAATGTGTTGCGACTATCAAGCTCTCAACAAGCTAACGGTCAAGAATCGTTACCGGATACCATTGCTGTCTGAATGTTTTGATCGTCTAAGCCAGGCCAAATTCTTTTCAAAAATTGACCTGAGATCGGGTTACTGGCAAGTTCGCATCAAGGAGGGAGATGAAGCGAAGACGACCTTGGTGACGAGGTACGGGGCCTACGAGTACTTGGTGATGCCCTTCGGCCTGACTAATGCTCCTGCCATTTTCAGCACCCTGATGAATCAAGTACTCAACGAATTCCTCGATGAATTCGTAGTTGTATACTTGGACGACATCGTGATCTACAGTGAGACCCTCGATGAATTCGTAGTTGTATTCCTTGAAGTGTTCGTTCACCCGAGATCGAATAGATTTCTTGGGGCATATTGTAGAAAGAGGAAGGATCAGAATGGATCCCAAGAAGATTCGGGCAATCGAGGAGTGGGTTGAGCTGAAGAATGCGCACGAAGTGAGATCATTCTTAGGCTTGGCAAACTACTACCGCCGCTTTGTGAAGGGGTATTCTGAAATTGCACGGCCTCTAACAGACCTGACGAAGAAGAGTGAGGCGTGGCAATGGACACCGCACTGTCAGGTTGCGTTCGACCACTTGAAGCGTGCCATCATGACCGATCCCGTGCTTGCATTGCCCGACATGAGGAAATCATTCGTGGTGGAGACCAATGCCTCCGACTTTGCATTAAGAGGAGTCCTAATTCAGGAGGGACACCCGGTAGCCTTCGAGAGTAGGAAGCTGAAGGATGTCGAGAGACGCTACCCCGCCCACGAAAAAGAACTACTCGTAGTCATCCATTGCTTGCGGCAATGGCGACACTATTTACTAGGTCTGCCATTCATCGTGAAGACCGACAACACAGCAGTGAGCCACTTCCTGACGAAGCCGAAACTCACCGCAAAGCAAGCCCGCTGGCAAGAACTCCTTGCGGAATTCAATTTTATGCTGGAATATCGTGCCGGCTCCAGCAACCAGGTAGCAGATGCCCTTAGCCGCAGGGCCGATTTTGATGATACACAGGTGGTGGCAGCCCTTGCCGCCAGCAAGGTGACCACCGACCTCAACGACCAGATACAGGAGCTTACCCACGCCGATCTGGTAGCCCAGTTTCTGGTCAACCTTGTTGGGCAAGGCAAAACCCGGCAATTTTAGCTCAAAGATGGAGTGCTCAAGACCAAAGGAGACCGTACCTACGTTCCTATAGGCGGTGACTTACGAAAATCCATCATTCGCGAATGCCACGACACTCTTTGGGCGGGTCACCCCGGCGAAGAGCGCACGTTGGCCCTTGTCCAACGCTCCTACTACTGGCCTCAGATGCGGGACGGCATTGCAACATATGTCCGCACTTGTCTTGTTTGCCAGCAAGATAAGCCGGATTGGCAGAAGAAGGCAGGCCTCTTGCAACCTCTGTCCATCCCCGCACGGCCTTGGGAAAGCGTATCGATAATCTCGACGCCATACTCGTGGTGGTAGACCGTTTCTCAAAGTATGCAACCTTTGTCCCGATCCCCAGGGTGGCAACCGCAGAAATGACAACACAGGTGTTCTTCAAAAATGTTGTCAAGCTTTGGGGACTTCCGAAGGACATCGTCAGCGATCGTGACTCCCGATTCACATGCAACTTTTAGACCGAACTCTTCAAACTCCTTGGGTCGAAACTCAACATGAGCTCTAGTTTCCACCCGCAATCAGACGGCCAAACCGAGCGCTTCAATTCTATGCTTGAAGAGTATCTTCGACACTTTGTCAGCGCCAATCAGAAAGATTGGGTGAAGCTCCTGGATGCTGCCCAACTATGCTTCAATGCTCAAAAGTGCTCCACCACAAATCGGAGCCCTTTTGAGATTTGTACCGGCCAGCAACCGATCCTACCCCACTCCATTGACGCACCAGGTGCAAGATCTTCGGCACGGAGTTTTTCGCTCGAATAGGAACAAAATATTGATCTTGCCCGGAGTTACTTGGAAAAAGCACAACGGCGAATGAAGAAGTATGCTGATCAGAAGCGCCGCTTTGTCGAGTACCAAGTGGGTGATCAAGTGATGGTAAAGGTCCCTGACCCTCATTTATCTAAGTCATCCCGCGGACGTGACCCCCGGTTGATGCAAAAATATATCGGACCTTTACCTATCCTCAAGAAGATTGGGGCAGTTGTCTACCGTATTCAATTGCCCCCGTGGTGGCGCATCCATAATGTCATCCACGGCAGTCAACTCAAGCCATATCAGGCTGACACCCATGACGCCACCCGCAACACGCCTGGCCGCCCCCAGCTCCGTCTGGTCAACAATACAGGGAAGCGGGTAGCCGAGCTCATCCGTGACCACCGCGACACCAGCACGAAGAAAAAAGTTCATCGCGAGTACCTGGTGAAGTGGCTAGGCTGCCCCGACTCTGAAAACATTTGGGAGCGTTCCACCTGCCTCACGGCCTTCCTGCCGCTCATCCACGCCTACCTCGCATCCGTGGCGCCGAGGGTGTCGCCACCTTAGGTGGGGGAGAGCTGTTACGGGTCGCTCCCCAATACATCCTTGGCTACACAGGTAAGCCGGGAGAAGCCTCATGTACCCTGTCTTGCCCGCCTAGTTGGGAACACCTCAGCGCCCGTAACTTGTTGAAAGCCCGCCCCGCGGGTTGCCGCAGCACCACGCCATTAGGTGCTAAGATTTTTGCCTTATTATGTATTTTAGTTTCCATTCTGTACAACGGCCTGGGACGGCCGTTTTGGCAAGTTCTCTAGCATTTCAGTGTCTAATGCTGGAACTAGGATTTTTATTGTAAGAACATATATAGGGGGGAAAGGATAGTTGAAGGTTGATCAAGTAGCGAGCTAGCACAGGAGGCCCCCCTCTCCTAGCATTCTTATTGTACATGCACGTTGATGCCACAATGTATATCCTTTTGGTATTACATCAACGTGTCTTGTTCCGTTGGACCACTAAAGCACCCTCGGGTGTGATTGCGTCGTCTCAGCACCAGCTTTCGACGAGTCGATTGTGAGGCGGAAGTAGTCGTCGAGACGACTATTAACCGCACGGTGCGCTTCTTTTCAAGTCCGCTACGAGCGCCCTGTGACACGTTGTCATAATAATAAACCGTATAATAAATTATGCCTAAAGTGGATAGCTAGTGGAGCGAGTTTCGGACTGAAATACTACCTCCATCTCACTTATTAGTCTATATTTTCGTTTTGGTCCGTTCCACTTATTAGTCCACTTTTTTAAAATGGCAAAAAATTTGTGGCTACAATTAACTCTCTCCTTAAAATTGATTACAACCACATATTCTACATTACATTGGTTATTGTTCCAAAAACAAAGTGGACTAATAGGTGGGATGGAGGTAGTACTATCAATCGCGAACAAAATCAAACATGATTAGTCCTGCATTACTTATAAATTAAAATGATAACTCAAACTAGGTTAATAAATAAAGTATAGATTCAAGATACAATGACAATTACAAATAGATAATCAACTTATAATGCAAGTTGTCAATTATTGGGCTTGTCGAAATACCATTACAATATTTCAATATTGTATAATTTAGTAGTTTTTAACAGTATAATCGGACCGGTCAATCAAAGCGGTTGAACCGGTCAATCGTTGATATTGGAATAAAACTAGCTAGTGTTGGCCTACCCGATTGAATTTGGATTGGAAAAATTGGGAACGAGAAGTCATCTCGGTTCAACTTCCGGTTCACTGTTTAAAACATTTATATTAGTTCCGTTAATTATCATAATTACATAATACTGTATTTTCTTTATTTTTTTTAATTTTTGAATCCTCTCATATATTTATCATATAGTCAATGCGAAAAAAGTAAATGAGCAAAGTACATGCATTAAAATATTGTACCTAATAATCAGTCGTCATGCACAGCATACAGCATGGGCTTCATTCAAAATTCAATAGTACTACTTATAGCATTCAAATGATAAAATAATATAGATAGAAAAGATACACCAAAAATACAACCTTAAAAAGTCATTGTCAAATTCCTTAGAACAGAAACCCCTTTTTCCAAAAAATAATAGAATAATATTAAATTTATATGTAAATATCACCTTCTAACTTATAGAACAAATTTACATTTTTCATAAATGCCCCACGCCTTTAACAATAACATATTAACATCGAATTACTCGATTTCTTTTGAAATTTGGGAAGGACCTAATTTTCTAGTAATATTCTGCCCGAGAATAAAATAATGAGCCTAAGTTCAAAGTAAGAAATTTTCTCCGAGTTTAAAGGATTGCATTGATTTATGTTTTTTCTTTTTTAATTTACATATGACTATAACTTTGATATTGAATTCGTTTTTTAGAGACATGTGAGATAAAAATGCAATTTCTTGTGAAAAATAACGAGCTTATCAAAATTCGTGACATAGAGATGCAATTTTTTTGTGTACGGAAAGAGTATAAGTTATAGATGCAGAGATGGTGGGGATGATGATGAAGATGGATCATGCATGCATACATCAAAAATCATGTGAAAGAGAGAAACAGTAGTGGTGGATTGTGATATAGACAAGTGAATAACAAGTGGAGTACCTAACTCTTTAAAGCTTATGCGATTAGGCCCCATTTTTGCCTTTATGTTCACTCCCATTTACTGTTTTATCAGCTTTCTGTTTTTGCAATTCCTTTTTACTTTGTAGGCCAAAAATAGAAAAGTCGAATTAATCTTTTTCTAAAAATTATTATTAGACAATATATTAAAAATATTAATGGACACGTATATAGATGGAGGAGGTCACGGTTCTTAGAATTTTGATGAGGTTTGAACTTGATTAAGAAAACAAAACAAAAAAAAAAAAAAAAAAAAAACCCAAGTTCAATGCCTTCTTGAAAATATATTTTAGTATTTTTTTTGCAAAACAATAAACATGTTATATGATTATAAAAAACCATTTATGCAATCCAAAAAAATTAAAATAGGGAGGATTTTTATTCTTCCATATTAAAATAAATACTCCCTAGCTTCTGTCTCATTAGTATATAATTATTTTAATTCAAACTGAGTCTATTAAAATAATAAAAATACTTTAAATTAATGGAACGAAATGAGTATGTAACTAAAAATGCAGTACCTAAGCAAAACAAGACTATCCCGGCAAAGAAATAAGCACGTGATTTGTCTAATTAGTAATTAAGAAAAGCTAGCTACTCATGGTAAATTATTTGAATTATATTTCTGTTATTATAATTATTATTAAATTACGTGAAATAAGTGAAATTGTAATAAAGGCATAGAGTTTCGAATATAAATGGCATAACATGAGGTTAAGTAAAGGTTTACATAATTACCTAAGAAGGAAATTTGACATAAACAATTATTCAAAGTTTAGGTGGACTCAACCAACTTTGTCCTTTTTGTCGACATAAAACAAATAATGTTACATGACCATCACGAGTAGTAGTACTACATCCCCAACTTAATTATTTCTGACTTTAAAAGCTAAATTCACTCTCCATAAAGTTCGTAAATGCAAGTTTATTTGGATATTACCAAGAAAATAAGATCGATACATATAGAAATTGCATATTCACGAGCAATTTATTTACTTGCATACTACCTTTTTGTGCCTTGCAAAGAAAAGGACAACAAATCAGGACAATTTATAACTAAAATATGGAAGACTTGCTAGGTTAATTTGGACATTATTTATCCTTTTTATTTGGTACTCCATCATATGTTATCAATATATATATGTATATGTATATATACATATATGTTTTATTTCTATTAAAATTTTATTATGTTTTTACTTTCAAAAATTCCAAACTAAGGTCTAATGACAAAAATATTTAACCTTAAGGACACTTTTGTCTTTTTTATAAATATTTCTTCACCATATTTCAGAAAAGTTATTAATTAAGATGTAATTGACCGATTATGAGAAATTTTCATCTGTCTATTATAGTGGTGAAAATTGACTGACATGACAAACTAAGAAGTTGATACATATATATTTTCAACTTTCAAGTACAAAAACATCAAATCTAGCGGCGAAAAAAGAAAAAGAAAAAGGTAAACAAAAAAGAGAGAAACTGAAATTTTGCCTAATCCATTCCACCTAGGGGTGTAAACGAATCGAATCGAAGCGAATAACACAGTATTCGATTCGAATTCGTTAAGGTATTCGAAGATTCGAATTCGAATTCGAATTTTTTTCGAATACTAGATTTGATTCGTATTCGATTCGAATGTAGATTCGAAAGTATTCGATTCGATTCGAATATTCGATTCGTTTTTTTTCCTAATGATATTCCAAATGATATTTTAAAGAAAATGATTCGAATTCGATATTCGATTCGGATATTCGATTCGAAATCATTATTTAACAAATAAATTTCTAATTGGGCTTAATAATGAATATCTTATTTATATATAATTATATTACATATAATATTAATATTAATATTAATATTTATATTTATATTTATATTTTATCGAATACTTACGAATATCGAATCGAATATCATAAATTTTTATTTGTATTTGAATAATAATCGAATCATAAAAAATATTTGTTTTCGAATTCAAATCGTAAAAAATCGAATACGAATAGGGCTAATCGAATACGAATACCGAATCGAATCAAAATTATTTGATTCGTTTACAACCCTAATTCCACCCATTGTGCACCTTCTCTCTCAATATCCACTAGAATTGAGAAAAATATCATCGAAAATTTGAATAGTACAACTGAACTAATGATATATTTGTATATAGAATTATAGATAAATATGTTAGCATTATCCATATGTCCGCTCTTGTTTAGTCCACATTAATATTAATTTTTTTTGTATTATTCATAGGGTGATGCCGAAAACTGCGACATGGATATGATCTTGTTATTTTTTATTTTCTTTAATATCTAATTCAATTTTTATCTTCACACGTGTATATTTTGTCGCCAAAAATTAAGATGCATAACGCGATTGTAATAATGTTAATAGTTTGGACTTCGGACATTTAATTGCTATTTAGTATAGATTGGAACACAATTATAAAAGCTAGATAGTTTAGCAATTAAATTGATGAGAACCCTTCTCTGTATGGTTTATTCTAATACCTTAAATATATATTGTTATCGACATCATTAATTTTATAAATTACATACAAATCAAAGCTCGATTTATCCATTTTCTCTATAACTACAAATGAATGAATAAAAGAACAAGCCGAGCTTTGATTTTCATAGAGTTTATAAAATTAATAGCATCAATAACAACATATAAGGTATTGGAATCAAGCCAAATGGATAAAACCAAAAAAACTAATGCTAACGAGAACTAAACAATGGCGGTGCTCAAGGATGGTGCTAATATGAGGTATGTAGCATAAATAACATTCTAATTTTTTTAGCTGAACTAACGATATTTGATTAATTCTAAACTGATCATTTTGGTATGCGAAGATAATATGTGTAGTCTTTATTAACTTTATAACTTATTGATTTTTGCAATTTAAAATCAATAATTAAATATGATATTTGATATATATATCTTATACTTTTGGTACATATCTTTCAGAGTCTTTCTCTCTACACTATGATTAAGACCCTTGAGAAAGTTGAGAAAATCATAGTAATTTAGTCATGATTTAGGAGCTAAAATGTTTGACAAGAATTTTCATTGCGAATTGATTCTCTCGAACATTAAATACATTATTGCATGACTAAAGTGGTTTTCTCATAAACAACATAAAGTTTTTTCAAAAAAATAAAATAAAATAATAAACAACATAAAGTAAAATCTCTATAAATTAATAATCTTAGGACCATGAAATTTTATTAATTTAGAAAGATATTGATAAATTAATATTCTATTAATTAAAAGAGATACTTTTTAAATTCAACAAATTTAGTACATATGTATTGAAAATAAATGAATTTATATATGTTTCATTGATTATGTTCATGCATCAACCAATTCTTTGTAACTAATTAAATACATTCATGTATAATATCAATTCATTATATATAATTAACTATTATGTTCATGGACGCATGTTTCAATTCATTGGAATTACTTAAATATTCTAGTTTACATTAATTCGTTGCACTTAAATAACTATTATAGCCAATTAAATATATTCATGTATAATGAATGAAATAGACTATATGAATCTCAATATGGAAATAAAATAATCCACAACACTCATCCATGTCTTCTCATTTAAAAGGCATCAAAAAATCATTCATGAATGGCATGCGTAAAGCATTATGTGAGCATAGGAGAGACCATCCTATATGCACTCAAAAAGATTTACAAGAGTGGGTTAATGAAATCCAATTAGATTTAAATTTTAAGAAAAATCAAGTAACAATAAATTCATACTTTAACAAATTACCATAATATTTATAATTGTAATATTTATGGAATTATTAATTTAGAGTTTTAATGGGACCTAATATATATAAAGGGATTACTGAAAAATTATTATCTTATTAATTATCTTATCGAATTTAATGATTTTTTACAAAGGCCGAAATCAGAACCGAAAGATTTTATTATTTCAGAGAGATTATGACTTGGGCCTTTGTAAAAAATCATTAAATTCGATAAGATAATAAGATAATAATTTTTCAGTAATCCCTTTATATATATTAGGTCCCATTAAGGGTTCTCTAAATTAATAGAGAGGTTATTAATTTATAGAGTATAAATCTCAAAAAAAATAAATTATAGTTTATTTAATTTATAAAGATTTTATTTTAATGATTTTGTAGAACCTGAATTGCAAAAATACTTTTATTTTAAGAACTAAAGCCAATTAGTCATCAAAGGCCCATTAGCTCAGTTGGTTAGAGCGTGGTGCTAATAACGCCAAGGTCGCAGGTTCGACCCCTGCATGGGCCACATCGTTCAATGTTTTTTCTTACTTTTTTCTTTTTTATTATTTTAAATTTCTCTTGATTCCTTGTCACCTATTTTTCTTGTTCACCGCCCTTCAAGATTTTTCATATACATTACAAGTGTACAACAAATCAAAAGCATGTAAACAAAGTGAATCTTGAATTAATATACAAATTCATAGATTCTGAATCATGTTATTCAGTAGTTATCCATTCGCAATCCCAAACAGAAATGACAACAAATTAAAACACTGGCCTCTATAACTATGTTGATGGTTAATTCCATCTCAAAATATATAATCTCCACTTAGCATATAGTTGATGGCATCACCTCCTCCTCCTCCACCACTACTTCTCGAATAATTAGCAACATTTGCTTGATTCTGAATCGCCATTTTCGAGCACCCATTTTGATCATCCATTTCCCATAATCCACCATTAATACTCAAGCTGTTTTCATTATCTTTGACTAGATCAGCCCAGAAGCACGGGCTGTAGTTATAATCTTGCATTGATAATTCTTGGTGATGATTCTCCGGGATTTTCTCTCTCCTCCCTTCTCTCTCATCAGATTCTTCAAGATTGGAGTATAACTTTTCATCTAATTTCTTTGCACCTCCCTGTTGTTTCTGGCGTTGAATTTGATGATCGTGATCGATAGACGACGACGACGATGGCTTCCTTTTCTTGAAGTGCGTGCGCCAGTAGTTCTTGATCTCGTTGTCCGTTCTTCCGGGCAAGTATCTTGCTATCGTCGACCATCTTCACAAACATGATCAAATCAAGTATTATAAACACACTCATATATTGTACAGACTCCCTCCGTCCCGTTTATTCTACTATGTTTTTTTTTGTTTTTTTTTTTTTTTTTTTTCGGTAAGGGAATCAACGTGTGCAATTTATGAAAAAATAGTAGAGTTTACATTTTTTAAAAAGTTTTTTTCTTGTCACTTTGGGTTCAGTACCGTTATAATGAGACAGCCCAAAATGGAAAATAATAGTCAGGGAACGAAGGAAGAAGACTATATTAGAGAGAGAGAGAGTATTTAATTACTTGTTCCCCCAAAGGGCATGGAGTTCAATGATGATCCCTTCTTCTTGTGGAGTTATATGTCCCTTTTTCAAACCTGGCCTTAAATAATTCACCCATCTCAGCCTGCAACTCTTCCCACTCCTATTCAAACCTGACATATCATCGTCTCGTTATTATTTTATTTTTAGTTTTTTAAGTACAACACATAGACACTCGCACATATGCAGTCAAGACAACTCGAACTCTCGAGTTATTGATCAGAAAGGAAGCGTCTTACCAACTGAGTTGTGCTTTGAATAAGTTAAGTTTAAAGAAAAGACACCCATGTACGTACGTACCTGCACACTTAGACACAGAGCTCCATCTTCCTTCACCATAGCAGCTCACATACTCAACTAGAAGCTTATCTTCTTCAGGAGTCCATGGCCCTTTCCTCCAACCTTTCTCTGCAACTTCCCAGCTCCCCATTTCTTTCTCTCTCTACAATTTCTACTGTTTTTTCTTAGGTAAAATATTTCTACTGTTGTATTGTCACCTGTTCTTGAGACAGACTACCTAGCTAAATACCTTACTCTTTATATATATATATTTCTCAACTTTGTCTCTTTTCATGTCATTCATTAACCGATCTCATGATCGCACCATTAATATAATTTTATAACACAGAACTAATGTATGTCAGCACCATTTTTTTTGTTCTATACCACGATTTAAACAATTAAATTAATACTTCTCCCTCACACAAATCGCCAGGTGTAGAGCAGTATTTTCTTCATTCTCTTGACGTCGTTCCAACAAGTGTCGATTCTCAAAACACGCTTTTAGTACGATTAAGTGCGAGGACAAATATTCAAATGTGTGCATTATTTATCACTTAAAATTAATTATATTCGATTCAAATATGAGCATTAATTACTAGATTATAATTTAATATAATGCGCATTGAGCCGTAAACCTTAGCTAGTGGGTTGTAGTTTTTTTTTTGTTTAGGAAAACGGCTTGTTTTCATTTTTCCAATTAAGAGGAAACACGTTTTATGGTATACGTGATATTGTGGGGAAAACGACGTCGTACTTTGAAGATTGAGAAGGTTCTTGATGCTAAAATGGGTGGCGATTTAAATAATGGAAGACGACGAGGAGAAGTGAGTCACCTTGTGGACGCGTGGACTCAGAGTCGAATTTGCGATTTAAATATAAAATTTGGGATGATTAATTAAATGTCATAGTGCTATATATAGGTAATGACGTGCACTAATGACGAGAATTAAATATTTAAAAAATATATTTTTTTATGATATTAGGGAAGAAAAGGAGGTAAAAGTGGAAAGATCCTCTGCGATTTCAAGAGATGCTGGATTTGGTAGCTAGGGCATATGGCATTCTTATCTATAATTAATTAATTAATTAGTGAGGAGGATTTGCTAAATAAGAAGAGTAATGAGGGACGTAATCAAGAATTATTTAATAGTGAAAACGATATTTTTACTTTTTATTTCGTTGAAGTATACGCTTGTTTCTTGGTTGCTAGCGTACAATTATACGTACACGATGAATATGAGATGAGATGAGATGAGATGTATAGGGGATGAATTGAATGAAACGCGGCTCTTCTCTTCAAATATGTGATTCTATAATTTCTTAGCATCTTCCTATGTTATCTTTCCTTTCATAAATGTAAAGATACTTTCGGGCATTATCTCATATGAATATATCTAAAAAAAATTGCTCCATGAGTCATTATTATTATCTCACTTTATTATTTTATACCTCGCATATATTAATCAAATGTGACAAGAATAGGAGTACGACAGAATTAGTGAAAATCTCAAGTCTTGTAGTGTCATTAAATGTATGGTAGTCGCAGGGGCGGAGGCAGGTAGTCGCAGGGGAGGAGGCAGGGGTGTGGCAGTGGGGTCTAGTGACCTCACTGGAATTTTGAAAAACATGAAGGGTATTTTTGTAATTTTATAACTAAATATAAAAAATAAAAATAAGCAATATACATAGTAATAGTGATACATTTTTTTGTATGCAAATGAAGTCGTACATAAATAGTACTATAATACATTTTTTGTATACATTTTCTATAATATATATAGTAATATATTTTATGTATATATATTTTTTAATATAAAAAATAAGTAGTACGGGTACTTTTTCTTACATACATATTTATGTAAATTACGATTGTGACCCCTTGCTTCGGAAGTCTGGCTCCGTCCCTGGGTAATCGTTATGTGACGAACTGGACGTAACCATTTTTTGCATGTTTTTTTTTTTTCCCTTTTTTCTTTTTTCATGATTTATTGTTTTCAAACTGAGTATTTTCTTAACATCCAAGTGCCGAGATACACAACCAAATTGAGGTAATTAGCATGCGTCCTAATTAGAGTTGGCAAAATAGCACGATTGAGCACATTGAGCTTTTAAGGAAAAATATCCGTATCGACTTTGCCCGAAATCCTATCGGTCCTATATTTTCATGGACCAATCTGACCTGAAAATGTCTTCATAATGTGAAAATATACAAGGTGGCTCGAGCTTATTGAGCTTTTTTCTGGTATTTTGGACGGCCATGCCGGCTCAATATCTCGTCAAGGCTAATTTTGGGTAGCCAAGCCTAGCCCAAATCTAGGTCGGGCCAACTTTACCACCTCCGATTCTAATTATCTTCAATTTTCTTCATTGTTCCAATACACTTTTGGGATGTTGTGATTGTTAAAAGAAAAAGCAAAAAAAAAAAAAAATTGGTATTCTTGTTGCGACATTTAAAGCCATATCTATTTTCAACAACAAACCCTTTACATTTATATGTTAATATATATTTACATTTACATACATGTTTTTTAGAAAAAAATTATGCGCATACATGTATGAATATGTATGTAACTAGTAAGTCATTAAAGTGTATGCACAAAGAACGTTAGTAAAATTAAGAAAGATCCAAAATGAAATCCGGAAATAATATGTTAATAGCTGGGAAAGTGGGAAAAGTGCATGTTAACATCTGATGTCGATTATCTTGTCATTTTTGATAAATATAATTAATTATGGAATAGATTGATAAATTGAGTTGAAAAAGGCTTCTAGATGAATTGTAGGTGCATGCACAAATTCTAAGCAGGAACTCTAAATCGCAAAACTTAATTAAGTAATTACTTTCATTTTCATTACTCGCTGGCACATATTTTCTTGTTTCAGTGAATGTTGATTTTAGTTATCAAAATAGTACTTCAATCAATATTTTCAAAACTAGACAGGAATGGTTGGTTCGACCGGTTTCACCGCACGTGAATCTGCCAATTGAAAGATTAACACTTAACTTTAATAAAATACTCCCTCCATTTCACTTAAAAACGACACATTTCAATAGTGGCCTTTTCTGGCACGTTTTTCCATGCTTCTTGATGATAGGTTTTAAGATGGATTTTTGAAGAATTCTTTCTTTTACGGGATACTACAACAGTCGTAGTATCCCGTAAAAGAAAGAATTCTTCAAAAATCCATCTTAAAATCCATCAACGAGAAACGTAGAAAAGCGTGCTAGAAAAGACAAAAAAGAAAAATATCATTTTAAGTGAAATGGAAGGACTATGAATTTGTAAAATACAAAACAAATGCAAATATTTGATATTTGATGTATGTTAGTATTAGTTTGAATACAAAGTAGGTTGCAAAGGAAGCGTTGAGTAAAATAGAATTAATCAATCAATCAGGAAACCCAATAATGTGAAATTCCGTTATGTTCAAAACAATCTGGAAAATTTTATGATAATTTATATAAGTTCATTAAACATAAAAATTTGCAAGAGTATTTATAATTATTAGATCCAAAAGTTATCAATGCAAATCCATGAGTAACTAATAATATCATCAAGTACAAAGAAAAACAGAAGGTGCATTTGAAAACACAAAAAAAGTCTGAATCCAACAAGTCGCCTAGTAGTTAGATTACGGAGTATATCTCTAATAACACAAGGGTTTGAGAGAGAGGGAGAGAGATAGATAGTACAGAGCAGAGCAGAGCAGAGTAGAGCAGAGGAAGAAGGTTCATCATCCCCAGCAAACAAAGCTCACCCATTGGCTAGGGAGGTCCAGTTCCGTACTCTGCGGGATAAGGACTCCTGCTTCTGCTGCGACTCGGGCTATGAACTGGAGCACCTCTAACAGGAGATCGGCCACGACCCTGACCTGGGCTTCTCGATCCAAATGGGGATCGTTCCCTCACTGGACTTCCACTGTGTTTTCTTGGTAGAGGAGGAGGCTGTTCACGAGCTGGAGACCGTGAGTATGATCTCTCTCTGCTGTACCTTTTCTCATGAGGTGAAACAGATCTGCATGAATCATCCCAGCAATGTATAGATATCAAAGGAACATGAAACATAAATGAAATTCATACACATCATAAATCGATTAGGACCTGCTCCCAGATACAAGGGAGTGGAGCTCCTACCTTGAATACCTTCTTTTAGGAGAGTAGTACTCACGGCCCCGTGATGGAGACCTCGCAAATCTTGGAGGTGGTGACCGGGAATACCGGGGAGAACGAGAATAACGTGGTGGAGATCTCCTCCGATCATAATCGCGCCCTCTACTGCTGCCTCTACTACTAAAAGAAAGAAAAAAAAAGAAAGGAACAGTACGTCAGAAAATATTGTGTGCAATATAACGATGAGGAATCTTACAACATGCAAATTTCATACTTTATAAACAAGGAACTCATGAACAGTTTAGTGCAGATGAATACCTTCCTCTTTCTCGGGCACTCATTTCAGTTGGCTTTTTCCTATTTTCCTCAGCAAAAACGACAGTTAGCTCACGACCTTGCAGAATTTGACCATCCATATGATATTTAGCATCTGAAGCATCAGCAGGGTCCATGTATTGAACAAACCCAAAACCTCTAGGATCACTGCAGTAAAGAAAGTGTCAAGAAAAGAAAAATAGTGAGTCCAAAGTTACAAATGACATCCCAATTAAATGATGTCAAACCATAGATTGTTTGGCACAAAAATTTATCCAAAAGAACCTGACCAACCATGTAGCAGTTAGCAACGCCCAGAGCTGTTAATTGCAAGCCCTTATTAAATGAAACTGTAAAAAAGACTGTAGAATATGTTTGGTGCCATTCGCACCATTGTACTTGCACTATCAGAGAGGCATTTGTTGATTAAGTTATTGAATGAATATATTTTCATTCTCCAGTCCTACCCATCGATCAATTGAATATCATAGCCTGGAAACCGCTTTAGCTACTCCAGTTTTCAACAACAATAAAATTTATTGAACTAATAGGTGAGGTCCACATTCAGATAATTTTATAAACCCCAACCAACAAAGTACAGCCCAACATAATCTTGATTGTTAAGCTACTAATTACTTCATTCATCACAGTTCCATAGTAGATCAAATGCAACAATATCACTTAACTCATGGAAATGAAAATCCAATCAGTAGAGACTACCCTATAATTTCTAATCAAGAACCTTAAATAACTATAAGCAATTCCAGTAATATGGAAGGCCATCATAAGCGCATAAACAAGCACTTGGCAGCTGACCTTGGTAGGGACATTTTAAGATGACTTGAAATTCTCCAAGACTTGAAATCTTGATATCTTCACATTGTATTCACACAAGAATCCTTCCAATCTTCACTACCAATTACATCACCTTCAAACTCCTTATAACTTGATTGACGTCAAGAAACCTCTTACTATTAGAATGTGTCAACACAACTCTTACTACTCGATTGATGTCTTCATAACTCTTAACTTCACTGTCAAATCTCAAAGGACTTGATAACAATATCCAATTTAAGGGGGAAAAAAACAACACTAAAGGAGAATTTAAAAGAAGAAAATCTACCTGATGAAAATTATTAAGCACAAAATTGTGCAAGAATATCTTAATATTATTGAGGGGAGAATAGAGAAGTGCAAGTCAAAGTATAGAATGTCAAGATATTCAACAAGCTCACCCAGTGTAATAGTCCCTTGGCAGATAGATATCTTTAACCGGGCCAAATTGCCCAAACGGCCTCCTCAAGTCTTCTGGCCTACAGTCAGAAAAGTGGAAGTAATAATATATTTCTTGTTCTCATTCTTTCATGTTTAAAATCGACTTTTTTAAGGTGGAGTAGGGGAACATCAAGAAAAGGAAAAATACAGCAAACTGACCTGCAATCACGGCGAAGGTTGCGCACTAGAAGACTGGTCGGAGCATCTCCTCTATCTCCTCTACCATAGCGTCCTCCTCCTCCTCCTCCTCCTCCTCCTCTTCTTGGAGGGCTCCTTCCTCTTCTGCCATAGCCTCTTGGTGGTGAAGGGGTGTAGCTCCTTCCCCTCATTGAGAAAATTATACAATTCTGGACATAGAGAAGTGTCCAAAGACAACTCTGATTAGAATAAAAGACAGAGAAGACAAGAAGCATGATGAAGCAATCAAAACACTCAGTGGGTTCCAGAATAATAAAAAAACAGCAACTTCATAAATCTAAAAAGAAACACAGCAAATGGCATTGACAGAACAAGGACAATGAAATGATTGCGTTAATCAGCTCACAGCTCTTAAATTCAAAAAAAAAAAAAAAAAAATGAAATTGCCCATGAACTAGTTCCGACATTTTCCATCCGTGGATCTTAGATATTCCCGCTTGACCTATATACATCTTGAAAACATCTAGACATACTAACCAGCATAAAACGAACTCAGTTATTCAATTTTAGTCCCACGCATATAATAAACAGTAGTATAAAAGAACTACACATCAAGAAAACCCTAATTGAAATTTGAAAATGGTACGTCTTTCTCGAACTGGAACTGAGATATTCGGACAGATACATTAATAAATGACTGTAGAATCGGATTTGCGTAGCGGAAACGTGGGTGGATACTAAGAATTGCGGAAGAGAGACGTACCTTAAAAGCAGCAGCACGAGACGGCGGGAGGGAGAAGGGTTTCCGGAAACAGAAAGTGAAGTTGGGGAGTAGTAGTTTTAGTGTGAGATTTCTTATATTTTCCTTTTCTTTTTCTTACTATCTCATCACCCTCTTTCAAAAGTAAGATATGTTGCACGGGTGCGGAGAATACGAATTTTTAAAAATTTTAAGTTGCGATTCGTCAAGGATACATTTATATATTTATACATTTTATTAAATATATTGCTGAATTTATAAAATAAAATTCATAAATTAAATATTACATTATAAATGTTAATTAAAATAAAATTTTCAAACAAACCCCATAAATAAAATACACTACTCAAATGCACAGGATTCTTGGGACGGAGGGAGTATATTGATTTTGTATGAATTTAAATTTCATGGAAATATGTATCCAAAATATAAAACTATTTTAAAAAAACTCAAACGCACAGAATTCTTGAGCCAGACGCACCTCATACGCGTATCATATTTATTTTTTATTTTTAGGATTCACCATGTGGCATATCCAGTGCGTATCCCACGAGAATTGTGCGATACTGCAATATAGTATTTTTAGAAGAATCCGTGCATTATAAAAAGTAAGTACTCCGTATTTTTTTTTCTCCACAACAAGTTTTAATTAAATATTAGGTAATATATACTCATTCCGTTCACTATTTACTGGACTAAAAATCTGAATATGAAATTTGATGTGTTTTGACAATATATTAATAAATTAAAATGTTAAAGTAGTATAATTGTGAGCTCATTTAATATTTTTTTTTTAAAGACTCATCTAATATTTATAATTGTAAAAGTGTTAAAGTAATTATGGGGCATATATACCAAAATGGAAAATGTCAACAAATCGTAGACATCCCAATATAATAATAGTGTCATTAAATGATGGATGGAGGGAGCAATAAATAGGTTGAGATTATAAAGCGTAAAAATAAAATAATTACGATTATATACACACTCTTTTGAAATGGGCAGAAACTTTTTTGAGAATACTCATAAAGGACGGAGGAGTATTATATAGTAGTATTATCTTTCTCATTGATAACAAGTCCACTTATTTAGACTACCATTACCGGTGGTCTCCTCATGGTGTTCGAACACCCAAAATAATAATAATAATAAGAGGAATAATGGAACATGGTCTCATTTTGGCGGACGAACAAGCAGGCACCGGCAAACACCATATTTGCTCAAATTTTGTGATGTCTCCTTCTCATTGGTCTCAAATTTTATTTAAATTTTCAGATAATTAATGATAGGATATGACCTAACTACTAGGCCCAAACATCAGGCACATATAAATGAGCCCCGATATTAAGCTCGGCCTACGCAAGTTCAGCCCAAGTAAGAAAGACTTCTTCACCAAGCAAGGAAGGCTTCTTGATCGACTACAACTCAAACTCCAAGAGAGATGTAGAAGACTCGGATGTCTACCATAAAGATCGAGATAAGCTCAAAGAGTCCTTATAGGAATAGACATTGTATTAAGGTCGAATTTCATATGATCATCTATAAATAGGGGTTAGAATAGAATGAGTTAGAGAGGGAGAAAAAACAACCTTGTAATCAATACTCATATTATATAAGATCTATACTTTTGCTCCGTGGACGTAGATCTATTCTAATAGATCGAACCACGTTATTTCTTTGTGTCCTTTTTACAATCTCGTTACGCTCATTGAGTACCCCATGAAAATTAGATTGATCACTGGCGCTGTCTGTGGGAAACTTTTTAGTTGTGTTTACGATCAACATTTTCTTGGGAAATTAAGAGCCATGACGAGACCCACGCGATTAACTACCTCCAAGGCGGTGGATGGCAATAACAATAACAAGGACGCAGGAGGCCAGCGACCTGGGAAAGAACCGGCAAGAGATCCGACACCCGAAGGATTCCTTCAAGATCTGGATGAGCACGGCAACCCAACCATTCCTGAAAAGGAGAAAGATCACAACGGCAAAGATGACCAAAACATCAGAGGAGGGGAGGAGCCCCGATTCATGCAACAAAACCTTGACGAGGCCGTTAAAGGGTTCCTCGAGGAAAACCAAGAGAGCTTTCTCCGATTCCTCAACCGAAAATAGGGTCGGCCTCAGCCCAACGATGAGGAGTACGAAGCCTCGTCTAGATCACAGCGACCTAAAACCCCCAGTGTTCAGCTGCTGGGCACATAAAATGCGAAAAATACCTCTACACGAGCTGGTTTCCAAACCAATCGTGTAAGGGATGATCATCGCGAGGGACCGACAAGGGTCAGTCCACATCAGCATCGTTCTCTGTCAGATGACGAGCAAGACTTTGGAGGAGGAGGGTTCGACGGATATGGGAGGATCATTACCCCTTTTTCTGATAAAATACTTCACACTTTCCTCCCGGACAGGTACAAGGTACTAAACATTGCTCCATACGATGGCTTGCGCGATCCGCAAAACTTCCTCTCCCAGTACCAGTACAACATGATCAATTAACAACTCAACGAAATCCACATGTGCAAGTTGTTTCTGGAGTTGCTGATCGACAACGCTCGCAGGTGGTTTGACAGCTTACCACCTGGCAGTATCGGATCGTATCGAGAGCTGATGAAGGCCTTTCACCGAAGATTCTTTCAAAAGGCTGAGTTGAAGACCACATCGGCTCATCTTCTCACTGTGCAGCAAGGACAAGGCTAATCCATCAGTGATTTCATGACCAGGTTCAACAAGGAGAGCCTAAAGGTCGAGGATGTGAACGACCTACTCATCATCTCGGCTTTTCAAAACAGCATCCTACATGGTGCGTTATACAAGGGGATCGTCAAGTACGAGCCCAAAACTGCCTCTGAACTCTGGCATATAGCGGATCGGTTCGCGAAGGCCGACGAAGCTGATAGGAGAAAGCGTGAAGAGCTGACAAGGCCAAACCTTCCGATAAAAAGAAAAGAGAAGATGATCGAAGGGACCGAGGCCGACGCAGCACCCTCGAAAGGCTACAACGTGGACCTTTAGAGTCCATGCTCAGACCACGTCAAGATCCAGAGCAAACTCAGTACACTCCATTGACGAAGTCGAGGGCCGAGATCTACGAGCTCCATGCCGCCATGTTCGAAAAACCGCGACCCATGTCTGAAGGATCGAAGCATCGATCTAAAGACAAGTACTGCTCCTTCCATGAAGATCATGGACATGACACGGAAGAGTGCAGGAATCTTATGGCGGACATCGAAAGGTTGGTACATGACGGGGTTCTCAAAAAGTACCAAGATCGTAGCAGGCGTACTGGCCAGTACGAAGCCCCTCGCCAAAATAAGGGCAAGAGAAGGCAGGACAAGGGGAGAGAAAGTTGTGGCCCTTATGCCGACAAAAAAACAAAACGGGACCCCAATGAAGAGGATGACGAGCCTCAATTTGATGGAGTCATATCTGCTATCACGGGGCTCCCTCTCGGCGCCATAAAGTCCTCCCTAAAAGCCGAGGCCCGAAGTCCCTAAGCAGGCGAACCCGTACACAAGAGGTTCAAAAAGGATGAGGCCATCGTCTTTTCAGATAAAGACCCGGTACCAGCCATAATACCTCACCAAGACGCGATTGTAATTCAAGGAGGGGTCGCTAACAAATTGGTTCATCATGTGTACGTCGACAGCGGTGCGTCGGTACGCATCCTCTTCAAAGATTGCTTTGTGTAGGTCCCGATAAATAGTTATTGGTGTATGGGGGGGGAATACACCAATTAGCCAACAGTTTTTGATTTTTCAAAACAGTTTGATCTTACTGAGTCGTCACTACAGTATATCAGAGCAGTTTAGTTTTTCCAGCTCAGATAGTAAACTGCTGAGCTTGCAAAACTAACCTGCGTGTGGAAGTTTGGTGGAAAGGTTGGCTAACAGTTTTCAAAATAGTTTTCAAAGGAAACTTTAGTTCAGATAAGTGTTCATGCAAGACAGATTACAGTGGTGCAGGTTGTGAATGTGCAAACTGTGTAAATGAATAAGTAAATAACAAGAGAGACACTAGGAGTTTTTATCGTGGTTCAGAGTAAACAGCTCCTACGTCCACGCCAGATTCCGTCGAATCTGTAATCCCTTAACTTGAGATTTCTCGCTCCTTTTAACACTGGTGGAGGTCCAGTCCAAATTCAAGTCTTTCTCTTAGACTGAATCTAGCACGATTCTTGAGTCGTGTCTCTTCTTACTTACATACAAACTTTTTATGCAATCTTACTAACACTAAATGACTAGTGTACCTATCCAAACTGGAAAGCTGTGAATAGCTATCGTCGAAAGGAATACAACTCAATCAACTACACTAGTTTTTCAACTTTGATGGTAGTGAGAGTGTGTGTGATGTGTTCTAGTAAGACAGTTTCCAGAGAGATCAGAAATCTACAAAGATCAACACTTGGGAAAGCTCTAGTAATTTCGAGTGTTGATTGAATGAATTTCAGCTTGAGATTTCTGCAGAGTTTTGGCTTGTATATTGAGTTTCCCGTACTTCAATCTGGAATGAGTTGAGGTATTTATAGAGAAGCATTTGAAATAGAGTCGTTGGAAGTGTGTCAAGATTTGCAGTACCGTACACTGACACAATTCTTGTCGTTGGGTGAGAACAGGTTTCTCAACCACAGCTCAGGTTGGTCTTCACAGGTCGAGCTTCCTATACCTCGAACTGTCTTCAGTCCCTTTGTAACCTTCGTGTGAGATCTTCGGAGTATGGTGAGAGCAGGTTACATAGACAATTTACTTAATGGAACAGTATGACAGATTGGGTGGTTTAGGTACCAGGTTGCACTTCCAACCTTGACCTTTACATGAGCAACCTGTCCGAGTAAAGCTTGACTGATCCAAACACGGAGACCTGCCTGTTCCACTTAAAACCTATTATCTAAGTGTGGTTTCTAATAGCATTATCAAAACTCAATTTCAAAGGGTTCCCAACACTTTGATAAATTAGGGATCGAAGAGGCACGTCTTACACCGGCACCGCTTCCATTGCGAAGCTTCATACAAGAAGAAACGCGCCCGGAAGGAATCATTGGACTCCCTGTCATAGTGGGGAAGGCGCCAACGAGCTCCACTAAAGTGGTATAATTCTTTGTAGTGAAGGCCTACTCACCGTACAACATTATTTTGGGCAGAGATTGGTTAAATACGGTGAGGGCCGTGTGCTCAACATACCACTTGACAATGAAGATCCCCACAAAGGGAGGAGTGGCCGTGATCCGAGGAGATCAGAAACGGGCCAAGGAATGCATGCAGGTTGCCTTAAGAGGTGCTGAGACTTTGACTCAGCACCCACATGCATAGCAATCACCGAAGCCCAAGAAGTTGGAACTGGAAGAGTCGTCGTCTGCTCTCGACACCCTAGTTGAAGAGGTCGCATTGTACGAAGACGATCCCCTTAAGGTCATCAAAGTAGGTTTTACCGGAGTACCTCAACTGAGAGAGCAGATCGTCCAACTCCTAAGGGAATTCAGAGACGTCTTTTCTTGGTCACCCCTTGATATGACCGGGGTTTCACCAAGTATCATCACCCACCGGCTCAACATCGACCCGGATATTAAACCGGTTAGGCAAAAACAGCAGAACGAAATCAAATCATACGTGACGAAGTGCGTCAACTCTTGGAGGCGCAAATACTTTTCGAAGTCAAGTATCCAACGTGGATAGCCAACCCGGTGATGGTCAAGAAAGGTGGAGGAGGATGGCAGATGTGCATTGATTATACCAATCTCAACAAGCACTACCCGAAGGATTGCTACCCTCTTCCTAACATCGACAAAAAGGTCGAAGCTTTGGTCAGCTACGAAATCTTTAGCTTCTTGGATCTGTACAAGGGATATCACCAAGTCTTAGTGAGTGACGAGGATGCACCCAAAACAGCCTTCATCACGGACTTCAGTGTTTTTGCATATAAGAAAATGCCCTTTGGACTCAAGAATGCCGGAGCCACCTATCAAAGAATGGTTGACAAGATATTCCAGCCCCACATCGGCCAAATTGTGGAGGTATACATAGACGACATTGTCGTCAAAAGCAAGGAAAATGCCACTTGTGTTGACGACCTCAAGATCGTCCTCGGCCTCCTCCGAAGGGTAAATCTGAAACTAAACCCCTAAAAATGTACATTCATGGTTCGATCCGGAAAATTTTTGGGGTGTTAGGTTTCTAAAGAAGGGTTAAAAGCCAACCCGTCCAAGGTTCAAGCAGTCCAGGAAATGAAGGTGCCAAAAACCATCCATGACGTGCATAAATTGACGGGTTGCCTAGCCGCGCTGAGCTGTTTCCTTTCAAAAGCTGCAGAGAAATAACTTCCTTTTTTTCAAAATTCTTAAGGCTCCGGAGTTCAATTGGGAGGATGAACATAGGTCAGAATTCGAAGATCTCAAAAATTACCTTGCCAAACTCCCGACCTTATCTGTCCCGGAGGAAGGAGAAGTTCTCTTGTTGTATCTCACGGCTTCGGATGAAACCATAAGTGCAGTATTGGTACGAGAGGATGGACGCCGTCAACTCCCTGCATACTTCATCAGTCGAGCACTAAAAGGGCCAGAAGTAAGGTATCAGCCTCTAGAGAAAGTCGCGTTAACATTGGTAAACACTGCAAGGAGGCTGCGACCCTACTTTCACGCACATCCCATACAGGTTCTTACCGACCTGCCACTTCGGCAAGTGTTAACAAAGCTAGAAGCCTCGGGAAGAATTGCAAAATGGGCGATTGAATTGGGTGAACACACTATCTCTTTCTGCCCTCGTCAAGCTATTAAAGGTCAAACCTTAGCATATTTCCTAGTGGAGGCCAAATTCACAGACGAGCCAAAGCCAACTGAACCTACCTCGAGTAATGCCGAAGCCAAACCCACAAAAGAAGCACCCAAGGATTGCTGGCAGGTGTATGTGGACGGGGCTTCGGGCAAAACGGGAAGTGGAGCTGGCATCTTACTCATAGGACCGGACGGGCAGGAAATCACGTATTCACTTCGGTTCGCATTCGCAACCACTAATAACGAAGTAGAATATGAAGCCCTCATTTCAGGACTCCGCCTAGCTAAGTGCCTTCAAGTACAAGCTGTGCAAGTTTACAGTGATTCTCAAGTCGTAGTAAACCACATGTTAGGAAAGTACGAGGCCAAGGGCGAAAGGATGATGAAATACCTTGAAAAAGCCAAAAGCTTGCAACAATCCTTCTCGTATTTCCAGTTGGTCCGAATCCCAAGGGGGCAAAATAGCCGAGCCTATGCCTTAAGCAAATTGGCATCATCATCAACTAGTTCACCTATAGAGGAAGTCCAACAGAGAAGCATAGAAGAAGCCGAGGTCAACCTAGTCACAAATGACGAGCCTAATTGGATGACTCCCCTTCAAAACTACTTAGAGAAGGGCGAATTACCTAACGACAAGCTCGAAGCTAGGAAAATCTTGAGCAAATCTTTGCGATATGTTCTTGAAGAAGGAGTTCTCTACAGAAAATCATACCTTTAGCCCCTCCTAAGGTGTATAGGACCAAACCAAGCAGATTATGTACTACGAGAAGTACACGAGGGATCATGCGGAAGCCACATTGGGGCTCGCGCGCTATCAAGGAAAATCATGCGATGGGGATATTACTGACTGACGATATACCAAGACTCGATTGACCTTATAAAGAAATGTCCAAAGTGCCAGATTCACGGGATCGTACCGAAGCTACCTCAGAGTGACCTTGTCAGCATGCAAAGCCCTTGGCCGTTCATGCAATGGGGAATTGATATTGTGGGTCCCCTCCATAAAGCTCCTGGGCAATTCCAGTTCTTAATCGTGGCTATCGACTACTTCACAAAGTGGGTAGAAGCCGAACCTTTAGTAAAAATCACAAGCAAGAACGCCCTTAACTTCGTCTGGAAGAACATTGTGAGTCACTTCGGCATACCTTATGTCCTCGTCTCGGACAATGGCACGCAGTTCATGGACAAGGTGTTCAACGAGTGGTGTCAAGAGCTTCAAATCCAACAAAAGTTCACCTCGGTAGCCCACCCTCAAGCAAATGGCCAGACCGAAGTCACCAACATGACAATCATTAGAGGACTGAAGACTCATCTTGATCGAGCCAAAGGCGACTGGGTAGGAAACTTGCCCCAAGTCTTATGGTCATACTGCACAACACCTTGAACCTCAAACGGAGAAATACCTTATAGTTTGGTGTATGGAACCGAAGCGGTGATCCCAGTAGAGATCGACATGCCGAGCCCTCGTACCATAAATTTCTCAGCTGAAATCAACGAGGAGGGCCTTCGAACTAACTTGGATCTATTGGAAGAAAATAGAGATCTCGCCTACATAAGGGAAGCTCAATACAAGCAACAAGTGGCTCGGTATTACAACTAACAAGTCAAGTCCCGACAATTCCAAGTAGGTGACCTCATACTTCGAAATAATTAAATTAGTAAAGCTGAAAGGCTCGGCAAGCTAGAAGCCACATGGGAAGGACCTTACCGAGTTGAAGAAGTCCTCAGCAAAGGGTCGTATAAGCTCGCCCACCTATCTGGTGAGCAAATACCTCGTACGTGGCACATCACTCATCTCAATTGATATTTTGCATAAGTAGTCAAAAGTGTCGTTCATTTAGGGTATTTATTTAGTTCATAAGTCTGATAAGGTTATGTGTTACGTCGTCTATTTAGGTTCTTTTATTTCTAGTCTCTTAATTATTTTTCTTTTATGTGTTTGGTCTTGCATATCTCATGTCCTACTTGTGTATATTATCTCTTTCTCGTAATAAGATACCCTCTCGAGGATGATGTAATACCCTTTCGGGGATGATATAAACCCAAATTAGGGAAAACTACAAATGCGCGTGAAGGGACCACCCCTATCGACACTTCTCGACAAATAAGGAACCTATTTATACCTTCATTTCATACGAGGATGAACTATCTTCGTTTTATTATGAGGTTGAGCTACGTACTTTTACCGTAGTATATTACAAGGAGAATTGTGAGTTATACCCTTATGAGGATGTACGCTCACAAATAAAACTTCAATTTTATTTCGACAAAGGAGAAGAAATACAATGATTACATACACTAGGACAAAGAGGAGCCTGGAGGCTGACTAAAGCTAAGTCAATCTCTAGCAAAGTCTCTATTAGCATTTAAGAGGTCGGCTATACTAATCCCGCCCCTACCTCTACTTCGTCCTCATGCTACTCCTCGACCTCGGCCAGTTTGAACCCTTCGACTTCGGCCTCGTTCAGTCGACAACTGCCGTTCTCGATCCAGGAACTCCCGAGAATGACGATCAACGATCCTCGAACTGGAACCGGGATTAGACGAACTCGAAGGCCCAGCGTCTGAGGAAACAAGTTGCTCTAGTCTTGGACGACGAGCCACAATCATCTTATACATGCCGGCTAGTCGCTTTAGTTCATCCACTTGTTCCCGAAGCTGCCAGGAGCCCGCTCCATATTGTTGTTTGTAGTTGGAGCATCGAGCTATGAGCTCTTTTACCTTCCCTTCGACTTCGGAGATGGTCATTCCACCACCTCGGCAGATAATCGCCTTGTATTCCGCGTGTTCCTGGATGACCTGCTCGGCCTCTTCCTTTGAGATCTCCAGCTTCTCTTCCAGCTCAAGAAACCGAGCTTGCAGCTCATCATATTTCTTTTGTGTTACGGTAAGCTTCACCTCGGCCTCATTCTGGACATGACCAACTCTATCTTTCCAGTACAAGACTTCAGTTTCTTTCGCCTCGAGGGCTCGGGTTAATTGTTTGATTTTTTCAAGCCATGGAGATGCATTAAATAACTCGGGAGAAGACTACACATAAGGGCAAGAAAAATTTTCAATAAAATTTGAATTTTTTTTTAAAACCTTCACGGCATGATCAAAGCGACATCCTAGCGATGCCATAGTACATATGATCTAAAAAAAAGGGGATCAACTGACCCTTCCAGTGGCCTCTTCCTCCTGCTGAGGCCCCTCTTGCTCGGCCTCGGTGTTTTTCGGCTCGCCATTCACCGGTTCGACCACCTCGGCATCTTGCCCCTCGGTCTGGTTGCCTAGGCTGACGATCACAGCCTCGAGCATGGAATCTCTATCCACTGGGCAAGCCCGGATAGCCCCGGCAGTAAGCACCGTAGATGAGGAGGCAAGACTCTCCAACACGGGGAAGGCCGTCATGCCCTCCGACAAGGCCTTCGCGTAAGCGCGAAGCAGAGCCTCGCTCGACGTCACTTCGTACCCGTACTTGGACTTCTCCAAGTTCGGGTAATCCGCGGCAATCTCATTAATTATGTCCGACGCCACGGTCGTGTTCAACACGGTGGCCAGCTCGTTCGCCATCTCGGAGTACCTACCCCTGCAAAGCCGCCGCCTCGGCTTCCCGGCACCTTGCCACCTCCACTTCGGCCCTCATCGAGGCCGCCTCAGCCTTCATCGAGGTCACCTCAGCCTTTAGCAAGACCACCTCGGCATTCGCCACTTCTGCTGCCGCCAGCACTGTGGCCTCCCTCCTCTCCGCCTCCTGGGCCTTTACCTCGGCAGCGGCCACCTTATTGATAAGATCATCCTTATCCTTCTCTAAATCCCGGGTGACCCGGGCCAGCTTATGATATTGAACAACCCCATTATTGAGGAAGTTCATCAGCTCCGCGGCCATGTACTCAGCCCCCTGTGATAATATTAATCAGCTTTAAATAAGGCAGTAAGAGTCAACTTAATAGGATAAAGCGTAATACCTCGGGAAATAGCCGATGTCGAGCCGCCACTTGGTCAGATGACTGACCACTAACAATGGTACCCTCCTCCTCTTCGGAGGGTACAATGACTACTCGCGCCTCCTTGCTCCGACGCGTGGTGGAGCGAAGCGAGGAGAGCCCAACTCTGGAGAGCCCACTTGTGGAGAGCCCAACACATCCACGGTCCTCTCCGCAGAGGCTGGGGACATCGTCTTCTCTGCCTCCATGGCAGACCTTAGCCTCTTCTTCTTGTTCCCGCCGAAGTTCACTGCAACGAAGCAAAGAATGGATTAAAACAAGAAAAACAAGACAAAGAAGAAGACGCGCAAGACACAGAGTAGGGCCTCACCCTTCACCGGATCCACCATCGTAGTAGGATCATAAGGGCTCAGCCCCACCATGGCGAGCTCGGCCTTGCTATACTCTTCGGAGATGACGCTGAGCTCAACCAAAGTTTCCTCAAGGTCACCAAATGTATCTTCGGTGCCTTGGTCTTCTAACTTCTCCGTCTTCCAGGCAAAACTGGAAGACCTCTTCAGATCGGCAGAAGAAAAATTTCTTCTGCCAGTTCAAAATTTTTGTTTTCGTCTTGACTCTAAAGACACGATAAGGGGATAGGTAATGCCACGCAGAACTAGGTTTAAATTGAAAAAACCTAAGGATCATCCCTAGGGTAAGTGGAAAACTGAGACGACCAACTACGACACCAAGACCAATTAATTGCCTAAAGGAGTTCGGCATAATCTGCCCTAAGGCAATGCCGAACTTTTGTTGCAATTCGGCATATACTGGCAGAAAGGGAAGATGAAGACCACAACTTAGGCAGTCCTCATAAATGGTGAAAAACCCTACCAGAGGCGCACAAGCTATATCCTCCGGACGAGGAACGACAAGAAGAACAAAGTTTGGAAATAAATATTTTTTGGCAATTTTTTGGATTGAGGGGTTATCTAGACTCGATGCAAAATCAGAAACCCTACTACACCTTTCTACGGCAAGAAAAAAAACCCTATATGCCCTAGGAATGGAGGAATCAACGGTGAAAACACTCTATATCTACGTAAGGCGACCGCCTTGATGTCGCCACCGGAGAACCCGACGGCGACACGGACTCCTCACGGCCTTCGTCGCCGTGAGACTGACTGACACAAGAAGAGGAAGCCATGGATGAATGACTTACTTATGCTTGATGACTTGAAACCGGAGCTCTCTACAGCAATAACGTTGGAAATTCGGACGGTGGTGAGCGGCGGCGATGGAAATGGCAGAAACTTGAAAAACTTTTTGAAATTTTGGGAAAGGTGATGAAATGTCGTATCAAGGAAGTTATATTCCTATTTCACCTTTTCACTTTCCCCCCCTCCCTGTCACAATCGCGCCCCTACTTTATCGGAACCCAATCGTTGCATTTATTAAAAGTAACTGACACATCCCGTTTTCATCTTCGACGGGACAGTACGCATTTAACTTTGTCAAAATTTTTTTGACGAGGCAAGCACTTTTCCTCTACCTCGTCTTCGATGGGACGGTACGCATTTGACTTCGTCAAATTTATTTTTTGACAAGGCAAGGCATTTTTCCTCTACGTCGTCTTCGATGGGACGGTACGCATTTGACTTCGTCACATTTATTTTTGGACGAGGCAAGGTACTTTTCTTTTACAATACTCAGCTATTCCCCCTACATCACATCCTCATTTCTACACCTTTTTTGGGGGGATGTGATAGGATATACCCCAACTACTAGGCCCAAACATCAGGTCCAATATAAATGAGCCCCGATATTAAGCTCGGCCTACGCAAGTTCGGCCCAAGTAAGAAAGACTTCTTCACCAAGCAAGGAAGACTTCTTGATCGACTACAACTCAAACTCCAAGAGAGATGTAGAAGACTCGGATGTCTACCATAAAGATCGAGATAAGCTCAAAGAGTCCTTATAGGAATAGACTTTGTATTAAGGTCGAATTCTATATGATCATCTATAAATAGGGTTAGAATAGAATGAGAGGGAGAGGGAGAAAAAACAACCTTGTAATCAATACTCATATTATATAAGATCCATACTCTTGCTCCGTGGACGTAGATCTATTCTAATAGATCGAACCACGTTACTTCTTTGTGTCCTTTTTACAATCTTGTTACGCTCATTGAGTACCCCACGAAAATTAGATCGATCAATTAACTTTATCTTTTATATTTTAAATAATTATAAAAAATTATACTAAAATTCATGATTTTTCATTCTCTATAAATAAAGACCAAACAGATATATGCATATTCTTTCTTTTTCTACACATAATATCATTCATAGTTTTCTATTTTTTTCTTATGGAACGAGGTGATCATTCTTTCTACATAATTCTCAAAAATTTGACCCATCTCAAGCTTATTATCCTAGTTTTGAGAATCATCCAACTTCCATTGAATTTCCAAATTCCGATTTCAATATGAATTCTCAATTTTCACATAATCTACTAATTATCCTATTCCCGAATATCAACCATCTCCTCAAAATACCTCCTAAAAAACTTCAAATACTCCACAACGTTGGACAAATCAAGAAGACATAGCAATAGTGTCTGCTTATTGTTTCGTTAGTATGAATGTCATTGTTGGCATGCACCAACCAAAAGAAGTTGTGTTATGGAAAAAAGTTCATGAGCTATTTAAACAAAGTACAAAAATTGGCAACTCAAATGTCTATTGAAGTACTGGGGCAACGTTATAGACGACTTAACAAAAATATAAGCGAATGGGTTGGTGCATACCAAAAGGCGTAAGGTCAAGCAAGAAGCGGACAGTCAAAGAAGGATATTGAAAAAGAAGCTCAAGTACTGTATGGAAAACTAAGTTTACGCATAATGATGATTTTGAAAGAGTGTTGTGCCACAATCTCAAGTGGGAATTGAAGTTGGATAATCGTGGTTGTATGTTTTTCCAGCCAGATGACGATAGTATTGAAGAAAGCCACGACATCTCAAAAAGATCTAAGACAGATGAGGATGGAGACTTTGCAACCGACTCCACTCCAGAAACTCCTGGAAGTGATGCTTCAATCATTGGTCTACTTGTAGAAATAAGGCTAAGGCTAAAGCCAAAAGAAAAAGAAAAATGATCACTTAATACATCATTTCTTATCCTCATTTCATTACTAAGTTCATTCCATTCATATTAAATTTTATTCATGCATACCATCACCTAAGTATCTCATCACTTTGGATCCCAATCATATAAATCAAAACCGAAAAATATCTAAATAAATCTGATAGAACATATTGGTTATATATGGAATTTCAAATTGCAAATTTATTAAGACAAAATTTAAACAAATCTTATTATTATAATAGAATAACATATTCTCCAAATAAAAAATATATTTGCAAACACACAACTTTGTGTAACCTAAACTTTTTGAAATTTGATGCTCAAATTTGTTTATGTCACGATTATTTTGAGTTTGAAACTATTAGTAATTATTTTCACTATTGTTTCAGCATGAAGCTAGAGCAATAATTGCAAGTTGCAGGAATATAATTCGTCGTCGTTTAATAACAGAATTACGATTCGTCAGAAACGGATTTCATCTTTGGCGATGCAAGCGTAGTTACATACCAAATAATGGTGGAAGTTTTCGGGAAATTTTGGTGCCAACATTTAATAAAAGAATTATATCCGAAAGATGACATCAATTTAACAACGGAAGTATAGACATCACTATTATGTCATTATGATGAATTTTAGGTATTCAACCTAGAATTTAAAAGATTTTTTTTTATTTAAAAGTCTATAAGTATTCAATTAAGATTTATGAAAGTGAATTAGATCTTTTATTGTATTTTCATTTTTTAGATAAATAAAATATATTAAAACCGCATGAGGGGTGCAACCCAAAAGAGATACAAAGTTCAACATGAACCAAAAAAACAACATTACAACTTTGAGGCAACGACAGATGATTGACACGTGTTAAAATCTTTCTAAATCCACCATTTTTTGTTTATGGATTTTTTTTTAAATTATTGCTGGTTTTGGAAAATATTTTTAACATGTGTCAATCATCTGTCATTGCGATAGAAGATGCAACATAGAAATATAATAGATGATCTGATTCATTTAGAAAGTCCTTAAAAATATGTTGGTATTCAATTAGAACTTTTAAATATACATCTAAATCTTAAATATTGAAAATTTGTTCTAATATATCATGGACTTCGCAAGATTCTTAGGGCATGTTTGGTATACTACACTAGTAATGCATATATTAATAACACAAGATAAATAATAGAGAATAAACTTAGATAACTAATATAGCATAGTGTTTGGTAGTCTAACTAAAAACTATGTACAATTGAAATTAGTGTTTGGTAGCATATTTTAAACTTTATACTAAATATGTAATTACTATAATAACCTTATATTTTCTGCCAAATTACAAATAACCTTATATACTATTTGGGCCCAAAATTACAAGAAAGGATAGAGGGCCGGCAAGATCCCTGCTTCCGATTCAGTCAACGGTGCATAGCAGATCTTAGCGGCGGTTCTCGGCCATGAGAAGTTCGGATTTAGGAGCGACAGATTTGGGTTTGCTGCAGCTGTAGATAGCCAAAAAGCGGGTCGAAGAACGGTGGAGGAGCGAGGGAAATCGAACTTCCTTCTCCTCCACCTCCCCCGCCGCCGCCGCTCATGAAGGCAGAGATAGAGTCGGCGGCGCCTGAATCGTACTCCCCGTTGCCTCCACTCGAGGATTGTAGGCTCCCACTGTTGGCAGAATTCATAGTTTCTCTTCTAATCTTCTTACCCTCTTTCTCTACTTTCTCTCTCTAAATACTGCAGTAAACTCTGAACTTCCACAAAAATCCATGGCAAATTGAAGAATTTCCACATTATGATTCAACCAAACCTCTAATTTTAATGGAGTTTTCTTCCATAATCAGCCGAAGATTGCGCCCCCAAATTTCATTTCCCTTCTGCGAGGTTTCTGGGAAAACATCTAGGTGATTTGTTTCAATAATGAACAAGTGGGGTTTTATCTTTGTTGCGGGTGCAGATCGTGAAACACACGATTTGATTCAAGTTTGGGGAAACAATAATGAAAAAATAAGTGGCAACATTCTGTCATTATTTACGGTTTCAGGTATAGAAGAATTATCATTTCGTATGAATTATATTTTGGGGATAAAAAGGACAAAATTCTTTTAGCAGATGTTACGGTGCGCATCTGTACTAGTTATATTAGGGGGGGGGGATGATATATAAACATGGGAAAACAGTAGTGTCATAACACAACTTATCTATACTAGCACTTAAAGTTGCAACTTATTTCGTACTTCAATAAACTATGATTAATGAAGTGATTGCATGTGTTAAATAGGCAGTTGCGAAAATTCATCTCTTTAAAGCAAGATAAGTTTAAAAGAATGACGCGTTAAATTAATAAAAATTTTGAGCTGAACAAAATGTGCAAGTAAAAACAAAATAAGAACCGAAAGATATATACGATCAATATTATAACAAATAATGTGATTTATTAATTTATTGATTTGTTCTATAGACTTATAAAGTTTATAAAAATAGAGATACGTCAATGTAATAGAATCTGCCGAACTCTACCTAGAATTAAAACAATCATGTAATTAACAATATCTCGTAAATACGTAACATAAAAAGTTTATCAAATCTTTTAAATTCTAAATTGAAAACGCCAAATAATATTTTTAGTTAGTAGTATTGGGGTCAAATACCCAACCTCCCATAAGAAACTCTAAATCTACTCACCCCTTTAATTCTACAATTCAAATACCCAATAATTTGAAATGAGACTAAATTACCCTTAATATATTAATTTGCGTGTTTCTTATTTCTCTCTCAAATCTGTCTCGCTCTTCTCCTCTCTCTCTCTCACTCTTTTTCTTCTTTCCCATTCTTCCAGTTGCTGCGTCGGGCCGCTTTGCTCCACCATCAACACCACCGCCACCGTCGACTCGCCGGAACCGCTGTCGGCCGCTAGTAACACAACCCGAGCGCCGCCCGTCGTTGACTCACGAACTGATGCCACGCTCGCAGCTTCTCAGGTTTGAGGGGGGGTTTAGGTTGATTTGGGGATCGTGGATCTTGTCCTCGGGGGGGTGAAGAAGACGACCACCAGATGAATTACGTGAGACATCTGTTCAAGCCGCGGAGAAAATTTGAAGCCGGATTTTCCTAACGGCGAAGCGACGGAGAGAATTCAAAAGGTTTCCCTCTTTCTCCCCTTTCTTACTAACATTAATTTGAGTTTTGGAGTGAGGAACTATTTTTTCAGAAGAATTCAGAAGGCTGGACTACTCTAGCAACTATTTTTGTTTTTTTTTTATTGGCTAATTCTCTTAGCTAGCCAGTTTTCTTTCGTTGTATATGCATTATTCCTTTATTTGTTTATTAGTTTTTTGCCTCTCAAACGAAAAGTTGGTTGAATTTAGCTTGTTTCAGCTCTAGCTAAACTGTACTATGATGAGAGGAGAGAGTTTGAATATTGGGATTAATCGAATTAAAGAAATTTTGTGTTTTTTCCTTTCCCCAAGTTTAGGGTTTACAATTGATCACCTGTGTTGCATTCGGTTTTTTTTGTGTGGTGTGAGATACAACCGGAGTAAATGACGCTTTATATTTGAATTGTATGGTACGCAATGGCACACTCTGGCTCTACACAGCTTTATTTTAGTTGGAAATTAAAACAATATTGTCAATGAATTTGTGTGCTTTTTGTACTAAGCGATCAACATATATATAGGCATCTTTTGTTGGATTCACTCTCTCCCCTCAATTCTCTTAAAATTATGCCACTTGTGGATTGAAATTCAATCTATTGGATATGGTAGAAATGCATAATTCACTATTTTGCTTCGTACAAGACTTGATGATGAAACATCTATATGGAAACATGATATATGCGTAGCAGATTTTTAAATATTAAGATAAAGCTACGTGGTATAAATTTATTTTTCAACAATAATTTAATGCTTAATTATGTTATCCGTACTACATTACAGATAATCGGTACGAATGGACATATATTCGTACCGATAACTTCATGCTTAATTATATAAATCGTACTATATCATAGGTAATCAGTACGAATTGACCGATATTTGTACCGATAATTATAGGTAATCGGGTACGAATTGAACAATATTTGTACCGATAGAAATATAAAAATTTCTTGTTATTGAGATATGTGAAGGGTTTTGCTGCTATATGTTTGTTTTCCAGTTGCTCTTGAACTACCTTTGTATATTTTGAGCTTCTTGTTCTATCTAGAGTGGATTTTAATGCTATTGTTGTTCCTGAATTCATACTACATTATAGGTAATCGGTACGAATTGAATAATATTCGTACCGATAATCATAGGTAATCGGGGTACGAATTGAACAATATTCGTACCCATCGAAATATAGAAATTTCTTGTTGTTGAGATATGTGAATGGTTTTGCTGCTATATGTTTATTTTCCAGTTGCTCTTGAAGTACCTTTGTGTATTCGTACCGATATGTTTGTTCTCTCTAGAGTCGATTTAATGCTATTGTTGTTCCTAAATTCGTACTACATTATAGGTAATCGGTACGAATTGACCGATATTCGTACCGATAATCATAGGTAATCCGGGTACGAATTGAACAATATTCGTACCGATAGAAATATAAAAAAAAATCTTGTTGAGATATGTGAAGGGTTTTGCTGCTCTATGTTTGTAAACAATTGTTGTGCTACTGCTAGGTACGAATATTCATATTTGTAATTGTTCGTACCAAAATTAGACTTGTTTTGGTATGAATTATACATGTCGTACATGTTCCATATTCGCACCTCGTACCACTTTCCTGCTCTTACCTGATTTTTATTACGAATTTATCATTTCGTACCTCGTACCACTTCCCTGTTCATAAAAAAAATAGATTTTTTTTTGAAAAAGACTGAAAAAAAACACAAAAATGAAAAATGAAAAGAAAAAATAAAAAGTCTAAAAAAACGAAAAAAAGAAAAAAGAAAAAAAAAAGGAAAAAAGGCTTAAAAACGAAAATTTAAAAAAATAGATAAAAAATGAAAAAAATAAAAAAAGTAAAAAGTCTAAAAAAAATTCGAAAAAAATGAAAAAGAAAAAAAAAAGAAAAAGGGAAATAAAGGTTGGAAAAAAATGAAAATAAAAAATAACGAAAAATAAAAAAAACTGAAAAAAAGACAATTGAAAAAACAAAGTAAATAAAATAGAAATGAAATGAACAAAATGAATTAATGTGAAAATAATGTTGAAGAGAGTGGAGTGAGAAGGTATTGTATATCTTACCCCCATGTGCATTGTTTCCCCTTTCACATGGGGTATTAAAATTAAAATATAATTTAATACCCATGTGAGAGGGTGAGGCATTGCCCTATGAGGTAGGGTATATGTTGGGATATAATGTTAAAGGGGAACTTGAATCAAGTTAAATAAATAATTTGTTTTGATTCGATTCCAAAACCCTCTTTAGGATATTTCCCTTGTTATTTTTGGTGAACTAGACAAGATTTTATTAGCAAGGCTTACTTGGTAGGAAGCCTTATTTTAGTCTAGAAACGCCCAAGTTGAAGCAGTCGGAGTTCGCAGAGCATCATGAAGTGAAGCGGCTTCAGCAGTGAAAGCGTCAGTAGTAAAACGTCGACAAAGCGTCATGGAGACGCTTCAGATAAAGATGCTAGGAGCGAAGCTTCAAATCAATGGAAGTGAAGTGCTCTCAAGTCAGCTCCCCAAAGCGTCACTGATAAAGAGATGTACTCAAAGCGTCAATCAGTGCAAGTGTGACAAGTTTGACTCGCAGAATTCGAGTTTGAAATCCAAACCTTCGGATGACTGACACCTCACTATATAAAGCCTACGTGTCATCACACTATTGCACAACGGAAACGACTACAGTCCAAGAAGTCAAAGTTCGGTGAAGGCGGACATCCCTTCCTGACCTTTGCAGGCTGACACGCCGAATTATCCAGATATTAAGGAACACGCAATCTCTTCTCTCTCAACGGGAAGTAGGTTCCTTACTATAAATATATGGAGTTGCACACACTAAAAGGGGACGCACGTACAAACAATTCAAGCATTTATTTGAAAGAATTCAAGCAAATTTCTTTCAAGTCATCAGTTCTTTCAAAGCGCTTCACTTTAGTGTGTCCTTAAGAACTCGATTCTTAAGTATTGCAACTACCTCACTTTCTAGGCTCAATCTCTTATATCCATAGCCTAGATTGTTGAGAATCCTTATCCCTTTTACTTGTGATTTCATTGTAAAGGATTCTCATACTTACAAAATCCAAAACCCCAAAACCCAAATCTAGAGTGAATAGATTGAGTTGTAAGGTTATTGAATTTGTGTGAAAGAGTGTGTTATTGTAAGGTTTCTCGAGAGCCATTAAAATCTCTGAGGATTCAAGTGCAAGTTTGTTATTTGCCTTGAATCACTTCCCCTTGGAAGTATAAAACAAGGAGTACCAAGTGAAGGTATTCATCCCGTCGAGGATAGAGTGGACGTAGGAGAGGTGCTCCGAACCACTATAAATTGGTCATCTCCTTATTTTAAGTTATTTATTGCCTTGATTATTCGCATGCACACACTCACCGTTTTAATATTAACAAGGTTTTAATTTGCAAGATAAACTTTAAGACTCACCACATTCCGCACAGTATCACACTAGCGAGAGGCTTTGAACGCTTCACTTAGCTTCAAAGCATCTACTCGTCTAAAAGGCTGAAAATCGCAAGAGAAATTAAAAACTTCTCTACACACGTATTCACCCCCCCCCCTCTACGTGTGTAAGCGTCTTTCGGGACCAACAAGTGGTATCAGAACAGGGGTTCTAACTGACCTTTGTTTCTGAGTACTGATAGCGTGAAAGCGCTATAGTAGGTCTTCCTAAACCGATCTTTCCAAACTTGCATTAAAATCTCACTCACTGCATCTTGCATCTTTCTAAAAAAAAATTTAAGATGTCTTCCTCAGCACAACTTCCTCAGTTCTCGATCGAAGGCTATACAATGTGGAGCTTCCGGGTGGAGTCCCATCTCACTTCACTTCATGACCGCATGCATGAGGTTGTCGAAAAGAGACCCATCACAATAATGAAATGCCTATTGAGGAACCGTGAAAAGGAGAAATTCGTCGACCAAGACGGCAACCCTGTTGATGAGGAAGAAAGCGCTTCCACCGATGTCTATGTCGTGAAGCCTAAAGAAGAATATACGACCAACGACTTCAAAGCTGATAATCTAGATCGGCTGGCACGCAACGTGATCCAGTCAACCATCCCCGACGCCTATCTCCCAAGAATCATGAAATGCAAAATGACGAAGGAGATGTGGGAAACTCTTGCCCTAATCTCACAGGGCACGGAGAAAATCAAGGAAAACAAACTCTCTGTATTGATGCAGGAGTTTAATGCCCTCACAATGAAGAGCAATGAGAGCATGGAGTCTTTCGAGACTCGAGTTCTGGGAATCACCACAATTGTGGCTTCCCTGGGAAAAGAACTCACCTTCAAAGAGATCAATCAAAAGGTGGTTCGTGCTCTGTCTGGAAAATGGTAGACAATGAAGGAACTCTTCCTCTCACAAAAAGAATTGGGAGACATGTCTCCTGAAATGATGTTCTCCAAATTCAAAGCGATCGAATTTGACTTAGTCAAGAAAGCGCTTCGTGAGAATGAGGAGGAGCTTCCAGCAAAATCAAAGAATCTGGCTTTCAAAGCCGTTGTAGAGAACACCATCATCGAAGCTGACACTTCCAACAGCGAGGTTGCAAAAATGTCGAGAGAAGAACTGGAGGATTACGCTCTCTATCTTGTTAGAGGGTTTAACAACTCCAACGCTAGAGCGGCCAAGTATAAAAGATTCTACAAATCTCAAGGCCAGAGCTCACGCTTCACCCCACGTGATGGGAAGACAGATGACAAATCTGCAGCCATCCCTAGAGATAAAGCCAATATTGAGTGCTACGAGTGTCACAAAATGGGGCACTACAAAAACGAATGCCCGAAGCTCTCAACCAAAGAAAAGGATGAAGTTAAAGCTAGTCATGAGAACAACCATCGCGCTCTAGTAGCTGATACTCCTGTCAAATCCAAAAAGTCCATCGACCATGATGAAGATCAGTTCACTGATGATGAATACGATTATGGTTGCATGGCAATAGAAGCTGAAATGGAGGTAAATCTTCCTAAACCTAATACTCTTCCATTATCACTAGGAAGTGAATATGGTGATGGTGAGGATGAGGCCTTCAGCTTGGAAAGTGATCTCTTTGATGACTTTTTAGAGTTGCTCAAGAATCACGAATCCTTGCAGGAAGTTCTCACTCAGTTCAGAAAAGAGAACGACAGATTAGTCAATACACTCGAGTCCAAAGAAAAGGACATATTCGAGTTGACGGCTAAGTTCGATGACCTTCTTGAACGTCACCAACGTACCATATTCACCTCCAAGGAACGCAAAGCCACTCTCGATCGTCTCAATAATGCCTCTGTAGCTATTGAAATAATCGAAAGTTCTTTCAAACCCTCAAAAAGTTTGAAAGGAATCGGCTTTGGCTCCATCTTCACAGCTTCATCCAATGCTAGTACCGAAGCGTTGATGGAAAGCTCCAAAGCTGATCAACACGCTACTAGCAAAGGAAAAGAGTTAGTTGGGTTTATGGTTGAAACTTCAAGACAAGCTTCCAAAGCGTCTTCGAAGGTTCAACCTGACGCCTTGAGAAAATCAAAGACTGGAAAGCCTAAACTCTCTAAACGTAATTCAAAGCATGTCCAGTCTTCGACTATCCTAAAGCGTCAACAAGAGCGTAAAACTGACTTGAATAACTTCACATCTCATGGAGGAACTCAAGTTCGCTTTATTCCCAACGCTTCATGTTTAGTGTGTTTTTGTTTGATTTTTATAGTTTGGTGTGAGTTTGTTTTTGTATATTTTGTTCATTTTTATGTGTTCGTTTCGTGTGTTTTAGTCAAAGTTGGGTTCATAAGGAGTTTTGGAAGAGAAGAGAGAAAAGGAGCACAAGAACGAAGAAATGAGCAAAAAGTGAAGATCAATTTGGGATGAACTAAAAGCATAATATCAAAGAGGAGTTCGATAGGAGCGCATAGGAAAAAACGGCGATCAATTTCGAGTTCGGACGAATGAGATATGGCCGAAACAAAAAAATTGCGCGCAGTGAGCCGAGTATAGCACTCAGCGGGCCGCTGGGCCCGTCAGTTTCAAGAAAAACGCGAGAGGGATACTCAGCGGGCCGCTGAATCCTAGCGGGCCGTTGGGCCGGGCCGACTTGTTATGTTATTTTCCTTATTTGAGTAGGTTTTTTAGATCTATATATATGAAAACTATTGTGAACGTGAGAGACATCTTTCTTCCTAGTTTTTATCCCCTAAAACTCTAGATTAGTTTATATTCGTTTTTAGTTATTGCTTTGAAGATTATAGCTTTGGATTCAAGATTTAATTCAAGTTCTTTGTTCTTTCTTTCATCTTTGATTTGTAAGTTTAATTTGTGCTCTTAGATTAATTTTACTTGCTTTCTCTAATCGCTTTATTTAGTTTAAATTTATTTGCTTTAATTTACATTAGATCCATATTAAGATTTATTTGCTCTAGTTTAGATTTAATTGCTTTGTTTTTAATTCATGCCTAGGTAGATTTACTGCTTTCTTCTAGTTTAATTTATTATCCCGGATGACAGACGGGAGTGCTTTCTACTTGCTTTTATTTGCTTTCAAGTCTAGTTTAATTTATTTGCTTTATTTATTTTAAAACCTAGGACTTAATTCAAATCCAAAACCCCCCTGTTTTTACTTGCTTTCTTAGGGTAGATAATCGCACAATTGGTTTCCCTGTTAAGCTTTCCTTGAGATTCGACTTAGGGTTCATCTTACTAGTACTACAATAGACCTAGTCCTATTGCTAACACTATTTTGGGTGAAACAAATTTTGGCGCCATTGCCAGGGAAAGCTTTAGGCGATTAATTGTGTGATTTTATTTTCTGTGTTTACTTCTTGTTTATTTAAAATAAAAAAAATAAAAAAATAAAAAAAAAACATATGTTCTTTTCTCGATTATTCTTCTCTCCCACTGATACGTTTAATCCGTTTGTTGAGTGCTTACAGTGAAAAGGGAAGAAGAGATCGAGTTCACAGAGGTCATGGGAATGGTTATGGACGATTTTGCCTATCCCACATTCACCACACCCACCTACTACTCACCACCTCCGCCGGTATACTATCCGTCGGAATCTCAATTCCTTCCTCAATACCCACCATATCAACCATACTATCCACCACAATCACCCTACTATCCTCCTCAAAACCAAGCATATGCACCACCATCTCAACCACCACCACGTCAACCTTACTACCCTCTACCATCACCATATTTCTCACCTCAACCATCACCTTATGACCCTCCATCACCATACTACCCACCATCTAATCAACCATATTATCCACCTCCTCAACAGCTGTATTATCCACAAGTTCCTCCACCAATGGAGGATGACCTTTCCGCTTTCATGTAAGAGTACAAGTTGGACCTCGAAGCTAAAGACGTAATCCTTAAGCATCTAGAGACACAGGTAGAGCAGATGCTGGACACAGTAAATCAAATGCAACAAAGTGCTCAAACGGGTGAAATTCCGGCTCAAGGACTTCAGCCACATCCAACTCATTCGGTGACGGTTCTTAACATGCCTCAATTTTTTCACCCGACCGAAACACAGACCTTGCGACCGCAAGAGAGCTTGCAATCGCAAGGCTTGACTGCTGGACCATCCATGCTGTAACGCCTCGACTAAGAAAGATTAGGACGCTACCAAACGGATACGAAATAAAAGAAAAACTCGAAAATCACAACAATAAAATTTCCATACTTTAAACCTATTTTCCCCTACTCAAATGATATCGAAAAATGTTTCCTTTATAAATAATTTAAATGGATACTCGAAAACACTTATCAATCAATCGGCAATGAGAAAATGGATTGACTAGTCAACAATAATATTTTAAAAGACTTCTAATAACAAAGATGAGTCAAATAATAAATTTAAAATATTTATTTATCGAAAACTAGTCAAAGTCTGACCATATTACATATAAATTTATATCATACAATGTACAACATAATCTATAAAGCTATTTCGATATTATTGAATATATCGGAAGCATAATCTTTTCATATAACTGACCACTTAAAAAATATATGACTAAAAGTAACCATTCAGGTCAAAACTTGAAGAAGAGATCTTATAGGTTCACGTCTTCCACCAGCTCTCGCCTTTTAATTACCTGAAAACATTAAAAGTATTTTGGGCTGAGTGTTTGAACACTCAGTGGGCATTGCCATACAATTTTCGTCCATAAAATATCCATAACAATAAATCATGTTTGGCCATTCGTAAAATAACTGTAAGCTCATACTGTAGTGGAGACAGACCCTATGTGATCACATAATCTATATTCTGTAAACTGTACTCGAAATTCCTCTGTACAGGCCATATCATATCCACATGAGTAGTAAAATCAATATATTTCAATGATGGACGAAATATTGAAAAATGTATTTCATAAATTTTGATAAGTAAAAACCCACCTCGTAGTTTGGATATAAGTAACGGTCTTGTACGGTTAAGTCGACTCTTCCGGAACTCGGCCTACAAAGAAAAACTATTCCCTTAATAGTGTCATAAGGTGAGAGCTACGCTAAGCGGGGATTAAATATATTTGATATAACATTAATCAGTACACCTCTATATTATTCTAAATTTTAAGATAACTAAGCAATCCACTAGTTAAATACTTCATTCATAATATTTTAAGGGAATTGTAATCTAATTCTAGGTGCAAGCTTTTCATTACTACATAGATTTTGAGCAATTACTCTATCAATAATGGAATCAAATAACTCTTGCATTTAAGAATTTTGTTTCATAAACGTAGCATATGGATTACATGGATTAAATGGTCAATTCCTAATAGTATCCCAACTGCACTACGTCAATTTATCTAACTTAATTTAGAGTACATTTTGAATTCGTTCTAAAGCTCAAATCTTAAAGCCCATTTATGTAGATACATTTATCCCTTCTTAACCTTCGTTCAGACTCGTACAATTTATCTTTCTTCTCAAAACCATATATGAAACCCAGCAGTACATATCGCCTCTTCCCACCACCACTACCCCTACCTTTCTCCTTCCATATTCGGGACGCAGCTGATAGCGTCACCGCTCTCCCACTCACACTCCGTCTCCAGTCATCAAAAACACCTAAATAGCAATCAACACTGCCATAACACCCGCAACAGAGCGTTGCAGCTGCCGATTTCTTTTAGGTTAAAGGCGTCGATGGTCAGTTTAAGGCTGCGTTCAACCAGTCTATACAACCCTTTCTCAGCTTGTTTATGTGTATATACTTATATCTCTTCCTATGTTCTGTAATAAATCATGTAAGAGCTTACAAAAACTAACATCGCAACCTAGTAGTCATCTCCTCCAATAGCGAAATACAGTTAGCTCATTTTCATTTCACACACCTTACAGACTATCAAACACTAATTATTCAAATCCAACTCTCTATATCTGCATTTCTAGTTCTCTGTTTTTTGTATATTTTCAGCACCACACTTTTCTCACTTCTCTCCCATATATTCCTTCTCTTAATATCCCCAACTCCATAATCTGAGATCCTCGATTCTGTCTTCCATATTTCCGCTTTTCCCTTTCCAGCGGCCACCCCATCTGTCAATAACAATAAACTCCCAAATTCTCATATCGGCAATCCGTTAATTTAATCAAAAACCCAATATGCAGCCTCCCATTTATTTTACTAAAACACATATCTATTACTCTCTCTCTCTCTCTCACACATCTTGATATGTTTCTTCCCCAATTCGTATCTCTCATCTCCGGCCATAGCTACCGTTGTCTGACCACTGTATCTCGCCGAACCTATTTCACTCATATTTTCTCGCCTGAACTAAAATCCCCTTCGTCACCACTTCTTCCGCCCTCAACTATAGTAGCTTAGATTTCTCACCATACAACTTCTGCTAATTCATCTTCTATTAAACCCCTATTCTATCCTTAATATTATTTCTGATTATTTAGGAAAGTGAGGCGAATACATGGTTATTGATTATTAAGAGGAGCAGGGCCCTAAATCATTTGTTGAAGAAGTGAAAACCGATTTGCAGATGTTCATTAATTGAGTGCTTTAAGGAAAATACGGCTATTAATTAATGCCAAATTTTGAACCATAGAAGTTCTATAAATACAAAGCAACTGAAGTCGAACTCTGTTTTGAACTTTGACAGAATTAGGATGGAAACCTATCAGAAGTATATGTTTGATATTGTATATGAGAGGTGGATTTGCAAATGAAGATTTGTATAGGGAGAATGAGCGAGGGGACACGTAGAGTAGAAATTCACAATCTGTAACTCAGGCAGGGAGAAAACGCGTGGATGAATTGTTACTAAACTTAAATATTAAACCTAATTAACTAATTACTCATTTAATTTAACTAATCAAAAATATTAAAGTTAAACAATATCACTCATGTCGGCCCATATATTTTCTAAGAAGCTAATTGGGCTTTGGATTTGAATTACTAATCTTGTAATACTCAGTAATCATTTATTTAGGCTCAATTCAAAATCAATGAGTGATCCAATAAATTCTCTAGGCCCATTAAAATAGTTGGGGTGTTACACATGCAATCACAAGAGGGGTTGCAATCAACACCTCTGACTGTCTCCGAGGAAAAGCAAGCTGCCAAGGATGAAGCTGAGCCTCAACTCCACAAAGCTTCAAAATCTTATGTTCTACCTATTCCCTTTCTGGGTAGATTGAAGAAGGAGACACAAGTTCACAAATTGGTTGGTCATATTCAGTCCAAACCCAAACAAGGTGATCCAGGAAGTTTCGATTTGAATGTTATTTTGGATAGTGGGGAGAGTGTCTTGGGAATAATGGACTTAGGGGCAGCAGTGAACTTGATGCCACATTCTATCTTCGAGAAATTGAGCTCCAAGACTCAAGGCAACTGATATTCGCATCGAGCTAGCGGATGACACTTTAAGTTGTCCCTTGGGAATTGCGGAGGATGTTGCTATAATCGTTGAAGGCATTCAAGTTATTGCTGATTTCGTCGTGCTTGATGTGGGGCGTGGAGCGAGGAGTGCGAAAGGTCACCTTCTTTTGTTGGGACGACCATTCATGGCTACTACGCGAACTCGTATAGATGTTGCATCTGGCACATTGAGCACGGCCGGTAAAGGAGGTTCGGTAACATTTTCGGTATTTGAGAATAAACCTTCTACCTATCTTTCTAATTCTTTTATCCATAAATGTTCATATATGCATATTTCTGACAATGTGGATGAGGATAGTGTTGAGCAGGAATTAAAAGCTGATATCCAAGAAAAGGAGCTCATTGACGAGGATTTCTTTAATTGTGTGGATGAAGCGGAATGCATTGAGGAGGAAGAGTTACTCATCGAGTACGATTCGAGTGACTTGAAGGAAGTCGAGGGAGTGAAGGAGTTTTTTGTGATGAGCTTTATAGAAGAAGATACATCCTTTCCAAATGTGCATGATGAAGCTTACGTTGAGGAAGAGCCTTGGTTTGAATGGCAAGCTTATGAAGAGTTTGATGTGGATCCTCAAGTAAGTGTGGGGGAGATGAGCATCGAAGATGAACAAATCCTTGATTGTCGATCGGAGGTGGAGGAAAAGCCTGAAGTTCGATTGAGAATGATTGATAGATTTCTCGGGCCCGTGAATGCTTTCAAGGAGATCATTAGATTCCACACGTCGCTAGCCGCGACGGGATTTGGTTAATGCACATTCTGTCGAGCTAATGACGTTAAACAAGCGCTTCGTGGGAGACAACACACGGTTTTGTGAATTCTCGTTTTCTTTTAATTAATTTTCATTTCAATTTTCTAATTTTTCTTTTTATTTTGCAGGATTAAAAAAAATTGAAGGCAAGTCGAGAGCTCGGGCCAGCGGTCGCTGGGCCGAACGGGCCGCTGGGATGATGCGGCGAGAAAGTGCGAGAAGAAGGTCCAGCGGGCCACTGGACTCTAGCGGGCCGCTGGACCCAGTCAAAATCAGAAACGTCATGGTTTTAAACTCAGAATCGGTGATTCCCCATAATTCATCCACCGATTCTCTCTTTCATTCTCCAATCCCTCTAACCCACCTTTATAGTTTTGGTAAGTTTGGTAAGTTGTTCGTTTTATTTTCTTTTTATTTTGGTTTTTGGTTAGTTTTTGGTTTTTACTTTATTTTATTTTCTTTAGTAGGTATTATGCTTGGTTTTCTTTGTTTTTGTTTGTTTAGGTAACTTGCTTATGGGGTCCTTTGAGGATTTGAAGCTTGATTGCCAAATTGTGTCGTCATTAGTGAAGCTTTCTCATCCCTTTCTCTTTACTTTTATTGCAATGGGGACATTACATGCATTTATGTGTGGGGGGGGGATGTTGAAATTTTGTGTTAGGATTTATTTGTGATTTGTTTGCTTAATCCTTTTGTGAGTCTTTCAACATCTATGTGGATTGGTCAAGCATGAGTTTTGTTGTGATGATGAGGCTAATGATGATTGCTTGTTTTGATTGAAAACTTACTTGTGAGCATGTTAGGACTCGATAGATTTGATTGGTAAATGTAGACTCTACCATCCACGAACATGAATCACCTCTTTACCCTATATTGTGAGATTTTGAGCCTTGACTAAATACATGATGATAGTCAAATTCCTTTCTTGTGTGTGAATGTTCAAGAATGCATAATTGTCTCTAGAACTTGCTTTGGTTTCTCCCTCCAGATTGCATCGTGTGCTTAAAAATGAAGAAATGATTCTAGGCCATCTTTCATAGCCTTTTCTCTCCCTTTTACCTTGTCCAAATTTGAAACACTAAAATCCTAGTTAGCCCCTTTGAGCCTTGGAGATCTATTATTTAGATCTAATTTCTTTGGAAAGCCTTGGGTAAGGAATTAACGTTGGGATTGAGTTTTGGTTTGGATTGGGAGTGTGTTGTTGGAAAAAGCTTTTGAAAAAGAGAAGAAAATGATTAGGAAATTGGATTGAGAAGTTATAACCTCCTACTCATATAAGCTCTACATATATGTAAATAAAAAAAATAAAAAATAAAAATAAAAATAAAAAAGAGAAGAGAGAGAATAAAAAAAATGAATGAATAAGAGCATAAATGAGTAGGAAGTAACATAGAGTTTTTGAAAGAAGTTTGGTGATGAATTTGAAGTTTTTGCCATGGTTTGAAGTAGTGTGAGGGGATCAAGAGTTGTTGAAAAGAAAGAAAGTTGAGTGAATTGAAACCTTTGGGATTAACTCACTTTAGCCAAAAATTTCTCACCTACCAAAGAGCCTATATTACAACCAATAATAAGTCCTTTTTGATCTTTGTTTTGAGAACACATTTAAGCAATGGAGAGGTGAGACGATTTGCAAGCTTATGGTAGGCATTGTGTTTGTTTTGAATTGAGTGATTTGTTTTTCCTACCTATACACTTGAGAGATGAGGGTTCACTCATATAATTTCCATGTTGTGAGGATTCTTGTTCAAAGAGGCTAAATGTTGAAGTTTGCTATGAAAAGTTTGTTGGGAAGTTGCATGTTTCACTTGTATGCTTTGTAGGAAATACTGAAGCCTAATGTATTGTCACTTCGTAATTCATCGCTTGATATCATATCTTGAGTATAGTTTGCTTGAGGACAAGCAAAGGATTAAGTGTGGGGGATTTGCTTAGTGTGTTTTTGTTTGATTTTTATAGTTTGGTGTGAGTTTGTTTTCGTATATTTTGTTCATTTTTATGTGTTCGTTTCGTGTGTTTTAGTCAAAGTTGGGTTCATAAGGAGTTTTGGAAGAGAAGAGAGAAAAGGAGCACAAGAACGAAGAAATGAGCAAAAAGTGAAGATCAATTTGGGATGAACTAAAAGCATAATATCAAAGAGGAGTTCGATAGGAGCGCATAGGAAAAAACGGCGATCAATTTCGAGTTCGGACGAATGAGATATGGCCGAAACAAAAAAATTGCGCGCAGTGAGCCGAGTATAGCACTCAGCGGGCCGCTGGGCCCGTCAGTTTCAAGAAAAACGCGAGAGGGATACTCAGCGGGCCGCTGGGCCGGGCCGACTTGTTATGTTATTTTCCTTATTTGAGTAGGTTTTTTAGATCTATATATATGAAAACTATTGTGAACGTGAGAGACATCTTTCTTCCTAGTTTTTATCCCTTAAAACTCTAGATTAGTTTATATTAGTTTTTAGTTATTGCTTTGAAGATTATAGATTTGGATTCAAGATTTAATTCAAGTTCTTTGTTCTTTCTTTCATCTTTGATTTGTAAGTTTAATTTGTGCTCTTAGATTAATTTTACTTGCTTTCTCTAATCGTTTTATTTAGTTTAAATTTATTTGCTTTAATTTACATTAGATCCATATTAAGATTTATTTGCTCTAGTTTAGATTTAATTGCTTTCTTTTTAATTCATGCCTAGGTAGATTTACTGCTTTCTTCTAGTTTAATTTATTATCCCGGATGACAGACGGGAGTGCTTTCTACTTGCTTTTATTTGCTTTCAAGTCTAGTTTAATTTATTTGCTTTATTTATTTTAAAACCTAGGACTTAATTCAAATCCAAAACCCCCCTGTTTTTACTTGCTTTCTTAGGGTAGATAATCGCACAATTGGTTTCCCTGTTAAGCTTTCCTTGAGATTCGACTTAGGGTTCATCATACTAGTACTACGATAGACCTAGTCCTATTGCTAGCACTATTTTGGGTAAACACTTCACATAACAAAGTGAAAGCACTCCTTCACGCTCTCAGAGAATGAAGAACCGTAAGCGCTTTCACTATTACACACATGATTACACTCAGGGTTTTCCTATTAAACAAAGTCCTATTTGTTTCGTTCAGGATCTCGAGAAAGGAATCACTCTCTCGGTGAATCCAACTTGAGTTTCCAAAACCACTAACATCAAGGAACCCAATGCAAATTGGGTACCTAAAAATTGTTGATCCTTTAGATCAAAGCGGCGAACTCAAAAAATACGGACAAGAGGAAGAAAGAAGCTGCTTGGTACCTAGACAGCGGATGTTCACATCACATGACGGGTAAACAATCTTTCCTCGACGAGTTCATCATAAAGCCGGGTCCAGATGTAATTTTCGGTGATGATGCAAAAGGCATCACCATCAGATATGGTACTTTTTGCGTTGGAAATATGAGACTTCCTAATGTCTCATATGTCCAAGGCCTCAAACATAACTTACTTTCCATTTCCCAGTTTTGTGCTAACGGGTTCGTGGTAGAGTTTATCTCTAACCAGTGTGTTGTCAAGAACAAAGCGTCTATGCAGGTTGTTCTTATAGGTACTCGAAGGCAAAATGTGTATGTAGCCAACTGGAGTAGCTGCGAAGTCAGAACCGGCCTCATCGCTAGAAGCACCTCGGAGATTGGGTGGTTATGGCATCGTCGCCTCAACCATTTGAATTTCAAAACAATGAACAAGATCTCCCGAAAGAATCTTGTTCGAGGTATTCCTATTGAAGTATTCAACAAGGATATTGTGTGCCAAGCCTGCCAAGAAGGCAAGCAAATCAAGAAATCCTTTCAAAGCGTCGAGGGACATGGTTCATCCCGAATTCTAGAGATTCTGCACATGGATCTCTTCGGTCCTATTTCACCAGTCACTTTGAGTGGGAGAAAGTATGCTCTTGTAGTCGTGGACGATTTCTCACGCTTCACGTTGGTATTAATTCTACTTAAAAAGAAAGATACGCTTCGAGAACTTCTAAAGCTCCTAAAGCAGTTGACAGTGGAAAAAGGATTGAATGTGGTAAAAATACGCTCTGATAAAGGAACAGAATTCCTCAATCAATTCATTGAAGCGTATACCACAGAGAATGGGATTCAACATCAGACTTCAGCAGCTCGTACTCCACAACAAAACGGCATTGCAGAACGCCGGAACAGAACCATTAAAGAGGCTGCACGTTCAATGCTCACAGATGCCCAACTACCAAAAAGGTTTTGGGGCGAAGCAACCTTCACAGCATGTTATACCCAGAGCCGCACTCTAATCAACACACGCCACGACAAAACCCCATATGAATTATGGAAAGGGAGAACTCCTATTCTCTCTCATTTACATATTTTTGGTTGCAAGTGTTTTATTCACAACAATAGTAAAACGCAATTGAGAGCGTTTGATAGCAAAGCTGATACGGGAATATTTCTTGGGTATTCTCCTACTAGCAAAGCTTATCGCGTCTACAATTGTCAAACTCTTGTTGTGGAAGAAACACCACATGTTGTTTTTGATGAAGCTGCTTTCAAGACTCCTCAGGTACAGGTAAATGCTGAAAGCATAAACGCTAGATCTGAAAGCACATTGGAATCACCTGAAGCTTCTTCTAGATCAAACACGCGATCCGTCACTAAACAAGTAGTTTTGGTGGACGCTTCGGTAGAAGAAATTGAAGACAAAGTTGAAGCAATGGAGCAGGATCTCAATAAGCTCTCACTCGATAAGGGGGAACCAAACTCGAGAATAGCTGATCCTCTGACCTCATTGGTTCCAAATAGTGAGGAAGTTCCATCCAGTCCAGTGGTCTGTGATCAAGGGAATGGTGATGATCACACACCACGCTCCGAGGCGGATGATATGGAGGCTCTCAACCAGAAGAAGCTTTAGTTGAGATATCATCCCCAAGAAGGTGTTCTAGGTGACCCCAACTAGGGCGTCAGGACTAGAAGTACCTTATTTCATGGTGAGAGTTGCCTGTTTAGTTGTTTCCTAGCAAACACCAAGCCTTCATTGGTGGAGGACGCTCTAAATGATTCAAATTGGATAACCGCCATGGAAGATGAGCTAAATGAGTTTGCAAGGAATGGCGTTTAGTACCTAGTGAATCGACCTTCTCATCAAAGCGTCATCGGTACCAAATGGGTCTTCAAAAATAAGACCGATGAAAGCGGCAACATCGTTCGCAACAAAGCTCGCTTGGTCGCGAAAGGATATTGTCAGGATGAAGGCATTGATTCTGATGAAACCTTCGTTCCCGTTGCTCGTCTCGAAGCCATCAGAATGTTCCTTGCATATGCCGCATCCAAGAAGTTCAAAGTATATCAAATGGATGTGAAGAGTGCCTTCCTCAATGGAGATTTGAAGGAGGAAGTGTACGTCGAACAACCCCCAGGCTTTGAAAAGAGTGATCAAGTGTACCGACTCATCAAAGTGGTGTATAGCCTCAAGCAGGCACCCAGAGCGTGGTACGAGACTCTCTCAAACTTCCTAGTTGAAAGCGGTTTTCAAAAAGGGAAGGTAGATTAAACTCTCTTCACAATCAACGACAGTGAAGACATGCTATGGGTACAAATCTATGTCGATGATATCATCTTTGGCTCTCCGAATCAAACCTTGAGTGATAAATTCGCAGGGTTGATGAAGAGAAAATACAAGATGTCTATGATGGGGTTGATGACATGCTTTTTGGGATTGCAAGTAAAGCAAACGAGTCGTGGAATCTTCATCAATCAAGCCAAGTACACTCGTGATATGCTCACTAAGTTTGGTGTTCAAAATTGCAAAAGCGTCAAGATTCTAATGAACACAAACTTCAAGATAGATCCAGACTTGGATGGCAAGTTAGTCAACGCTACGGATTACCGTATGTTGATTGGCTCTCTGCTATATCTTACAGCTAGCCGACCGACATTACTTTTGTTGTAGGCGTCTATGCTAGATTTCAAAGCAATCTGAAGCAAAGCCATTTGGAGGGAGCTAAGCGCATTCTTCGATACCTCAAAGGGACCATCAACTTAGGCCTTTGGTATCCGGCGGAAGATGATCTCACGCTTAGTGGCTACTCCGATGCCGATTTCGGTGGATGCAAAGTTGATAGAAAATCAACTAGTGGAACGTGTCAATTCATTGGCAACAAGTTGGTTTCATGGTTCTCAAAGAAACAAACTAGTGTTGCCACCTCTACCACCGAAGCGGAATACATGGCTGCGGGAAGCTGTTGTTCTCAAATCCTTTGGCTAAAGCAACAGTTGAAGGACTATAAAGTGGAATGTTCGGAGGTTCCAATTTATTGTGACAACACAAGCACAATTTCCATCACCCACAATCCCGTGCTTCATTCAAAATGTAAGCATATTGAAATTCGCCATCATTTTATACGGGATCATGTGGAGAAGCAAGACGTTAGGGTGGAAAAGATTCCAACTGAGGATCAGAAAGCAGATATTCTCACCAAGCCGCTTCCACAAGCACGCTTCAACAAATTGTGTCTAGAACTAGGGTTGCTAGACCCTGGTGAGGTGGTGTTGAGAGTGGGATAACTGGTGGAGTAGAGGTGGAGAAGGCAAAGCGTGTTCCCTACCTACTCTCACGTTTTCCTTTATGGGAAAGATTGTTGGGATAACTGGTTAAGGGGGAACCGGTCTTTGCAAGTGGTGTGAAAGAGAAGACTTTATCTCCCTTAATCAGGGACGATAATTAAACCGAAGGGATGGAGTTCCCTTTAGGAGCATCAACCTCTACATGCTTCCACAGTTTTTGTTAAAGCGCGGTTGAGTGCTCTTCCTTGATGAGTTAATCTCGGATTAATTTGATTAAGGTTATTACTCGTGCCACGGTATTCGTAAAACTTGTTCCGTCTTGTCAGAGCGGTGCATAAGTGGTACCTTGTGGATCTCTTGAGAAGTCCAGCTTTTAAGCCTTAGAGCTTGGTATAATCTTGAGTTCCACTCCCAAATTCTTTAAATCCTTTCTGCTGAAGAAACATGAAAGCATTGAGTTGATAATCCTCTTCAAGTTAACATACGCGTACGTAATTTTTGGGACGTATTGTATGGAGTTGCTTGAACGATTCTCACTCAATTTTCTCACAAGCTTTCATGGTGGAAATGGAGCCAGAAGCGCAAAGCGTACTGAAAATCTTCACCACTGCTGATTGTGAAAGCCTCATTTATTTTGAGTAATGTGAAGCTTCAACCTTACAAAGGTTAGTATCTATTCTCGAGAATCTCGCTTCATAAAAATATGAGATAGCTTGCCATAGTAAGGAAGTGAATTCATAAATTTTAATGCATGAGGCAACTCATGTTATTCCATTAAAATCTATGAAGACACTTATCCCCAACCGGGTCCCTCGTGGATTTTGTAATCTCATATCTCATGTTATCGAATTCACGAGATAGACCTACTCGAGTAAGAGGACTTTGCATTATTCTCATCTCTCAACATAAGTGGAGCGTTTTCCCTACAGAGCTTACACTCTCTTTAAAAGATAGTCCAAGGTTATGCTTAAGGGGGAAGCACTTCTTCTTCGAGAGAAAGCTCTTAGATGAGAACAGACACTCTCACACTTCAAAGTGTGAACGTTCTGTTCCTCACCTGAAGCTTTAACATCTGAGTACGTGGATCGTCAAAGCGTGGTATCAGTCATTTACAATTTTGACTGACTAGTAAGTCTCCCTTTTGCGCTTTTTAATCCTTAAGTAAGTAAGTTAACGCAAAGCGTCTTCAAAAACCTTATGCGCAACTTACCGAAAAATATTAAAGTGCTGATACAGACGCTTCCCGAACTAGACGCTCTCGTCTAAATTCTGAAGCGTGACAATCAACCATATCTCGAATATTTCAAGAAATTAATCTCTCATTAATTTACTTATATGTTGTATATCTATAAAGTAGGATATCAATCAAGTATAGCTTGCGTATGATATCTTTGCATTTAATGCAAAGACTGCTGCGATTATAGGACTCGAGACACACTCGCGCGTGCTTCTCACTCGCGCCACCGAACCGCCAAAAACTTTTAATCTTGGCCGTCGGACATTTCGATTTACCTTTTCCCTAACCGCACGATCATACAACTGTCGAGCATGATCTGTACACGATCGGAGCCACTCACTCTTTTTCCGGAACGTGATCTTGGCCACTAACCAAGACACGTCGTCCCACTATACCTTTAATACTATCTATATTTATTATCTATGCATATATTAGAACTATTTCTCTCACTCATCTTCATTATACATTATTTTTCGCCATCTCTGCAATTTCTTCAAGTTCTACAACTCACAGAACTCTCTCTACTGAATATTTACTCTTCTTTCAGAAATTCAAAATGGTTAATGCAAAATGGCAACCTGCTCCTAAAAGCCGCTACAAAGAATTTGTATTTACGGAGGCTCACGTCGACCGTGATTTACTGACCGACGGCGGAATCATCAAGAGGGCAATCCTCAATTCCGGCCTAGAAAATCTTCTCTTCAAGCATCCCAAGTACATCAATCCGGTAGAGGTCGTCGAGTTCCTCTCAAATTTAAACTCGGAAACCCTAACTACCAAAATCTCACTGCAAAAGCTCGATGAACACGGCTTGGTTCGCTCGGTGACAACCGAAACCCTAGAGCTTGACGCTCTATTCGAGGATTCTGTCCCTATTCCTAATTCTGGGGAAGATCCGGAGTCGGCTGGAGATCCGGATATCCAGAAGGAGTTTAGGCGCTTCTCATCGGATCCACGCGCCATCTTCATTCGCAAGCAGTCGAAGGCAACATCGTTTCGACCTCCTTTCGACAATATGATTAACATTGTGACAAAGTGCCTACTTTGTCATACCGGCAGCTGGTTCACCATCACGGAACAGAAGATTCGTCTTCTGTCGGTGCTCTGTGACACCGCAATCGACCGGACGCTTTACAACTGGAGAGCGTGGTTTGTAAAGCAGCTGGTTGAGGCCAGCAAAGCCGTCTGAGAAGTGGAGGATGGAGAACACAAAGGCCATCTTGAGTTCCTTGGCAAACTCAAGTTCGGGTTGAAGATCTCCTATTTTTTGGAGTAGTCCTGGGCTGCTCAAGAATGGCCCGTGGAAAGCAAATACACTCGCGTGCTTTTTACAAAGGCGCTTCCCGGCGACGAGTTTGGAGTTGCCACCCCTCCTGCTTCAGACATTGAATATACTAGTGCCGAAGCGTTGATATTGAAGGAGGAGGAGGAGAAGAGAAGGAAGAAGGGTCGAAAAGGCTCAAAGAAGCCAAAGCGTCGTCGTGTGTCAGAGAAATCAGCCCCTTCCACGGCAGGGAAGCGTGGACTGATAGATGAAGATGACGAGGAAAGTGCCGCTTCCTCCTGGAACGCTTCAGACTCTGACAAGACTTTAAGTCAGGATCTGGAAGCCGGTGCAAGGCAGCACAAGAAGAAGGAGAGGAAGTTGATGCGCCTGGAGCCGATGCAGTTCGAATTGACGCCCTCAATTATTGTGATGGAGCATCAAGTTCATCAGCGGATGACGAGATCCACGCTGACGCTCCTCCGCCTCAATCTCCCAAAGCGTCCAGTCCGGTAGTACAGACTATTGACAGAGAGCTCCAGTGGGCTGAAGAGGAAATAAGGGAATTCTTTGGAGAATTCTCTCTACCTCCATCTGTGCTGGAGGTTACTTCACGTTTCTTGAAGTACGTCCGAAGCCGCGGTACCAACGTGTACAAAGTTTGCCAGTTGGTACAGGCTAACGACCCCAAAGCGCTGGTCGAGGAGGAGGCCTCGATCCTTAGCCGCTTTGAATTGGAACGCTTCGACGACCTTATCGATGAGCCAGAAGTGTGGAGGCGCATCGAGAGGAAGGTCCAGGAGCTTGTTCCCTCTTACACACCCAACCCTTTAACTCCAGCTGGTGCTCTTGTCAGTGCATTTGAAGAACGACTCTTGGTTCTTCAAACCGCTCACGATGAAGTGGAGCGTGAATGTGTCCAGCTGAAGGGAGAAATAAAGGCTAGAGAGAGCCAGCTTTCTAAAGCTGACGAGGAGAAGAAACAGGTGGATGAAGAGCTTTCAACTGCTACCACAGAGTTGAAAGCACTAAAGGAGGAGATAGTGAAGAAAGAAGTGGAGCTCTCCACTGCTGCCAAAGCATTGGAAGAGTTGAAGGTGAAATCAGCGGCTGTGGAGTTGCAGTTGGCTGAGGAGAGAGAGCACGTAGAATTAGCTCATGATGAGCTTTCGACCGTTAAAGCAAAGCTTCTTGAAATTCCAGCCTTACGATCGGAAGTGCTGAAGCTGTCTACGGAGTTGGATGACAGAGAGCGTGTCCACAGAGAGCTCGAAGTTGTCGAAGCTAAACTCTTCACGACCACTGACAAGGTCGCTCAACTGGAGAGAGAGCTTAAAGCGGCAAAGGCAGAAAATTTTGAAGCCGTCTCTGTCACCCAACAGCTCAATGCCAAGCTAGAATCCGTGGAGAGGAAGCTCGCGGATTCTGAAAATCAAAGGAAGAAGGCAGTGGCCATGCTGGGCAAGCAGCGGCTGGAGCGCAAAGCGGATCGAGTCAGGTTATGCCAATCACTGCACTGGAAGACATCTCTAACAAAATGGAGGCGCTAGCAGCTTTCATCCAATCGGAATTCCGTGTGTATCGCGCAACCTTGGAACGGTCGGTCATTCTGACCAATGTGCGCTCTCCAGCTCCAATCCTTTCCGCACAAGTCTTAGGCGCTCTCCTGGCACAAGGGCTTTTGAAGCCTAATCAGCCGAACGTCACCATGCAAGGAACATCCAGCCAAAGCGCCAACGTACAGTGCGCTCCATCTAGGCCCGTTTTTGATGCTGCCAAAAAAGGGGAAGCGACTGGGATGCCAAGTGGTCAATCCACATCGGCCAAGGCCAAAGAGGACGCTTCCAAGAAAGATGAAGCACTGAGGGAGGGTGAAGCGGAGAAGCTAGTGATCATCTTGGATGAGCCAATCGATGCCGCTCCCCTTCAAGCCGTGTCAACAGCGCCACAGAAAGAGAAGCGCAAGAAGAAAGGGCCTGCTGACGCCAACCCCAAGAAAAAGCTTAAACTGACTCCTGCAACGATGACCAAGGAGGCTGGAGCACAACGCGAATTCCAGGAGGAGTTGGACGCGATTCTGTTGCACAAAATGAATTTCCACCTCCGAAGGTATCTGTTGAAGTACACTCCGACTAATGATGTTGAAAAGGAATGCCTGGAAGTAATGGCAAAGTATAAAGCGGTGTCGGAGTACAGGGACGAAGTTTTTAATGAAGAGGTGGTGACCGACGCGGACAAAGCGCTTCACCTATTGAAGATGGAAGCGCTTGAAGGGAAGAGAATTTTCGTCGAGAGCCTGCGAACAGCTGATTTTGAGAAATGCAGGAAGCAGCTGTTTGCCAGGGACGAACTTGACAGAAAAAGGCTGAGGGATGAGGCTCCTAATGCCAAATTTGTTGATGAGATTATTCCAGCTGACCTCAAGGAGGAGTGGAATGATGCCAAGGTGAAGTTCGTCAAACGTTTCTACTATTGGCAAGGCTTTCGCACTAAATACACCATGGATTGCTTCCTTGCATACATGGATCATTACAAAGCCTCTCTCTTCAATAAAATTTTGGAGTTGGCAGATGGAGTGACTCTCAAACCGCCAAAGAAAGAGAGCTGCAAACTTCCACTCATTGGAGGCGTTATCCCTGATGAGGAAACAATCAGAATGGAGATCGAGGAATGTGCAGAATGGCTTGAACAGAACGATCGTCCTAACCGCTCTCTAGCTGCAATCAAGGATAGAGTCTACAATGCCTATGGCATGATCCCTCCAGTCCCTCGAAAATGCTACAAATAGATGTTCATTGTATTTGAATACACTTCATTATCTCATTAATACAATTATATCCTTTACTGCCTTAAGACAATTTCTCATTGTCTTTATACGCTTTCAATTAACTGCCTTAACTGCATTAAATGTTGCGTTTTGCCTAACCTACTATTCTTCTTATACTTAGACTAGAATTCTCTGGACTTGTGTAAGCACTTGACGTCGGGTTTTGGCATCATCAAAAAGGGGGAAATTGTTGGGATATAATGTTAAGGGGGAACTTGAATCAAGTTAAATAAACAATTTGTTTTGATTCGATTCCAAAACCCTCTTTAGGATATTTCCCTTGTTATTTTTGGTGAACTAGACAAGATTTTATTAGCAAGGCTTACTTGGTAAGAAGCCTTATTTTAGCCTAGAAACGCCCAAGTTGAAGCAGTCGGAGTTCGCAGAGCGTCATGAAGTGAAGCGGCTTCAGTAGTGAAAGCGTCAGTAGTAAAACGTCGACAAAGCGTCATGGAGACGCTTTAGATAAAGATGCTAAGAGCGAAGCTTCAAATCAATGGAAGCGAAGTGCTCTCAAGTCAGCTCCCCAAAGCGTCACTGATATAGAGATGTACTCAAAGCGTCAATCAGTGCAAGTGTGACAAGTTTGACTCGCATAATTCGAGTTTGAAATTCAAACCTTCGGATGACTGACACCTCACTATATAAAGCCTACGTGTCATCACACTATTGCACAACGGAAACGGCTACAGTCCAAGAAGTCAAAGTTAGGTGAAGGCGGACATCCCTTCCTGACCTTTGCAGGCTGACACGCCGAATTATCCAGATATTAAGGAACACGTAATCTCTTCTCTCTCAACGGGAAGTAGGGTTCCTTACTATAAATATATGGAGTTGCACACACTAAAAGGGGACGCACGTACAAACAATTCAAGCATTTATTTGAAAGAATTCAAGCAAATTTCTTTCAAGTCATCAGTTCTTTCAAAGCGCTTCACTTTAGTGTGTCCTTAAGAACTCGATTCTTAAGTATTGCAACTACCTCACTTTCTAGGCTCAATCTCTTATATCCATAGCCTAGATTTTTGAGAATCTTTATCCCTTTTACTTGTGATTTCATTGTAAAGGATTCTCACACTTACAAAAATCCAAAACCCCAAAACCCAAGTCTAGAGTGAATAGATTGAGTTGTAAGGTTATTGAATTTGTGTGAAAGAGTGTGATGTTGTAAGGTTTCTCGAGAGCCAGTAAAATCTCTGAGGATTCAAGTGCAAGTTTGTTATTTGCCTTGAATCACTTCCCCTTGGAAGTATAAAACAAGGAGTACCGAGTGAAGGTATTCATCCCGTCGAGGATAGAGTGGACGTAGGAGATGTGCTCCGAACCACTATAAATTGGTCGTCTCCTTATTTTAAGTTATTTATTGCCTTGATTATTCGCATGCACACACTCACCATTTTAATATTAACAAGGTTTTAATTTGTAAGATAAACTTTAAAACTCACCACATTCCGCACAGTATCACACTAGCGAGAGGCTTTGAACGCTTCACTTAGCTTCAAAGCGTCTACTCGTCTAAAAGGCTGAAAATCGCAAGAGAAATTAAAAACTTCTCTACACACGTATTCACCCTCCCCCTCTCTACGTGTGTAAGCGTCTTTCGGGACCAACAGTATATATTACCGAGTGAGAAGGGAGTGCTCATGTGCACAAAAAGACAAAATAAGGGCATTTATGTCCTATAAGCTAAAATTGGGTATTTGGGTAGCAAATTAAATAGGGTGGGTAGATTTAGATTTAAATGGGGTGGGTAGTTGGTGGTTTGCCCCGTTTAGTTAAATCATATTTACACTCCCGATTTTCCAATTATTAGTGTTAGGTTTAAATCACTTCGTACTTGCTAGTAGGGGTGCAATCGAGACGGGCCGAATACCGTGGTGCTTAAGTTTAGCTCATTTATTATCGAGTCGAGTCTCAAACTTTATTCATTGAATATTTCGAGCCTCACGAGCTTATTTGAGTTTTATCGAGCCAAAATAAACTTTTTAAATTTTGATTTATATTAAAATATTATTATTTTCTTTTGAAAATAGATGAATTTATTCATTAATATTAATCATTTTCAATAAAGAAATTGAATTAATTATATTCTTATTATTAATCATAGCATATAATACTACAAGTCAATACTTATTAATCATTTCCGAATAGCTTGACCCTAAGTTCTCGCTCCGTTCTCTCTTACATCTCTCTACATCGTTTATGTTGGAGGCATTTGGCTTCAAGGCGCCGGTTTGACACCCACTTTGCCGTTAACGGTGGCCGCTAGCCGTCCCACGCCGTCTCGTATAGTTCTCGATTTCTTTCTCTATCTCATGCCCTCTCTTTCTCTCGCTCTTTCTCCGTCCCTTTCTTATATCTTTATTTATTTATTTTGTCTGATTAGTTATTACATTTTGGGTTGAAGAAGCCAATTGAACTTGTTATCCACCAATTGAAGATTAATCGGCTAATACATTCATTGTTCCCCTAACGACACAACAAAGAAAAGAAGCCCTCAATGTCAGTGTCAATTTTCTCCATAATTCCCGTTACTGCTGCTTCTTTTGTGTTTTATTTGTTACTGTTCACTTTGCATTCTGTACTGCATTTAGGAAGGTGAACTAGTTCTCTGCTTTCATTGTTTTCCGCTTTTGTGTTTTCATTTTGGTTTTTGTGCAAATTTGTAATCACGTGATTTATCTGTCGAATCGTTTTGCTTGAGATACTTCCGTGCAGTGGCTGATGTGGTGGCGATCATATCAACATTCATTCTCTTCTATGTTCTGAGAATTTTCTGATTATCGTAACTGTAGTTAAATTCTTGATTCTTGAATATGCGATCACCTTTTCTTTCACTTAGATATTTGGGACAAATGATAGTTGTACTTAAAACATGTAGTCGTTTTCTGATTCTGGACAATAAGGTCTAGGTACCAACGACATTTGAGGATAATAGAAACTGGATGCTAGGGGAAAACTTAAGCTTCAACTGGAAGTAAGCCTTATATGTTTTGTAATTCTGTGAAAATAAGCTCAATTATATTTATTGTTGAGAGAGGACTTGTAGTGGGTAAGGACAAGGTTGTAATCTTCCATTTGCAAGCTGAAATATGAGACAAATTCAGTATGGTTAGTGAGATCGTGATAACTTTGTTCTGCATGTTGGGCCTAAAGATTAACTATCCCTATGAAAAGCACAGTCAGCAACTTAGCTAGTTTGGTTGAGTGTGCTGTGGGAAAATTTAGGAGGCTCTTTGCATAGCACCCCCCCCCCCCCCGAACTTTTCCTCTCCGGGACCAGCTTTAGCTAAATTTCAAATGAGCCTGCTTTTCAGCTTTCTTCTGAAAATTGTAGATTTAAAATCAACTTTTTTCAAGTTTATTAATCTCTGATCTATCCCTTAGCATTAGGAACTCTTTTTTCCAAATATTACCTAATTTAAATTAACAGTACTATATTTAATATTGCAATTGCATTAGGAACTCTTTTTTTAGCATGTTTCAGTTAAACTTCTCTTTTTGTTCAAAATTCTTAGTGTGCTTTGGAAATGCAGGTTTGGTAATTTACAGCAGCTGATACAAGTCTACTTATAGGTGGAGGTGCATATGCAAGTATTGTGGATGAAGCAAATTTCTGGTAAATGACATGGCCTTTTTTCTTCCTTTAAATGATCTCTTGTGATGCATCCTTCAGTTTTTGCAAAGCATAGATAAGGTTTCTGATTCCCATTCAGATTTGTCAATCTCATAAGTTTTGCAGGAAAAATCTCACAAGTTTTGACCAAATAAGGTCTTAAATGTTGAAAACTACATTTCGTAAAAGAAATTTAGATTTGCAGTAAAGTTAGAGTGGATCTTGATGGATAAATAGGTAGCTTCCACTCTTGAGTTCATTTACTACTTTAATATGCAACAAATGGAAGTTGGATTCACTTAATTCTTCTTTTATAATTACTCTAGAAATGTGAATTTAAAATAAGCACGGCAATGGTGCATGTGAATTTTGAGATGCATTTGTATTAAACTAAATCTTCATTTAAGATACCTAGGTGATGACTTATTTGAAGAAGGTGTTCTGTTCTGCCCTTTGGATAATTAATTAAAAAGATTGTATATAATATGAAGACCACTCATGCTGATTAGCAATGATAGATAGATAGATATATGTGGAGATAATATATATGTATACACTTGATACTTAGAATTCAGATAAAATAGTGTGGGAGAAGAGAGGAAATTCGGTTGTGTTGTCAAATTTCCTACAGCATGTCATGTCATTTTTGCTTGTTTGTTGCTTTCCATCTTTAGTCCAAAATGAATAAATGTTTACAAATATAAAGGCATTGTGTTTGGCTGATTCTTTGAAGATGTATAGCATGCCTATATTTATATCTCAATCTTAGATAGGATGGCACCATGTTAAAGCTATAATGCCTTTAGCCAACTGTTAAGTTTTGCAATTAGTAGTCGATCTATAATTATAAATTATTAAAGAATAAAAAGATTACTTAAAAATTATTAAGGAGAAAAAATTAGGAAGTAATGAGATAGCAGATAGTTAGATAAATGCATTGAATTTGATCAAGCATTCAGTACTACAATATCTCCACTCAAGAGAAATAACATGAAAAATGACATTTATATGTAAGAATTTTAACTAAGTTAACTTTTTAAATAGCAAAGTTGACTGTGAACTGGCTGCTAGCAAAGTATACATTTATAAGGATTTTTTGAATTTGAAAATTGTTGAAGTATACCTGAAGCAGAATAGGTATATACCTGAAGCAACTTATATATATGAAATGTTAGGACTTAGGATTTCCACGAAGGATATATAACTGACTATTTGTTTATTTGTTTGTTCTTGAATTTATGCAGTGGCCTCTTGGACTGAAGTTGCTATCTGATCTCAAACAAGCTGCCTGCCTTTTCTGTCCCATCTTTCCTAGTGATTAGGGCGAAAGGTCAGTACCCCTCAACTTACAGTATTCCGAAAAATTGGTTCATAGATCAATTAAAGTTGCAATTTCAACTTTTAATTAGGTCACCATTGAATTATGGATCAATAGTTGCTATTTTTATTATTCATGACTTTATTGTAGAAATAGTTATATATAGTTGAGGTGGATTTCCTCACTAAAAGTAATAAACTGATATTAAAGGATGGAGAAAAAAGTGTCCTCAAGAAAATCCCAAGAGAGTCCAATATAAATTACTTCACTTATCATTCATTCATACCTTAGTTATAATTATGTTTTTCTAGTGCAAAGTGTAGTTAGATAAATGGCTCAAAAACTTATGGAGTCTAGTGGCACAATTAAAGTGTTATAAAAAATTTAAAAAAGATGCTGATTTCTTATTTAATAGGAAAACATTTTATTTGTTATGACGTTTGCATGTGTTCTTTGTTTTAATATTGTAAACATCAATGCAATTTGATTATTATGCACGTTCAGATTGTATTTAGCAAGAATGACTCGTGAGTGGATGTATAGGAGCCAATGTCGTGATGGTAGTTCGAACCTTGATTTTGTAGCTGGAGTTGACACTTTTGTTGTTCCGTTTGCTAGTAGTCAGCCAATGATCATAGATAGGGAAAAAATTAGGTGTCCATGTAAAAAATGTGACAACATGAAGTTTCAATCTTCTTATGATGTTCGTTGTCACCTAGTACAAAGTGGATTTGTTCGAAATTATGGAGTTTGGCGATTTCAAGGTGACACATCTGCACATACAGCTGAAGAACCTCATTTTAGTACAAATGAGATACCATCTAGGTACCATGATATGGTAAGGGACCATGGTCGTAGTCAGTTCTATGTTGAAGAGACGCCAAATCCAAATACCCGGCATCTATATGACTTGTTGAATGCTGCAGCCTGCAGATACTGAATTGTGGCCAGGTTGTAAGAAACATTCACAATTATCCCTTGCTTCTCGCCTATTAAACTTGAAATCGGAGAATAAGATGTCAGAGAGATGTTTTGATCAAATGAGAGCTGATGAAAGAGAATAAGAGATTGTGCCAGAAGATAACTTGGTTCCTAATAACTTCTATAGCACAAAGGGATTGTTACGTGAGTTGGGGTTGCATGTACAAAAAATAGATTGTTGTCCCAATAACTGCATGATTTATTGGGAACATGATAGTGACTTGTCGCCCTCTTGAAATTATGGGAGTATATTCATAAGCTTCTGCATGAAATCAGACCCTCATGGTGAGATTTGATTCTGTAAAGCACAATTGAAGGGATTATTTTCTCTTTTGAATTTTTTTTATAAAAAAAGTTCGGTGTTCCCCTAGGGCCCCACGGCCCCCACCTACCAAAACACCAAACTCACAAATACCAACTTTTTTTATTATTATTTCAAGAGAGAAAATAGTCCCTTCAATTGTAGCGCTCCACAGACATATGAAGGTCGCTTTTTTGTATTATGTGTTTGTGGTAGGGAGTTTTTAGTATTTCATTGCAATTGCATATGCATTGCAGATCCACCCACGTTTCCGCTACATGAATGCAATTTCATAGTAATTTATCAATGCATCTGTCCGAATATCTCAATACGAATTCGAGAAAGATGTACCATTTTTCAATTAGGGTTTTTATTGTGGCTTATTGTGTAGTCCTTGTTTTTCACCTATTCAATGACATGATGTTGTTAGCTCAGGTGTTGGTGTTGGGATTTCATTATATAAGGAGTATTGCTTGGAAACGTATCGAGTTGTTGAGAGAGAAAGAGTAAACGGCATGGAAGAACAATTTGTGCTGAGAGTGCCACCAACTGTTGCTGAAAGAATCGAGTGGCTACTAAATGATTCAACTTCTTCCGAAGACAAGAATTTGGATATGGTGTTCTCTGGTATAAGAATATCAACTTTCATTGTTTTGTTGATTGCTTAGTTTCCAACGAGGTTTTCTGCTTATGCTTTTTATGCACTTACTTACTGCAGAGGATGGGAGGACTGGTACATTTGTTATAGGCAATGACCGCTTCTCTTCATCCCTCTTGGATCTTCCCACTGTTGTTGAATCTTACAAGACTTACGATGACAATGTGTTGATTAAAACTGCAGACATTGGTCAAGTAGGCTGATTGTAGTAACTAAGTGTTCAAGATAGCTGTATTAGGTGCCGTATGCCATACTAACTTGTTAGAACTTTGCAGATGATAGTGGTGAGAGACGAGAGTGACAGTGTTCCAGAAGCTGTGGAGTATAGACATGGACTTACTCCCCCCATGAGGGATGCTCGAAGGCGAAGGTTTCGTCGAGAGCCAGATTTAAATGTATCATAAGATATTTTCTAACCATTGGGTTTAGCCCAATGGCCACGGGACTTGCCTGCAAAGCAGGAGGTCCCGGGTTCGATCCCTAGAGGGAACGAATTCTTGGAGAAGTAATTCTGGGAGTCTGGGAGATGTACTAACTACTAACCGCTAACTACTAACTTTGCCCGATCAAAAAAAAAAAAAAGATATTTTCTAACCTTTCATTTTAATTTCCTTGCCAGCCCCTTCAATGAGAAGATGTGTAGCTAGCCATTATAAGTAGTAACCTGCCTGTGCTGCAAATGCATGATTTTATTTGATTCATTTCTGAAGTTAATGCATTGTGAATGTTGAAACTCATCATATAATGTCTTTTTTCAGCCTGAGGTTGTCCGTCGTGTAGAGAAAGATTTGCAGAACATCATGGCTGGTGGAACAGCTGAGAATATTGATATCCTTTTTTTCTTTGGAACTCTTCTCATAGGTTTATGATAGTACCTATTATGCCACCAGCACCTATAGCTGTCCTGTAGAAGTATGTGACAGTACTTTAGAAATTAGAGATATTTTGTGAAAGAATATGATGTAGTCTTGGTTCTAGCATACATTTCAGAGTTTTGTTATCCATAGATCTTCAACTATCACTAGCTTCTTGGCTTCTGTAGTGCAGATCTTCATTGTTGATTATGAAACATCAAAGTTTTACCAATTGTTTTATGTTGTATGATTGCTACAGTGTCCACTGTCGATGTTCCTTAACAGATGGGTTACGCGTTGAGCCTGAGGAACATGGCAATGAACATGCTCGCAGTGCGAATAAGAAGGTGGCGTTTACACCTTTAGCCAAGCCTAACGCGCCCGAAGCTGGAACGGTCGGTGAGGAGCCTGATGGGAGTGATTCTGATGAGACTGATGATTCCATGTGAGCCCAAAAACCTGATAATCTGGATATATGAAGGGGGATAATGATATTATGTGGAATATTATGTTTGTATGTGTTTATTTTCATGATGTTCCCTCTCAACTCTCAAGAGCTACATTTCCTAGATTTGAAGCTTAGATTACCAGTAGCATCATTGCTTCTCAAAGTTTAGTTATCATCTTTATGTACTAAGTTTAGAAATAATATTAATATATCTTGCTGGCTAAACTAAGCTAAGTCTACCATCTTCTCTTTGTTTTTGTGCTTTATCCGATACATGATATGATATTTCTATGAGTTAAATATTATGCTACACACTCAGATCAACTGAATTGGGAATACCAGTTAATGAATATTTATTTCTTTTTTATATAATTACTCAAATTTTCCTCTTTTGTATGTTCTAATTTTTTATCTATACATTGTAAAGATATTAAAATTTGCTTTGATTTCTATGGATGCAAACGGTTTTATTTCTGCTGATAATAATAATATAATTTTTTTGATCAGGCTAATAATAATAATAATAATAATAATAATAACATGCTCTCTTTGTCCTGTTTTTTTTGTCTACATATATTTAATATATGAGATATAAAATATATAACAGGTCAAAGAAAGTGGTACCAAGAGAGTAAATATTATAAATTCGGGCAAACCCCAAATTACTCTCTTACCCCTTAACAATTAAAAAAATAAATTTGAAATTTGGACATTACTCTATTACCTCTTCACTAACATTTAATATAACCCCATCATCACAATTTTTTCACCCCAAAATATAATCTCCATTCCCATGTCAGTAACGGTCATTAACGGATTGTTACCGACTTTTCCCCTTGAATAAAATCTCTCACTTACACAATCACAATAGTGGCGATTGGGCCATAAAGCTATACTATAGACAAATGAAGATTGTAATATGATTATTATCAAAATTGCATAGAAGAAAAAGGGGCTTAAATCCTCTGCAAAGATGTCTTATTTTTCCAACTAGAAGTTGTTGAAAATAATTAAAATGAACAACCTTTAAAAAAAAAAGAAAAGAACAAACTCCATCGCCACCAAAAGGAAAGAAAGAGCCGGATTCGAAGAAGAATTTGATGCTAACTAACTCCATTTATAATTCTTTGGTCTTATTTTACTGTTCCGATGCGGGCGCTTAGCCAACTGTAGTAAAATTCTATCGTAGGTATCAGGGATAAATGTAAAGATAACCTAGAAAATAGAAATTAAATTTTGCATAAGAGATAAGGAGGAGAAGACACAAAAATTTGTACTACTTACTATAACGAGTAATTATTTTTGTTCTTGCTTAAAGTGAGACCTTGGTTCAACTTATAACAGGCCCAATTGGTCATGGACCTTAAATTATTTTTGGTTAAAACAGTTATTAGAGTTGTGGCTTGAGATGCTACCTTACGGAAAAGTCGATCAAGGGGCGGCGACGCACGGCGGAAGGGAAGTTTGAAAAGGGGGGGGGGGGGGGGGGGGGGGAGACGAGTCGTCAGAAGCGTTCGGATTGGGAGTGATGGGAAAGGCGACGGGAATTTCCTTTCCTATTCCTCCCATACCGAAGGTTTCCGATCCATCCTCCCCCTTTCCTCCCTTCTTCTTCTCCATCCTCTTTTTCTTTTTGGAATCGTACTAAAATTCTTACGTTGATTCTATCTATTACTCTTCAATTCTATTGTCTCGTGCTTAGATCTGGTACTCGTTTCTCCATTTTCTCTGCTAATTTGAGCTTCTGAGGCTTAGCTTCTTGTATAATTTTCTTCCGCTTTCGATAAATTTCGCTCGACGATGCTTTGAGTCAACTCTTTTTTTTTTCCAGTAATTTAATGGTGGTAGTAGAATTTCAATGATGCTTGGTATATATAGATCATTTGCTGGATTTTGAAATAAATATCTGGATCTATCAACCGTTTTTTATAAAAATTCTGCTTGTACATAAACCGGTATTACTACTATGAATTTTGGGTTACTAAATGTAGTTAGCATTTCCAACAGCAGATCTGGTTCCTAATTTCCATCAATCATATTTTAGGCGTTTAGCTGGTTAGAGACCCCATTCATGATTAGCATATGAACAAGAAATCCTTTTCAATGCCCTCCGTTAATCTAGGCTTTTTATAACGGTTTATGTATCAGATCTTTACATATTATTGAAGAGATAGTTGGTGATTAGTCTATTCCCTCCACTTCCATCCAAGGCTTTCACTTCATTGCGGCTAATCATTCTGGTTTCAAGATTTTGATGCATTTACTTTCATTTTTTTGTTTTGAATCCAACTGAGCTGTTGAGAAAGATAGTTTCTTGGATTTAACATCCTCATGTGTTGTGATTGATATTGGCCCTACGGCAAACATCAAACACTCAAATTGAAGTGTCCTCTTCTCTTGCATCATCCTTACAGTTAGAAGGATAATTCTTGGATTCACATTATAGTAGTAAAAATTGATGGAAGTGTTTTAAATTTCCAAAACTAGTTCTAACCATAGATGTCTGAAAATCCTGTGCTTGCATGAGTACGTAGATATGGTGATCTCTGTCTCTGTTGCACCAGACTTAGAAAGGTGCTATCTTTGGAAGAAAAAAGTTGGCCTATCGTGGCAGCTCATTCATATTCAGTCAGACGTGTTGTAGGAATTTCAAGCTCATTAAATCTTCCCATCATCGATGACTGCTCTAGTCTAGACACCTCATCTCCATTAAAAGTCTCGTATGTCCAATGCACATTTAGGGTATTTATAATGCTCCAAGAAGATTTTAAAATTATAGGAAAGGAGAAAAGCCCTCTTATTTCATATGTGAAACTTGAGTATGATCAAAGTTAAAGACTAAGGACTAAGAAGATACTCCCTCCATTTCATACTCGTAGTATCCCGTAAAAGAAAGAAATCTTCAAAAATCTATTTTAAAACCCATCATTTTGAAGCGTGGAAAAACGTGCCAGAAGTTCCAAAAGCAAAGTGGTCATTCTCCATGAAATGGAGGGAGTACTATAGAATATAATTATACATGTTTGTGTATGATTGGATTGTTATTGATTATATATTAAGCAAGGCTTGGATATTTTATAGGTACGAGATTTCAAATTTTATATCCCTTCATCTGCACCTTTCACCATGTCAATTGTACCTTTCAGGCTTTCTGGTTAGTAAAACCTCTGAAATAGGGACTGTGACATATATTATTGTAGTACAATTTTCTCTATTGACTGGATCAGGATGTCTTTGAAATAATCAAGTGTATCAGGTCTAAGTATAACTGATTCACAACCAAATGGCCGATGTATGAAACTAGTTTTTTGTCTATGGACATAGTACTCTTGTTTCCATCATGACCAAGATTTATCATCTGATTGATCCGTAAATTATAAAATATTCAGGACTTTGCTCTTTTGCTTTCTTTGCCGATTTCATGATCTTTTCCTTGATTTGCTTGCCTCTCTTACATAGGCGCAAGAGTCTAGCTGTTCATGAAGATCGCTTTCATTTGGTGAAAGATGAAAGTTGTATCTTATTAATTATTTTGTATAATTGTATACTTAGCTTTGCCCTTTACTCTTGTCCTTAGTGATGGAAGAATATGTTATTTCCATTTGATATTCATTGGGTGGATTTTATTAGGCGAGGGCTACGCTATTGGCTCGGTATTTGAATGGTATTGTTCTTTTGTCTTTTAGGAAAATCAAAACCAAATATAGACGTGAGAGCATGAACTGTAGCAATGGGTCATAGTCATTGAACTGAAAAGGTACAAAGATTTTAAATTTTAGTGCTCATTCTTATCACTGAGTCATTGTAGAGTCATTGTAGATTCATATTATGGTTGATTTCAATTATAAATTGTACTGGTCTAATTATAAAGGTAACCCTATATGTAAAACTAAATAAATACTACTACGTACTATACTAGCAGTGCCTCCTTCAACTTTTAGTTTATAATATTCTCTTACATAGATTTGAGTTTAGAAGTATATTTTGTATAAACTAGTTCTACAATTTGGTGGTTTTCCTATGATTGAAATTAGAAACAAAATGTCATTGTAGATAATCAATAGATACATAAATCACTGAAACCAGTTGCAGACGTATATCTGAATAAATATATAGTTGTTCATATCGAGCCTGAGAGGTTCACGTGCGACAGACTTTTTTACAACGTGTTTGGGGCTTTGAGGGATTGGGCCGACCTTTACAAAGACGCTTTTTTGTCTAGGGTTCAGTGTGTTGCTCTAGCTGTATTGTGCCCCTTTTTCGATTCATAGTGAAATTCTTCTCCGCCCATGGTTTCTTCCCGTTTTAGATTTCCACTTAAATCTGTGTTTTTCCTTTTGTTCTTCGTTTTACTTGTCGTATATGCATAACAATAGTAAAATGATTAGTTCCAAGAACCACATGAGATTCCAGCTGTGGTAGATTTAATTTATGGCGAAGAAGGTATTGTGGAAACTGACATTTTAATTATGAAGTTTCATTTGATTCCATTTTGGATGAATCTATCTTTCTAATCTTGAAATTGACGTGTTCATAGTTTTTCCCCTCAACATTTATCTCTATATTATACATATCTATATAAATAGTGTGGATATTACTGAAGTTGTTCACTGTCACCATTAATATCCTTGGAATGAAATAGATGTAAGTCATGATAAATTAATTAAAATAGCTTGATCGAGATATCTCAAGCCTTATTATGGCTGATTAAAATTTCAATAGTAACTCAACATAGTATCAAAGGTTCAATGATGAACTTTATGGATATATCTATATAAAATAATTTTAATGGTTCATTTATACACCCAGAAAAGGGCTAATTGCATAATTTAACACAACTTTTACAAATTTCATTTCCAATGATTTGAAAATCTTGTAAAAAATACAAAATGGTGCAAAAGTAATATTAAAATTTGCAATCAACTCTCCAAAAATGTACTTCGGATCATTTGTACGTATTTTTATGTTTCAATCGTGTCCTAAATTTTAATTTATATCAACTTTATGCACTTTTTTCAAAAAAATTAATTTATAATAATTTAATTTAATTTAATGATTATTTTTTAGGGTTCACTTAACCAATTTTACACTTCATAATTTATAAATTATTTTTTAGCATTAGGGTTGATAAATCTAAAACTAGGGTATATAATTATTTTTAAAAAATAATTTTTATATATAATTATTTATTATGATTTACTATATTATACTACTCCCTCTGTCTAACAAAAGTTGATATTTTTTTTTGCACGCGTTTTCACGCGTCTTGATGATGTGTTTTAAAATAAATTTTTGAAGTATTTTTTATTTTTACGGGATACTACAAGTGTTATAGTATCCCGTAAAAGAATTTTTTTTTTCAAAAAATCATTTTAAAATTCATCATCAAGATGCATTGAAAGGCGTGCTAAAAAATGGTCAACTTTTGGTGGACGGAGGGAGTATTATATTATATTTTATTTTTTTATAAAAAACTAATATAAAACTAATAAAAATTAAGATTTGAAATATAATTGTGACATATAAATGAAGACAAATGATCTCATTGGCTAAAAATATCGTCAATTTTGTTCAAATAAATTTTAATTAAGAGTAGCATCATTCATAATCTTAAACTCCATTATCTAGGCTGGAGCATGAGAATGATGGCGGTATAATTCAAGGTACCATCAAATTTGTCCATTTCTATTTGCAAGTATCTTTTGTTCTTGATTCTTGTAGCTTGTCCTCATAAGTAAAAACACAAATTTTGCACATTTGTACGAAACGCACGATAAATTTTCACTATTACTTGACAAATGCATCCCTAAAACATAGTTATTGTAAATGTAATTATGATATTAAGACAACAAAAGGTCCAGAAATGTCGACTTCATAAAATCATTAAAAAACACCAATATTTGTATTATGCGATTGTATTTTTCCAATACTTCCATTCACTAATATCCCTACACCTCACCTAATCATCTTCAAATTCAACCAGAAATATCTCATCAATTTCGTAAATCACCTTATGATTGCATACCTCATTTTTCATTCCTTCCTCAATATACACAGAAATCTTGAATTAATTAGCACAAATCCTTAATTATGACTTCTTCATCTCAATCAAAAAACCTAGATGTAAGCTTATCCCTAGGCTTACCACCAAGAAATCATGGTCTAAATCCCCAAGAAAGGAGTGTAAAGCTAATCCAACTTTTGGTAAGTTGCGCCAACCATGCCTCCTCCGGTAACCTCCACCATGCCGACTCGTGTCTCCGCCACATATCAGAAATGGCATCCGTCTCCGGCGACTCCATGCAGCGGTTGGCCGCCAGGTTCGCCGCTGCCCTTGCGGTCCGGCTTGTGAAGAGATGGCCAGGCCTTTACAAGGCCCTAAACAATGGTGGGCTTGTTGGTTTTGATGTGGATCGGGCTAAGGCCATTTTTGCTCGGGCTTTTCCTTTTTCAGGCTTTTCCTACGCGGTTATAAATCGGACCTTGGTTCAAGCCTTGTTGGGAGAATGTGTGATCCATGTTATTGATTTGGGTTGCGGTGATCCGAAATTGTGGGTTCCTTTTCTTCGGGCCGTAGCTAATGGGCCCGATGGGCTGCCACGCTTGAAGATCACATGTGTTGGTATAAGCAAGGAGGCCCAAGAGAGATTGGAGGGAAAGGTTGTAAAGGAGGCCCAAAGTTTGAAGATGGAAGTTGAGTTCAATCATGTTAGTGCTAAACTTAGGGATTTGACTTTGGGCATGCTTAAAGTCAAACCGGGTGAAGTAATAGCGTTGACTTCAATTTTGACCCTTCATGCCCTATTGGCCGAGGACGACGGTGTGGACGCGCGCTTCGGTCTAAACAGAAGCAACCAAGTGAGTGAATGCAAACGAATGACAAAATTTCTTGAAATGGTGAAGTCGATTAGACCTAAAGTCGTGTTATTGGTCGAGCAGGAGTCGGATCACAACTCATGTCGTGTAACGGACCGTTTTGTGGAAGGTTTGCACTTCTACAGTGCCTTGTTTGATCTGATAGATGCTACATTTGGTGTATTCTCATGTTCTAACCGGACAACAATAGAAGAAATGCTCGGTCGAGAAATAGAGAACATCGTCGCCGGAGAAGGACTCGAGAGGGAAGAGAGACACGAAAGACATGCAAAGTGGGGGATTAGGTTTACAAGAGGAGGGTTTAGACCGGTTCAATTGTGGTACGACACAATGGATGAGGCTCGAAAAGTGGTTGATGCTTACGAGCCTAAGGGGTTTAGTGTAATAAGTGAAAAGGGGGGTTTGATGATTTGTTGGCATGATAGACCCATTTATGCAATTTCTGCTTGGGGTTTGTTCTAGCAAATCTGGTTATGGAATTTTATTTTTCTTTTTGTGTTTGAATTTTAGTGTTTTTTATATCAAAGGTACACGTGTTATGTACAAGAAAAGGAAAAGTATTAGATATTCTTTGAGTTAATTTGAATTTTTATAGGTTTTTCACTGATAAAATGACATGAGATTTATGCACGATATTACAAAATTTTAGTACAATTTGTTTGGTGAATTCTTTCTCCGCTTGTTTGAATTTAGCAATAATATTAATGAAAATTTAAAAATTTATGTGTACGACCTTTCAGCCTTTTCATGACGATATATGTATATCTAGTTTAGTGATTGTCGAAATTATTTCATTTTTTTATTTTTAATTAAAATATAATATAATAAAATATTTTTTTAAACACATTACAACATCCATATTCAAAATCTAGAGAGGGAAAAATTGTGAGAGAATGCAGGTAGTGAAAAAGATTGGGCGGAATCGTGAAATTATTTCCAATATTGAAACATTTGTTGGTCTATTTATTTGCTGATAATTATCAAGGTATGTTTTTCTTTCTTTCCATTTTATTTAATTTTCTAGCCACAAAAAAATCACAATTTCTTGTTTTGATTGGAAAGATTTGGTTGAATTTTTGTTATTATACCATTTATTAATGATGCTTATGGTTGATATCATAAAAAGTTAAATAGGTCGAATGATAAAAAGTTGATTATTTGTTTAACTAAGCAAACCGTGTATGGAAATTCAACAATTAAATTTTTATTTAATAATTTTTTATTATGCTTTTTATTTAACGAAATACACGGTTAGTCCACATACTTACACAGTTGAATTGACCTCTTACACAGTTAAACTAGACAACTGTGTACACTTAGAGTATTTCATATTTTTCATTACTTGTTTTATTTAATTAATCATTGTTAAGTTTATTTATTTATTTTTATTAGTTTTTTAATTAATTGAAGTACACGGGCAATCGATATATTTACACAGTTGAATTGACCTCTTACACAGTTCAAGCAGGCAACTGTGTATACCACTGAAAATTTAATTGTCATTTCAGAATGTCTTTTCGAAGAATTGTAGTTCGCCACAGTGGTCATTGGGAGAGATCCGATTATATCGGAGGGGACGACATTCTGGTGCATTTGAACGTCCTAGAAATTACTCATAATAATCTTTTACAAGATGTTCAATTAGAATTGGGAGATAATCCGAACTATTTGCTATACTATCTCACAAGTCTAGGCGATGGAACGAAGATTAAAGTGCCCTTAAGAACTAACACCGATTTATTGAGCATGATTGTGGAGGAGCAAGGCCTACCCACTGTTTATGTGATCTACAAAGACAAGAACACAGAGAGAGCACATCCACTACCCAACGTTCTAAAAATTTTCATGAAACAATTAGAACGGAGCTGAATAGGGAGGAATCACATACGGATGATAGGGAAAGAACGGATGTGGAAAGATATAATTTGGAAGCAGAGGAAGCAATATGTCATTCCGATTTATTTAAGTCACTTACCACTGAATTTGATGCATGTATTCGTGAACCGGGACATATTGATAGGGTGATGAGGCATCGTAGCATACCCACGAGTTAGAATGAGATCCGCCGTGAAGATTTTGGCAGTGAGAATCCCATCGCCAAAAATTGATTGATTCCTCACGTCGATCTAGACAACGCATTTCCATTGGGATGGATCGAATCATTTGGAACCTCTAAAGGTTAATTGCAAAAACATGCCATTTTTAAGAGCAAAGATGAACTCTCGATGGTGGTCGGTTTGCAGCACATGGAGAACAAATTAGAATACGCTGTGGATCGTTCATGTACTAAGAGATTGGACTTCATTTGCAAGCACGAGGGATGTGGCTTCTTGTTGCGAGCCAAACAAAAGGGGAAATATGGCAAGTGAAGAAATATAAGCCGGATCATACGTGTACTGCGGTTCTTAATTGGAACACTCCACGACAGGTGCCTACGAAGGTACTAGGTAGTTACTTTGCTCGGAGACTGATCACCGAGGGTGTCGTGTTGAAGCCGAATGAAATGATGGCCGAAGTCCTTAGTGAGTTTGGTATAGAGATCAATTATCATTTTGCCCTGCGTGTGAGGAACATCGCGATAGAGATGACATATGGAGACTTTGACAAGTCTTATTTGAAGCTCTCGTTGTACATGTACTTGTTGAGAGAGAGAAACCCAGGAAGCATGTACGATATTGTGACATCTCACAGTGATGATCTATTGCGTTACATGTTCTTAGCCCTTGGCCAGTCAATTCAGGCCTTTCAGAGCGACTTTCTACGACCGGTCATCATAGTGGACGGGACCCACTTGAAGGGGAAGAACAAAGGGACTCTATTTGTGGCTGTGACAAAAGATGGGAACGAGCATATTTTTTCCCTCGCTCTTGGATTAGGTCCAATCGAAGATGACGACTCTTGGACTTGGTTTCTCTAAAGGGTGCGAAGCTGTTTCAGAGAGCCGGATGATTTGTTGATCATTTCTGATGGGCACGTCAGCATCAAGAATGCCCTCGAATCTATTTACCCGAACGCTGCCCATGGGCTTTGTTTCTATCACATAACGAAGAATTTGGTGTGGTTCGGTCAACACGCCGCAGCTATCTTTCAGGAGGTGGCCTATTCATATTAAGATAGTCATTTCGACGATGCTTTCGAGGTGTTGAAACTCATGAGCCGAAGAATTGAATCCGGCGGAGCTTGGAAACGGCTATCCGACATAGGCGTGTCTCAATGGGCAAGATCTAAATGTCCCGTCCAACGTACGAGCTTCATGACGTCGAACCCAATGTGGACCATGAATGCTCGATTATCGTGGGCGAGGCGTTTACCTATTTGCACGATGATCGAAGTGTACCATCTCATAGTTGAGAAATGGTTCGAGGAGCATCGAGTGAGTGCCATTGCCAGGCAGCACAAGCTAACCGATAAAGCATTTTTGAAGTTGTCGGCGGCTGTTGAATGAGGTCGTCATTACACTGTTTGCCGTACGACCACGCATCTACTCAAGGTCGAAGGAGATAGAAATAATACTTACATTGTAGACCTTCAGCACTCGACGTGCGAATACCGTGAGTTTAACTTGGACATGATTCCTTGCTGCCACGCCTGCGCTACATTGAGGTACTTGAATTATATAATCTTCATGATGTATATAATCTACATGCTTTTTTATGGTGATCTTAATTTTTTAGGTATGTGAATGGCAACGTATATGAATACATGAGTCATTATTTCAAGCAATCGACTTTGTTAGCTGCTTATTCACCGGTTATCGAGCCTATACCACATCCGGAGTCATGGAATGTGCCCGAGGCTATTGCATCGTGCATCATTCGTCTGATGGTGGTTGAAAAAAAAGCCGGACGACCGAAGATGACTAGGGTTTTGTCTACCCTAGAAGGACTGTGAGGCAACAAAGATGCACTCGTTGTGGACGTGATGGGCACAACAGAGGAGCATGCACTGCCTCCTGAGGGAGACAACAATGGAAGAAGACGGAGGGAGACATGCAACATATGTAAGAGCGAAGAGCACACAAAACTGAGATGTCCACTTCAACCGAGGAAATGATTTAAATAGTGTGTTAATGGAAATTTGAATTATTTTGGATTGATGTTATGCTATGTGAATTCTATTTTGATGGTAATGTCATTTGGGTCTGAAATATATAGTGTGAAATGGTTGGAAAGTTTATAATCTCTTCAAGATTTTTTTTTTTGGAAAGTTTCAGCCATTACACGGTTATTTTCGAGCCATCCTGTCAATAAACCTCGATCCTAACTTCTCGACCACACAATCTACCCAATCATCGCCCTCCCCTCTCATACGACACGGATCACCGTGCACACAACATGTAAGACCAGATGGCATGTTGTGTCGTCAGTTTGTTCTTTGCGCGCCTCCAGTGGGTTCACGAAGGCGACACCATTTTCCAGTTGGCTCACGACGGCGACGCCCTTCTCCGGTTGCTTCATCGTTTTGTTCATCCTCAATTGTTTAACGGCGGCATTGCGTGCCTCCACTGGGTTCTTAGATTTGTGCGTCTTCTCGCTCTTCAGGGCAGCGACTCCCTTCGTCGGAGCCACTTCTACGGTCAATTATTTTGCACGATTTTCCGGCGTTGGAGTTCAACCCAATTTTTTTCTTTGAGAATTTGAAAAAGATGGGGCCGATTGGTAGGGTATGGTGGGGGATGAGAGAATATTCAATTTTCTCTTTAATGAGTGGGACCACATATTAAGTTTGTATTTCCTTATCTCTTTATTTTTCTTCTTTGTAAATACATGTGGGGTCAAATTGTGGGGTATTTTGGTACTTTTATTCACAAATGGCTATAAACAACCACATCTAAACTCATGGCTATAAAAGATACAAGGGAAAAGTAGCAAATAACCCCCTAGGATTGACACCCCTATCGCAAATCCCACCCTAACGTATCGTTCGGGGCAAAAATGACCCCAACATATTTCAAATCGGGCAAATACACCCCTTTATCTAACGGGCCTTTAACGCAGTCTAAAATGAGACCCATTTGTATTTTTAATTTATACGACCCCAACCGCCTAACCCCCACCTCCCGCCGCCAGAAGTTTCCTGCCACCACCAGAAGTTGTGGTGCTTCAGCTACCGCCGTTGCTGTTGCCTGATGGTTTTAACTTCGCCCTAATCATCCTCCTCCTTGTCATTGCCGTTGCTGCCTTCTACGTTCCCTACCATCTTCATCACGTCGTCTTCTCTGTCACCTCCCTCAAAATCTCATCCCATATCCCCCATATGCGAGCTGCAACAGCTCCGCTGGTGCCATCTCCATCATCCACACCACCATGGCAAGGTATCTGATTGGGCTGAATCAGAGTCGCGGGTGGAGAAAACATAAATCCTACTCCCAATTTTGACGAATCGAAAGTAAAGGGGAAAACTGTAGATGAGTAACTGCTGGGAGAAGAAGAAGATTACGACCTCCTATTTGCAATTAATATTCAGTCCACTCTCACCCAATTTCAAGAATTGAATAACAAATGTGGGTTTCAGAAGTTATTAATTGATAAACACGTATTTTATGTGCATGTGAGTTCATTCTATGGGTGTTTGAGTCTTGATTCGTGTGCTTAATTGATAGGAATGCTAGGGTTTATCAACTTTTAGCATATTCTATACATTTCTCGTTTCTTTCGGTTTTCAATTTATTTTGTAGGGATTTGAAGAGCAATAATCGAACCAAGGTCTTTTAATGAGTGTTGATAAACTGGGCACGATGCACTGTAAATTGAAGGAATTGAGGTTGGGCATTGCGGATGTACACGCCGTAACGATGGCAGGATGGCACCATCCACCACCTGGAACGCCGTGGAGGGAATCTATGTTGGGGTTGTTGTGTATAACTAAAGCAAAATGTTGTTCTAGTATATACGACATGTATTCCATTGTTTACAATCACCTATCTGAGAAAATATATTAATAAGAATAAGCCACTTATCTCATTTTTAGAACATGTGGACGGCTCGGGTGTTAGGGAGATCACGCAACGTTCAACGATAATTATGAGATATAAATAACGTCACAGTCGAGATAGCTCGGGCAAAACTATCGTGATAGATTGCAGCGTAATGGTAGTGATGGATCTCAGTCGCTAGTCATGCTGGTACGGTGGAACGTATTGACAAGATCATGTGAGATAATGTTCTTCTTATACTAACCCTGGAAATAGGTGAAGAACTAGATATATCGGAATTTAGAGATATAATCTTAATCTCGATAGGCTATGAGATGTATATGTGTTGTTCATTGTTACTTTGATTTGCAAGATAAGGGTCTATCGTAACATCCCTGATTACTTGTCTCTAGGGTAACATGAGGGCACATAGTATGTTTAATTGGTTGTATTGAGACACCGTGTCCGCTATAGGTTGTGATATCCCCTCAGGGAGTCACAATGTTTATTATATCAAGTCATGCATGTTGATTAAGTTCAGGTATAATAATAAGGTGTGAACGGGTACTACTTGAGGATAATAAGAGGTTAATTAATTAGGAGTAGTCAGCGGAGCTCTAATTAATTAATGGATATCGGGATTCTTAAACACGGGGATAGCTCTAAATAAAGTATCGTCCCCAATCTACAAATTGAGACAGAGCGGTGATTCAGTTGTGACTCTTTAGTGGAATGCATCACAACTCTAATGAAATAAATGTTCTGGGTTGATCATGGGATTATTTCATTAGGTAAGACTAAACTCTGTCTGGTACGTAGATCCCTGGGATGACCCAAGATTTCTTCGGGAAAGGAACACAAGGTATTATTGAGCAATATCAGTTTTGGACTGAAAAGAAGTGTTATGGGCTCAGGCCCATAATGTGGCGTCCACTATATAGTAGAGGCGCCTGTTTGGCTTCTGGTGTTCATCTAGGCTCAATAATTGCACTATGACCCATTATGTAATATGGATTAAATTAATCTAGACCGGTAGATTACTCTGTCTGCGAATCGAAAGGTATAATCTCTAAACTCAATATATGATGTAATTGCATGAAGAATTATCACATCCAATTCGAAGATCAAGTGGGGAAAGGAACGCTTTCAAGCAGCGGTTCCATCAATCTCGTCCACCGGAATGGAGTTGCAGGAGGGGGTGATCGACAAAATTATTAAAATAAAAAAGAAAAAAAATATAGAGACAACGTTACTGTTTCCGTCACACAAGGGTGTATTTGCCCGACTTGAAATATGTCAGGGTCATTTTTGCCCTAAACGATACGTTAGGGTGAGATTTGCGATATGGTCGTCAACCCTAGGGGGTTATTTGCTATTTTTTCCAAGATACAAAGTTATCTTCTTTGGCTATTTATGTTCTTCACCCTTAAATTATATTAAAAGAGAGTCAAGAGTGATAACATTTCTTGTTAAATTTTTGATAGATTAGTTTAGATATCCTATGAAATTGCATATATTATTAGTTCGACTGAAAATTATTGTGAGAAATCTAAATAATTTACAAAATTTATACTAGGTATTTCATAAGAGGAAATGCCCCTTTATACCCACTATAGGATAGTTTTTACAATAAATATCACCCGGATAGTTTTTTAATAATTCTACCCAAATTTGACTTGAATGCCCCAAAATACCCTTAGTATATATCCCTAAACCTCTCTCTCACAAAACCCTATATTTCCTCTCTTTCTCTCTTCCTCATACCATTCTCCCCATTTTAAAATTTAAAATCTCTCTCTGTCTCTCTCTCTCTCTCTCTCGGTGGCTGCAGGCAGCACCTCCGGCTCCTCCTTCCATCGCCGCCGCAGTGCCTCCGCCGCCACCGCGTCATCTTCTCCTCGGGAAGAACCCGACGTCTTTGCCTTCGACCAGTTCCCAGAAACGGTGGCTGTGTCGACTTCTCCTCCCTCAGCCATCGCTGCCGTAGCACCTCCGCCACGTCGTCTTCTTCGCCGCCGTAGCACATCCGCCATGTTGTCTTCTCCGCCGCGTCGTCTTCTCTGCCGTGTCGTCTTCTTCTCAGTTATCCGCTCCGATTTGCTACGAGATCCAAGGAAGAGAAACTGCAGACTAGATCTTCGGGCTTTCATTCGGGCTTCTCCAGGCCCATTTACATGTATACTCTGTGCTTGATTTTGTGAGATCTGATTTGTGATTTACGTTCGGATTTGATGTTATTACGATTTGAGTATATGTTTGGTGTTGTTACGATTTGTGTTATGATTTGTCTCTGATGCGTTGAGCTTGAACTGCATGTACGAATTGGTCTGTTGGCTGCTTAATAAAAATGAGAATTTGGTGCTCTGTGCTTGATTTTGTGAGATCTGATTTGTGATTTACGTTCGGATTTGATGTTATTACGATTTGAGTATATGTTTGGTGTTGTTACGATTTGTGTTATGATTTGTCTCTGATGCGCTGAGCTTGAACTGCATGTACGAATTGGTCTGTTGGTTGCTTAATAAAAATAAGAATTTGGTTTTAGCTTGTGAGTTGGTATGATTTGATAGGTACCCCTCCGAATTTAGGGATTTTTCTCTTGATTTGGTGGTGCGATTTAACTGATATGTCTTGCTTCCGGTGATTTTTTACTTGATTTTAGGCACGGTTCGATTTTAGGGTTTTGTACTAAATGGTTTATTTAACATTTACATGTGTGCTCTCTGCTTGATTTTGTGAGTTCTGATTTATAAGTTACATTCTGATTTGATGTTGTTACGATTTGTGAGTTATGTTTGGCGTTGTTACGAATTGTGAGTTATGCTTGGTGTTGTTACGATTTGTCTCTGTTGAAATCAATGAGTTTGATGTTGCAGTAGGCCAAGTCACTTCAAAACAAGCGTAATTCGTAATATATCTTTGGTAAATGTACAAATTGTCTCATATTCGTACCAATAACTTCATACTTACTTATGCAATTCGTACTTTACTATAGCTAATTGGTACGAATCATCTCATATTCGTACCAATAATCATATTTAAGTAAATATGAATTTCTCACTCGACTTTGGTATGAATTTCACAATTCGTGATAAATAGATGGTACGAATTTATACTTTTTGATATATCATAGGTAACCGTAATTCGTAATTCGCTTTTCTGTTGCTTTCTTGTAATTTGTAATATATCATATGTAAATGGTACGAATTGACTCATATTTCGTACCAATAACTTCATACTCACTTATGCAATCCATACTATAATACATGCAATTGGTACGAATTGTCTCATATTCATACCAATAACTGTATAATAACTATGTAAATGTGAAATTCTTATTCAATTTTGGTACGAATTTCACATTTCGTACCTCATTAAAATCGGTAAGAGAGAATGTTTTCAACAAGCACACCTTGCATATTACATTAAAGACAACAATTCAAAATATGGTATGAATTTCACAAATTCGTACCTCCTTACTGTTTGTAAAAAATATAAATTTCGTATTTTCTAACATTTAGAAAAACAAAAATGAAAGAAAAAAATGAAAAAAAAGAAAAAAAGAAAAAAAATTCTGCAAAGAGACGAGTTTAGTCATAGGCAGATGGTACGAATTGCACAAGTTTAATCATAGGTAAATGGTACGAATTGCACATTTCGTGATAAGTAGATAGTACGAATTTGTAGTTTTCATATATCATGGGTAATAGTAATTCGTAATTCGTTTTTCTATTATTTTTCTCGTAATTCGTAATATATCATATGTAAATGGTACGAATTGACTCATATTCGTACCTAAAACTTCATACTCACTTATGCAATTCGTACTATATTTGGTACAAATGGTACCTATAGTTAATGACATAACTATATAATAATTATGTAAATGTAAAATTCTTATTCGATTTTGGTACGAATTTCACATTTCGTACCTCATTGAAAGCAGTAGGAGAAAATATTTCAACAATTCAAAACATGGTACGAATTGAACAAATTCGTACCTCCTTATTGTTCGTAAAAAATTTAAATTTCGTATTTTCTAACATTTAGAAAAACAAAAAAGAAAGGAAAAAAACGGGAAAAAAAAATCTGCAAAGAGACAAAATCTGGAAAGAGACAAAAAAGTAGGTGGAGAAAGAGAAATGTGTCATAAGGGTATATTTGTCTCACTACCTCAAATTTGTGTAGTTTTGTTAAAAACTATCCTAGTGATAAATATTGTAAAACTATCCCTCCTCTCACCTTTAAGCAAATACTATCTTCGTTTTTTTCAAGTTGTTACATTTTTTTCAGCAATTTTTTCAAGCGTTTTCGAGCGTCTTGATGATGAGTTTTTTCAAGTGTTTTCGAGTGTTGTAGTATCCTGTAAAAAAAAAAATCTTTAAAAAATTATTTTAAAACTCATCATCAAGACGCTCGAAAATGCTTGAAAAAATTATTAAAAAAAATATAACAACTTGTAAAGAATGGAGGGAGTATCTTACGTTCTTGGAACCATTCGGAGAACTGTTATATAGTCCACAAAATTATGTGAGTATATATATGCAATATGTTACAAATTGCTAGAGAATTAAATTAAAATAGAAAAATGAAGTATACTGAAATATATAGAGAAGAAAAAGGAAAAAAAAAATGTTTTCGGAAAGTGAAATTTAACAAACGACTTTATTTCATCGAAAAGCCTAAAGAGAGTTTTTTATTTTATTTTTAAAGTTTATAAACAATAGAAGACAACCTTATAATATCGAAATATAGTAAACTTTTGTATGAAATTTTAGCAACGATTCATGAGTCGTGACCTTTGAGAAAAAATAAAAAAAAAACAAAAAAAAAAAAACTGCAGAAGTAGTGACGTTAGTGGGCAGAGCAGTAGACTTCAAAACCCTTTGCCCACAAACAATCGTTCATCCGCACAGTCTTGCAAGGTAGGGTTTTTCGAAAAAATATTCATCAAAACTTCACTTTGAAAGGAGGAGAGGGGTGGAATTTGCAATTTGCAATTTCAAGTTTCCAATTTGGTTCACAAATTTGATGTTTTTTCACCGCTTTGCAGGGAGCAGAATCATCAAGCCTTCACATTGGCCATCCCTCCGCCGCCTGCGCCGCCGCGAAGCAATTATCTGCTCTAGATATGGCCGGCTCCGATGAAAAGATGGGGGATGAAGATAATCACCACACGAGCGCTCCGGAAACGGCGTCGTTTGATATTGATGATTACAAAATAATCAAAGAAGGGGAAGCTGAGATTCTAATGCACAAAAAAAATGCAGTCTTTTATAACAAGGCCCAGGTTTGTAGAGATTTTTTCCTTTTGATTTGCGCTAATCGTTCATATATAGTTGAGGTTTCTTTTCTGTGTGTTTTTGAGAGACTGGAATCCGTGTTGACATAATTAGTATCTGTGCAGTTTACTCTATTGAATCTTAAAAGGTTGATAGTTTCGATTTTCTTTTTTCAATAATATAATGAGTAAAGGAAAGATTTCATTGCTTAAATAAAGTTAGACCCTCTTTTTTTTTTTTTGTTCTTTTCAGTGATTAAGCAATCTCTTGGTTAGTAATACGGAGTTGAAATTTTGAAATTTGTTTTAGTTCTTGATTTGCCTTAAGGCTCGGTCTAGGATGTTACGATTGGGAGGAGTCTGAGATTTGAAATGTGATGCCAGGTTAATAACAGAGACATGTCTCTTGCCGTTTTGAGGACATTTATATCAAAACGCAAGCAAGAACATGAAGCAAGGTTGCTTTCTAGGAAAATGAAAATTAGAGCAAAGGAGGTTGGTGAACCTGTGGTTGTTGAATCGACAGACGTGGAGCAAGAGGAAAAATCTAACGGGGAATGTGATGTTTCTGAAGAGGTATCTCTAGATGAACCCTGCAGCATCTCGGAGAATCCAGCAACCAATCATGGAGGAAAGGGCATGGGAGAATTGAAGCCAGCACGCGTTTTGGAGGTTGTTATTGAGTTCATGTTGCTTATGTTGTTTCCTCCTAGGAATAACTAAACTATTGGTTTTATATATCGTTGTTTCATCTGATAACATGCTCCACTTGTTTGATAGGCTTTGTCAGCCTCCGGCCTTAGAGCTTTAAGATATGCTCGTGAAGTGGATGGAATTGATAAGGTTGTGGCCTTGGATAATGATAAAGGTAGTTTCGTTCTATGTTTCTTGTTCAATAATCATGTAACACAAACTGAGATGGAGTTGGTTTTTTCTATTCTTTATCTGTTTAGTTGTTTCTTGATAGCGCCTGGAATTTCATTTTTGTGGGAGCGAGTCCAATGAGAGAATATTTTCTTCTTTCTTTTCTTGGTTTTAGTTGTTGATCTTACATGATTCATGACGAAGTGCGTATATAACTCTTCTTTTGCAGCATCTGTTGAAGCTTGCAGGAGAAATATTAAACTTAATGGTTCAGTAGCATGTTCAAAGGTGGAGTCACATCTAGCTGATGCGAGAGTTTACATGCTTACACACCCTAAAGAATTTGATGTGGTAAGTATTCGGGAAGATCAATGCATCCTATTTTTCCAGACAGCGTAGTGTTGAACTAAGAGGAGAAGTGCCGAAAAAATTCTGATATTATTTAAGAACCAAGGGAACCTAATCTTGTGTAAACACGAAATGGATACACTAGAATTTTAATGAAGTTGTTTCCACACTATCTCAGTAAATATACAAGTCTTATGTGACATTTCATGATTCTAGAATTTATATTATTTGGGTGCCATATAATTAGAAGTGAAGTTGTGCATTTCCACATAATTGTGCTCATTTTGACCTTGAATTAGCCAGTCGGGCTTGACACATTTTTCAAGAATTCATTTCGGTACATCACTTTGCATCGAAGTCTGGCAATTCACTCTATGCATGATAACCTTGACATATGTTATCACCTCATTTAAACCCTTGGTTTTTATTGCAGGTTGATCTTGATCCTTATGGTTCACCATCCGTTTTCCTTGACTCTGCTGTTCAATCAGTTGTTGATGGGGGAATATTGATGTGTACAGCAACAGATATGGCAGTGCTTTGTGGGGGCAATGGTGAATCTTGCTATTCCAAGTAAGATTTAACTTTAAAGAAATAATCTTGCCTAATCATTGGAAGTTTAAAAAAGTGTAATGATCAGATGCCCATTGAACTAGGTATGGATCTTATCCGTTGAAAGGAAAATATTGCCATGAGATGGCGTTGCGGATCCTTCTTGCGTCTATTGAGGTCAGTTGATCTTTACTGTGTTATTCTGTTATGTAGCTAACCACTGTCTCAGATAGAAGGCTGTAGTACCCTATCTAACAGGGGGTTACTTTATTACTCCCTTTGTCTCGTTATTCTTGTCCCACTTTATACCTTGCATATATTCAACAAATGAGATAAGAATAATGGAACGGAGGGAGTATATCTTATCGCACTATCACCTCATCATCAAGTAATATAACTATTATGCAGAGCCATGCAAACCGCTACAAGCGTTACATTGTTCCTGTGCTATCTGTTCAAATAGACTTCTATGTACGAGTTTTTGTCCGTATATACACGTGAGTATTTCTCTTTAAATTTCTCAGTTATTTAGATGGATACTTAGGTTACTATAGGTGCTGTATTCCTGATTATGTTGATTCCCAAGCCTAATTTGTGGAAGAAAATGATTGCAGCTCGGCAAGTGCAATGAAGAACACTCCTTTGAAGTTGTCCTATGTTTATCAATGCATTGGCTGTGATTCTTTTCATCTTCAGCCACTTGGAAGGAGTGTCCTCAAGGTAAATATTGAATGTTTTCAGATAACATGGGGGTAATGATTAGTGATCAGTCTGGGATATAAATTTCTGCAGCAAAATATTGCTTATCCTACTTGATGTTTATGAGAATGCCTCAAATCATGCTATCATTCTTTGCATAAACACCTTGAGAAAGCAATTTTTTATTCATACTGCATTGCATAGGCTTTTTGGGTCTTGGTTATTCTCTCATGGGTTGTTGGCTTGCACTGTCGAAGGATGTCTAAGGCTTGATTGTTATTATAGGGACTATAAGAATCCAGTTTTTTGAGTCTAAAGGTAGACAGTCTTGTCCAAATAAATATCATCTATTCTGATGTACTTAAATGTTATAATGTCAGAATTTATGATATTACTCCTCATTTGACATCAACAACTTGAATGGTGATGTTTCTGTTTGTTACGTTGGAAGCTTTAAGCTAACATAAGTATTGTTACTAATTGATGATGTCAACCTCATGATAAGTAATCTCTACTAATTAATATGCATCTGACTGGACCCTTTTTTTTTCCCATTTATTTTGCATTTAGGATAAAAATGTGAGATATCTTCCTGGATTTGGCCCTGTTGTTGCCCAAGAATGCAGTGATTGTGGCAAGAAGTACAATATGGGTGGGCCCATATGGTCTGCTCCGATTCATGATATGGAATGGGTAAATACAATTCTAGCAGATGTGAAGTCTATGAAGGAGCGGTATCCTGCTTTCAATAAGATTATTTCTGTATTGACAACAATTTCTGAGGTATGCTTCTTGTCGGCGAACTTTTCAGTTAGCTCTTATGTAAGGATTAGAAATCCCTGTTTTGAAATCTTAAGACACCAAATACTTCCATAGAAATATCATCAAAATATATCTAAATAATTTGCCTGAGAATGCAAGAATTTTCATCAAAGACCATGTATTCGTACCTGTGATTTTTAGTGAAGAACAGCTCTGATCTTGTTGATGGTATTATCGGCATGGTATAGGTCTCTCGTTTTGATATTGTGATGGGCTATTACTTGAGCTACAGACTATCCAACTTTTGAGTATTTAATGAGAAATTTAGTATATGCTGTTATCTTTGTGTAGAAAATTATAAACGGAGCAACTTTTCTACCAATTCTATGCTTATCATCAAAATTAACGTGTTTTTCTTTCCGTCATGATTATAAATTCAACTTCCATTTTTCCTGAAGTAGTTGAAATAATTGGCTGATCGTCAGGCAAAACTTTGTAAGATGGAAACTGAGGAACATGCTATGGCTTGTGTGTTTAGGTTCGTATTAATTAATGCATATTGCTCATGTTGCAGGAGTTGCCGGATGTTCCACTATTTTTGAGTCTGCACAACCTCTGTGCAACACTGAAATGCACATCTCCTTCCGCTGTTATATTTCGTTCAGCTGTGATTAATGCGGGATATCGCATCTCAGGAACCCATGTTAATCCGCTAGGTTTGAAAACAGATGCTCCTATGGATGTTGTTTGGGACATCATGCGCTGCTGGGTAAGCACAACGTTTTAATTTCTTCTCGTAACTAGTGAAAACTTATGCTAGTGAGCTCGTGCTTCATCTAGCCATCCAAGTAGAAAAAGATTTTCCTTAGTTCTGAAATTTCTGCGTGGAACCAATGCTTGAAAACTAGAATCTCCGATGCTTCTCCTCTGTCTTGTAAAAAATTAGTCCATGGTTAGAAGAAAACAAATGTAAGCTATGATTTCTTAGCATAATATCGAGGGAGCATAATATTTTGGTGCTATGAACTTGCTTGGAATCGAAATCTTGAAATGATCACTTGCATAGGTCTTAAAATGAACTAAGGGAATCTCACTATTGATGGTTGTTTTCCTTATTCCCAGGTGAAAAATCATCCTGTGAAACCTCAGCCATCCGATCAGGCTGGAAGTGCAATCCTCGCCAAGGAACCCGTTCTGCAGGTACTGACTCACGACACATACTCTATTTTTTTTCGATTTTCATTTCTTGATGCTGTCGACGTCAAAGAGATGGAAGTGCTCCAATATTTAACAATTCGATTTCCTGGAAATTGGCAGGCGAATTTTGCACGAGCTGTTGCTTCTCTTAGCAAAGCACAGGCGAAAAAAATTGCTAGATTCCTCCCGAATCCAGAGAGGCACTGGGGGCCTAAGGTGAGGGCAGGCCGTCAGATCACGGGCAAGCACGCCTCACTCCTCGGTGAAGATGTAGTCAACGGGCTGCAGAAACTCGAGGATGAAAGCGACGAGCGAGAAAGCAAACGTAAGAAGACGGAAGAAACTACTCCCAATATATGATTAATGGTGTTGAGTGCCTTGTCCCAACTCGCTGCGAATGTCTCCGATTAATTTTCGTCTACTGCATTTCCTTTGCAGAGAGAAATTTGCACTAAGCACAAGATTCTCAGCATGAAATAGAACACAGATTCAAGCTCAGCAAAGACAGCAGCATTTTTGTTTTCAGTTTTGTCCTCTCCCATTACTTTCGTGTCCAATCAAACCTATGTAGTATTAGATTTTATTCGTTCGGTTTTGAATTATCTGACAAAGATAAGTAAATTTTGGTTGTATTATTTGATTTGGAATTTTCTTAAGTAATTTTCATCCAGATTCTACACTCAGTTCGGCTTCCTTTTGTGGTAAAAATAAATAAATAAATAAATAAAATAAATAAAATAAAAAAATAAAAATAACTGCCCTTTTTAACACAGCAACCGCAATTTCTTCAACAATTGGCCTAATTAGGCTCTGATCTTGTAATCGGTTGCGGCTTGTTCCATCGCTTCTCTTGAATTATTCGATAATACTCTCTATGTCTCAAGATTCATGACCCCTTTCTTTTTGGCACTGTCGGCAAGTATTTTCACGCTTCTCGGTGATGAGTTTTAAAATGAATTTTTGATGTATTTTTCTTTTTACGGGATACTACGACACTTGTAGTATCCCGTAAAAAGAAAAATACATCAAAAATTCATTTTAAAACTCATCACCGAGAAGCGTTAAAATGCTTGCCGACAGTGTCAAAAAGAAAGAGGTCATGAATCTTGAGACAGAGGGAGTATAAGAAATAAATATAATAGTATTTATATAAATAATATGATTATATAAATACAATGTGATAACGTAGACATCGAGTCGTTGTAGTATAGTGGTAAGTATTCCCGCCTGTCACGCGGGTGACCCGGGTTCGATCCCCGGCAACGGCGCATATGTATTTTTGCATCTTGCTGTGTTGTTACCTTTTCTTTTTTCCCGCTAAAAATGAGAACAAGTGATATTATGAAAGGTTTAAAATTAAAATTATGAAACATATATATATGGTCACCAATTGTTATGTTTCCATGCATATTATTCATCCACAACATATAAAAAAAAACAGAATATTAAATTGTAGCAGACAATAACGATCTGTAAATCCAAGGCACATAAATTCTCATCATCCAAATTAACTGATAACAGAGTCAGAACTAATAGAATCTAATGACAAACTAATTAAAAATTTTATTTTCCACATCTAACTACTATTCTATTTTCTCACTTAGCCTTAGAAACAGGAGGCTTAGTAGGCGGATTGAGCTCGTCCCAAGCCTGAATCCACGTCTCCATGGCATCCGAAAGCTTCACGAAGTACGGGTCGATCTTGCCGAGCTTCTCCTTGACCTGTTTGGCCAACTCAATGTAGCACTTTTGGACAGTGGTTGAGTCTTTAGAAAGTGTGGCGGATTGGAAGAAAGGGATGATCTCTTCTTGCCAGAATATGCCATTGTACTCTTTCCTTAGATTCACAAAAGGGTTGCTTGCCTTGCTGTGCCAAATGTAGGGTAGCCCTGTCTTTACTCCCAGCCCTAAGTGATCGCATATCACCTACATATATATGTTGTAGACTTGTAGTAGTAGTAGTAGTAGTAGGGACCACAATTAATATATTAATTATCACTATTTACTATACAATTGAAAAACTATTACTATTATTATTATGCAATTGAATACTACTACCAATATTTTTGCAATTTAAAAATGTCCCTAAGATAGCTAATAAGATTGGAGTGATACCTTGGTGCACCAGCCAGCCCACATATCGTCGTAGCGGCCGATGGGCTGGCCGTCTCCCATAAGGCCGAAGTACATGGCCGGTCCGATGAGTTCCCGGTCGAACCCCAGGTTCATTCCGCACATCGGAAACAACGTACCCTTGGGTATCGTCAGCACCGCATCCACATACCTAGCATATAAAACACAAATATATATATGGTTGGATCAAAGTGTTGATTAATTGGAGAGGTATAATTATTAAGTATTTGTAATTGTTAGGTAGGTACGTGGTGTTTCTCTCGCGGGGCTTGACCAGCTGCGTGGGGGCGTCGTAGTCCGGTATGTTGAGCCAGAGGCCGTGGGAGACGGCGGTGGGGACGCCCTCCCTAAGGCTGAAGGGGTAGCCACGTACGAAGTCGGCGCCCTCTCGGAAGGGATCGTAGAGCGTGTTGAAGAATAGAGGCGTCGAGGGGCACAACAGGTTCTTGATGTGCTGCTCCAGAGCGTTGATCGGCTTCCCAGAAGGGTCGCTTGCAACCTGCATAGTTTGCATATGCATATATATGGATGGCGTACGTGGATGAGAGAGAGAGAGAGAGATGATATGATACAAATAGTGTAATTAATTACAGTAAGTACGTACGAAGCAGTCGTCGTCGATGGTGAAGATGTACTTCTTCTTGGAGATGATGTAGCCGAAGCAGCGGCAGGCGGAGTCCTTGAAGGAGATGCAGGAGGCCTTGGGGCCGAGGATCCTGTTGATGTCGTTGCGGTTGTAGAGGTCGTAGTCGAAGCCGTCGGGGACCTTGATGGTCTTGGAAGGGTCGCCGTCCTGGACGATGATGAGGTGGTAGGGCTGGAAGAAGGGACGCCACATCTCCAGGAAGTCAAGGTTCCTGATCGTCGGTATCACTATGTCCAGCTCGTCTTTCAGCGGCGCCGGCGCCATGGCGGATGGATCAATTGGCCTGGTGGCGATTTCTGTGCCTTGGTTATAACTTATAAGTGGAGGTGAGGGAAGATGGCGGAATTGGCGGAAGATGTCTGGAGAGAGATGAGTTTGTTAGGGAATGGGTCAAATTATGTTTCTTCTGTACCGTCTTCCTATTTTTGTATCTTGCCCCTTTTCTCTTTCTCTTGTGGTGAATTCATTCAATTTTTATTTTTACCATACTTCTTCTTCAAAACAAAAGCCCATGTGTCGTGCCCGTTTGATATTAGTTGTCAAAATTAACCCTCTGTGTTGCTTGTCACAAATATGGTAAAACGTTCATCATCTTCCAATCCATAGTTCGGAGGTTCAAATTATGTTAGATATATACGCAAGGATACCTCTAAAAAAAAATATCGTTGAAGGACGCAGAAATCAGTTTCTAAGAAAAAAAATTATGAAACCAGGTGCAAGTGAGGCCCATTGCTGAATTTTGTTGTTGTTGTTTTTTTTTTTGTTTTTTTTTTTTTCTTTATGTTTGCCATCATTTCATCTACAATTTCTTATTCTTCTTTGTTTTCTTCTTTTATATTTGTACGACAATAGTATCACGATTATAATTTGAACAGTTATAAACGATTATTTCAATTAACGACTATATTTTTGTCTATATATATAGGGATTGATTCTTGTGAAAACTAACTCTAGAATGAAAACTAGAAACTTTTTATATACATAGATTACAATATAGCGGACGGTCAAGATCTGCTCAAGTGGATTAAATATGTATTACTTAATGCAATCAAAACTAATTTATAAGGTTACGAAGGGTACTACCGTACAAATGAAAAATAAATGAAAAACCAATCCTCTGTAAAATTAGGGATCTTTAAATCTTACTGTATTACATTATGCATTACACAAATAAAATTAGCTGCTTACATTACAATATTTGTGTTTCGAAGAGAAGCATTTGATTTAATTTTTATTTTTTTTATTTAAGCATAAGTTTTGATATAACAATTTTTGTCCACAATTATACTTGTGCATGTTTTGCATTTTATCGTGCATATTTTAGTTAATCAATATGCATATTTTGAGTACAACTTAAATATCTATATATTCTTAATTAGTAAAAATAAATTAAGAATAATTTTATAAATGTACAATATAATTAGGTATGATTCATAATCAGTGATGAACCATGTTTGCATTTCATTCTGCATGTTCTTTTAAATACTTGTGCAACGTAAAAAACAAAACAAAAAAAACAACAAAAAAGAAAATTGAAAATGCATCATATATTTGAAGATGATGCGTAATCAATTGATTAACAATATATGCATTTTTCGGATTAAAAAAAACAATATCTGTATTTCATTGTGCATGTTCTAAACGAAAATAATATAGGATAAAATTAAAAATGCATCATACAATTAATGATTATGCATAATTAAATGATGCACAATGTACTTTTTTATTGTGCATATTCTTTTGAATAATGTGCATGTCAAAAAAAAAATTGAAAATGCATCATATATTTAAAGATAGTACATAATCAATTGATGAAAAATATATGCATTTCATTGTGCTTATTCTAAACGAAAATAATCTAGGGATAATATTAAAAATGCATCATACAATTAATGATCATGCATAATTAAGTGATGCACAATGTACATTTTTATTGTGCATATTCCTTTAGATTATCATGCTTTTATATTCTTATAAAAAATAAGGTATTAATTTATTTACAGAAATGATGCCTTGATAATATACAAACACGTCTTTTAAAAATTGTTATACAACAATGTATGTATTATGGTTATAGATAAATTGCATTATTGTAATAAAAAAAATGCATATCTACATATTTGTTATGCATATTTTGAACGATCATTATGCATTCACTTATATGCATAATAAATAATAAAAACTTAAGGATAACACGCAAGAAAAAAAAATAAAAATCTCGTGACCACAAGCATAATCGTTTTATCATTTTATTGCAGGGAATGGAAGAGTTAAAAATGAAGAAACATTTTATTTGGAAATTTGAACCTTATTCAATTTAATTACAATATTTGTATTTAGGTTCGACTAGTTTGAATTGCAATTATGATATTGAAAAAGAAAAGAAAAATATAAATACGCAAATTGTGAAAGTGTTGCAATTAAGTGTGTTACATGAGTATCCATAAAAGGAATAGCAGTTACATACCTAGAAAATTACATATCTACCCACGATTGAATATGTAAAGTATGTATAAGAGATTGGAAACTGATATAAATATTTCATTGACTTATTTAATCGTCACCATTAGATTTCGTAGATCAACAGCTAGAAAAAGTTTGTAGATTGCACAAATGAATTAGTTTTCATATGATCTCTTCCCTATATATATTCACTTTAATTTTTTATATTTCACACACATCTCCATATTTTCATCTTTTTCCTTTCTTCCTTTTTTCATCTTCAAGATAAAAAAAAAATGGCGGATTCAAGCTCTCAAAACTCCGACTCTTGCAATTCAAGCTCTCAATATTTTCAAAGTCATAACCTTATCAAATGTCTTACCCTCAACAGCAATTTCCAAACAACTACTATATACTACAAAATTTTCTTCAACAATTTCCACTCGACTCTTCCGGCAGTTCAATTTTTCACCAACAATTTCCAAACAACTCTTCCGGCAATTTTAGAACATTGTATACAACTGATGATGCTATTGACTTGACCACGGTTCCCGGCGAGAGGAACTAGAACCGAACCCCCCATGGTTCTGGTTCCAATTCCGAACTATTTGAACTACCGACTTAAAAAAAAAAATCTTCGAATTGTTCGATCATTTGTTGTTTCATATAATTATTTCAAATATAATTTGATTCAAAAATTAATAAAAAAGAAACATCAAATTAAGGATTTAAGGTGCACTCATAACAAAATTGAAGGAGACCATGAACAGAAATAATAAATAAAGAACTAAAATCGAAAGAGACCCACTCCTGCAGGCTGCAAATAATAAGCCTATGAAGTTTCGTCCCTATCCAAATAAGAAGTGTATGCGTACACTATTACAACATTTCGTCTACTTCTGCATCACATACTCTAGTCTCTAGTTCTCCTACATTTATAATCTTTTGCAAAACGGACTAAATATTAAACACAATATGAAAAAATATGAAAAAAAAATATTAAACGCTTATTTGGTACTCCATTTTGCATATTTTGCAATAAGAGAAGGAATCAAATAAAAGAAAAAAAAATACATTATCAAAAATGATAAAATATATATATATATATATATTAAAAAAAGATAAAAGAAAAGGAAAAAGATAGAGCAATTGGAAGGATCGAAAAGGGGTGGATCCCGCCAAAAGATGAAACTAGCCCAGACTAGCCTCAACAGTCAACACACCCAGACGCTATCCCGCCCAAATATTCAACTCAGGAAAAAGCTTCAGAGATACTTCAATGGCGCAAAACAAATTTACTATCCGATCAAAATAAGCGAGAGTCCAAACTATAGCGGTTCACGGAGCTGGTGAAGCCTTTGTACAAGCATTTAGCAGCTCAGCAATTTTTGCCTCCAGTAATCGGTAAATCAACTCCGCCATTCGTGCCCTAATGTTCAATTTTTTTTGTCGATTTGATGTTTTAACGTATTTTTCCTTAACAATTTTGATGTTGATTTCGTTGATGTTTCACCAATTTATGTATCTGTTGAATTTTGTTTATCGTCTCATGAATCCATAAGAAAAAAAAGTGGAAAAGCGCTAGTCCATTGATATCTGATTGGTAAAGTTTTAATGAGGCAAAAATAATCGATGATTCTCTGTACAGTCAAAATTATTAACCCTGGGAACTGGGAAGATGGGTGTCGATTCTCTAGAGCATGTCTTAGCTCAATTTTTTTCTCTTTCTTTTTGTACATTCAGAAAAGCTAATAGCTATTCTGATCTCCTATGTTAAGAGTTAGTTGTTCCTCTATGTACAATTGTTCTTCGGGGTGTTAGTGAGCAGAAACCCTAACTCGGAGACCGTTGGGTGCCTCGACCCTAGGAAATTTCATTAGCTTGTTTCCCTCCACTTCCTCCCATTTGTATCTTGTCACAAAGTAATGAAGAAATGTGGAAATTTCGGCCAGTCCGAGCTCCTTTCCAGGGCATTGTCTCGTCCCACCTCCGAAAATCAAGAAATGGTGTTGATTTTCTAGGCCTTTTCCCTGCAATTCGTTAAAGTTTTGAGGTTGTTAGTTCTTGTTTTGTGAGAACATCAGAACTTATTAGTCATTTATGTGTTAATTTAGGCAATTTACTAACCAGCCATCTCCATGGATTGAAGGTCAATGGATCGGGATAAAGGCATGGATCGTAGTTGACCTCCCTTGTGTACACATATATCCTCCATCCCTTGGGAATGACATAACCTGAATAAGGATATACGCAAAGAAAGAGATGAGTATCGATACCAGGTATGGAATGGTGTGCATCTGAATGTATTAGTGTATACTTTGACAAGAATTTTTAACCATGATTTGATTTTCTAGCACCATATTAGTTATAATTGCGAGATTAAGGATTACATGAAAAACTAGATTGCATCAACTGTTTTTAAGAACTTGGAATTGAAAGAGGGATGATTTCTGAGTTTCTGATTAGAAGGACGAGCAAGAATTGAGCTCTCTCTTCTCTCCTATCCATAACTCGGACAAAATAATTCCTTGGGACAAGATGGGGCATCAATGGAATGTCTTGGGTTGTAATGGTAGGTTTTCCATGTGGATCATGATAGGGTAGGGTCCATACATAAAGGTGATCTCTTAGTCTATGATTGCTTGTATGTGCAACTGTTGCTTTATATGTAATGCTTTAATTATTAATTATTGAGGAGAGAAATGTCAAAATTGATTAATAATTTCAGACTACATTCTGAACTTCTTTTCTGTGGCTGCTGAATCATAAAGGAAGCAGAAAGGAATATAGGGCAAATTTAAAGAGATCGTGCTCACCATTTATTTCCATATCAGTAGTTGTTTTCCTCAAAACTCCATTTACTATAGTGGCTAGTCTGGATGTCTCGTATATGACCTGCAGTAGTTATATTAATATACGAGAATAAGCTTGAAATTTTACCAAGTTTTACTGAGGTAACAATTTTGATTTACTTACTGCACGTGTGAAGCGCATGGATCTGTAGTCTTCGTAATCAATAGGATCCTCAGGATTCTTTCTTTCCCTTATTGCCATATGTTCTTTCTGGAAATTTAAAGGTGAAACATACGGGGTTCAGTAATGAAAAATAACTGTACGTCATAAGTTAGGAATTTGCACTTAAAAATATATGTGCATCATGAATGAAATCTCCACTCACCCTTAATTCTTCCAACACTTTTGGATGATCATGAAGATACTTGACGGCCATCATAGAAGTAGTCGATATGGTCTCGTATCCAGAGTACAAGATGGTGATGATCAAGTCAATCATTTCTTCATCACTTAGCTTGTATTTATTCTCTTCGCTTAATAGAGAACCGAGCATATCCCTTTGTTTTTCTCCGGAAGCTCTTCTTTCTTCGACCAGTTTCCCTAACAAGCTCGTGATGTGTTTTCTTGCCTGTTATGAATTCAAACTATTAGTATTTCTGGGTTTAGACGGGTTCAGTTAGACCATATGAAGAAGAGGTAAAAAATTACCTGAAACCCGCGATGGTAATTTGTGTTAGGAAGGTTGATAGGGAGTGAAAGAGTTCCCAGGACCAGTTTAAAGAATTCAGGCATGAATGCTTCTGAAATAGAGCTTGCTTCGGTGCTTGCAATTTGTCTAAATGATGATAGGAACGCCATCTGAAAAAATATAAAGTGTATCAGAACAGAGTGGCAAGGATAAATCCCATTGCATGAACCAGTGATTAGATTTGGGGTGTTAAATAGTGCTTACCTCTTTCGTTTTCTCTTGGATATCAACAATCTTGTTATCCCAATCATTCAGATGAGATCTCATGAAATCGTCGATTTTCGGCAAGAGTTGGTCTTTAATCATGGTGGGGCTGATAAGAGCAAGCAACGCCCCTCTCATATATTTGTGAGCAGAGCCATGTACAGCTGCTATATTGCATTTCCCTAGGATGTCCAACATCGACTGAGGATAGCCAGGGACGAGTCCTTTTGCTTCATTTACTAGGATATATCTGTTTAGCTCTGGATCCATTGAAACTATGGTGGGACAACCGAGTATGTGGGATTTGAAGAAACTCCCAAACCTGTTACAGCGAATCAGTTATAGTTAGAAAATAACCATTTTGAAAGAAAATTTGAATCTTGAGGTTCTGTTTATCAATCATCATGCACATAATCATGCAAGCTCTTATATGTAAGTTAGCTTTTGACAAAGTATTTCCTTCTACAGGAGGGATATGTCCCTAATTTATTAGGATATATGATTAGATAGGAAATATGAGATTCTTGATTATGCAAGAAATGATGAAAGAGACCTTGATCTTTGATTTTTCATGAAGTCTGGGCCTTGTTTTAGAAACTCAGTGGTCTCTCCGAACAGTGGCCACCCCATTGTACCAGGAGGCAATCCTTTCTTCCTGTACCTAACCTCATTCCATTTCAGGAGAGCAATACTGAAGATGCAGAGGCCCCAAAACACCCCTAGAATGACAGCCAAGCTGGCCATTGATTCTCCCTAAAAGCTCAAACTGTTAGAGAGATGTGGGGAGGGGAGAGAGAGAGAGGGGTCGAAAGGGAGAGCTGGAAAAGGTATGAGATTTGCTCTAGTTGTATTGGCTGGTCGTGACTCATGAGTTCGTGCGGGTGTTTATATAGACCTGACGAAATCAATGAGAGAGAGAGAGAGAGAGAGAGAGGTGAGGGGGTGGGGTGGGGTGGGGAGGGCTTGGTGGTAGAAGGGTGAGGCGTAAATACGCCTAAACCATGCACGCTAGAAAGGTAGGGCCTAGTCTTAAAACCTGAACGAAAATTGGGCACGGTAAAGATATTAAATAATTTTTTCTGGGTTAATTAAATTTTTTATACATAAAAAACTGGTTTTTTCTTGTCTATACCTCTAACTATAATTTTACTGGCCTGTCAATTAGATGATGTTGCTCCGGTGAAATGAAAATTTCGAATAGGATGTGTGGTGGAAATAAAATTAGTTTATGCGTTCTTTATTAGTTGTTTATACCTTTTTTTTAGTTGTCATTCTTAATTATTTTGTTATCCATTTATCTTTTGTTAAATGTGTTGGATGAAAGAATTGCCTTCGGCGGGTGTTAGATTATAGGCAATTGATTAGCACATGGACGCCACCCCATTAGAAGGAAAGCCATGGACTAAGTGGTTCACATGTCTGTCAAATAGATCTGTGCACGAAATTACAAAAGTCACTTGAGGACATGTTCTTGGTTAGAGATAGAGAAAGGGTTCAGGAAATTACAAAATTCACCTAGGCATGTTCTTGACTATTGGAATTGAACTGTAGAGTGTTTTCTGGTTCCACCCTAACTCTTGAGTTTTGAACATAGAAGTCCTAGTCTGTTTTCCTTTGATTAGGTTGAAACTTGGATGTGTAGGTTACAGTTCCTAGTAACTTTCTCACGTGAAGTTTGACTTTTGGACTGTTTTCCACTTTTAACTTTTCCTATCTCATTATCCAATAATTCCCCATGTTCTAATCTTTCATCACATCTCAAATTTCAGTAACTTTTTGGAGCCTTGAGCACGGGAAGAAAGAGTATAAAAAATGCAGAACAGAGAACACTTTTTCTTGTTAGCTAATGGCCATCCACTAAGCTTTGATTAATTAGGATTCTTGTGTCATATTACGATAAAATAACTTAATTTTTTTGCTAATCACATCAAGCCCTATTTAAAATGACTCTAGATTTGCGTTTCTGCATTCACACATGTATACTAAAGGACATTCCAAGTCCACTTCTACCCCATGTGAGGAGACTGACTCCCACCCTTCTGAAATTCCTTGATAATTGGTATTAATGTCAGATTTTTTTAATGCTTAATAATGGTTTTTGTTGACTGTCTTGACCAAGTGAAACCCAATGTTTCATGTGAAAATGTTTCATTACTTAGATATAAGTATACATGTAAATGGGAAAGCACATTTTTTACTTCCTGAGCTTACTCAGTTTTGTACCACCGAGCTATCACTCACTTGTTCATTTTGAGTTATTTATATTTTGCTATTTAATACGAACCTTTCTACATTCACACGCAATTGTTAGTGTTGGACATAGATATGGAATCATGGATGGATGTCAAAACTTAATAAATTTGATTGGAACATGCAAAATGATGCCGTACAGGAATGCGTACATGCTTGACTAGTCTCATCAGTAGGTGAGATTATTATTATTTTTTTTCATTTGTTTTGAGGAAAGGGTATTTGTAATATATGCTCCTAAAACAGGGTTTGCCTTGTAATTTTCACTCATCTCATCCTCTCTCATTTTGTTCATTGACTTTGAGTGTGATGCTGATGCCTTGTCATAATGTGGCGCAAAAGGTGGGTTGGAAAATGACTTGAAGAGAAGTGTGGATCCTTGAAGAGATCCTTGGAAAGGGATTTGACACAACTGACACAGTGCCCCTTTTTTTTACATTTCAAGCCAATTGCTAATCATGGCCCCCTTTTATCTCAAGGTAAATCTTAAAACTCCCCTTTTGCTTGCTGCACTATTATATTAATGTTTGATTAGTATGCTGTGCATTATATTTACTTTTATGCATGTGGCCACATGTACATGGTATAAGTATTAGTCAATTCAGTATTAGTACTTATGCATGGTAGTTCTATTTAGACATAGCTGACACACAAAAAGGATGTGATTTTAGAGAGTAAAGTGGAGTCCCATCAAATTTAAGTTAAATTAAAGAATTCGAATCTCGAGTTTGATTTCAGCTCCATTGAATTTTAGTTTTCAGCTCCGTTTCGGGGGTAAACTTGATGAGCTCAAGTTCATCAAGAGTATTTTCTCTGACCTTAGTTGAGATCAGAAACTACTATGTTGACTCAATTAACTCTTAGATAAAATTTTATTATCTTGTTCGCTAGCTCATAGAGGTAGTACTCTCTCTGTTTTTTTTTTTTTTTTTTTTTTTTTCATTTGACATCATTTCTATATTGAGCTGTTTTTTTTTTCATTTGACTCATTTCTACTTTGGTCATTTATTACTGCCAAATCAGCCCATTTACCCCATACATATATGCTATTACTCCTATAATCTCATCTTTCTTAAAAATTATGCCCAAAAGATAGAGGTCAAATGGAGATGAACGGAGGGAGTATCTTGTAACCATACACGGCTCTAGTGTTTATTGATGGTCAGTTTTGTGCTTTAGTTGTAAGTTAAGATAATAATGAAGCCTTTTGTTTATAAAAATGATAACTATTTGCGTCATACATACATTATTAGTTCAAAATAGTATACAGGAAAAAGATATTGCCGACAAGACTACTAATTTAGGAGAAAAAACCGATAAAAAGTATTTCCCAAAGAAATTTCGCAAAAATAGTGGGACAGAAGAAAAAGATAGGGATGCATGAAAGAAAGAGATGTGGATGTGTGAAATGTTAGCACACAGGTGGATCAAAAAGATGTGCACGGAAACTGCAGAAAGGAAGGATACGATAGGCTTCAAAAAGGTTGCATTTGCATACATACATACTACATTAATAATTTAGAGAGAGAAAGAGGGAAAGAGAGAGAGAGTGAGTGATAGAGAGAGGAATGTCTACCCACACGCACACATGCAGAGCTGAACTGGAGACGTATTTGCTTCATTAAATGAGTGATATACAATCAAAACTCCAGAGGTGCACGAGGGCCTCCATTTTGTTCTTTTCTGCTTTTTCCTACCCCCCCTCTCACCCCACCCCCTACCATTATTTTTCCTTCTAATTATTTCTCCATCTCAATTATACTACTCCAGTCTATAGATTTAATAAGTAGTGTTTTCTATATACCAATAAAATCTGGATTCATCCTAATATTATTCCACTCTGCTAAATTTGATTGTTTTCTTTATTTGAGCCGTTTTTCTTTTCTATTACAGTAGATTTTATTATCTATTTTTACACGAAGTTCATTAAATTTATACTGAAATAATTTCATTTCATCTAAAAGCTCTAGATATGTATAATTTATTCAATTATAGTATTTACATACTCCTCACTTGTGAGCTCGAACTCTACTGATTTGGGGATGAGATTTCAACATAGGACCTTGTCATTAGTGTAAGACTGATACTATAAAAGAATTGCATCTCATTTAAAAACTTGAATAGATAGAAAGATGTGTAATCTATTCAATTATAATATTAAATTTTCCATTATATGCTCAGTTTTAATTCATAATTTCCCCCCGACACTTGGATAGATTTGTCATCCTATCTACTACTACTACTTTCACGAACACCCATTTTGTCTTCTGAACCATTTTTAAAATGACTTATTTTTTCCTTTAATATAAAATTGCATAAAAATATTGAAATGAAAAAAAAGAAAGAAAAAAGAACAGAAGATGACTTAACAAAAGCCATTTTGAATCCAAAAGTGCGTGTTACCATACAATATTCCTATGATGCATCAGTTTTAGAATTCCCATAACAAATACTGATAATAATCTGGCCAAGTTCAACTGGAAATATATAGAATTATACTGGGAAGCTTTTAATTTGAAACCTTTTTAAATATGGAAGATCCATCTCTCATTATGTTCCCTTTTCGTATTTTTTTGTCTTCCTTTTCTCATAACGATTGATATTTTTATTTTCTTATTTATGGTGAATAATATGGAGATGTGTCAATATATTCATAAATAGGATATCGGTATTATCCTTGTTATTGGTGGGTCATGTAATAAATACGGATCATTTTGTTTGATTTGAATTTTCATTGTGAAGCTTCCTTACCTAATTGGTCATGGATATGGACTATCTCAATCTTGAGATGATTGCCAATCATATATACTATTCTCATTCTCTATATTATTATTGCAATTAAATTTTTTTATTGTTCATTGAATGATCTATAGGCATGGGTATTGATCGTTCATTTATTTCATCGCTTCTTCGGCGCATCCACCGCACGTGCACACGCACAAACATACCTGCATATTTCCATGCTAAGAAACAGTGAGATTGCGCATTGATTGAGTGATTTGAAATCCTTGTTTGCATTTAGACATTAATAACATTTTTTTTATTGATAAATTATTGAATCATAAAGTGATTTATAAAGATCTTGAAATAAGTTCGTAAAGGGAAGTGTGTCCAAAGTTTGTGATAGTGCGAAACAGTGTGTATGAGTGTGTGGACAACGTTTGTGGTGTGTTACTTAGTGTAGTTTGTCTTTGACTCTTTGTTTTGTTACTGTTTGTACACGTTGCGACGTGTGCACAATATCTGTACTTGCATGCATGTCTGAATTTCTACTTTTGTTACTGTGTGTTTGTAAATGCTTGTGTGCGTGTGTGTGTAACGTGTCTTTGCCGGGTTATGTTGAGTATATAGGATGATAATAGGATTGTAGTTTTGAGTACTAATTAAAACTCTTCGAAATTTTGTTCCTTAATTTATTTCGTTTCACTATGTTCACAAACAATGTTCTCTTTTCTTGTGGTATGTCTTCTAGTGGCAGAGTGATAAAGAAGAAATTTAAAATAATGTTCAAATATGATTTGCATTCAATCTTGTTTTTAGGTACATGGATATATGTTCTTCTAGATACATAATAGTTCCTATTGAGCCCTGCCGACATGCATTTAATTATGTTTATTAAAGAATAACGGATAATATTTCAAATAGTCATTTAAGTTAACAAAAGATAAATACTAACCACTAGCTTAATAATATATAAATTCTAGCTACTTTCATCGTGGAGAGACAAAATTACCCTTTCTACATAAATATAAAACCTAGTAAAATTACATAAAGGAAAATAAAATCAATGAACCATACACGAACTGCCGCAGAAATCTCCGCAGTTTACGTCGACCTTCGCCGTTGTCTCTGTCGATCGAGTTGCCCGCGTTGTAACCCAGTCTCCGGCGGCCAACCGGAGGAGAAAGAAATTGAGCAGCCACCATCGATCAATTTGCCTAGTTGCAGTCGATCAACTGTCCACCTTCTCTGGAGGTCGCCATCCATCGAGTCGCCATCTTCATCAAGGAGCTGCCTTGTCCGGCGATCCTTTTGCCCTTAATCACGACCAGAATCAATCGAGCCACCGTTCTCGCGATCAATGACCATTCGTGCCGCCATAGTTTCGTCGTCAACCGTCGTGCTACTTAATGTCGGAATATATCTCAGATTCCGGCGGAGAGGATGATGAGATTCCGATGAACCAAGAGCTATGCCGGTTCTGAAAATCCTGATAGAATAAGGCTCAATCGAGCTAGAGAGGCTCGTTCGAGCTTGGAATGCCCAATCAAGCCTCGTTCAAACCTGACAAGCTGAGGCTTGATTTGCTCGATCGAGCCATTCGAGCCTGGATGGCTCGTTCGAGTCCCATTCAAGCTATGAACAACCATTCAAGCCTCTATTTTCTTTCAAATATTTCTTCGGACACCTTGCGTGCGATGTAGGAGAAGACATTTCTTAATGGCCATGCTGCCTCCTCCCTTGCACACAATACGCTCGATCAACCACGTGCAGCTCGATTGAGCCATTACCATCCAACGATGCACGATCGAGCTAGATCGGGCACGTTCGATCGATCGATTCCCATTCTAGATCGTTTGAGCCCATTTAGGCTCGTTCGACCCCCAACCCTTAGCAACCGCGACGATGAGGCAAAGGGAGAAGATGGTTGTGTAACGGCAAAGGACTCCGGCGAGAAACATGGCCGTAGAAACGACATCGAGTAAGAAAAAAACGCAAAGGCTGCAGGAAGACAGGGATAAGGAGAAGACACAGATGCCATTGGTGGTGGTGGCGGCGGCGTGAGCGGCAGTGATGTTGGGAGAGGGAAGCTCGCTGGAAAAATGGTGTAAAAATCGTAGGGGGAGAGAGAGAGAGAGAGAGAGAGAGAGAGAGAGAGAGAGGAGAGAGCTACATGGGTGAGCGGCAGTGATGTTGGATATGCAGGATTGTTTTTTGAATCGCAGGTTTAACGAAAGTTTTAGATTATGTACGTGATTTTCATTTTCTATGTTTATCTCTTAATAAAATAAGTAGAAAATTAAAGATAAAGGGTAGTTTTGTCTCTTTACATTAAAAGTGACTAGATTTTATATTAGTGACTAGAATTTATCTTCTTTTTTTTTTTATCTTAAGTGGCCATTTTGGATGATTATCACAAAGAATAATTATGATTTTCTCTTCAAAGAATGATTATGCTTGAAAAAATATACTGTAATACTTATAAGCAATTCGAATCTTTAATTGTGTTTTTGGGTGACATTTCTTACTGTATCAATAAACGACCTTCATATGTTAAGAACATTGACAGACTTACGTGAAGGCGAGCGTAGGCCAAAGCCCCACGGTCAGTGGCGGAGGCAAACATCTAACTTGGAGGGAGCTATTTTTTTATTAAAATAAGGGTGCTAAAGTAATATATATATATATATATATATATATATATATATATATATATATATATATATATATATATACAACAAAATAAAATAAAATAAAATTATGGGGGTGCTCGTGCTCCCTCTAGCTTCCCCTTGCCTTCGGCTCTCTGTTCCTGCCCACGGTGGTCGACGAAATCTTTATATATTAGTATATTTTTTGTCAAAATTTTATGTTCATATCATTCCAATATATATATATTTTTAATTTTTTTTTTTTATAGATTAGGCCCCTCGTTGAATATTTTGAATATCAACCATTTTTGTTTATTGAGGATACATAATTGCTATGGAAATAAGAGGACTTAAATTTCATCAGTATTTTTAGATTGAGTTTGTAGCATAGGATTCGTGTGACGTAACGTTTTGTTCATACTTGTATCTAGTTGCAGAAAAGCATGTAAGGATAAGTTACGATTACAAATATAAGTACTCCCTCCTCCGTTTTTCATTTACTGATCATGTTGACTTTTTAAATAATTTTAAAGTTTTGTGATGATAGATTTAAAATTGAATTTTTAGAGTTTAGTTTTTTTTACAAGGTACTACAAGTGTTGTAGTATCGTGTAAAAAAAAACTAATCTCAAAAAATTTAATTTAAAATTCATTATCAGAGCTTTAAAATCATTTAAAAAGTCTATAAGGTGAGTAAATGGAGGACATGTAGTAACACAGAAATAAAAAACTACTCCGAATGTAGGAGTAAGCAGTAACAACAGTGGGACTGCTTTATTACCCAGAAAGAAATATAGAGTGAAATGCGTACGTGTGAGGAGTGAGGGACAGCAGCAGTAACATTGGCCTCTGATGATTGACCGCACGTGTGGAAGATGCATCCACGTGCACTCGTTTTTATTCACTCACCAAATATTGATTGCCTTTTGTCTCTTTCCCCAACTACTATTCATTTTCCCTCTCTTCCTTTGTTTGGACATTTCCTTAATCACTTGGGTTGATTAGTGTTCCTCATTCATTGTATTTTGGCTCTAATTACACTTTAATCAACTATTCTCTTTTGACTCATTTGAATTAGAGAATCCTAGGAATATGTTAGGTTGTGAGAATTTGGTCTTGCTATGTCTGATTTTTCATTAAATTAAGATGGAATATTTTGGGTTCGTATTAGAAAATTGAATTAAAACAATTATCAACTCGGAACTGAGTTTTCAGGATGATAATAATGCAAGTAAAATTGTTTTCTTGTCAATTCTGTTTGGAGTGATAAATAGCTTAGTGAAGTGCTCTGTCCTATTGCAAAATAAAATTTACAGTTCCTAACTTTGTTTTTCTTTCCAATGCTACGTTTATTTCGATTAGTTTACTCGATAAAAGACTACAAATGAGGTTATATTAGTTTGCATTTCATACATACCTTAGTAGATTTGAGTAATTATATAATAAGTTCAACACTCACAGATAAAGGACTACAGTCCAACTAGTAAGATGTTTTTCTTTCCTAATGGGTTGAGAGTTTGAGCTATTTTGAGTGTGAAAGAATGCACTTGTTATTCCAAAAAGTATTAATTGCAAAACAATCACAAATTTTTCACTTTTATAAATTAAACATCATTTTAAAAATTTGGTGAATTAAATCATGAACTCTCATTTTTGACAAATTAAATCACAATCTTCATTTTCTCTACAAGTAAATGCATGTAGTTTTAATTCTGATGTCCACATCATAAGTGTTCCTATTCTATTTGTGACAACGAGTTTTTTTTTTGACAACTTTCTATAAAAAATAGAAAGTCGTGATTTAATTTGTTAAAAATAAAAGTTCATAATTTACTGCTAAAATTAAAAGTAATGTCTAATTGAAAAAAATGTTGTGAAAGTTGAATTTTTTTTTCTTTCAATTACCTTCCAAAATAAAAGGAAACATTTATTTAAAAAAAATAAAAAATAAAAAAACGAAAAAAAAACATAATTAGGGTCAAGGATGGATGGATCTCGAATCTTATTACTCCATACATCTCATCGGTGGTAGTTCTTGAATTGGCTAGTCCCTAATAATTCCAAATTAGAAATAAAAAACTATTAAAATAGGAAGAACAAAAAAAAGATACTACGTATGAAATTACAGAGTCCAATGCATTCAGTTTGCTGTCTTGTTTATCTGATCACATCATTAAATAAAATAAAATGAATAGACCCATAAAATTAGCTAAGTGTCATATTCGTGAATGGTCCCTTTCGCCCACTGCTGCAATTGCAGGGTTAAAATTCAAATATTTACTGCGGTGGTCGATCAATATTAAATATACTAGCTACTTAAATATGGCAGGCTCCTCTTTTCATTCTCTCTCTCTCTCTCATTTTCTACGTTTTGCCTTTTCTTTTCTTCTTTTAACTTTCTGTTAGCCGGTGGAAAACAATTAAAACAAGGAATCTCATCTTAATTGGCGAGACATTTTCCTTTCAATTAATAACTAGTGTACCCTTTGCATTATTGGGAAATACTCCCCCATCCACAAACAATGTTTACACAAAATCTTATGGTATAGTTTTTAATTTTTGTAATGAGTGGTTGATAAAAAGATGTTTGAAATCCTACTTTTTGGTTGATTAAATGTGAGCCCAATGTAGTTTTTTTTTGTAAATAATTGTGCAATATAAGGGTAAAAATATAAACTTTTATGTGAGGTTTATGTCCAAAAATAGCTATACACATAAGTGTGAACGAATGAATGCGATAATAAATATGTATATTTCGTGGACGGAGGGAATAATTTATATATATTTTATATAATAATATATCACAGCAATAACTATAAGTAGAAAAATACATAAATTTGCAATGTTCAAATATATCTTGTAATTTTAGCATGAGAATTTATACATAAGTATTTTTTAAAGTTGTAATTTATTCATTAGAAGGCAAAATGAATTCATGTAAATAGTTTTTTAATTGTTGCTAGTTTTTAAGTTTTAATTAAAATAACATTAATGTAAATAAAATGGTTTTGGAGGAAAATAATTATAATAGATTCGAAAATTTAAGTCATCTCACATGTACATTTGCGTAATTGTATGCATTGTACAATTACACATAAGAGAGACATTTTCCCGAATAAAACATTAAAATAATTAATTGGAAAGACATTTTCCTTTTAACTAAGTAAGTCGGATGTTTAAGTCATCTCAGATGTTGTACAATTACTCTTGATGTTTGCATATATCTTCGACTGCTTATCCTTAATGGCTTAATCTGAATCTCAATGAATGAAATGTTCAAATATGTGTTACATTTCATTATCAAATAAACATGAGATGAACCGACCAAATGTTAACTTCTTCTCCGAAGAAAATATGGATTAAATGTTAACTTTTGTCATGGTTTTATGTGGACGTAGGTAAATCGAAAATCCAAATCCCATCATGAGTGGTTATATGTCACAGATGCTTAGACATTGACTTCATGCAAATATCCAATATATTGCACCTTTTACCTCTTCCAAAAGGCATCTAAAGATAACTAGTAGTACTGCTAAAGTTTCATTTATTAATTAATTGACTACACTCAAGATCTGTCCACATTTTTTTCGTTCTCTATAATTCAGTCGATTAGTTTTCAAAAAAGTATTTGTGAAACGTTGAATGGAGTTTATGGCTGGCAACAAAAATGAAATCAATTATTTAATGAATAAATATATTATAAAAGAAATAAGGGATTAATAATGTTGTCCACGAAGAAAGAAAACATATTGGAAATATTGCTGGAAAATGTAGTGATGATAGGGGAATAATACTAGTGGCTAATCGAATTTTCGCATTAATAAGATGCATCTCTTATCTTATGCTGCAACTTTAGCAATGACTTTGCACGTACAATATTATTTTTAGCAGCCTACCAAGTTAAAGAAATATTTAAATAATCCTTATCTGGAGAGAACATGTATACATGTCGTATCTAGTGTTTTAATTTTGATGCGTTGGATATTATTATTATTATTATTATTATTATTATTATTATTATTATTATTATTATTATTATTATTATTATTATTATTATTATTATTATTATTATTATTATTATTATTATTATTATTATTATTATGTGTTGTGATATATTTTAGCTCGAGAACGTCTAGACAAGACGTCTATCGTTTTGTGTCTTAGTATTTAATAAGATATGTGCATTAATTAACTTACCTATTCGAGTAAATAAAATCTGGTGCCATGTATTCGTTGATTTAAATACACATATGTTGTGCAGTGGAGTGAAATATGTATTACTCCCTCTGCCCTGCCCTAACAAAGATAATGTGTTTTTCGAATATATCTTAAAGTATAAAATAATGAAACATCTCATTTTTGTTGAGACGGAGAGAGTATAAAATTAAAATATAACTTATAAAATCTTATCAATATATATTTATCTAAAATCTATGTATTTATACATATTAATTATAATTAATATTAATATTTGCACCTCAAATATAAAAATTAATTATGAGGATGGGAGGATTTGAACTCATCATCTCCCACATGATAAGCTATATCTTATACCACTACACCACATTACTAATTAATGTTATTTTAGGCTTACAATATATATATATATATATATATATATATATATATATATATATATATATTATACGTTACGTTGTGGATTCAGAGCACCACAACGATCCACTGCCTATGTGGCATCTCCTACGTCCTCCATTAGTTATTTATCTAAACTATATATATTTATACAAATTAATTTTAATAAACTATATGTATTTTTTCATGTTTATCTTATATTTAATTTTATATTTTATATATTATAAGAATTTCAAATAAATAGAATTACGATAAGAATATTATATTGATATGTTTGTAAGTTTATAAGATAACCATTAAGCTAGCTATTTATGAATTCGTAGTGGTAGTGCGCACAAATCAATTCATAGTTGTTAAGATAATCATGAATTATATAAATTGGGGGTGAACGAGGAATATCATCTCTGCATTCTTTGAGTTGTTAATTATTTATTTCTTTTTTCATGATTGTATCACGGTAGTGATGTGGGTGGAAGTTCAATTTACACACACACACACATATATATATATATATATATATATAGGGAAGAGTTCACATGTAAATAAATCCTAGTGTGAGAAGTGCGAATTATACTTACAGCTATACAAAATCATGCTTACAGCTATACAGAATCATGCTTATGGTATAAAATTATGCTTATGGCTTATTTTATGCTTATAAGCACAAAATGCACCATAAGCATGATTCTATATAGCTTTAAGCATGATTTTGTATAGTTTTAAGCATAATTCGCACTTCTCACACTAGGACTTAAATCTATATGAACCAAACTCTATATATATATATATATATATTTGTAAACCATTTCTCATAAAAAATAAAATAATAGCAAAATAAATTCAGGTTTTCATTCTTTATATTGAAATCTCATAAATAAATTTGGAAGTGTGGTGCCTCCGTTTATAGAATTATGTATTAATAAAATCTCATAAATAGTCGATGTGGGATAGTAACACAATGTTTAACACAATTTTCTTAAAATACTTTTAACACAAATTTTTTTTCCCTTTATTTTATATCAACACAATTTTTATTGAATATATTTACTTATCCACATGTTTTTATCGGACTGTTCGGGTTGGCTCGCCCAATTCGAGCTAAGCTAATTTTCCTAATTGGCCATTTGAGTCACTTGACACTCAATATAAGTATAACTAAATAAGAAATAATTGGGTCTTTAATTAATTGAGTTACGCATTTGTTTGGTCGATTTGTGCTTTTTACCCATATTTATTGGGCTATTCGGGTTGGCTCGCCCAAATCGAGGAAAGCTAACTTTCAAAATATATCTTTGACACAAAATTTAAGCACGTTTCAAAACTTTCGATTAATCAGGCAAAACTTTCATTATATTTCGAGTTTGGGTTAATATATTTTGGCCATAGCACAACTTCAATTTTGAGGTGGCCCATCATTGACCAAGAAATTTATAAAATTCTTTTAGTGTGTATCGATAACTACGTTTGTCAAATTCTTAAAAATAAATATATATATATATATATATATATATATATATATATATATATATATATATATATATATTAGACACAAAATCGATTTTGAGGTGGCCCGTTGGCCTATAAGTTTTTAAAAATCTTTTAGTATGTATCGATAACTATATTTAAAATATATTTATTATTTTTTGTTATATTTTGAGGTGGCCCATTAGTCAATAAATTTTTAAAATTATTTTAGTATGTGTCGATAGTTATAATTGTCGAATGTTTGTAACAAAATATATATTTTTAATTAAAAAAATTGTCAATATATTGGACATAAAATCGATTTTTAGGTGGCCCGTGGGCCAATAAGTTTTTTGAAATTCTATTAATTGATATGTATCGATAACTATAGTTGTCAATTTTTTATAACAATTTTTTTTTAATTTAAAACATTTAACAATATATTACACACAAAATGAGCATTGTTTCAAGGATTATCAAGCCATCCATCTCGGGCTTAGGCTATTTTTATTTCGGGTTGATCGGGCTAAATTGTTTTTAGATTAACATATGTTGACCACAATACTATTTTGACTTTGAGGTGACCCATTGACTAATATTTTTTTTTAAATAATTCTTTTAGCTTGTATCGATAACTATAATCAACAAATTTTTGTAATAAAAATATATATTTTAAATTTAAGTCACTTGACAATATACAAGACACAAAATTAGTATCGTCTCAACGATTTTTTTGGGCCATCCTTATCGGACTGAGACTATTTTTCAGTTCGGATTGATCATGCTAAACCATTTTTTTAGTAAAAAAATATTTTGACCCAACACTATTTCGGTATTGAGGTGGCCCATTCGCTAAGTAGTTTGAATTTCTTAGCTTTAACACTATTTCGATTTTGAGGTGGCCCGTTGGACAATAAGTTTTTGAATTTTTTTTGTCCTAACACTATTTCAATTTTGAGGTGGCTCGTTGGCGAAAAAGGAGTTGAAATGATCTTAGTATGTATCGATAGATATAATTTTCAAAATTTTGTAACAAAAAGTATATTTTAATTTAAAACATTAGATACAAAATTGATTTTGAGGTGGCATGTTAACCAATAAATTTTTGGAATTCTTTTTTTTAATATGTATCGATAGCTATAATTGTCAAAATTTTGAAATAATATTTTCAATTTAAGACACTTCACAATAAATTAGACATAAATGAGAATCGTTTCAAAATTTTCCGTTGATTGAGTAAACCTTTCATGCCATTTTCGGTTTTAATAGGTATAAGTAGAGTACAACTACTCAAAAAATACTGGAGTACAACATATTAAACTATTTTTTCTAATAAATTTTAATCTGACTTTGTAACATATTTTTTTAACAAAATATCATAATATTACTATCTTTATAAATATACAATAAAATGATACCCGTCGAATTTCGACGGGATACAAACTAGTTTTATTTAAAAAAATCCTTATTAAATCAATAACTAGAAACTGTAGCATGTTTAGCGAGATTTAATTTATGGGGTAAAAGTGATCCATCCAAAGAAATCACGTTTGTTTAAATAGACAACACTGCGTGGTGGAAAGGGATTTAGACCCTCTATTATAATTTCGTGTGACATCCCCGATTTAATCAATGAATTATTATTATGTGTCTACAATATTTCTAAAACAAGTAATAATTAATACTTTTTATAACAAAAAAATGATCGGTTTTAGAAATACTGTGGACACGTGATAATCATTCACCGATACAATATGAGATGTCATACGAAATTGCAATAGAAGATTCGAATTGATGGAAACAGTTTAGGCATCTAAAAGAATAAAAAGAATCGGTGAGAAAAACGATAAAGATTTTTATTCTTAATAGAAATAAGATAATCGTGAAGTTATAAGCAGTACAAATGAACGTGACAATCCTTAATTAAACCCCCATTAATAATTATGGAATTTAAGTGGACAAGTACTCTTGTCTATGTAACATAATGATGAATGATTTCTTACGATTGAAGCGTTGAATAAATGAAAAATAGCTGCCTCACTCTATTTAAATATCAAAATAAAATAAAATAAAAATTACTCGAAGCTCCTAATGATTTGTCAGCCGCTAGTATATTTAGTTAAGAACTTAATTGTTGATAGATAATTCATTAATGCGTTTTTTTTTCTTTTCTTACTAGATATTTTCTTCATGCATGGAAACAAATTTAGACGACAAAGTCTAAGAATATCCATACTTCAATAGATAGAGAAATTATCGACCAATGATTTATTTAGATTTATGTTGCAAAAGGATATTTGTGAAAAAATTGAATCCTGACTTTTCTATCCATAGATTTTAAGAAATTATATCATACTATATTTTTAGCTGATTTAAAAAACTTATTTGTGGAAATCTAAACATTTGCGTCGTGCGTGTTACTTTCCGAGTATTGACATATTGGTTTGTGCATGTGTTAATTTTCTCATAATGGAGCCACATATTTCAAATAATCAAAGTTGTTATATTTATATATTGATACCTTGAATTATGCTGGTGATTCTTTTCATTCATATTTGCTATTGTTCATTCTTTCTAGGGCAAGGGTGTAGTCTACTATCGAACGAGATTGTTTATTACATTTTTGTATTGAATCTTATATTGCACCTACAGATGATCGACACATGTTAAAAAGAAAAAAAATCTCAAACCAACAAAAATTATGAATTTTCATAAACAAGAATGATGGTTTTGTAAATATTTTTGACAAGTAATAATCATCCGTCAGTGCATTGCAATTAGAAGATGCAATACGTAAATACAATGGAATACCTGATTTGATCGAATATTGGTTATGCTATTTTAATTTTTTGGTTGTTTGTTATGATAGTTTATTTTTTAGTTTATTATGCTAGTATTTAATGATGATTACGTTTCTTAACAATGAAGTAATGTATTTGTACGTAAAACCTTTTAAACTAACGTAAAAAGTAAAAATGAAACGAGTTGCCCATGTGAGGTAACTACAATAAAAGTACTTGGGAGTAATAAATAGAGGTGTGTGGTCCGCCTTCACTTTAGGGGTGAGGGTAGAGAGCAATAATAATCGATTGAGTAATCGAGTCGAACCACAAGGAATGCAAGGACGCTCAAGTTTCAAGTAGTAACCTAGCTACTAAACCTACTATCCAAGCTACAATATATCATGTTTTTGTGTTTTTGATTAGCTAATGAAAATTATAAAGTAAGTAACAAACTAGAGAACAAATAATAAAAAGAGTTAACAACCAATATTAGAAAGCTTGGTTCCAAATATAATCCGATAATCACTAGAGGCCTAGGTTTTAGGATTTGTTAGGATTAGCCATTTTAATCTAATTCATATGGGAGTTCTATATAGTAAACATCAATTCTTCTCTCGAAGCAATCAATATTAGTGGATTAACCTATGACATCTATCTCCGCTAGGTCTCAAGATGCATAAATTAACTCCAAATAGCTCAATTAATTATCTAGAAGCTCCTACTAGCAAGAATTACTAGTATGGTGTGATTTGATTCCAAGTGTTATGAACTAAAGCCTCCTAAGCATTTAACCAGACACCTTGTATGCACTCAATGATGGCCAATCAATCATATAATAAAATCAAGCCCCAAATCATAAGACATATGAATTAGAAGGTAAATCCAACAACAAAACCCAAAAACCTAGTGATCTAGATCATATCTTCATATATTAGAACCAAAGGAAATTTAGCTAGACATAATTAAAGAAATTAAACCATAGAAAGTAAATGAAATCATGCTTAAAAGATAGAGAATTCAATAAGGAAGAGAATAGTGGAATGGGTCTTCAAATCTTCAACATAAATCTTCAACAATCTTCAAAATACTAAAAAAGAAAGAGGGAAATATTTCTAGGGTTCTAAGAATGTTAAAATATGCAAAAGATACCCAAATGGGGTGAATTCTAGGATTAAATACATTGAAAATCGAGTTTGAATTGAATCGGGGCGAACCGGGACGAACCGGGGCGAGTTTGGGCGAGCCGAACTCGCCCCTTAAGTGAAGAAGGGCAGCTGACCGGCGACCGGCTGGACCGCCGGCTGGGTCGCCGGCCAAGTAGCCGAACCCTCTGTGGTCTGTGGCGGTCCAGAGGAGGGGAGCCGGCGGCCGGCTGGACCGCTGGCTGGGTCGCCGGTCGTCCTCTTCCTTGACCGGTCAACTCTTCGTCTCTTGCACGCTTTCTCCGTTTTCGCTCGTTCTCTCTCATACGGACTCCGATTTACGAACCGCTTTTTGCTACGGCTTCCTAACGAGCTCCTCTTCAATATGGAATGATCAATTTGGCCAAGAAAGTTCTTCATCAATTTGCAAAAAGACACAAAGAGACTCGAGAGAACGAGGAAAACATAAACGAACTTGACCTAGTGAAACCCTAACTCTATAAATTCAAATTCCACATTTTTAACCCTAGGTTTAACCCTAATTAAGCTCGATTATTCCTCATTTCCAGCCTTCGATCCTTAACCACACGAAAGCTCTTTCAATCTTACAAAAATAGATCGAAAACTAAAAGAAAACGAGAAAGATACAAAGTATGCTATAAGTCTAAAAACCCAAACATTTTTAGCATTAAAATATACAAATCAAGCTTCAAATATATTCAAAATACACTCAACATGCACATAAAATACGTGTTAATCAGTGTGTAAAGTCAAATATCGATTTCAATGGTATTTGTGGATGTTACTATTTTGCCTAAATTGCTATTATTTCCCACTTTCAAGCCACTACTATCTCATCTCATATATCAACTGTCCATTTCAAACTATTTATTTTAAATAAATGTCCATCTTCTTATACGTATATATAAATGCGTTCTATGTGTATGTAAGCGTGCAATCATATACTACCTCCATCCTATTATATTAGAGCTTATTTCCGTTTTGGTCCGTCTCATTATATTAGAGCTCTTTCCTAAAATGGCAAAAAATACTTGGTCACAATTAACTCTCTCTCCTTAGAATTGATTATAGCCTCATATCCTTCCATTTATTAGTTTCTGTGCAAATCAAATAAGCCTTAATATAATGAGATGGAGGTAGTATGTATAACATCAAAAGCCCTAACTACCAAAATACTAGCTAGTAGTATATTTAGAGGAACATAATAAAAAAGGACACTAATATTGTACCCAATGATTAGAATGAAAAATAAAACATGTAAAACGATGTAGATTGGTGTTTTCAATAAACAATTACCATTACTTCTAAACAAATAGAAAATAAACAACTAAATTCTCATTCATAATGAACAAAAAATTGAAGATTGAGATAATAAGTAATTAGAAGGTACAAGCATGTCCCAAATGGTGTGCTCCTCCAACCAACATATAGCAGAAGAATCTCACCTTTAGGTTGGCTCAACTTCACAAACTCAATAACCCATTTTTTTTTTTTTGAAAAAAATTAATATTAAAAAAAAAGAAAAGGAAAAAGAAGAATACACCCCACCCCATGTGTAAATAAGGTCCCCCATTTCAGTGTTTGTTTGATGCCCCCCTTTCCATTTGCTTTGTCTTTGCTATTATTTCTTCCAATTTTGCCCATTTGGTACACACACTTTTTCCCCTTGCACCAATATATATATTTTCTATACCATTATTTTTCATATATATTTTTTCTTTTTCCCTCTTCTACTAGCCCACATATGTCAAAAAAGAAGGCGCCAACGCCATGTGATCCGGTGACTGCTTGCCCACAATCAGCATCAAGTTTTTAGCCCCTCTCGTGGGGCTTTCCACCTCGTGATCGATGGTTTATTGCGTAATCAATCAATCAGACGACGCACGAATCTAAACTGCATGTTACCCTCTCCTCTGATCCCTTTGTATGTACTATTGATGGCAAATTGACTTCTCTATCAGCCCACATTCCTCCCCAACCCTACATTTTCTTTTCTCCATCTCCTTTTTCATCATTACTGAGAAAGCAAATAAATAATTGAAATAGTTGGTAGATAGGAAGGAGTTTGATGTAATAAGCATTCTTCCCTCTCTCTATCTATTGTTTCTAGGTTTTGGATGAAGTTACATATCTCAAGATTTCAAATTAATTAAGATGGGATCATATCTAGGGTTTGGCATTAGAAATTTGAGATGGAATTAATTTTTGAGTTTTGAGAAATTAAGAAAGCATGAAAGCACCCTTTCATGCACATTTATTTGTCTTATCTCTCAGACTCCATCTGACATATCTTTTATGGCCTCCTATAAAGTGGGGGACCTAAATTAGAAAATGATTTTCTAATTATTATAGATATATTTATATATTATGTTATACTTTAGTATATATTTGTGTGTGTGTGTGTGTTGCTATGCTACAATTTAGAGCTTTTGTTGTTTATATTGAGCCAGGTATTCTGAGTTGATATATGGATTACATTATGTACTTCAAAGTTTGCACATAATGTAATCCACAATGAAGTACAGCAACAGATTTCATGTTCATCGATCACATATTCACATGAAGTCTTGATACATAGAATTCTTGTTTAGTCTTTTGTGGTTTATAAAACATGCCTTTTTTCCACAAATATTGTATGCATACACAATATATATATATATATATAGGTGTGTGTGTGTGTGTGAGTGAGATCTTGTACAAAATATGATTTTGGTAATAAAAAAAAAGTATCGTGCATTATAATGCATTGTAATACTATCATAATGCATTACAATACAATTATAATATACCGGTTAATCTGGATCATAGATCAAACTAAAATCAGCTATCCAGATCATTTCTCTGTTTTTTTTTACTATAAAATCCATTTTTTTATTATATATATATATGTGTGTGTGTGTGTGAGACCTACGAAGGTCTTATTAGAAAAGTGACCAAACTAATTTCACAGAAACAAGCTAATACATTGCTTAGATAACTGGGTTCTTGATGTTTATAATATTATGTCATAGGTGATCATATTTAGTTTAAATAAGGGAATAAAAATGGAATGAAATCAAATTAATTAAGGAGATGAATGGTAACAATAATCATTACTTTTATTGAGTGTTTAGTTCAACAATGAAAGGAAATCACTTGTAAAAGATTTCATTTCTCCTCCCGGTTTATTTGTATGGATAATAAGCTAGGGGAATGTGTTAATGGTAATAAATAACTCATTACTCAAACTAAACAACAAATAATGGAAACAAATAATTCCCTTTCCAATGCTAAAAAAGCCCAACCAAACTTGAGCTGAGGACCCGATGATGTGTTATATAAATCAAATAAATACTCTACTTATAATTAGATAATTTCGTAGAGTTGCATGGATATTGTACTAGTAGTTACTTGTAACACGTTATCAATTCTTTTTGAACGAACCAAATATTTGATAAACCTAATATGTCGAAACAAAAGTAAAGAGTGAAAAAAATGAAAGAACTTAGTTCTTTATTGTTCGTTAGTTCCCTTTTCAGATTTGAATTCTGACCTATTTCTCTACATTGAGATTACTAAGTACCCTACATGCTGAGAATTTGTGAAGACTTGTAGATTTGCATATGTTCCGAAAAGTGTAAAAATGCTAACATATACGCTAAAACTTAATTTAATTAACATTCAATATATTAATAAACTCTCCAAAATAATAAACTTAATGTGGTCCCGACCTGAACAAATTCAAAAGTGATCGGAAAAAAAATTGAGGGTACAAAAGTCATCAAGATAAATAAGATGATAAGATAATAATTTTAGAATGACTCCCATAATATATACAGGTTCAATAATTCATAAATATTATATGTATGGGCAGTGTGATAATTTATTGAAAATAGTATTTTAGATATTTTACAGTTATGAATGATTTTTGTATACGTTTTAGATAATAAGATATCTTGATTTATATATGTCTTAAGATCTTAGAGTAACGCTACAATGTGCATCATGAGCATACCTAATATGCCCAATGATGACATGGTAATACTATACTAAACCCTACAAAAAAATAAAAATAAATAATTAAACCATAGTAAAGAAAACCAACCCTAAATGGTAAAAGTTTACGACATGACACATTAACTATGCCCACCGTGGGTAGAAAAGCTAGGAGAGCATTTCTGTAAGATCTTAATATTTATTTTTCATATTGAGAATTTCTAAGCTTTCATTTCATGCAAACTTTCCACGGATTGATACATTCAAGCATAAATATAATTTAGTAAACATACATGCATCTATGTAAACATGCACTATGTGCAATTTTTTTGTATACGTTAACTTTATTTAAAATTACATTTGCTGAAATTATATTTAATTAATATATTAATACTTTATCAACATATTAATATCGTTCCAAATTAATAAAATATTATAATCTCAAAATTATTAATTTCATAGAAATTTTACTATAGCTATTTATTTATTTATTTATTGTGTGTTGGAAAAAAGATGGTGCAGTGAGGATTGAACCCCAAACTTGAGAAGTCCACCTTTTGTAGTAATAATATACGAGTAATTTGTTATATGCTTTTTATATAAAAATAAGTAAATAAATAAATAATGTTTGACAAAAACTTGTGTTAGCCGGAGGCACCGTGCAGCCGGGCCCAAAGTGTCAATCTTTATACAGAAAAGTGTCAATCCATATGAATAAAAGTATCAATCTTTAACATAATTATTTTACGAATAAAATGACAATTTTTAAAAGTGTCAATCTTTATACAGAAAAATGTCAATCTATATGAATAAAAGTGTCATTATTTTAGCCCGGCCGCACGGTGCCTCCGGCTGACCCAAGTGTGTCCCATAATGTTTTAAGGATATATATTCGGCTAGTGACGGCTTTCCTTGTTTTCATGAAAAGATAAGAAAAACTTCATCGGTGATAAAAGAGGGGACATGTTTTTGTGCGTATTTTTTTTTGAGATGTTATATTAGTGGATTTATGTATTATTGTTTGAGAATTGGATAAGACATGTATTTTTTTTCTTAGATACCGAAAAATGTTATTTTCTGAGAAAAGAAAGAAATAACTCTTTAAATTAATTATGTGAAGTAAAATAGTCGAGCAATTACAAATTATTGTAGACAAATGCTATTCGTGGAAGAGCATTAAAAAACATTCATAACGGATGGTATGAAATATACGAATATGCCAAATGGAATGCAAAAGGGTAGTTTTTCATAAGTTTTACTACCTATATGTATCTCTCATTTAAGAGCGAGTGATGGTGCTTCATTCCAAATTCTAATGTAAAAATATGAATAAATTTGGACCCCGACCAAATTAACAAATAATAATAATAATAATAATAATAATAATAATAATATGAAAAAAATTATGTGATACTGTCTGTAAAAAAATGAATTTCCTGTAAAAATGAGAAATGGTATGGACCCATTACTTATAATGTGATCTGCAGTCTAGATTAATTGGTGCATTACAATTATACTGGTAGTGCATTATGATGACAGATTCATTATAATAGTACCAACAATGTATTATAATGCACGATGTATTATAGTTATACATAACATGCATTATAGTTGTGCATAAAATGCACTATTTTATTTTATTTTTACATGATTTTATTTTATAGTTAGTGGAGGTATAATTCATCTAACTATAAACCTAACTCTAGTGTGGAGTGAAACGAGTGATAAAGGTCCGTTTGGTAGCCGAGAAAAGACTAGATAAGTATGTTTATTTCGGTTTATACAGTGTTTGGTATCCGAGTAATATAATCTCAACGACCCGCTAAATTGCTTGGGCCCAGACTAAATTCACTGTTACACTTGCATATACTATCCCGCCTCTACCCGTCATAAGTCGTGATAAGTATTGTTCAATTTTAATTATCATTTTTTTATTTTTAATTTTAATTATCAATTTTTATTTTTAATTTTAATTATCAATTTTTTATTTTCAATTTTGATTATCAATTTTAATTATCAATTTTTTTATTTTCAATTTTAATTATCAATTTTCAATTTTGACAAGATTTTCAATTTTAATTATCAATTTTCAATGTTGACAAGATTTTTAATTTTAATTATCAATTTTTTATTTTCAATTTTGTTCTTTTATTTGCAAAACACACAATCCAAGATATCTATGTTTGTACCAAACACACAATATATTTCTTATCCCAACTTATTATACTTTTTTTATCAACTTATCACACATTTTCTTATCTGCTATTTTTTCGGTATTGCTACCAAACGGGCCCTTAAACTATAACAAGATCCACGCATTACTTTACGAACTCTAAATATAATTGATGCTAGTGAATAGTGATTTCCTTATTATTCTCTTTCTTTTTTTATGATAAAGAAATATTTCAGAGTTCAAGAAATTATAAATGATAAATTTCAAACGATATGATGCTCTGACATATGGCATTCAGATATGTCATTCCAACAAGAAAGCAATGTTAGTTTTCTAATTAATCAGTCTGGTTATTGTACTCTTTAATATATATTTTATAAACACTTATTCGAAAAAAAATAATGACACTCTTTTAATTGCTAGAATCTTAAGAGAAAATCATGACAACGCCTTTGTTCTTTAGCTATTAATCATATATTCCAAATTCTATGCGCACCAATAACATGAGCCCCATTAACATGGGCGTCCCTCAAATTAACAATCACTTATTGCACATACCATTTCCATTCCCGCCACAAATATATAAATGCCCATCTCTACATGATTTTTTTTTTTTTCAATTTTCTCTTAAAAAAATACTATGTACTTTTAAAATTTTAATGTGCTATATAAAATTACTTTATCTGTCCTACTATATTAGTCTCATTTTATTTGGACATAATAATTTAGACAACACATGTTTGGGGAATAAAGTTATGAGCTCCACTATAATTAGAATTGTCATTAACTAAATAAATATAATTACTTAATACTCCGTATTATTAATGTAACGGGATTTATGATTAATCAAATTAATTTTGCTAATTTAAGTTTGGTTTTTATAATTAATTTTAGGCTATATTTATTTTTATCTATTTTAGGTAATAAGACTAATAAATAAGACATCCCAAAATGATAAATGAGACTAATATGGCAGGATGTAGGGAGTACTATTCAGTATCCACGTATAGCACTATGAGTCTATTAGTAGTAAAGCACTCCCTCCGTTCCCTTACAAGTGTTTTGTTTATTAAATATATGCGATATATAAAATAATAAAACAAGACATTTATAATGAGATGGATGGTGTATATGATAAAAATTCAAGAAAATGAGTACATGGGTGAAGGGGTTAAATTAATTAATCATAAATGTGACCACATTAACGTGCCCTCAGATGGTATACTAACAGTAACTAAAAAAATATCAGATTTGTTATTTTATTAATTATTATTGTAGACATAACACAATCATGACCATCTATTGTATTTTCAGGTAATATATATATATTTTTAATCAAGAGACCACGGATGTGTGTTGAGAACACTTTCAAAATCAGCAATAGTTAAAAAATTCTATAAACAACAAATGACTAATTTTGGAAATGTTCATAACATGTGAGGATCGTCGGTTAATATAATATATAGAAGTTGCCGCACAACATTGCAATAGAGGATCGAGATGACGAGCAATGGCAACACATACGAGCTAATGCTAGTCTACATATTCAATGTGACCATTTAGTGTTGTGGGATATATATTATTCTATATTTAGAAGTTATTTTAAAAGTTACAACGCTTAAAGGAGATTCTAAACCGAATGTGTAGTGTAGGATAATATTCCTCCATATAAATGTACATTAAAATAAATCCTATATCTAGTTATGGTACATTTAGTGTAGCACGTACAATTGATAAACGAATCACCTACTTTGTAGTACTACTAAACTAAGGAAAAGAATTGGGTGGATCTCTTTCAATTTCTTGTTTTTGGTAATTATTGTTTGGATTTCTTTTAATACATCTTAGGATTGGTAGCATGTGTTAGATGCCACAAAATCCACCTAATCACATGCTCCCCACCTACAATAGTAAAGACATAAATCAAATTATTATTTCAACAAAGCACTTATAATTTAGATATTATTGTAAAGCTTAAATACTTAATGTAGAACTCATGGATTCTTGACATTTAAGCAGCGGCAATGGTGTTTTAAGCATTAAGAACTCGAGTAATAATTAATAAATTAATTTCAATATATTTAAGTTAGTTTGACAAATCTAGGAAACTTTGCAGGTCATTATATTGGTATTATTGTTTCAAATTAAATGATTAAGATACTTAATAAAATAACCTTGCGCATCACATTGTTAATCAATATTTCTTACATAATAAATTACTCTGATTTAGAAAGGTTGATAAGAGTCTTCAAGTCAGATTTGACACATTTTCGCTCAATATTTCAATTTTGCAATAATTCTTTAATTATAAAATCAAGGACATTATTGCATCAAGATTTGAACCATAATGCGACCATGTTATAAAGAACATACCAAAGTTAAAGAAAACTTAAAAAAAAAAAATGTGTTATATACACTAGGATTCAAATCCATAACAATATTAATTATCATAAAATCATGTCGATCGTCGCTTTCAAGTTCTAGAATCATCTAATCATCTTAAAAAAATGGCACGCCATCGTTTGAGTCCACCATAACAATTCTTAAACATGAAAAAATTTCATAAACACCGGGTATGTGAACTTGATCTTACCATATGATTAGTCATTATTTAAACTCTAAACTATTTTCACTTTATCAAAAATATCCAAAACTATAACAATGACTGCTTTAATCATGAACTATCGTAATTATATATATATATATATAAAACTGTGTGGCATGCCTACAATTGATTTATGATTAAGTTGATTAAATCAGACCTTCTAAGATATGATATCGCTTTGAGCCTTTATAATTTGAATAAAAAATGAAAAACCAACTGTAAATTTATTGTTGTTTCGGGCAAGATCAGGTTCATTAAAGTTTTATTATTATTATTCCAAATGACCTTAGGCATGCCATGTCAATGTTTCGTTACTGAAAAATGAATCCCACGTTATTTTTTATAGTTCAGAATATTTTTGATAAAGTTAGAATAATTTAAGATTTTGGTAATTACTAATAAAATTTCATAGTTAATTTTCTTTTTCTTCTTGGGTTATTGAGTTCACATAAATTATTTGGCTTTGGTAAGATAAAATCACAAGGAAATGGTGTGCATAAATTGGGCTGGTAATAAGTATGGCCTACTAATCATGTTTGATTAGTAAGAATAGTGCATAATTAGTTAGTTGTCTATGGGCCCAGGATTAACTGTAGCGTATTAATAAAGCAATATCTTTAAACTCTCTTTTCTATTTTGTTCAATATATTATATATTGAACAATCACCCTTTAAATTTCTCCTTATTTCCCATTTTCTTCTCTTTCTTTCCTTCATTTTCACTCCAATGGAAGAAAAATATTATCCCACCAACATGAAGTGAAAATATTATCCCACCAACATGAAGTAAAATTCTTCATCACATAGATAAGGAGGTGGGAAAATGTGAGGAATAAGAAAAAATTTAAAGGGTGGTTGCTCTCTTTTCCCTTATTTTTCCATGATAATTATCAAAGAGAACACACCCTTATAAAAAAAAAATATAACTCTACATGATGTACTTGAGTTTTTTGGGTATTTAATATTACTACTTTCTCGAATCATAATATGTATTTTGTAGCCCACTGTTTGCTACATAACAGCGGGACGTCCTCCACATTGACAAAATCCAATATTAATAAAACTTTTGGCCAGTTTTTAATGTATAGTACTATTTATTTATTTATTATTATTTTTTTTTCGAGACACGAACTTTGAGTGTGATATATGATTTTACTAGTAAATATATTCCACAAATTTATTATTCAATCTTTAATTAATCCGAAGTCAACTTGTGGGGTTCATGATGTATAACAACTATCAAAGTATAAATAAGAAAAAAGAAAAGGAAAACATATAATTATCGAGCGATTGTTCATTTTAGCTCGTACAAATTCATGTCTACTAGTGACTTTCCGTATATGTCTATTTGCTAATATGATAGTATTACGTGAGTTCGAGAATTAAGAAGTTGATTTTTTTTTTAATTTAATTTTTAAAGTGTATATATATGATAAACGCTAAGGGCGTCCGGAAAATTATTGTTCTTTATGACTATTTTTAAGTAGCATTTCGTGATTTTTTTTTGCCATTTATTTGTATGCATAAATCTGTGCAAATTCCGACTTCGCATGCCATTTTTAAAATTTAGTTTCGCATTGCAATTGGCTGTAAGCACATTTATAGTGCTCATGGTGAGTACGCGAATAATCCTTAATTTATAGTGTGCATATATATGAGATTATGATAAGGATTAAGTTCCTTATCGCACGCAGCGAACGAGGTGATCGCCACGAAGATGAGCACACGGCAGTCGCAGGCTCGTATGATACGAGCTTATCACTTATATTAGGATATTATCTTTTAGATTTATTTGTTTAGATTCATATTCATCATTGGCTTATCTTTTCCTTATTTAGTGAGATATTCTAGTCATATAAATATAGGATTGTAATCTCATAATTATTATCAAGAAATAAGAATAATATATTTTGCCCTAGTTCTCTCACGCTTCTTGCGAAGCTTTATCAACCGTTGCCGACGGAGGAGTCTCCGCGTTCAGCCATCATCCTCCGACGACCTTGTTCGACAAGGCGCCGGGCTGTTCTTATCTCCGCCGACCTCCTGCTCGAGGCGCCGGACCGTGCTTTATTCTTTGATCGACGAGTCGATCGCTTGTTAGGGTTTTACGCCTAACAATTGGTGCTTTCATTGAGAGCTCTCTCCTTGAGAGCTTTCATCGCCGAACTCATTCCATCGTACGACACCATCCGCAAAATCACCACAACCGCTACTGCTGAACTTTCATAGCCAGCCGTTAAAAAAAAAAAAAGAAAAAAAAAAGAGAGAAAATTCTTCACGGAATTGCAAAGAGAGTTATGGTCAACAATGACGGCACCCAAATCATTCCCATCATTCCATCCTCCAACAAGGGCCGCTTTTCCACAAACACAACTGATCCACCACCACGCACTGTATCCGGCAGCAAAGCATCGGACGTGTGGAGGGGACTTCCACGCCGTTTTCCGCCTGCCACTTCTCGAGAAAATTTTTCTCACCACCAACATCCCCCACATCCGCCTCACTTTGCTTCTCTATATGCCGCCGACCGTCGTGCCTTCACTTCTGAGTACTCACCACAACACGCGCCGGACTACCACCGTGTTTCGATGCCGACGCCGATGTGTTTGTTCGCAGCCACCTTGGACCTGCGATAGCCATCTTCTTTGAGGGGCCCGATCGCCGCAACACTCGTCCGCGAACGTTGCCGCTGTCCGCTACTGATCCGCCCTCTGACGCATAGACGGAGGACGAGCTCACGTTCGATGATTTCTACTCGCGCAATAGGCGGAAGCAGCGAGCTGCTGTTGCAGAGTTCCAAGCCGATAGTGGTGGGGGCCCTCGTTTCTAGGGAATTACGGAGTTTGGCCCCCTGGAATTCAACCACTCTTGGGGTAGGGATGCCCCACAACGTGGTGCTTTTGTGGGTCACCGACGCACCATGTTCGGTCGCCCGGCGCCTCGTACTCACACGGAGGTGGATCATCTCATGCAGAGCGGACAACGACTTATTCCCTCATGGGATCGCACTCAATCGGATGCCCAGGATACCAACAATCAGAGGCAACGTTCATGTTGGGAGACACCGGTTCGCCGGGACCGTCGACCGCAATTGCATTCGGACCTGCAGAAAGGAATTCACGTGGATCCACCTCACTTTGATGGCTCTGACACGTCGAGTTGGATTGCACGTGTGCAAAATTATTTCGATCACTTGGGCTTACCGGATGCCGATCGATTACATTATGTTGCGATGCTCTTCCGACCACCGGCTTCGAAATGGATAAGTCACTACCGCATGAACAACCGGCTTGTAACTTGGCATGATTTCTTGGAGGATGTCCGCCACCGTTTCGACCTTCAGAGTTTTCAGAGTTTCATCGGTCGCACGCATCCACAATTTCAGGCCGTCGGCCGTCGCTCTTTGCCCGCCCCACTGCCTTCTTTCTCTTCGGGGGACTGCCCTCTTGCTCGTCTCCAGACTGGTGTCGATGACTATGAAGAGCCACGCCACCACACTTCATGGGCTGCACCTAGACGCCAAGAATCTCGCATGGATGTTCACCCAGCCGCTTCACACGAGGCGTCGTCCAATGTTTCTTCTAGTTCGGTATCGACGCTCACTCCCCTGAGCAATGTCAAACACGAACCCGCCACGGACCCGATACTGCCCATCCGTGTGTCAGCCGCGGAGAAAGCCGAGCGAGCCAAACGGAGACTTTGCTTCTATTGCCCCGAGAAGTGGGTACAGGGCCATGTCTGCTAGACGAAGCTGCTTGCATACTTTGAAGATGATGATCTCGATGAGCAAAACTGGGACGATGACTGCGCTGCCGACAGAGGAGTCTCCGCGTTCAGCCATCATCCTCCGACGACCTTGTTCGACAAGGCGCCGGGCTGTTCTTATCTCCGCCGACATCCTGCTCGAGGCGCCGGACCGTGCTTTATTCTTTGATCGACGAGTCGATCGCTTGTTAGGGTTTTACGCCTAACATCGTACTTGTTGATCACGCCTCCGATAAAGCAAGGAAAAGAGAAGAACGTATGAGAAAGTAGGGTTTATTTTATTGATAATCAACAAAATAACTCTAATCCTCTTTTTATATCTAAGGACCCTGGTTGATTCAACCTACGATTCGGAAAAGAATCAACAAGAAAACCCGAAAAGGAGCTTATAATTTTGCTCGACTCGCGTAAAAGTTATTGGGCTAAGCCCGAAAATTAATAAGTAAAATTACAAAAATTACTCTATCTATACGAAATAAAATCTTCAAATTTCTTGGGCTATTTCGTTCATCTCTTGGGCCTACCGCTTTGATCAAGTTCTTTAGGCCCATCCTTAATGTTCTCGCTTACATCAAATACTAAGGGGGGCTCCGACCGTTGAATTATCGAGCTATTGTCATCATGCATACGTGGAGTCGAATTATTCGTATCAACAGGTGGATTTGTTGTCGGACCTTGTCCGGTTTGCTGAATATCCTTTTCCGTGTTGGCGGCGGCAACGGCGGCGATTGATCGTGTTGGAATCCTCTCGACGAGTCCGATTTGGTGGTGATTTCAGTCCGGAATTGGCAAATAACAGAAGCTGCTCTGAACGAATCGTGATTTCGCGAGTCGTGCAGCAGCACGAACTTCCAGACGCGATTCCTACCACACCGATGATCGGTTTTCGACGGGCAACCTACCGTTGGAATCCTCTTGACGAGTAGAACATGTTTCCGGGTGGTTTCGTCCAATTTGGTGGTGATTTCAGCCCGGAATTGGCGAATAACAGAAGCTGCTCCGAACGAATCATGATTTCGCGAGTCGTGCAACAGTATGAACTTCCAGACGTGATTCCCGCCGCACCGGTGATCGGTTTTTGACGGGCAACCTACCGTTGGAATCCTCTTGAAGAGTAGAACATGTTTCCGGGTGGTTTCGTCCAATTTGGTGGTGATTTCAGCCTGGAATTGGCGAATAACAGAAGCTGCTCCGAACGAATCGTGATTTCGCGTTTGGGGGGGATCGCGTTAGTCTTCCTGTCATGGCTGTAGATTACCTAGAAAATTTTTGATCGAAAATCATAAATTTTCGTTTCCCACAGACGGCGCCAGTGATCGAACTTATTTTCGTAAGGTAATTAATGCATGTAGACAAGGAATTAACGAACACGAAAGTAAACGGAACACAAAGGGATTTACGTGGTTCGATCTATTGGAATAGATCTACGTCCACGGGCGGAAAGAGTATAGATCTTTATTGCTTGTATGAGTAGTCATTACAAGATTGTTCTCCCCTCTTCCATCTATTCTAAACCCCTAATTATAGGTAATTACATGGAGTTTGACTATGATACAAAGTCTTCTCCTATTAAGACTCATTTGGCTTGATCTCCTCCTTTGTGGATAAACACCGAGCTTCTATATCTCTCTTGGAGCTTGAATTGTAGTCGATGTAGGAGTTGCCTTGGTGAAGAAGTTTCTTTAGTTGGGCCGAGTTGCGTGGGCCGAGCTTAACTGTCGGGGCCCAATTATATTGGGCCTGATGCTTGGGCCTAGGAGCTAGGCCGTATCCTATCACTCACCAATGCGTTCTACCACTTCAAAAGGTCCATAAAAATGACGAGCTAGTTTAGACGACAAAGGTCGGGCCACGGAATGCTGATGATACTGCTGGAGCTTCAAAAGAACCTTATCACCCACTGCGAACTCAACATGGCGATGACCTTTATTCACGGAATCGCGCATACGTTGTTGTGCCTTTAGAAAATTTTTTCTTAACCAAACCAACAAGTCTCCACGCTGACAGATCAAATTAGCAACCGATGAGGGGCACGATGGCGAAGGCGTCGCAGCAACCAACGGAGGCGGTTCTCGGCCATACAAGGCGTGAAAAGGCGAAGTCCCAAGGCCTTCGTCATGGAAGTAATTCAGCACAAGCTCAGCCCAAGGTAGGAAATTCGTCCAGGTGGACGGCCGATCCGCCACGAACACACGTAAATATTGCTCTAACCCACGATTTCGGACCTCCGTTTGGCCATCAGACTGAGGGTGGTAGGCTGTAGTAAAATGCAGTTTAGTGCCACTCAAACGAAGCATATTCTCCCAGACTTCGTTGAGGAAAACCGAGTTACGATCCGAAACTAGAGTTGCCGGAAATCCGTGATGTTTGACAACGGTATCAATGAAAACATTTGCGATGCGCCACGCATCGAATCTTGTCGGTAGCGGTGCAAAGTGAGCATATTTGGAAAGGCGATCCACCACAACCATAATAGCCGTAAAGCCTCTCGATTGGGGCAAACCGGTGATAAAGTCCATCGACACGTCCTCCCATACTTGCGATGGAATCGACAATGGCTGTAATAAGCCTGCCGGTTTCTGTGTGGAATACTTTGTAGTTTGACAGTCGAGACAAGCTGCAACAAAACGTTTGACATCAGCGTGCATACCTTTCCAATGGAATGAGGACGCGAGCCGTCTGAATGTGCGGTCGACACCCAGATGGCCGGCCGTAGGGGTAGAGTGATGCTCGTAGAGTAATGCCTGTTTGGCCACCGACGAAGGCGCGGCGACTATCTCTGGCCGAGGAAGATGAGGCCATCGCGGCTCGTATATCCTCTCGGCGCTGCCCCGGTCTCGATCTTGGAGTGGAGATCAATTAGCTCCGAAATAGTGCGTACGTCAGTTCGCAACAACTCCAAGATATCCGGAAGAGGGTGGGCAATGGCCAACAATAACGCAGGATCCTCGGCTGCCACGAGACGCTTATCATCGCGACGGGACAGGGCGTCAGCAACTCGATTCGATGATCCCGGCTTATACTTGATGCGACATTTATAGCCCATCAACTTTCTCGCATACAGCTGCTGATCAAGTGTTTGAATAACTTGCTGCAATAACTCACGTAGGCTCTTTTGATCGCTGCGAATCACGAACTCTCGCCCCAATAAATATTGTCACCATTTTTGTACTGCCTCGACAATTGCATAAAGCTCTTTGTGATAATTGGAATTAACACGACGACGCGGTCCCAATTTCTTGCTGAAGTACGCCAGAGGGTGATTATCTTGTAATAATACTGCTCCAATACCAACATCCGAGGCATCCGTCTCCACATAGAATGTTTTAGAGAAATCTGGTAGGCGAAGGACCGGGGCGGAACTCATGGCTTTTTTCAAAGCGCCGAAGCTAGCATCGGCAGAGGGAGACCATTCGAAAGCATCCTTTTTTAGGAGATCCGTTAAGGGAGAGGCGATCACTGCATAGCCAGCAATAAAACGCCGATAATATCTGGTGAGGCCAAGAAAACCCCGCAACTATTTAATGGACTTGGGCTGCGGCCACGCTACCATGGCCTCGAGCTTGGACGGGTCGGCTTTCAGTTGCCCGTTCGTGATAATGTGGCCCAGATAATCCACTGTAGCACAACAAAAAGAGCATTTAGATAACTTAATAAAAAAGTTATGGAGCTTCAAGAGTGAGAGAACTTCCGTCAAGTGTTGCACGTGCGCCGACAGGCTGGGACTGTATATCAAAATGTCATCGAAGAAGACGATAACGAAACAATGAAGTAGCGGTTGAAATATCTCGTTCATGGCGGCTTGAAATGTGGAAGGGGCATTGGTCAACCCAAAAGGCATAACTAGGAATTCGAAGTGGCCGTCATGTGTCCGAAAGGCCGTCTTATAAATATCTGCTTCGTGCATTTAAATTTGATGGTAGCCAGAACGAAGATCCAATTTGGTGAAGAACCGAGCAGCCCCTAATTCATCAAACAATTCATCTGTCGTAGGGATAGGGAAATGATCAGGCACAGTGACAACATTCAAAGCTCGGTAGTCGATGCAAAAACGAAAAGAGCCATCCTTTTTCTGAATAATACCAACATCCAACATCTTGCGAACCTGTGTTTCAGTTTCATTTTTCTGGAAGTAGGGATAACAATAGGGACGGACATTCATGGGCTTCGTATTGGGCAACAAGTGAATGCGGTGATCAAAGGAGCGTGGTGGCGGTATACCTGAGGGTAGCTGGAAGACGAATTTGTGTTGTAGCAGCACGTCATTGATCTCGGTGGGAAGATGGGAAGGCCAATCTGCATCGACGCTGGCGGCGGAATTGGTGGTCTCGAGTGGGACAATCTCAAACATTTCAGCACTTCCTTGGTGGAGCATGATGGTTGCGAATGTACGGACGGAGACTTGGCGTGGTACACGAGGCGTTACGCGCAAGCACATGGGTCGGCCTCCATGTGAGAATTTCAAAGTGCCACCGTCATAATCACTAGTAACACGGTGTAATGAACGAAGCCATGACATGCCAAGTATCAAATCAGACCCATGTACCGGGAGGATGTATAAATCGATGAGGAAAGAATGCCCTTGAATGCGAAGTTCAACGTGCGCGCTCATATTTAAACACAAAATAGACTGACCATTACCAACGTACACACGAAACGGCTGAATGGCAGTGAGTGGTAATTGAATCCGCTCGGCTATGCGCGGGTGTAGAAAGTTGTAAGTGCTCCCAGTATCGACTAAAATAAACACCTCTGTTGCGCCTAAGAAGCCGAACGAGGTCAGCCATCCATCCCGTACATATGAGAGAGATCGGCTGAAACAACTTCCGGTGCAACATGAGGCGTGTCGGTGTTCTCTTGCTCGTCCTCGTCGTCATCGGCTCCCATATACGCCAGAAAAGTCTTTTTACAGACGTGTCCCGTTATCCACTTCTCGGGGCAGTACTAGCAAAGCCCTTGACGTGATTTCTCTGCCTTCTCCGCCGACGATAAACGCACCACTGGGAGTTTAGAAAAGTCCCTTTGGCGAAACCCCGGAGTTGGTGATGACTAGACCTGCCTGGGCTTTTAGGCCCGTCGGGCTTAGCCCTAGCCCGGCCCTAAGTCAACGGGCTTAGCCCTAGCCCGCCGGTCAACGGGCCCGAACCGTAACCGGGACCGAAGACTAAGGGCCGGGCTCGGGTCGAGGCATGTTGAACCGAAAACCCGTCGGTTAACCGACGGGCCGGCCCGCCGGGCTTAGGCTTGAACCGCCGGGCCGGGCCCAACGGGCAAAACATGTCCCTTATTCAATTCGGGAGAAATCCTAGTGTTTTTCGGGTGGAAACGACGTTCTGAGCTGTGACGGATTTTGGGCAAATTCCATCTTTTAGAGGGTCAAAACTGCAATTTTATAGTTTTTCGGGTTATTTCGTATTTTTAGATTTTTATTTAGGGTCCTTTTGTTATTTCTTGTTTTTCGGTGATTAGGGTTTCGTATTTAAGCATTGTTAGACGATGATGGATGGCAGTTTTGAATATTATTGAATCTGAGATTTATCTCTCTCGCGTTTTACGAGTTTTTCTTCCTGTCAAGCATTTACGCTGCATCAAAATGTAAAAGTTCTTATTTATTCATTTTCAACAATTTAATGAGTTATTTAAATTTTTTAAAATAAAACAAAACAACATCAAAACATAAAAAATTATCATTTTCTATTCATAAAAAATTATAATTTCCCATTTGCGTGAACCGCCGGGCCGGCCCTAGCCCTACGGTTCTGGCCCGGCCCTAAACCGGCGGGCCTAGGGCCGAGCCCTAAACCGCGACACAAGTCTAGGGCCGGGCTAGGTTCATGCAGTCCGAGGCCCGTGGCCCGCCGGGCCGGGCCCGAAACCGGCGGGCTCGGCCCGTGGGCAGGTCTAGTGATGACGCCGTGGTCGGTCCTACTGAAGAGCTGGCTGCAGGCGCGGATGGAGATACCGAGCTACGGGAGTCACGAGCAGACCACGCGCGACGGGGATTTTGTGTGGCTCGCTTAGTGCTACAGAGGATGGATGTTGGAAGCGAACTTGATTCTTCAGGGACGGACGAAGACCACCTAAATTGATTGGGAGTAATGTCGACTCCGGATCGCCGTGGATGTGATTTATCAAGCTGTCGAATTCGCGATGATACTCGGCCAAGGATCCCTGCTGTGTGAGCTTCGCTAACAATTCCGGATAATTAACAAAATAGTTCAGATCAAAATGATGGCGAACGTCATCCAAAAACTGTGACCACGATACCAAAGGATTATTAGCTCGATATGAGAATATCCAATCCGAAGCTGGGGGCGAAAAGAGCATGATGACATAGTGCAACCATTGTTCGTTGGGGAGCATAATATGATCAATGTAATATTGAATACGAGTTACGTAACTCTGCGCGTCGGAACCATCAAAGAGCGGTGGATCCATTTTAATGTACCGACCGGGATCAGCCGGAGAGAGCGAAACAGTAGTGCGACTGGAGGAAGGATCCCAGGCGGAGCGATCCGCGGTGGTATCAGCGAACCGGCAAGAGGACGGAGGGTCCCAAGATGAAGAAGCTGTGAGACTCGGGCGCGGGACGGCCCCTGGAGGGTGAAAGCCTAGTGGAGGACGCGCTGCTTCCGGCTGGCCGACGGGGAAATATAAGCTCGCCATGGAAGAGGGAAGCGGCGGCATGGACACTTGATGCAATCTACAAAATGCGGAAGCTACAAATCGAACAACGTCAGATACGAAAGATTCAATCCAATGAATAGGCTGAATAGGAAAATCGAATGATAATTCCCGGAATTTCTACCCACAAATACACTGAATAGGTGTCGACAGTAACCTAAGAAATTCAATTCCGATTAAGCTCAAATTTTAACACGAGTTAAAACTTAGGGTTATGAAGAAAATATCCAAAATTCCGATTTGGCACGGTGGTCAGTTTTCGGCTGTGTTAGGGTTCAAAAACGGATCTGAAAATAAAACAAGAGGTTTTCTGAGATAGGATGGTTATGGGAACGAAGGGGATGGATATTGATGATATAGGAACGATGAAGAATGGCTAGGAAAATGAAAAGAACATGAATTGAAGAATTAAAACGGAAACAAATTGTGAATCTTACCTGAAACGAACCCCTGATCTACTTGAATCCGAAACGCGTTTATGGAGCAATCTTCGTGGCTCGACTAACCCGGATACTATGAGATATCACGAACGAGTCGATGAATTCAAGTTTGAAATCACCAATATCAAACTCTACCGAATAACCGATTTGTTGTGTGAGACAAGAGAATAGCGTAAAGCTGTTTTTGCATTCAATCAAGTCTGTCTAACATAATCTCGAAAATTCACTTTAATACTACCCTAAGGGCCGAAAATATCAAGTGTTGGGCTTGACAAAAACATAATACTCAAATACAAAGTTTAAGCCCAAATAAAATATAAGAAAATCTGTTTTCTTGGACTTGTCTTCCTTTTCTTCAATGATGGACGCCCAAATCTTCATCTTCAACACTTGTTAAATTCACTAACTTGTATTGATGAAATTCGACTCCATCATCCTCCAATCTCTTCGGAATGTAGCATTGCAAATAACCTTGCAGCTTCTTGGCTCTCGATCTCGTCACTGCTCCTCCGAGCTGCAAGTCCCGATTGATCTCTTCAATGCTAGGTTCCGTCTCATCAACACTGTGATGGTTGAGGTTGGTAAGGCACCGGGCGCCCAAGCAGGTGACTGCCACGAGTAAGGGAGCCCGTAAGGGGGATCGGGTTCCGGGCGTGGCGGAGGCGGCGCCATGGTCCATCTCTGTTCAGAGGTGTCAAGGCGTGTTTCCATTCGGCGGAGCATGGAGAGGATCGACTCCATAGTAGGTGGAATAGGGGCCGAAACAGGAGCTGGGGTTGTGGACGCCGGAATATGAGACGGTGGCGCCGAAGCCGAGTGTATCATTGTGGTTTTAATCCGGATAGAGGGAGTGCCGGTGGCGGAAGCCATTGTTCAATGGTGAAAGCACCAATTGATAAGGATTAAGTTCCTTATCGCACGCAGCGAACGAGGTGATCGCCACGAAGATGAGCACACGACAGTCGCAGGCTCATACCTGTCGATCACGCCTCTGATAAAGCAAGGAAAAGAGAAGAACGTATGAGAAAGTAGGGTTTATTTTATTGATAATCAACAAAATAACTCTAATCCTCTTTTTATATCTAAGGACCCTGATTGATTCGACCTACGATTCGGAAAAGAATCAACAAGAAAACCCGAAAAGGAGCTTATAATTTTGCTCGACTCGCGTAAAAGTTATTAGGCTAAGCCCGAAAATTAATAAGTAAAATTACAAAAATTACTCTATCTATACGAAATAAAATCTTCAAATTTCTTGGGCTCTTTCGTTCTTCTCTTGGGCCTACCGCTTCGATCAAGTTCTTTAGGCCCATTCTTGACATTCTCGCTTACATCAAATACTAAGGGGGGCTCCGACCGTTGAATTATCGAGCTATCGTCATCATGCATTTGTGGAGTCGAATTATTCTTATCAGATTATTACCTTTTTTCCCCAAAAATTCGAATATAGCCGATAGAAAGAAACTAATTTACTGAAGTACTCAGATTTATTTTTATGTTGTGCCTTTTTAGGACCACCAAATTCGTTACAATTGTGCATGTAATAAAAGGAATTATATATGATTATACCATATAAAAGAGCAATGGAAGTTGATGGGATCAATTATTGGCCTTCTAAAAGAAGATGTGTGATCATGATCACAACTGGAAACTGACTGTCGAATCATTGATAAATCTTCTTGTTTTATGAGGCTAAATTTAGAAAGGAAAAAAAAATACTCCAAAAATAATTTTCTTAAAGAAAAAAGAAAATACTAACATAGTAGTTCTTTTACGTAATACAATAATCAAAGCCCAATATTATTATGTATAGTTCTGATGAAGCCCACTACAAGGGCAATGGCTCAAAATCTAGTTTAATAAGGACCTCCGATCCAACTACGGAGTATTTTATAATTTGGAATTAAATTATCAATATCAGTAACCAACAAGAAATAAGAATGTAACAATAGTTGGATTATTTAATAATATATGCCCTCTAAATCTAGATGAATTTGGCGACATTCTTGTTTGTTAGTACTATAGTTAGCAATCCTTTAAGAATAACACATCAGAACAAAACATAATTCTATCCGGCTTAGTTCTATGTCAAACTCAATTCCAAAGTTCAGACGTCCATACTTTTTCCTTGGACTTAGAATCCTATATTATCTCATCTCAAATATTGTTTTAATATTTGTCAATCCTTAAATTAAGATATCTCTCAAATTCCTTAGACTATGTTTATCGGCAATCTCTTCTATATTCAATCATCAAACGTTTACGTTATTAAATTAATTTATTTCTCCTCTATTAATTTGACAAAAGCATAGACATATGCATGTGATTGCTTTTTTACAATAAGGACAAAATATATATGAATTAGTGTGTGTTATTAGATGGAGTAAGAAAAAAGTATGGTGAAACAAGATTGAAAACATATCAAATTTGCAAATAAATGTACGGGAATGCTTTGCAGGCTTTTTGCATGCGTCTATTGAAAGCACCAAGAGTTTTTAACTCTTCAGTGAAACAAACAGGGCCATACTATTTCGGAGTAGACATATGGGTTATACTATAGACTTTGACAAGTGAAATTATAGTAAAAAAAATTACTTCAATTCAAAATACAAAAAGTCAAGTAATATAAGTTGAAATTACAATAATTAAAATGACAAAAACTAACAATCCATTGCAAATAAAAATACAATATTCTACGGGAATAATTCTGCCATTAGACCACATTTTAGGCCCTTTTCATTTGGAGATAAGTTGCTCTTTACAATCAAGGTATTAAGTATACTTGATTTCATTTTCATATTTGTCAATTTAGTCATTGCATCAATCTCCTTTTTCTCGTGTGATTCTCATTGCTCGCAGCTCAGAAGTGAACTCATCAAAAATAAAAGAAGATTGTGATACCATATATTTCCCTTTCCTTTTAGCTTTAGCTTTAGTATCTCTACTAACTGGATGCCGAATTATTGTTGCATTGCTGAAAGGAGTTTCTAGAGTGGAGTCAGTTGGAACATCTCCATCTTCAACGGTTATTAATTTTTTTGAGCTGCTACGATCTTCTTCAACACTATCTGTTAGGATATTATTGTAAGGGAGAACTTTGAATCAAGTTGATAATAAAAGATGTATTTTGATTCGATTTCAAAAACCCGAATTTACATAGAATATTTCCTTTATTATCTTTGATGATCCAATTCTTAAGTTACAATGTAAAGTTTAATGTATTAGAAGAGCTTACTTGTTAGGGAGCTCTTTATTGAAATGTAACTTTAGAGCGTCTAAGTGAGAGCGCCGGTCTGAAAGAAGACCAAAGCGTCTGGATTGGAAGCCGCAGGAAAAAGAGCGTCTTTCAAGGTCGGAGCGCCTCTTCAGGTCAAAGCGTCGGTCAAGACCAAAGCGTGCTTCCAAGTCAAAGCACCTATAGTGCCAGAGAGTGCTTCTAAATAGAGTGACTGAACAAGCTCGAAGAGCGTGCTTAGTTTAAAGCGTGAAGGAGCTCGCTTTCACCATGCAAAGCGTCTCCACCCTTAGCCGCTCGAGCTTCTAGCTTGAGCCAGAGCGTCTGACAAGCAGGTGAGAAGTGACAACCTGCTAGTCCACGTGTACGCTTCTGATTGCTCAAAAGAACGGTGAGCCGTCCAATCGCCGAATGCACATGCCTAGGTTCTAACAAGTCAACAACTACTCCCCTAGGATTGTGTGCTATAAAGTAAAAGATTTGATTCAGATTGGACATGGTGAGGTGCACACAATCTATCTTTCCAACGGATAGATTTACTTTCCCTCCCTATAAATAGAAGGTTCAAACTACATAATAAAGAGAGAGAGATCAAGTGAAATCAAGAGCATAAGAGAAGAGAGAAGACGCTTCCAACTTCGAAAACCTCTTTCCTTCTCTACCTTCAATATCTCCGATCCAACCTTCTAGCTCACAACTTAGGGCTTCAATCTCATTTATCCATAAGCCCTAGAGAGAAATCCAAGCCTTCTACATTGTACTTCATTGTAAAAGGATTTCTCATTAGTTGGAAATATACGAACCCAAACCCAAACCCTAAACTGAGTTTGAGTGTTTTGTATGTAAAGGTTATAAGGCTCGTGAGTGCCTATCGTATAAACTCATAGGCTCGTGAGTGCCTATCGTATAAACTCACATGGTTCTTGGGGTACCTAGTTAAAACCCCAAGTTGAGTGAAGTTCCTCACCGGGTTGTGGTGGGAAGAGTGGACGTAGGAGCGTAACCTCCGAACCACTATACATCTTGTCTTAAGAGTTCGTGCTTTATTTTTGGGACCAACACTATCTTCACGAGAACGTGTTAGATCTTCATTCAAATTCAACTCCTACTTAGATGGTGACACATCACTTGTTCGAAAATATCTATGTGCATAAATTTAGTTTTCCCATAAATTACTTGGGCAACATAATCAATATATGTATTTGACCAACCGCTCTTTCTTAGGGCATGGGCCTCCTTTGTAATCACCAACCCACTTGGTTACATTCTGATTAAGTAGCTTATAACAATTTCTTAACGACTCCTCAATTTAGTTTTGAAATTTATGAATTTCTGAGAGTTTTCGATATTGTCAATGCTAGGTTACCTTGTGAGGTGAATAAATTTTGGTAAAATTTAAAAAAGAATTATCCATGAAAAGATAAAATTATAGTAAAAGAGGATTTATAGTGTGTGGAGAACTATATGAAATTTAGTCTCTATTTATTGAGAAAAAAAGTTATGAAACTTGGTGTAGTTTTTTTTAATATAATGTACTGTATTATGTAAAAGATATGATAATTTATCACAATATCCAGATAAAATTTATCTAGACAATAGAATTATGCCACATGTCATGATAACATTAAAAAAAAGAAAAAAGAAAATAAAGGTTGGAGATAATTTGGATCGTCCAATTACATTGTTCATCAATTTTGCATTTTCTTAAAATTAAGAAACAATGAAAATCGTGGATATATAAAGTCGATCTTGAGGGACTAAATTAAATTGGAATAATAATATACATATAGACTAATAAAGCCCAAATTTATGAAGTAAGATATAATTACTCTTCCTTATTATTATTTTTTTAAACTATCCATTCCGAATTCAGGTCAGTATAAAAGGAAATCTAAAACGTGGTTGTTGATCAATTTTGACTCATTGGCCTTCATTGCTGCTGCTTCGAGGCTGTACAGTTTGAACTAGGCTGCACAAGATAAATATAAATTCTTGTCACTTCCATAAAAAAGAACCAAAGAAAAAAAGTAAAACAAAAAGAAACTACGTTAAATTGGAATATTAAACAAGTTATGGGCTCTTGCCATTTTAGTCATGAAAAATCAGGGAAGCCCGAGTTCCTTGTAATTAATTAAGATGAATGGAGAAATTAGTCGAATTACATGCATAATTCATTCATACAAATTTAGTTTCGAATTGTCGGTCACGAATATTAAAAAATAAATCATTTATAATAAAATTAAAAGGCAAAATAATACTTTTAGTGATATTATTGTCAAACTTATTGTAGGAGATAAAAATTATTGATAGAATAATGTAATTTTAGATTATTGACTTTTCATTTTAATTTGATGAACGACGAAATTTGTAAATCAACCTAATAAACTAACTGAAAAAAAAAAAAACTAACTGACACAAAATTTGTGGGAGGGCATTAATTTCCTATATATCGGTTTTGTTACCTATTCTATTTGTTATTCCAGTTACGGCATATTTTTATTAAAATCAAGAATATATATTAAAAAAAAAGTGAAAAAAAAGGAAGTAAAGAAAAAGTACTTACAAGACAAGAATGGACGTCGTTGCATCCGCACAAGAGCTCCCCATTTAACAAGTCCGTCGCTTCAAACGCTCCTCCTCCCTCACTCCTCTTCAGTACCAAACACAAAATCAAGTTAAATTAAAAACAAAAAAAAACAACAAACAAATGCAATTCCAAATAAAACAAAATAAGCAGACGACCTTGTAAAAGTCAACAGCTACGAAATTGGCCCAGCGGTTGGCGGCGGCGGCGTGGCACGTGCGCAGCATGGCGGCGAGGCTGTCGGAATTCTCGACGCACGCCAGCAGCTTGACCGGAACCGACCGGAAATAGTTGACCAGAACCAGCGATTTGGTGGTGTCGTTCAGCGGCGACGACTGCCCCCTATTGAAGCACTCCTCTTTCATCCCCTCATCCCCATCTACTCATAATTAATTCCACAACACCCATAACCATAAGTCGCTACACGACTTTTTTATTTATATTGTTCATTAAAAAAAAACGCGACTTATGTACGTACATTGATTCTCGACCATGTAATTCCACTGGTACGCGATGCCTTCGCTTGCTTCCTTGGATTTGACGGACGTGAAAACGAGCAGCCTCTGGTTGTTGGCCACCATGTCGGTGACTAACGGCCAATCCGCGCCGTTAACCGGCATTTTAGATAACGGAAACCAGTACTTCATTAGACCCGCGTCCGTGAAAACCTTCGTCAGTCCGTTTGGTGACGTCACGTAGTCTTCTAGAATCAGCGTCACGATTTCCGACGGATTTCCAGTTAAGAAGGCCTCGATTTCCCTCAGCGCGTCTATCGCAAGTACCTATTTTAGGTATATTTTAAGTAAGCAAATTATTTGGATAGACAGAGAAAGGAGAGAGATAGAGAGAGGTAGTATACGAATTTGGTGTAGTCGTAGCATTGGCCGCCGAAGGAGTGGCAGAGCCAAATGTCGCCTTCGAAGTCGTAGGTGTCGAGCATGAGAGCGCGAACGCCGTTCTGAGGAATTTGAGATTGTGAGTTGGATTAATTAGTGATTAATTAATTAATTAATTAATGGAAATAGAAATTATAATATAAATATATACATTGAGCTGTTGAGAGAGGGGGTCTTCTTGGTTGGTGAAGGTGAGCCTGGGTTTGCCGTCGTCAATGGCGAAAGCGTTGTGAGTTGTCAAGAAAGCGTACTTATTGAATGGTAATGAATTGTTCTGCACTCACTCACATTAATTAAGTGTGAGAAATTAGTATATCTTCATCATTTCTTATCATTTCATTATGAAATTATTAATTTAAGAAAGCTACTTATTCATTAAAAAAAAAAGAAAAAAAAAGACGTAAGATAGTTATTGAAGGTGCAAGACGCAAATTTGGATATATATATTTATTGACGTAACTAATTCATGTTTTATAAATTACTTCAAGAAAACGAAAACGCAAAAACCTATTTTTAGGCCCGATCTCATACAAGTGGAAACTAATGAAGAATTGCAGCACTAATAAGGATTTTAGGAGCCCTTCATTAGTCTTCTTTTCGTCCCATTTCAATTATGTAATATATAAAATAATAAAATAGATCAATTAAAATAAGACGTAGACGGTATAAAATTTGCGCTGATCAGGTAGAAGCAAAATAAGGATAATCTTGTTATGGTTGGTAAAATATTAATGTGATAATGCATAAAAATATCTATTTAAGTTAAGAAAGCACAAATTATGTTCACCAATATAATATACACAAATTATGTCAATTTTTTATATTTTGGGACAAAAATGCCCTCCACAATCAAATTTGGTTTTGAATTAAAAATCGTGTATCCTCATTTCTCACTTTTCAATTTTGAAACTAGGTTTTCATTCTCTCTCTTTCCCTCTTCTCTCTCTCAATCGTTCTCTCTTAGTTCTCGGCCACCGCCGTCGCCACCGGTTCACAGCCGCCGCCGTGCCTAGTCACGCCTCCAGATCCGATGTCTCCCAAGCTGCAACGTTGACGACGAAGGAATTTGCAGAGAGGTCGAGAGAAACGAGATTGTCGAGGACGAGAATCGGAGCGAACCTCAGACTGAAACCTTCGGGAGACGCAGGCAACGCGGATGAGGCACAGAGCGGCTGGAGGAGTTGTGCGGCGGCAATATATGAGGGCGACAGTGGTAGTTTCGATAATAAATGCGGAGGACGGTGGCGGCGATATAAATGGAGGTTGAGCATTGATTTTTTTTTGCGTTTCTCTTCTTTTTTTTTTCAATTGTTTTCCTTTTCTTTTTTTTTTCTTTTTTTTTTCTAATTTGTTTTCCTTGATTTGGCCTTGCGCCTATTTTTTCTTTTTCAATTTTTTTTATTTATTTTTTGATTTTGTAATGCTTCCCCTTTTTCGATTTGTTTTTCTTAAAAATGCAAATACTTGTTGAGATGGTGGATTTCTAATTTTTTTTTGCCGTAGAGATAATGTCGACATGAATGTAGGTATTGAGTCTATTGGGACTATTTAGCGGTGATAGTCCCAGTAGACCCCAATTTAGATTTAAGTTTTATGGTTCCATTTGTATTTTATAAAATTGGTATTAAAATGATACAAATTATAGTTTGAACTGGTTCTTGGATTGTGATTGTACACTAGACTAGGTGTGCTGAATTTAGGTCTAATGGGTCTATTTAATTCAAATAGACCCATTAGACCCAATTCAGATTCAGAATTTTATGGTTTTATTAGATCCCATAATTTGAAAAGAAAAAAATTAAATAAAAAATTTGAATCAATTGGATCTATTGGTACTATTAGTGTCAATATAGTCAATAAAGTCAGAATCAAAAAAATAAAATAAAATAAAATGACTGAAAAAATTGAAACAATTGGGCCTATTGGTGCTATTAGTGTCATTAGAGCCAATAGAGCCAAAATTGAAATGTCAGAAAAAAAAAATTGAAAAGAAAATTACAAATAAAAAGTATCAGAAAATTAGAAAAAAAAAACAAAAAAAATTAAAAAATTTAATCAAAACAAACTCATTTAAGGGCATCTTGGTCCTAAAAGGCAAAAAGTGGACTTAATTTGAGTTTCTTATGTTGGTGAATATAATTAGATATCCACTAACTTAAATAAACATTTAAAAATTTCACTCAATATTAATTGGGTAGACTGAATCAACTATTTTATGATAACTCATTCGGTATTGATAGAATATGTAGCCCAGAGATGATCATATTCATGATTCATAACAAATTTGATAAATAAAGATATAAACAAAGGAAGTATATTTATTTATATTGTTATCAATTATATTATCGGGTTTTAGTGTTTATTACTAAAATAGCCTATAAATTTCCCTAAAACATGCCCTATTATATATTAAGAAGTTGGGCTATTCCCTAAAGGCCTAAACAATTTGCATTCTATTTAGGGGTAGACCGGTACGGTACGGTAGACCGGTACGGTATATTGAAAAATTTTCGCCGTACCGATACTGTACCAAAAATTTTCGATATGCATTTTTTTATACCATTACTATATCGAACATTTCGGTATATCGATTTTCGGTATACCGAAAATTCGGTATGAAACAAAGTCCATACCAATACCATATCAATTTTTCGGTATACCGTACCGAAGTTTGGTATTTCGGTATACCGAAAAATCTAACATTTTATACCTGGATTTTTTTTTCTAGAAGTGTTTATGAAATGTTAGTGTCTTATATTATCTACCTGTATTATACATCTTTAACAAATGTAGACTAATTTTGCAATACTATTTATATTACGGTACTGTACAATACAATTGTTGTCTTTATTAATATATATATTCCAATATTTGATTGCTAAAGATTAAAAGAAAAATTACGTATATTAGTATATTTTTAATGTTTTTTAGATAATACTAACGTATTAAATAATTAAAGATTTATTAAGATTGAATTTAGAATTGAAATATTTTCAAAATATAAAATAAAATTAGAATATAATTAATATTTAAAAAAATGTATTTTTTTTTGGTAATTTATACTCTCTCCGTCCCGCGGCAATTGTCTCTGTTTCCTTATTTGGACGTCCCATTTAATTGTCCAGTTTCCTAAAATGACAAAAAATGAGTGACTACAATTAACTCTCTCTCCTCAGAATTAATTACAACCACATATTTTACATTGTATTGGCTATTGTGTCATTTCCCTACCGGACAATTGCCGCGGGACAGAGGGAGTAGTATATACTGAAAATCGATACATATCGAACATTCATACTTGGTATAATCAGTATGTACCGAAGTTTCTGTATACCGAATGTTCGGTATATACCGAATTTTTTCGGTATACCGAATCTTCGGTATTGACCGGTATACCGCGGTATCGAAAAACTCATACTGTTACCATATCGAAAATCTTCGGTACAGTTTTATATCGTACCGAAGAGTTCAGTATACCACTAATTATGGCATTTTCAGTATGTTTCGGTATGGTACGTTCGGTATACCTTTGTTTTGGTAAATTTGTCCACCCCTAATTCTATTTACTTTGTTTTTAAGGTCGGAATACAAATTCCGTATAATCATTTGATTTCCTGCAGCACCTTAATTAGTAGTTTTCGACCGAGGCACGTTTTTGACAACAACAATATTCATAATTACAATTAAAAATTTATTTCAAACTAAAAATTCAATCGACATAAAATTTTGGCCTGCTATTGGCAACTTGGTGACAACTGAGGCTCTTGGAATTCTGAATAATGGCGGAGAAATCGAAAGTTGGAACGAGACTAATATTGTTCTTGTGCCTAAAGTCAAGAAACCTTGCCACATGAAGGATTTCAGGCCCATAAGTCTATGCAATACCACCTACAAGATTGTTTCGAAAACAATCGTTAATCGCCTCAAAACAGTCATTGATAAACTGGTGGATCCGATGCAAAGCGCTTTTATCAAAGGTCGACTCATTTCGGATAATATTATTGTAGGCTACGAATGCTTACACTGGCTCCGACAACAAAAGAAAAGTAAATCAGGCTACGCTATAGCCAAGTTGGACATGAGCAAAGCCTACGATCGCGTGGAATGGGATTACCTCCGAGCTATTTTAAAGTCTATGAAGTTCCCAATAAATCTCTTGGAGCTGATTATAAGCTGCGTAACCAGTGTGAAGTTCTCCTTCGTGGTTAACGGGAGAGTCTTTGATGGTGTGAAGCCGTCTCGAGGTTTAAGGCAGGGAGATCCTTTATCCCCTTTCTTGTTTGTCTTGTGCGCTCAAGGTTTATCTTCTATCTTGACCAATTTTGAGAACCAACGCCTCTTCAAAGGGATACGTATTGCTCAAAGCGCGCCTTCCCTCTCACACCTCTTCTTTGCAGACGATAGCCTCCTTTTCTTCAAAATAGAAGATCACGGAGTGCGGAATATCCAGAGGGCGCTTAATTTATACACTAAAGCTTCGGGGCAACTCATCAATTTTGATAAATCTGCAGCTATCTTCAGCCCCTCTGCAAATAGACAAATGATAGATATTGTTACAAATGAGCTTGGCTTCAAACAGGTCCAGGATCACTCTTTTTATCTAGGCCTCCCTACTTTCTCTGCACGCAAGAAACGACTACAATTTGATTTCCTGAGAGAGAAAGTTGGCCGAAGGGTCTTAGGTTGGAAGAGCAGATTCTTCTCCATTGGTGGCAGAGAGGTACTTATTAAATCTATTTTGCAGGCCATCCCCATCTATGCCATGTCCTGTTTTCGCATCCCAGTGGGTGTATGCTTGGAAATTGAAAGACTTTGTCAAAAATTTTGGTGGGGAGATACAGATTCAGAACGAAAAATTCACTGGGCTAAATGGGATGATTTATGTCGCCCTAAAAGTATGGGAGGAATTGGCTTTAGGAAGTTGGAGGCCTTCAATCAAGCACTACTCGCCAAGCAGATCTGGAGGATCATACTTTACCCAAATTCGTTGGTAGCTCGCGTCCTCAAAGCAAGATATTTTCGGAAAGCTGACGTTATGGACGCTAAGGTAACCTGTAACTCTTCCTTTATTTGGCGTTCATTATGTTGGGGACGCGAACTCCTTAATGAAGGTATACGTTGGAAGGTCGGGAACGGAAAGTCAATATGCATATTCAAAGACGCATGGGTTCCCTCCTTTAATTCTGGAAAACTTTTTTCAAAGTTCGAAAACTGTGATAATCTGAGAGTGGTTGATCTCATAAAAAATGGCTTAGCTTGGGACGAAGAGCTCGTGAACGCTTTGTTTGTACCAGTGGAGGCCAACGCTATACTCTCCATTAATATCCGAGGCCCAGAGATCGAGGATCAACGCTATTGGAAATTTACCGAGGATGGTATGTACTGCGTTAAATCAGGCTACCTCGCCGCCTTGGATTACTACAAGCCTCAGGACTATTGTACTTCTCCACCTATTATCGACGAGTTAAAGAATCTCTGGAAGCTTAAAATCCCACCAAAAATCAAGATCTTTGCATGGAGGGTGCTGCGTGGTTTTATCCCTGTGGATATCTTGCTGAAAAGAAGGCACATTCCGGTGCTTGGCTTCTGCTCCTGGTGCAAACGTAAAGCAGGTACGCTTACTCATTGTCTCTTTTTTTGTGAAGTAACTCGGGGCATTTGGGAACAATCAATTTTCTGGGAGACTATCCTAAAATCCCAAAACATGGTCATGAATAAGATTTATGACTCAATTCGAATTAATATGGGGAGGCAGAAGCTAGAGTTATGGATTATGCTGCTTTGGGAAGTATGGAATGAACTTTGTAAAATCAAGCATAATAAGCAACCCACCATTGGCCGTGACATTCTCGAACGAAGTGTGCTCCACCACGAGGCATTCAAAAGGGCCCACATTCAACTCAAACTTTCAAGTGGTCTTTTTCCAAAGGTTGGCGAGATAAAATGGCGAGCGCCGCCGCGTGGTCGATTCCGTCTAGATGTTGATGCTTCCTTTAGAACCGAGCTTAACATTATGGGGGTCGGAATTGTGCTACGGAACCATTTTGGAGAGCTGGTGGCTGCCATGGCAATGTCTCTTGCCAGAGCCGAGACTATCCTACTAGGGGAGCTTTGGGCTATCCTCAAAGGCATTATTCTTTGTGTGGATCTCGGTGCAGCCCCTGTTGTGGTCTTCTCCGACTCCATCCTTGCTATTAGAATGCTCTCGGGTATGAATGGAACTCACAGCATTCTTTGTAATGATCTTTTACAATCTATTCGGAATGTTCGGGAAGGGCGAATTGAAAAATTTTGTCATATGAGAAGAGAAGCTAATAGGGCTGCACATTCTCTAGCAAATTTTGTTTTTTCTACTGATCGTGTGATGGTTTGGAGGTCTAACTTCCCAGCTTGGCTGATAAACATTGTACATGATGATTTGAATGTCTAATGGAATGACTTGTTTTCCTTTTCAAAAAAAAAAAAAAAAATTCAATCGACATATACTAAGTTGCAACAAACAAACAAACTTTTCCGTAGGCCATGGGCTGTGTGTACGATTTAACCAAAGATACGAAATATGTGCCGCTCTCCGATTAACCCCAAAAACTAAGAAAAATATCTTAAGTTTTTTTAGAGATAAGAAAACGATTTTACGTACATAAAATTGACTCCTCCAAAAACCATCAATTCGTGGTTCTTGAATTTTGGGGAGAGTGAAAGATCTAGAGAGAGAGAGAGAAAGAGTACCAGTAGGGTGAACTGATTTGTGGTGGTAGTTCTGACGCATTGGGAGCCCTCAAACGCTGCTTCGCAAGAAAAACAGTATAGGCCCGGCCCGCAATCTGAATTCGACCAACATCCATCCCCCAACTAAAATCAAACCAATATTCATAAACAAGTGGAAAATATAAATGAATTATTTATATATAAACCAAAAATCTTCACCTTGCAGGTTCCATTGGAGCAGGCGGAGCAGAGCTCTAAAAGAAGCAAAACTGTGATTGCCGCAACAAATACTCTCTCCCACACTTCCATCATGGGATGGAATGCCTCCAAATATTTCTATTTTTCCCAACCGAATGAAAGTTCACATTTAGTTACACACTGCACCTTCAAATATATATATATATATATATATATATATATATATAATTAATTATACATTTTGTTTGTTTCGTGGAGAAGGAAAAGACGTAATATGCTGTCCATACATATGTGTTGTTATGATAATTTCAAACAATACAATCAAAACAAGCGTTTTTTTGATGTACCAATCAATGCAACTGCGACTTTTGGTATAAAATTACTACTTTTTTTTGGTGGTAATATTAATTTGGACAGATATTTATGAGTTTTGAAGGCACTATATATAAAGTTGAAAACGAAATTGCGTGGAGCTGTTTAATTAATTATAGAAATCTCAAAAGAATTAGCACGCAAATGCCGTTCGTTACTGGGCGTATCCAATTATAATGTGATAGATTTTGTAATTTACTATTCGTTCGTGTGTTAATTACCTATATAGTACTATGTATGTGTGGGTGTGATATTACTATATACTAATGATTATGTATTGATAATTGGGTCTCTAATTTCTAGTACGTGCAAAATTTTATTATGTTAATTTTGTAAACTATTTTAATTTGGTGGGTTTCTTTTGTTTAAAATAAATAAATAAATGTGATGGTCATTTGACTGTTGAAATATGAGAAATTGCATTTTCGAATAGATGATCTTGTCTCCAAAATATTACTCTTTTGTCCCACCTAATTAGTCCATCTTTAGGAATATATATGAAATATAAAATAAAAAGGTGAAATAATTAGGTGGGACGGAAGGAGTAATAAGATAGAGTAATTAGTCCATGAGCAATTTAATTGGGGAATCAAGCCTCGTGATTTTATTTATGATGACCGGTCGCTTAATTTTACATGCAACTATTTCTTGCATCTAACTACCTAAATAAATGCATAATAATCCGGATTTATGTACATAATTGTAGCATCGATCTGATAAAGATAAATCTCATCATATCATAGCAATTAATGTATAAAATACTCTTTCGATCATTCTAGTATCAATCATTAATCTGAATAAGTAAAATCTATACCAATATATAAAATAGCTTTATTTTATAAAATGTATATCGCCTATAATATCTTATAATATATTTAAAATTAAGGGTAACATTGTAATATAATATTATAAGTTTAATATCTTAAATACTAATACTCTGTCGACTTTTAATATTTTTATAAATTCTCAACCGATAAATCTAATTCAAGATTTTCCTTATGGAACTTGGATTTGTGAGGCAAATAGAATATGCTAATGTCAAGTATTTTTAGAAAATATATTGAATATAAATCAATGAACACGTGACACATTTATACTAATTTACCTAATTTGGATGACACATCTACATATATGTGCAAAAAAATTGATAGATAAATTACGAGAGATGTGTGATGTTGATGGACTAAAATTCAACTTACATATTAAACGCAGAATATCTAGATTCATTGGTACATCCTCTCTTCGTCCCGTCGGTTTACGCCTCAAATTTTTTGTTATGTGATCGTGATGTTAGTGGAGAAATGAGCCAGTTTAATTAAAAATAGAATAGAAGGTGAAAGTGGAGTTAGATGTAGTATTTTTGTAAATAAAAGGTAAAAATAGGGCCAAGTAATTAAAAGGTTGTGGTGAGATAGTGTTCAATAAAGGAATTACGCATGTTTAGTTGAGAAGGCCCAAAATAGAAAATTAGACATAAATACCCTACCTTATGAGCTAATACTGTGGAATCACCCCTATTGTGGCTTCCCTAGGAAATGATCTCACTTTCAAAGAGAACAATTAAAAAGTTGTTCGTGCTCTGTCCGGCAAATGGTAGACGATGAAGGAACTCTTTTTCTCTTCAAAGGAACTTGGAGACATGTCTCCAGAAATGATTTTCTCAGAATTCAAAGCGCTCAAGTTTGATTTAGTCAAGAAAGCACCCTGCGAGGATGAGGAAGAGACTCCAGCACAATCCAAGGGAATGGCTTTCAAAGCCTCTGTGGAGCCTACCACCACCAAACCAGACATCTCCAACGGCAATGTTGCAGAGATGTCAAGGGAAGAATCAGAGAATTATGCCCTCTATTTAGTTAGAGGTTTTAACAACTCCAACGCCAGAGCAGCCAAATACAAAAGATTCTACAAAACTCAAGGCCAAAGCTCTCGTTTACCTTACGAGATGAGAAGAGGGATGACAAAAACACGGCTATCCCTAGGGACAAAGCTCACGTTGAGTGTTATGAGTGTCACAAAATGGGGCACTATAGAAGTGAATGTCCTAAGCTCTCAACAAAGGAAAAGGACGAGGTCAAAGCTCGTCGTGACAACAAACGACGCGCTCTGGTAGCTGAAGAAGTTCCTATCAAAGACAAGAAGCCTATCGATCATGATGAAGATCAATTCACTGATGATGAATATGATCTAGGTTGCATGGCAATTGAAGATGAAACAAAAGAGGTACCTACAGTAGAAACTAGCCCTCTTCCAATTACACTTGGAAGTGATTGTGACGACGGTGAGGACGAGCCCCTGAACTTGAAAAGTGATCTATTTGACGACTATCCAGAGTTGCTCAAAAATCACAAATCCTAGCAAGAGGTGCTCGTTTGTTTCAGAAAGGAGAATGACAAATTAGCCAATATGCTCAAAACTAATGAAAAGGTTCTATTCGAGATGACGACAAAGTTCGAGGATCTTCACGAACGTCACCAGCATACCGTATCCACTTCTCTAGGACTCAGAGCCACTCTTGATCGTCTCAACAATGCATCTATAACAATTGAGATGATCGAAAGCTCCTTTAAACCCTCTGGTAGTTGAAAGGGGATCGGCTTTGGATCCTCACACATAGCTCCAACCATTGCTGGAATTTCCAAATCAAAAGCGGCTTTGGAGAAATTCAAAGCTACTCAACCGGCTTCCAGCAAAGGAAATGAGAGAGTCAGGTTCATGGCTGTATCTTCAAGCGAAACTTTTAAAGTGACGCTAGAAGGTCAACCCGACGCTCTGGGAAAGTTGAAGGCTAAAAAGCCTCTACGCTCTAAACACAAATCAAAGCGTTCCCAAAAAATTAAAGCACACTTGAGTGATTTCACCTCTCATGGAGAAACTCCAGTGCGCTTTATCCCCAACTTGGCACCACATGTTTTCAATAATCGAAATTCCATCCATCATTTTACATAAAGTAAAAGCACCTCTTCTCACTCTCGAAAAGAGAATAGAAGACGCTTTTACTATCACACACTCGATTATACTCAGGGCATACCAATTAAACAAAGCTCTACTTCATTTCATTAAGGACTCGAGAAGAGAGTCACTATTTTAGTGAATCCTACTCGAGCTTCCAAGGTTACTAACGTGAAGGAACCCAATTCAAATTGTGTACCTAAAACCTGTTGATTACATAGGTCAAAATTGCGAACTCGAAACCCAGAGGAAAGAAGAAAGAAGAAGTTGTTTGGTATCGAGACAGCGAATGTTCACATCATATGTCCGGTGAACAATCTTTCCTCGATGAGTTCGTTGCAAAGCCGGGTCCACAAGTGATTTTTGGTGATGATGCAAAAGGTATCACCATAGGTTATGGTACTTTTTGCATTGGAAATATGAGACTTCCTAATGTCTCATATGTCCAAGGCCTCAAATATAATTTACTTTCAATTTCTCAATTATGTGATAATGGCTTCGTGGTACAGTTTATCTCTAACCAGTGTGTTGTCAAGCACAAAGTGTCCTTGTAGGTTGTTCTTATAGGTATTCATGAGAAGAACGTGTATGTAGCTAATTGGAGTAGCTGCAAAGCTAAAACCTATTTAGTGGCTCGAAGCACCTCTCATTAGGTTTGCTTGATGATTGTGGTTGATTTGGGGTTGAATAGATGATTTTTGCATGCTCAAGTTGGTTTGGTGATGAGTTTCGGTTGATGAGCTTAATTGATAAAAATTTCTTCTTTGGTTTGTTGCTATTGATGTGAGCTTGCTTGGAGAATATTTGGTGTGGATGATTTTGTTGATCGATTGGAGTTTGAATGCGAAATTTTTGGAAAGTAAAAAGTTTTGAGTTGAAGAATGAATGTATGCTTGCATGCTTGAATGTGATAGAACATGTTTAATTTCTCAAGTGCTTTTGGGTGAGATGCCAATGATTGATGCTAAAATGGGAGACATTTTTTGAAATTTCTTAAGTTAAAGTCAAGCATGATTAGGATTACATCACTTGAATAGCTTTTTGAATGATTGATCTTAAGTACTTAGACTCTAGACAAAAAGTTTGAGAGGATTTTGAGCCTATAAACTATGCATTTTACATGGTTAATATCCATTCTTGAGAGTCTGGTCATGCATTGCATTCTCTTTACTAGAACTTGCATTGATACTCAAGTTAGAAATGTTACATGTTTGCATAATTAGGAGATGATCTTAGGTCATCATTGTGTAGCCCATTTTCCCTATATACTAACCTATCGTTCATTACCATTGTTGTCCCATTTTGAGCCTTATATAGTCTTTTCTTCTAAAATCGGATGATAGGGGGTGAAGGATGGTTAAGGGAACCTTGGTGAAAGTTGAAAATTCATGAAGAATGATGGGTGATGGTGAATGGTCTTGAGAATTGTTATGAATTGAAAGAACACTTCTATAAGCTCAATGTTAGAAAAGAAAAGAATAAGAACAAATTTTTAAAAAAAAGAAAAAAAAAGAGTAAGAACAAAAAAAAAAGAAAAAAAGAAAAAATAAGAGCATAAAGAAGTGTTTCTTTATATATTTGTTAGATACTTGGGATTCATTTGATAAAAAGGGGTTGGATAAGGTGGAAGATGAAGAAATTTATACTTAGAAAGGTGAAGAAAGGAGGTGAAGGAGCTTAGATGAAAATTTAAATCACTTAGCCTAAAATTCCCTACCTTAACCAATGTCCTTACATTACAAGCTTAAGAAAGACCTTTTTTATCCTAATTTGTGCATACATTGTAGTATTAGAAACTTGAGTTGATAGGAAAGCTTATGGTTAAAGATGTATATTGCATGATTTCGATGAGTGCTTACCCTTTTCCCTATATCGAGTGATCGAGTAATACACACACTTCTTGTGAGGTCTAGAGTTGAATGTGCTTGAGTGATTGATTTCTAAGTTAGGATAGTGAGTGATTCTTTGAATGCTTGGCTTGACTTGATAATTTCCTTGTATTAAAATGTTTTTGGTGAGAAATTCTGAGGCATCGTTGATCTCAAATGCATATCCCATACGTGTTAAGTGTTTTGATTGTTCGTTTTATTATTCGGGAAAAACTATGGCTTAAGTTTGGGGGAGTGATTAACACGTATTTTATGTACATGTTGAGCTTAATTAGAGTGAAATTCATGTTTAAAAATGTGGAGTTTCAAGTGATATGACTAGCTTTTCACTAGTTTGCTTGCATTCACGTTTTCTTCATTTTCTCGAGTCTTGTTATGCTTTTTGCAGGTAAAATAAAGAACTTATTTGGACAATTGAACTATTCCATGTGTAATAGGAGTTTGTTAGGAAGCCATAGCAAAAAGCGGATCGAGAATCGGAGTTCGGACGAAGGAGAACGAGGCAAAACCGTGAAACTGCGCAAAGGAGAAGGGCTGACAGCGACCTGCTAGGCCGCTGGGAAATAGCATAAACGGCAGCCTGGGCTACAACCCAGACGGCAGCCGGCCCGTGTAGGCTGCCGCCGGGGCGCCCCTAACCCCTTTCTTGACCGAGTTGGTCGAACCAACTCGGTCCAACTCGTCTCCAAACCCATTTTTAATGTATATTAACCCCAAATCTTCCCCGATTGGGTATCTTTAGCTAGAATACACTCTCTAGAACCCTAATTTCAATTTTCCTCTTTCTACTTTGGTGTTTAATCAATTGTTGAAGATTTATGCTGAAGATTTGAAGATCCTTCCACTATTTTGTTCTACTTTCAATTCTCTATCTTTTGATTAGGGTTTTATACATTTTCTATGGTTCATTTGTTCTAATCATGTCTAGCTAGTTCTTTTTGTGATTCCAATTATATGTAGATTAGGGATAAGTGATGGGATTAGGCTCTAATTATGGATTTACCTTCTAATTTCATGTTCATTTCTCTTCGGGCTATGTTTTATTATGTAATTGTGCTTGATCACCATAATTGCATACCAAGTGTTTGATCTAATGCTTAGGAGACTTAGATTAGATGCTAGGATCAAGAGATTTGCATGCTAGAGATAGTAGGGTTAAGGAACTCCATGTGCTATTGGGAGTTGATGATATACTTGATGTCCTAGTCAGAATTAGGTATTTCATTAATCCACTTGGTTTAGTTATAACGAGAGTTGAATGACTTATACTTAGGAGGTTTCCCACATGAAATTGGATTTAAATGACTAATTCTAGTTAGAGTGTTACATCCCTATCACTTAAACCTAATTGAAGCATAATTGGAGTCACTTTCATTTCCTATTGAGTTTTTGTCATTTGATTACTTGTTGCTTGTTTAGTAAAGTTCTAAGTTTGTTAATTACTTTTCATTTTTCATTAGTCAATCAAAAATACAAAAAACATGGTAGTTGGTAGCTTGGATAGTGATTAGGTAACTAAGTTACTAGTTGAAATCCATACGTCCTAACATTCCTTGTGGATTCGACTCGATTGTATTACATCGATTATCATTGCATTCTCTCACCCTCAAAAGTGAGCGGATCAACTGCTGATGGCACAAATTTGTCCTTACTGAAGAATACTCCCCTAAACCGGCTACGGGAGCCTCAACCGCACAAAGTGAGGCTTATACCTACTAGAAAAAGGCAGATAAGATGGCAAAATGTTACATACTAGCATCCGTATCGACCATTTTGCAGCATCAACATCAGAATGTCAAAACAACAGCTGGTATGATTCTAAGCCTAAATGAGATATTCGGCCATCATGGCCGTCAGGCACGTCAAAAGGCTATGAAGTTGTTTTGACGTTGAAAATGTCTGATAGGGAACCCGTGAAGGAACATGTTCTTAAGATGATTGGTCATCTTAATAAGTTGGAGGTTCTAGGTGCTGAAATTGATGCAGAATCGCAGGTCGATATCATCATAGAATCACTCCCTAATTCATTTAATCAGTTTTGGCTGAACAACAACATGAATCCGAAGGATTACACGTTGGCCCAACTGTTGAATAAACTGGTGCAAGCTGAGACAATGATTAAGACTGATCATCAGGTGCACAATACTATAGCCTCTACTTTTACTAAGCCTAAATGCAGATTTAGAAAGAAGAAGAAGTAGGGTAGTCAAGATCAAGGGGGTGGTAATCAGAAAGGAAAAGGACCTCAAGGTAGGATCAAGAAACCTAAGGGGAAGTGTTACCGTTGTGGGCAAAAAGGGCATTACAAGGCGGCCTATCCTCAACTAAGAAGAAACAATGTCCAAGGTACATCTTGTGCACTAGTAGTCAAAACTTGTTTAGCGGCTTATTCTACAAACTCTTGGATTGTAGATACGGGAGCCACTAATCATGTATGTTTTAACTTGCAGGGGTTCAGCCAAACCCAGTGGGTTAGTGCAGGTGAGATTACCGTCACCATGGAAAATGCTACGAAAGTGGTGGTTTCTGCAGTGGGAGATGTTAGTTTACCATTTTATGATAAAACTTTGGTTTTGAGAGACGTTTTGTTAGTACTGGTTTTCGAAGGAACCTAATTTTGGTTTCCAAATTGTATTTGGATGGATATTTCGTTTCTTTTGGTTTTCGTAACGTTGCCATTTATCGTAATGATGATGTTATTTGTTCTTGTACTATGTCTAATAATCTCTATTCCATAAACTGTACACAAGCTACAATTAATAACATATCATCCAGTTCTAAGAAGCGTAAGGTTTCTTCAAGTGTGAATCAAACACATCTCTGGCATCTGAGGCTTGGTCACATCTACTTTAAATGGATTCAAAGGTAGGTGAAAGATGGTCCTTTGGAAGAACTCTAAGTGGAACCATTTCCGACTTGTGAGTCTTGTTTGGAAGGTAAGATGGTAAAAAGAAACTGTAAGTCCAAGGAGAACATATCAGAGAAAGTGTTGGATTTGATTCACACGGACGTGTGTGGTCCAATGTCAATTCAAGCTAGAGGTGGTATTGAGTACTTTATCACTTTTATTGATGATTACTCACATTTTGAATATGTCTATCTGATGAAACGATAGTCTGAATCCTTTGATAAATTCAAAGAAAAAGAATTTATGGCGGAAGTGGAAAATCATCATGAAATGACTATTAAATCCCTTCAATCTGATCGAGGAAGGGAATACCTTAGTGATGAATTTTGGGAATACTTGTCAAAAGCAGGGATTACGTCCCAACTTACTGCGCTGGCAATGCCACAACAAAATGGCATGGCGGAACGAAGAAACCTGACATTTATAGAAATGGTTCATTCAATGATGAGCTATTCTAAATTACCTACTTTGTTTTGGGGTTTTGCATTGGAAACGGCAGCGTATGTTATAAATTTGGTTCATTCTAAATCAGTACTGTTAGGATATATTGTTAAGGGGGAGCTTGGATTCAATTGTGTTTTGATTAGATTCCAAAACCCTCATAGAATATTTCTTTTATTATGTTTGATGACCCAACTAAAGTTACATGTATATTTTAATGTATTAGAAGAGCTCGCTTGTTAGGGAGCTCTCATCTTAAGTGTAACTTTAGAGCGTTTAGGTGAAAGTGCTTGTCTGAAGGAAAACCAAAGCACCTGTCTGAAGAAAGCCAAAGCGCCTGTCTGAAGGAAAGCCAAAGCATCTATCAGGACTAGAGCACGCTTCCAAAGACAAAGCGTGCGCTTCCAAAGTCAAAGCGCGTGCTTCCAGTTCAAAGCGCCGTTCATGACCAGAGCGCGCTTCCAGTTCAAAGCGCCTTTCAGGACCAGGGCGCGCTCTCAGGTCAAAGCGTGCTTGCAAGACCAGAGCGTGCTTTCAGAGCAAAGCGTCCGAGCAAAGCCACATGGATGCGGAGCAACTGAAAAGCTCAAAGAGCGTGCTTAACTTAAAGCGTGAAGGAGCTCGCTTTCATCACGTAAAGCGTCTCCACCCTTAGCCGCTTGAGCTTTAGTATTGAAGTAGTCAACTTGAGCGAGAGCATCTGACAAACAGGTGAGAAGCGATAGCTACTAGACCACGTGTCCGCTCAGGATTGCTCAACGGACTGTGATATGTCTAATCACCAAATTTGCAGGGCCAGACTCCACTAGTCAACGGCTATCTTCCTAGGATTGTGCTCTATCAAGGAAGAATTCAAATTTGGATTAGACAAGTAAGGAACACGCACTCTATAAATAGAAGGTTCAAGCTACACAGAAGTAATGGTAGAGAGAGCAAACAAAAAAGGTAGAAACCATCCTACATCTCTTCCTAAAGATCTTCGGATCTCAACCTTCTAGTTTATCAATAAGGCTTCAACTTCTATATCCATAAGCCTTAGAGAGAAATCCTAGCCTTCTACATTATGCTTCATTGTAAAAGGATTAGTTGGAAACTATACGAACCCAAACCCAAACCTAGTTTGAGAGTTTAGTTTGTAAAGGTTGTAAGGCTCGTGAGTGCCTATCGCATAAACTCATAGGCTCGTGAGTGCCGATCGTATAAACTCACATAGGCTCTTAGGTGCCCATTTTAAACCCCAAGCTTTGAGTGAAGTTCATCACTGAGTGAAGGTGATGAGAGTGGATGTAGGAGCGTAACCTCCGAACCACTATAACTCTTGTGTTATATGCTTTACATTCTTTATGCTTTGATTTATTGCATACTTAATGTACACACACACATGCTCTAAGTGATAAATTATTTTAAGTGCAAGATAAATAAAGCGAGTATAATAGATCACCATATTCCGTACCACACACTCGCCAAGCGAGAAGCTTTGAAATCGTGAAACACTTTCAAAGCATCCCACTTATCAAGAGGCCGAAAAATCGTAGAGAATTAAACACTTCTCAACACACGTATTCACCCCCCCTCTATGTGTGTTACTCGCTATCTTTTGGGACCAACAAGTACCCAAGACCCCTTCGAAATTATGGACTGGGCATAAGCCCAGTCTAGGACATGTTCGGATCTGGGGGTGTCCAGCACAGGTGCTAAACAAGGATGCTGATAAACTGGAATCAGGAACTGAATTATGGTTTTTCATAGGATACCCTAAAGGTACGAGAGGTGAATTATTTTATATTCCTAGGGACCAAAAGATCGTCGTTAGTATAAACGCGCAATTTTTGGAGGAGGACTATATGATTAATCATAAACCCATGAGTGAAGTCATTTTAGAAGAAATGAGGGACATAGGAACACCCGAACCACCTGCATTAGATGTCACACCAAATACTGCACCACGTCTTAACACTAACACTAACTCTCAAGTGGCACCTCGTCGCAGTGGGAGAGCTATCATTCAGCCTGAAAGATGGTTGTGTTATGGGTATGGCTACAAACAAGCTGAGCTGAGCCGAGTATTGGCATGCTAGGGTTTAGCTCGTATGATATTTTATATATTCGGGCTCGGGTTCGGGTCGAGGTAAAAATATTGAGTTCAAATTCAGCTCGAGTTCGGCTCGCTAAATATTCGATAAATGGTTCGGCTCGAGTTCGATTCGAATTTGAGCTCGAATCTGGCTTGTGAAAAGCTCAAATTTTATTTTAATTCGAGCTCAAGCTCGAACTCGCTTTTGAGCTCGTTTAAAAGACATGATTTAAATATTTTCTTTTAACATTATAAATGACATAAACTAAAATGAAATTCATCAAACAAAAAATTAAAGTATTTAATACTATAAAATAATAAATAAATAAATGTACAATATAATAAATGAATTGATGATAATTGGTGATATATAGTAATGTTATAAGTTAATATTTTTTAATAATAATTGTGGTGTAGTGGCTAATTGGCTTTGGTTGTGATTTGAAATTAATTTTACACATAAATGCTAAAGCTCGTTTACAGGCTCAATTAGAGGTTCGATTAAGAGTTCGTGAAGAGGTTCGCGAATAGGCTTGATTAATATATGATCCAAACAAGTTCACGAGCAAAACGAATAGAATACCCTAGAGCTCGAGCTCGGCTCGTTAAATCAAACATGCTCAAATTCGGGCTCGAAACTCGGCTTGTTTGTTAACGAATTCGAGTCTGAAGAAATTTTTTCCGAATCAAGCACCAAGTAAGTCCCGAGTAGCTCTGCTTGTTTGCAGCCCTAGTTATGGGGAATCTTCGGATATCATAACTGGTGATGATGACTCGGACCCATGGACATACAAAGAGGCTGTCCCAGATAAAGATGCTCAATTTTGGCAAGATGCTATGGATTCAGAATCAATCCATGCATGTGAACGATGTGTATAATGTTGTAGAACTTTCCCAAGACATTAAACTGGTTAGGTATAAGTGGGTCGACAAACGTAAGAGGCCCCGCGGAAAGGTTGAAACCTTCAAGGCAAGACTAGTGGCGAAAGGTTTCACTCAGAAAGAGGGAATCGATTATGATGAGACCTTATCGCCTGTTGTCATGCTTAAGTTGATCCGGATTCTCTTAGCCATTGCAGCGCACATGGATCTGGAGATTTGGCAAATGGATGTCAAGACTACTTTTCTAAACATCATTCTTGAGAAACCCATTTACATGCGCCAACCAGAAGAGTACATTACCGAAGGAAAAAAGAATCTTATGTGCACACTTAAGCGATCTATTTATGGTCTTAAGCAAGCATCGTGGTCTTGGAACACACAGTTTGATGAAGTTATCTAGTCGTATGGATTCATCCAGTGTGACTATGAGAGTAGTGTGTATAAGAAGTGCAATGAAAACGTCTTGGTGTTTCTAATGGTTGTCCAAGCAATTTAAAATGAATGACTTGAAAAGGCTGGGCACATTCTTGGGATAAAGATCTTTAGAGATTGTAAGAAGAGAATATTGTGCTTATCTTAAGCGGCCTACATTGATATTGTTTTAAAGCGGTTCAATATGGTGGGCTCCAAGAAAGGTTTCGTACCTTTCAGGCAAGGAGTTTAACTATCTAAAGAAATATGTCCCAAGACACAGAAGGAGACAGATGAAATGAAGACAGTTCCTTATGCATCTGCAGTAGGAAGTCTCATGTATGTCATGCTTTGCACCGGGCCCGATATCTGTTATGCCGTGGGCATATTTTCAAGATATCAGTCTAACCCTGGTACAAGAAGTACCTAAAAAGAACTAGGGATTATATGTTGATCTTCTAGTCTGACAGTCTAATTCATTTGCGTTATAAATATTCTGATTTCCAATCAGATAGGGAAAAAAGAAGTCTACCTCTAGGTATGTGTTTACGTTGGAAGATGGAGCCATACATTGGAGGAGCATAAAATAGAAATGCATTGCGGATTCCACCATGGAAGTTGAGTATGTCACAGCTACGGAAACGGCTAAGGGTGCTGTATGGTTCCGGAACTTCATGATAGATCTGGATGTGGTTCCGAATTTGCCTCAGGCGATTAAAATTTATTGTGATAATTCTGGTGCAGTAGCAAATTCGAAGGAACCAAGATCTCATCAGGCCAGCAAACACATTGATCGGAAGTATCATATCATACTTGACTACATAAAGAGAGGAGAGGTTGTGGTGACAAAGATTGCATCGGAAGACAACCTGGTAGATCCCTTCACTAAGGCCCTTCCGACGAAAGATTTCATGAGGGATGTGGAGGGAATGGGAGTCAGATGTATGACAACATTGCTTTGAGTATAAGTGGGATAAATTGTAATGTAGTAGTATACTTGAAAGAATGCTTTTGAGTATAATTGGAGATGTTGGATTGATGTACTGAAAAGCATACTTTATGCTTGTATTATCAACAATTTCTTCCTGTTTTGGAAATAAATATATTATTATATAATTTGCATATTAATTCGTGTTATAGTTATGCAAATAAATGTCCTGTACTATATATTATAGATAATATGGTGTGGGTGGTCACACAGAAGATCATATTATCACATTTTTATATTAAATAGTATTCGTAACCTAAGTAATCTTGGACAAATTACTTGTTAAGGTTGTAGTATAAAGCTTGATATTAGCTGGTCTTGGCTATTAGCTCATACTGATGCATCCACAGTTGCATTGAACAAGATCACGGTGAGATAAATCATTTTATACTGACTTAATAAAGGATTTGACATCTCGGACGATTATTATTTCTTAATTCTAGTTGTCATAATATACAATTATATATTTATAATTATTATTACTTTGATTTATCAATGAGTGAGAGTTATCGCAACTCTTTAATCTCGGTATTTTGGGTAATAATATTATAAGTATGATAATTAATATTATAGCTAGAAATCGTGTCTCGGTGTTCTGAGTTGATGATGTCCCCTTGAGGCGTTCTAAGGATTATTATATTAAACCCTGCAGGTGGATTAAGTTCCGATATAAGAATGAGGTCGAACGGGTACTGCTCTCGGTTTAGAAATTAATTAATTAAAGCAGTTAGTAGCTTAAATTAATTAATGAACATGCGACATCTTAAACACGAGAAATAATATAATTCAAAAAGGAGCCCGATATGTAATAATTTGGGAAATGAACGCAGTGTAATATTATTTTACTTTAGTGGAATGACTATAATATTAATATAATTAAATAAAATATTAGGAGCCAGAGAATACTTGGACTATTTAATTATATTTGGAGGTCCAGTCCAAATCCTCCTTAAGATCTCTGGAGTAGCACAACAGAGCATAGCTTGGCCCAATAACTTAAACCTAGCCCACTATTCTCTCCACTTATTATACTACTATATAATAGAGAAGTGGATGAAGAGAACTTATGTGATTTCACAGATTCAGAAATCTGAGAGTGAGAGGTGGCGATTCTGAGTAGGAAGAGAAGAAGGAATTTTGCCCACTTGAAATTCTTCTTGTTGCTAGGGAATACTTCAGAAGATCTTGAGGTTTACACTCAAGAGCTAGATCTCATGCGCAGAGATCTAGTGCGAGGAAGATCTTTTGCCTTCTACTCAAATTCCATCAGATCTACGCAAATATGTATATGATCTTAGATCAGTTTCCGCTTTCAAGATCTATAATCGTATGATAATAATTATTGAAATAATTAAATCTACATCCGTGGGATCCCGGTTCTAACATTTTTCTATATTTTTTGAAAATGGCTTTGCAAGAGTTTCATAGTGCTTTCACATGTATTTAGAGTGATTTTTTTTGGGTTCGTGTATTTATTGGATTTCTTGTGTTCTCACATGAGGAGTAGAGGCCGTTAAGTTCAACAACAAAAAAGTACATATAGATCCAATTGTTTAGCTTTCGTAATTTTGGTACAACTAGGTATACAATCTGAGTAGAGGTTTGTAATTAAGATTGAAAATTATATTTAATAATGTGAGCAATTTAGATTATTGTAATTTTCTATTGATATAGGTGGTTGTTATCCTATGGTGTGAGTTTGGTTAGAAAAAACAAAAACAAAAATAAGAAAAGAAAGAATGATGGGAATTCATTTGGTTTTGGTGTAGCATTTGATTTTGGTTGAAAGGGTGTAACGATTTACAAGAATTGAATTTTGATTATTCATTGAGAATTTATTTAATTTGAGAGTCGGTATATTTTTCGCAATGCTAAATGAACTTTAATTTTGTGAAAAAATGATGAACTATATGAGTGGACGCCTCGAATTGACAAATATTTCTCCTCCCACAATGTTTCTAGAAAACATCGAACTTCAATGGTATTCTATCACTTAGATGGAGAGGCATTGATGTGGTTTGAATGGTTGGAGGCGAAGTGCTACTAACAACTTGGAGCAATTTCTTGCAAATAGTTAAGTTTTATTTTGGATAAAAATTCGAAGATCCCAAAGCAAAGTTACTTAAATTATCTCAAGTTAGATCGGTTGCAGACTATCAGACTGAATTTGAAGAGATAAGTAGCAAAGTGACCGGAATGGGTGAGGCAATACTAATTTTTGTATACATTTCAGGACCAAAGCTTCATACCCACAAGAAATTACAACTAAATCGACCTTGGATCTTGGACTTTTAAAGAAACTTCGAATTTGGCATATAAATTTGAAGATGGATATAAGCATAGCCAATTTAAGTCGCGTGTGGCCACAATTAAAGAAATAAGTGGAATGATGTGTTTCGTCAATCCGATAGAATATTCATCACATTGTAATGAGATTCAAGAGTTTGTTGAGAATATTGAAGCACCAACATATTCTAATTTAGAAACAAAAGTTGTAGAGATTGCATTAGCAAAGATTGACTCGAAGATTGTCTTGCAATATGAGACTCTTGAAATAGGAGAATTATATATTACCTATAATGACACGTGTGAGTGTTGATTCTTCTCTTTCAACGCTGTTATTTGCAGGTGTTAATGATCATACATATGAAGGAGTTGAATATATAATAGGGTGAACTGAAGACAAAATCATGCTTTTAACTGTTGTTCAAAGGAAGTTTCTCTTGGCAGGAAGAATGGTCGTATTCAACCGGTTACACACGAGTAAGGAAGTATGTCAAGAACAACTTGATTTCCACCTTAAGGACAAGGAGGTTTTGAAGGAGTCAGGAATGATATAACCATGAAGAACAAATTTAATTAGTTATTTTATTGAGTCATATTAATTGTATTATTGGTTCGGGCTAATTGTTGAGTCTATAGATTAGGTCTATTATCAATAGGAGTCCTAGTTAGTATAAATAGTTGTGAACTCTAATTATTTCACTTTAATACTTCAGGGTTTTTTTATATTTCATGTGATCATAGAGATTAGGGCTTTTCACTAGCTTATCATTACAAGTCTGCAACAAGATCGTTTCACTCTCACTCGAGTCAAATTATATTATTGAATTCCTAGAATCTTAGGTGATTAGTTATACTTAGATTGATCGTGTCACGAGCTTGTTGTGCCCATTTTGAGCTTATACAAACTATTTTAAAAAAAATATGGAAATTTTGAAGGATTTCTAATATAAATAGTACATTTCTTCAGAACGGAAAAGACTTTACATATTATGAAGGTTCAAGCTTTTAAAATTTGATGAAATGTGTTTCACAACTGCAATTAAGTATATACAAATTAATAACTTGGAACAATTTTAGCTAATGCAAATTATGCAATCTATCTAGTAATCGTATCAATGCAAAACCATTAGTTCAAGAAACCTAAATAAATTAAGGATGATAAAAGAAAAAAAATTCAAAAAATTCAGCATCAATCAATCAGAACATTAAAAAAAGGGTAATTAACAATTTAATTGCCAAACTATTCAACTTTTCACAATTGTATTCCAAACTATGTGAAATAGCAATTAAATGTCCAAACTATCAACATTTTCACAATTGTGTTATATACCTTAATTTTTTATGAATAAAAATACCTGTGGGTGAGCCGAAAACTGCATTGGACATTAAAGAACACGAAAAATGATAAGTTATTTAGCCATATCTCAGTTTCGGCTTGCCCACGAGTGTTTTCATCGACAAAAATTAAGGTATAGAACACAATTATGAAAATATTGATAGTTTGGAAATTTAATTGCTATTTCACATAATTTGGAACACAATTGTGAAAAGTTGAATAGTTTGGCAATTAAATTGTAAATTACTCTTAAAAAATATTTTATTGACATTTTAAATCACTTATCACAAATACCATAATTTATTATTATTATTATTATTATTATTATTATTATTATTATTATTATTATCTTTTATTTCTTTCTTTCATTTCCATTTTTAGTTAATAATTTATCACATACTTAAAAGTTTATAATAACCAATTATGCCAATAATATTGTGTACAAATTTTTAAACTTTTATTTTAATAAAACTAATTAAAAAAATTTAGATCTACTTGCAACGTACGTAATCTATGCTAGTATGTAGTAAAAACAAGATAAGTAAAATATGATTATAGAGAAATTAAGTTGTTGAAAATATATTTGATCTCTCTCTATCTCTTTTTTTTCTTCTTCTCATTTTTCATTCCATTATCAATTTTATTTTGTAAGCTTTAATTTGTTATTTCAATCATATATAAGACAATTTAGTTAACGCTATAATTTATTTTTTATGCCACCAATGTAACAACAATTAATGAAGTCTAGAAACTACGGACTAGAAACAATCTACTCCTCCTTTCAAAAAACACAAAAAAAAAAAAAAAACAATCTCCTCCTATTTTGTAAATATCCTTAACGTTAAATATTATTCCATTCGTTCCGCCAAATTTGATGCTTTGCTTGAATATATAAGAGGTATAAAATAATGAAACGTGTAAAATATGACGGAATGGAGGAAGTATATTCTTTCTATCAAAAAAAAAAAAAAAAAAAACTTTACCTAATTTGTGTTTTTGGTCCACCAAAAATATTTTATTGTCTTTTTTGTATATATATCCTTACGAACTCAATTAATATATTTTTTTTATCGGAACTTTTTTTTTTTTTTTGAAGAATTGATCGGAACTTGTTTAATAATTAACCTCGCAATAACTTTTATTTGCATGATTTGTTAGTTTTTTTGACTACACTTCAATTCACTATAAGTGGAACCTTTATTCTAAGATGATACAATCAATCAAAATAAACAATTTAAAATTACACTTAATTGGACTCTTATTCTACTAACATCGCAACCAATTAAATTATTAAAACTCGTTTCAGCCATTTCGAGTTAATTTTTTCATGAACAAAGAGAGTATATACCAAGGAAATAGTCAAATTTACATTCATAACCTTATTTACTACTCCCTCCGTCTCATTATTTTGTTTCGTTTGTTGAATATATATGTGTATTGGAATATTTGTTAAGGGGAAGCGGAATCTATTTATGCTTTTGTAATAATACAATTTGTTTTGATTAGATTCCAAAATCCCATAGAACATTCCCTTATTATTTTTGATGCATGCAGGCATCGCTTCATGTAAACTTCAATGTATTAGAGACACTTACTTGTTAGGGACCTATATCTTTTTAAGTGTGTTTTGTTCCAGCATAAGTAAAGTGAAGAGAAGCGAAGTGAAGAAAAGCGAAGTGAAGATAAGCAAAGGTGATTTTACATTTTCAAGTATGCTCACAAGCGATCACTTTTACAAAGTGAGAAGCGAATTCAGTTAAAAGCAATTTGAACAGAAGCACTCGTGCAAAAGCTGCTCAGAGAAAGCGACATCAGTATAAGCATAAAGTCAAACAGTATCCAACACTAATGAAGCGCTCGTGAGAAAGCACAAGAAGCGATGAAGTGAACTTGAGTTTGAATTTCAAAATTCAAACTCTGCAATAGTTTGTATACTTCATTAATGCGGCGCAGAGGTCAGAGGACGCGTGGAAGATTGCTATAAGCCATCGGATATCGCCGGAACAGTGCACAGCTGATGTCTCTGCTACATTCCAAGTCAGAAATTTGCAGATATATAGGGTTTCCTCTTCCGAAAAGAAGACAAGCCAGAAAAAGTACTGACCACATGCAAAAAGCTACACTGTCGCTAGTCTGAAGGGAAGTGAAGAGCACGCGCCACCAACCTCTCTAATGGGTACCTGGTGATCTCCCACTATAAATAGGGGTGCATACTCAACGTGAAGACTTACAAAACTATTCTCTCGCGCACAAGTTTACAGCAAGAACTTCAGAGCTCTCTCCCGCATTCATCGTTCAAAGTTCTTAAGTTCTAGAGTCTAGTTGAGTCCTTAGAAAACCCTCAGAAGTTTCTAAGTCCACAGCACCTAAATCCCTTCATCCTTAGGTTTTCTAGGAGGAGAATCCTTACCCTTTTACGCGATCTTTATTGTAAAAGGATTCTCTTAAGTTAGAACTCTCAAAAACCAAACCTCAACCAAAGTTTGTTTTTGTATTGTACATTTGTGTTTGTTTCGATTGATTGTGAAGCTTGTGTTTGCATACACAAGTGGAGGGTCGAGTTTAGGTTGTTTGTTTGTTCTTAGGTCCCTTGAGAACCCGTTATAATCTTGAGGATTTGAGCTCGTGTTGAGTTTGAATCACTTCACTGGGATAAAACCAGGATGTGTTGTTGTTGTTGTTGGATGTAGGAGCGTAACCTCGGAACCACTATAAATCACTGTCTCCTTACTGCTTTCTTTACTACTTTGTAGCTAAGTATTTATCACTTTCATTTCTATACAGTTATTAGCTTTCGATTATTGCATAAGGCACACACTTACTTTAAGCAACCAACGCACTTTTTAACTAAGGCAAGATTTTATAAAAAGCGAGTATAATATTGCTCACCAAATTCCGCAAACATTTTACTCTCTGAAAGCGATTCATTCTGAAAAGCTCTCAGTTCTTCAAAAGCAAAACGCTTCTCTTTTCAAAACTCACAGTTTTTAAGTAAAAGTTTTAGAGAAGTCTAAACTTCTCTAAAACGTGAATTCACCCCCCTCCCCCTCTGCACGCATAAACTCGCTTCTGGGACCAACAAGTGGTATCAGAGCAGGGGTTCACAACCTCTGTCTCTTGATACTGGTAATGTGTGTAAGCATTACAGTTAGGTTACCGAACCGATATGCTTTTATAAATCTTGCATTAAGACTGACACACTAGCATATCTACATACTACTAATCATTTTTCAAGTATGTCTTCTACATAGTTACCCCAGTTCTCCATTGAAGGCTACAACACATGGAGTTTCCGAGTTCAATCATATCTCGCTTCCCTCCTCGCATATGGGAAGTGATCAAGGACGGACCGATTGTTATCATGAAATTCATAGCTGGAAATTGAGTGGTCGAGCAAAGGGATAAAATTGGAAATGTTCAAGCTCAAAATCGAAGGCATTCCAGATCAAGTTATTCTAAAGCCTCGAGACGAGTTTACTTCCTACGACTTCAATGTTGATAACCTTGATCGTCTGGCCCGGAAAGTGATTCAGTCGACCGTTTCTGATGCTCATCTTGCACACATCATGAAGTGCAAGACAACAAAAGAAATATGGAATACACTTGCCCTTCTCTCACAAGGGACTAGGAAGATCAAGGAGAACAAATTGTCCGTGCTCATGCGTGAATTCAAAGCACTTTCAATGAAGAACAACAAGAGCACGGAGATGTTTAAGGCTTGCGTCTTAAACATGGTATCCGCACTTACTACACTAGGGAAAGATCTCTCTCATAAGGAGGTTAACTCTAAGGTAGTGCGAGCACACTAACTAAAAAATGGCAAACAATTAAGGAAAATTGTTTATTCATGAAGGACCTAGGTGTTGTTTCTCCAGAAGCGTTATTCTCGGACTTCAAGGCAATGGAGTTTGACGTAAATGGAAAAACACTAAAGAATGATGATGATGAGCCTCCAGCACCTGCAAAAGGCCTAGCCTTTGAAGCATATGCCGAACGCAGCCTTTTCTCACGGAGATGTTGCTGATATGTCGAAGGACGAACTAAAGGAATTCGCTTTGACCTTACTAAAAGGGTTTAATACTTCCAACGCTCGTGTTGCAAAGTACAAGTGATTCTACAAAACCTAGAGAGGACAAGCAAATCGCTCCGGCCCTCGTGATGGTAGGAGAGATGACAAACTTCGAGCGATTCCAGTGCAGAAGATGCACATTCAATGCTATGGATGTCATAAAATGGGCCACTACAAAAGTGAATGCCCAGACCTCACTGAGAAAGAGAAGCAAGAAATCAAAACTAGAAGGGAGAATTACAAGAGAGCATCACTCCTAGCTGAAGAGTCAACTAAAGCATCGCTCGTCAACAAAACCATCAACCATGATGCAGATGAATTCACTAACGATGATGAAGCGAACACTTTAGGTATCGACATGGGACTTATGGCTATAAGTGATGATGATGCAAGCATGGACGAGGTACTTATTTCTAACTCTAACACTCCTCAATACACACTTGCATAGGAGCAATGAAGTGAATAATTCCTAAGAAAATTGGGAGGACAGAACTTGACATATCAACGACAATGAACTGCTTCATGATTACCTTGAATTATCCAAGAATCATGAATCACTTCAAAAGCTCTTAGCTAGATACATGGAAGATAATAAGAAGTTGTCAAGAGATCTTATTCTTGCAAAAGATAAGATTGACTTTAAACAACTTGATCTTAATAATCTCCATGCTAGCTATGACAATTTGAAGGAGAGTCATAAAAAACTTGACAAATTGTTAGTTGTTTGTCAGAGCGAGAACAATAAACTCGTACATATGCTTGAGGAGAAAGAATGCAATCTCCTTAATTTACAAACTAAGTTCGAAGACCTCCAACAATGCTTCCAAGTTGTAAAAGGGAGTGAATAATCCCTACGAACTAAACTTAATGATCTCAATAAGGCAACTCACGCCAATGAGACCATTGAGCAATCTCTTCGACCAACTAGCCGAAACAAAGGGATTGGGTTCATGGATTTCACCAACCAAGCCTCTACCTCTGGTGGAATTTCAACTGAGAATTCCTTCAAAGGGAAGAAGAGCAAGACCACTACTATTCTTCATCCCACCAGCAAAGGAAAAGAGAAGGTTGAACCCAAATTGACTTTTCCAAAGAAATCTACTTTAAAAACCAAGGGAAAATGACTTACACCTTTAGAAGTGAATCAAACTGAGGAGTAAAATACTTCTAATCGCAATCAAAAGCGAAAATAGTTTGAAGCGAATTCTAAAGTGGTTCAACAAGACAAAGTGAACATTTCCACAAAAGGACCAAAGAAAGGTTCAGTTCACTTTGCTCCTACTTTATATCACCCTTAATTTTGGCACCCATATGTCAAGGGAGATGACTCACTCAATACTTATATTCCTCTTCATTTTTAATAAGGAAGATGAATATATTTCTTAGTGGTGATTATTATTATTATGAGAGTACGCTGGATAGCTATGTTCGCATAACTATTCCACACCCTCATAGCATGAAGAAGAAAGTCTATCCTCCACGATTCGCTTCAAGGAAGGAGAGACGATCTTACTTCATTGCACGTCAACACGTGGTTATGATTCTCAGCATAACCCGACTATTGTTAACAAGGCACCCAAACAAAAGGTTGCTTCACCATTAAAGTTTAGTCAAGTGTGGGTTCCAAAGAAAACTAACCCTATAGGATCCAAACAAATTTGGGTACCTAAGGTTAAACTTTGAACATGCAGAGCAAGTGGAAGGACCTCAACAACCAAGAAAAGAAAAAAGGAATAAGTTGTTTGGTACCTGGACAGTGGCTGTTCACATCACATGACTTGTGAAAAATCTTTTCTCATGGATTTCATTGAAGAAGAGGGTCCTTCAATAACCTTTGGTGACAACTCACAAGGTTTCACTAAAGGGCATGGTACTTTTGACATCGGACATGTGAAATTACAAAATGTTTCATATGTTGATGGTCTTAAACATAATCTGCTTTCTATTTTCCAATTGTGTGATAAGGGTTATAGTGTCAAGTTTGTTGCTAACGAGTGTATTGTCAAGAACAAATTGATTATGCAGATAGCTCTAACAGGTGTGCAAAAAAGAAACATGTAGGTTGCAAACTGGAAAGCTTGTGATGAGGGAGCCTATTTAGTAGCAAAGAGTTCTTTGGAAAGAATGTGGCTATGGCATCGCTGATTAGCCCATCTCAATTTCCAAGCACTCAACAAGATTTCTAGGAAAGACCTTGTACGTGGCATTCCTAATGAAGTCTTTGATAGAGATCAACTATGTGCAGCCTATCAAAGCGGCAAGCAAGTAAAAGCGTCATTTCAAAGCGTTGAAGGAACTACAACTTCATGCATATTGGAGCTATTGCACATGGATCTCTTTGGCCTTATCTCTCCCATAATCCTAAATGGAAGGACATATACTCTAGTGGTAGTTGATGATTATTCACGCTTCACTTGGGTAGTTTTTTTTTTCAGGAAAAAGGATACGCTACAACAACTTCCAAAGTTGTTAATGTAGCTAACAAATGAGAAGAGTCACACCGTGATTAAAACACACTCAGATCGTGGAACAGAGTTTTTTAATGCAGTTATAGAAGCATATTGCATGGAGCATGACATCAAGTATCAAACTTTAGCAGCCCGCACTCCACAGCAGAATGGAGTAGCTAAGCGAAGAAATCGCACAAAAAAGCAGCTCGCTCGATGCTAGCTGATGCATAATTGCCAAAGCAATTTTGGACTGAAGCGATTTACGCCGCTTGCTATGTCCAAAACCATACAGGCATCAACATAAGACACCAAAAGACTCCATACGAAATATGGATAGCGAGTATACCTGATATTTCTTATTTTCACATTTTTGGTTATAGATGTTTCATTCACAATAATGGTAAGGTACAGTTGAGAGCGTTTGATATCAAAGCTGACTCTGGAATATTCTTAGGATATTCTGCAGTAAGCAAAGCATTTTGCGTTTACAACAATCAAACCCTTATGGTGGAAGAAATACCTCATGTTGTGTTTGATGTGATTTCTTTCAAGAAAGCACAGGATCAGGTAGAAGCGAACAATGGAGAAGTGTCTACCAGTGGACCAGTGACTCACTCGAGTATAAATGCTGAGTCACCAAGTGCTGCAGATCTTGAAGATGTTGAGGAATGAATGGAATAGGATCCAAGCAAAACGCTTCAAGAAGAGCAAAACCCTAGCTCTTCAGCTGCTAATCCTCAAATTTCCCATGGTGAAAATGGTGAAGGAATTTCATCTTCCGAAATGAATGGTGATCATGGCAATGATGGAAACCAATCAGAAGAGAAGAACGAAGAAGAGATGAATCGAAAGAAATTATGGTTACGATATCATGATCCAACTCAAGTGATTGGTGATCCAAACCAAGGTGTAAAAACACGTGGAATGTTACATCATGGAGAAAGTTGTTTATTCAGTTGCTTCTTATCAAACACCGAACCAACAATGGAGGAAGAAGCAATGGCTGATTCAAACTAGATAAAAGTTATGCAAGAAGAGCACAAGGAATTCGAGAGAAACAACATTTGGTACATGGTGGATCGTACTAAATGGTTTTTCAAGAACAAGACGGATGAAAACCATAATGTGATTTGCAACAAGGCACACTTAGTTGTGAAAGGCCACTGCTAAGCGGAAGGGATCGACTATGAAGAGACCTTTGCTCCAATCACCCGCCTTGAAGTGATTCGCATGTTTCTCGCCTATGCCATATCCAAGAAGTTCACAATTTACTAAATGGATGTGAAGAGCGTTTTCCTCAATGGGTGGTTGAAAGAGGAAGTGTATGTTGAATAGCCCCAAGGATTTGACGAGATAGAGTGTATCGCTTGAATAAAGCCGTCTATGATCTTAAACAAGCACCACGTGCATGGTATGATACATTCTCACAATTCCTCACCGACAATAGATTTTAAAAGGGAAGGGTAGATCGAACTCTCTTCACTATCAATGAAGGTGAAGATATGCTATAGGTTCAAATCTACGTGGATGATATCATCTTTGGATCGCCCAACCCTACTCTTGGTGAAAGATTCGCAGATCTCATGAAGCTCCAATACAAAATGTCGATGATGGGGAAGATGTCCTATTTTCTTAGATTACAAGTCAAGCAGAAAAACGATAGTATCTTCATCAATAAGGCGAAGTATACTCGCGAAATGCTGGCTAAGTTTGGTATTCAAAATGCGAAAGCGACTAAAATTCCAATGAATACAAATTAGAAGATAGATCCAGACATAGAGGGCAAATAAGTTAATGCAACAGAGTATCGAGCATTGATTGGATTACTTTTCTACCTCACAAAAAGTCATCCTGACATCACTTTCGATGTAGGAGTCTGTGCTCACTTTCAAAGTAATCCAAAGCAGAGTCACTTAGAAGCGGCAAAACATATCTTACGATACCTAAAAAGGACCATCAACTTAGGTCTATGGTATCCGGCGGCTGATGATCTCACGCTTAGTGGCTACTCAAATGCTGACTTCGGTGGTTGCAGAGTTGATGGAAAGTCTACTACTGGGACTTGCCAATTCTTGGGAAATAAGCTAGTTTCTTAGTTTTCTAAGAAACAAAACCAGCGTAGCAGCATCCACAACTGAAGTAGAGTATATGGCAGCGGGAAGTTGTTGTTCACAGATTCTTTGGCTCAAATATCAACTGAGAAATTACAAGATCAAAGCCACAAAAGTTCCTATTTACTGTGAGAACACAAGCACAATTGATGTCACTGAGAATCCTGTGCTTCATTCAAGATATAAGCATGTTAAAATTCGACATCACTTTATTCGGGATCATGTGGAAAAGAAGGACATCAAGATGATAAAGATACATACTGATTATCAATGAGTGGATATTCTCACTAAACCGCTTGCTCATGCAAGGTTCAATCAGTTATGTATAGAATTGGGTTTGTTAGACCCGGGAGAAGATAAGGTGGAGTAAGGTTGGAAGGTACATTAAGTCCTCAATGAAGAGCATTCTTCCTCATTATCCAAGCAGGAAATTATTGGATATTTAGTTAAGGGGGAATCGATCTTCATTCTAGGTCAAGGAGCTTGTACGTGGGCATTACGTTAAGTTAGGTTTTAGTTTACACTTGCCACCCACAAGTGAGTGTTTTTGCTTGTACACTATTAGCATGTATTTTTGTTATCTTCTGTAAGTGGCTGTCTACACTTACTTCCATCAAGTTAGGTGCTATACGTTTGATTGCGCCGCATAAAACCTGTTGGCTTGGTAGAGCAACAACTAGCTCCCTTGATTTTTCCCAACTTGTCCATCTGTGGAAGATCAAGTATGGAGAACGAATGTGTTCTCCAATTCTTTTCTTTCATGGTTAATTAAGAGCTCTCTATCTACAATTAGCTTGAATCAACTCATGAATATGTCACTTCATAGATTTATGAGACGACATGCCCTAGTAAGGGTTGAGGACACTCAATGCCCCAACCGGATCCCTTATGGATTTTGTAGTCTCATGAACATTCCAAGTTGTGAATATATGAGAAGAATCGCTTTTGTATGGTTAAAGGATCTCATAAGTTTCTATATCACTATCTTTTCTTGTGGTGGATGCTCCAATCGCGAAGAAAGTGGAGTTAAACATGAATTATGTCCCCCACTGTTAGATATCTCTTGATACTCTATCATGAGGATTGCATGTTTAACTTTGAAGCGGCGAAGTTGTGAAAGACTCGAGCGGTAGGCTTATATTGCTTTGACTTGGAATAAACGATTCGCTTGTCAGAAACGCTTTGAAGCTTGCCAGGTGTATTGCTCGTCATTGTGGTATCAGTTAATTACTATGTTTGACTGACCAATAAGTCTTTCTTTTGTGTATTTAAATTCAAGTAAATGAGTTAGGATATGTTCGGTAAGTACTATAAAGCCCATATTGTATAATAACATGGGCTATATAGTTGTTTGGTAGTATCTATTCTTTAACTAACAAACCCGTTGTTAATGGTCATCCCGTTGTTAAACTACTATTTATATTGCTTATTTATATCTCCCCACCCGTGATATAAGTAATATGTAGTTCAATAGTGCATCCATCTAAAAATCCTTTTATCCCCCAAAAATTTATAGGAACCGATAAGTTTTCTCATTTAGCTCCTGAAATTGTGAAGAAGAAGAAGACGACAATGATGAGGAACAATCTGCAGTTGCCCTCATCATTTTTTTGCCCCTTTTATCCCCAAAAAATCAAAGAAAACGAAGCTTATTCATTTGTGCCGTGAAATTGTGAAGAATATGGCGATGAGGAAGCAGGTATTGTTAGAAAATGGGAAGTGATTATGGGTATTTTAGATGTAGTGAATGCTTGTAGTAGAGTTATGTAGAGAGGGGCTTGGTATTTTAGTGTGGGTTGTGTGTAGAGTGTTAGGAGGGATTTAGAGAGTGTTGAAGAACTTTAAAATATATTTCTTTTGAATTTTGGGTTGTTATACAAATGGCTCATAAGGCCTCTATTTATAGGAGTGTGAGGATTCTTCTAGATCCTCATTTAATACTAAGTTCCTAGAATTCTCTAAAAGAATGTCTAGGGGAATTCTCTAGATTTCTCATTTAAGAATCTAGTCTAGATTACTCATGTCTTCTCCTAGAATATTCTAGATAAATGCATCACTCTTCAATACTCCTCCTTGATGCATTTATCGGTAACTCCGAGCATTCTTCATAGAAACTGGAATCTCTCCTTTGGTAGCGCTTTCTTGGAGATGTCTGTCAGTTGGGCATTTTGGTAATGCCAGTCATACCACATAGTTGCTTGAATAAATAGTATCTCTGCGTGTATAGCCTTTTGGTGTAGATATGATTTGCATGTTTGTGATGTAGCTTATCTATCTTCAGGTAGTCTTTTTGCTCCACCGTGTTGTTGTTCTTGGTCTTCTCCACGTCTTGCCTTGAAACTTTCCTTTCATCAATTTTTGTGTTGCTATCTTGCTCCATGATCGATAGATTGCACGTATTGTGTACCTTTGATACTGTCTTGGTATTCTTTCTTGTTGCCTCTGTACTTGATCTTCCAATGGTTGATCTCTTTGGCTCCTCCTTAACATTGACTTTCGTGAAGTCGATGGTTTTCTCCTGAAGTAGCTTAGTCTTTTCCTTCGCAAGACTATCCATCTTTGACTCCTTGCTCTTGGCTTCCGTTTTCTTAGCATAACTTAAATATAGAGGAAAACTTTGATTTTCCTTCATTTTGATCTTTGTAATTTTGAGAGATTTATCTTGCTTATCATGTATGACACACGAGTCTCCCTCAAAACGCAACGAATTACCTTTTCTTATCATTTGCCCAAAACTCAGTAGATTCTGATCAATTGTTGGGACAAGGAGGACATCTGTGATGAATTTTACTCATTTCCTTGTATGGATTGCAATAGTTCCCTTACCTATTGCCTCCATATAATCTCCATTCCCAATTTTAACCTTCTCTTCTATTTTTTCAAGCTTGCAGAAGATGCTTTCATAATAGGTCATATGACTGCTGCAAGCTCTATCTAGATACCAAATATTTCTTTTTCCTTGTGAAATAGCTCGGCAGACATAAAATAAATAATTTTCCTTACTTGAATTCCTTTCTTCAGTGTAGTTAACTTCATGATCTTGTTTAGTACGACAAAATTTTTCTATGTGCCCAAATCTTTGACATTTTCTGCACCGTGGTTTATCCTTAAACCAACAATCTTTCTCCATGGGATTATTTTTCTTGCATATACCACACGGAGGGAAGTCTAGTTCACTTCCTTTCTTAAATTTCTGAGACTGCAAATTTACTTTTGTCTGAAATGCAGTTTCAGACTCTTCAGATTTTTCAAATCACCTACTTAATCTTTTTTCAAATGCTTCTAGAGAGCCCATTAGTTCTGAAACTAACATTCTGTCTATGTCCTTAGATTCTTCAATAGCCGTGACTATTGTGTCATACTTTTCTGTGCAACTAATTAGTATTTTCTCGATAATTTTCTTGTCCGAAATATTTTTACCATAGGTTCTCATTTGAGTTACTATTTCTTTTACTCTAGAATAATATTTTTGAGCAGTCTCATATTCTTTCATTCTTATATTTTCAAATTCTCTTCGTAGAGATTGAAGTTTCACGGTGCGTACCTTTTCATTCCCTTGGAACTCCACATGTAATGTATCCCACGCTTCCTTAGCTGTTGTCACCCCCATGTTTCTTGGAAATATTTCGTGTGCCAAGCTCATTTGTAGAGCAAGCGATGCTTAGAAATCCTTTTGTTGATTCTCCTTGAGCTCCTTCCTTTGAGCAACGTTTAATGTTGCGCCATCTTCGGGAATATTTTATCCATCGTAGACAATGTCCCATAAGTCTTGGGATCGGAAGTATGTCTTCATTTTGATGGCCCAATAGTCGTAGTTGTCACCACGAAAAATTGGTACCAAAATAGTTGAGTGGAAGTTGTCAGCCATTGTACGCCCAATTTTATCAAACAGACTCTGATACCACTATTTGAAAAATGGGAAGTGTTTATTTGTATTTAGGATGTAGAGAGTAATGATAGTGAAGTGGTGTAGAAGGGGACATAATATTTTAGTGGTGTATTGGAGAGAGATTTAGGGAATGAGGCTTTTGTGTAGAACAATTCTTATTTCTATTCATTTGAAATGTACATGACTACACATATTTATACTACAACTTAGTAGATTCTAGAATCCTCTACTTAAATCTTCTTATTTCTTAAGGGCACATAAAATATTCTACTTTTAGAATTTTCTCTCTTTTTATTCAATTTAGTTATAAATATCTTCGTAATTCTAGAATATTCATGAATGAGCACAATATTTCAACAGGTCCAAAATATTTTTCTTTCCACCTTCTTGAAGCAAATCGTCTCTTTCTCTCTCATCAGCACTTTATCCTTGCTCAAGGAATCAAAATCAAGGTCTGGTATTTAGGACTCCGTCAATTTTTTTATTATCACAAATTACTGTAAGAAGAAGACGAGTTATGTGTGGTGAATTGCTTATCAGAGGAATAGGGTTTTCTATGGTACTTATAAAAATGCCGATTTTTAGGAATTTCGTAGGAAGGGAGTCCACTTCAGAAGCTTCAACAAAGCCTGTTTGTGTTGGGTGATTATTTGATAGCAATTCCAAAATTACTGCAAGAAGAAGACGATTCATATTCACAAGTGAGTATTATAGCAGACTTTTTATGTTCCTAGGATCGTTTTTACATGCTACTTCAATGATGGTCTTGGTCATCCCTGGCTTAATTAGAAGCAGGGGAGCTGTTCTTGTCGGCCCTTTCGCCCTTCCTCTTCGTGATTGTAATTTTGAGGGGACAAATAGTAAAGATTATGTGTAATTTTGCAAAAAGTATAAGGTTATTTTATTAATTATATAAGTTAGTATAGGATTTAGTATATGTTATCAAACACAAGTTTTAATTGTACAAAGTTTTTAGTAAAGGTACCAAACACTTGCATGCATTAGTTATCTAAGTTTACTCTACTATTTACCTTGGTATTATTAATATAGACATTAGTAGTGTACATACCAAACATGCACTTAAGGTGATTCTTTCTCTTAGATAACTTCGTTTGATTCATTGAAAATATAAACCAAATTGGCATAAGTGTTTGCTGAGTTATACTCTTAAGCACAAAAGCCAACCACATTTTTTTTCTTAAAAGTAAAATCACTTTTCCCTGCATCAAGTAAGGGAGAACAAAATCCATTCACTTTCAAGAAAAATCGCTTTTGTAAATGATTAATCACTCCCAAGTTTATCACTTTCAATTTATTCTTATCTTATTAGAAGATACGCACTCTATGCGATATCTTCGGCATTTAATGCGGCTACAGTGTAGGGTATAGGAACCAACTTACTCGTGCAAGTTAGTTACACTCATGCATCCAAACTGCCAAAAATGCTTTAATCCTAACCCTTCATTCAAACCCGCTTTTATCGTGGCCGTCTGATTAAACTTCCAACGAACCCACGATCTCGCTTTAATCTCAACCATTGAATCTGAAAGGATAGTTCCAGATCCAACAACCCATATTTCTTCCCTCACTTTTTGAACCTCCATATATAAACCTTTATCTCTCACTATTCACCCATATACTTTTACATTTTGCGAAATTCTTCCCAAAAATTCTCTAAGTCTAGAAAATCCCTAATTCTTTCTCAAACCCTAAAACTTTCAAATGGCGAAGACTAAGACAACTTACAGAGTTTTCGAAGATGAAGTAGAGAGACCAAGGGAGGAAGAGGTAGAGGAAAGGGTGGAGAAACATATGGAGGAGATAACCGTGACCACCATCTCTGACGAAATCAAACGCTACATGTACCAGGAACACATCCTCAAACCGAAGCACATCCGAACCAATGTTTTCATTGGTCGTGATATTATTAGGGCACAACTAGAAGATTTTCTCACAGCCAAACCAGACGGCATCTACCCAGTCGCTGTGGTAGAGTTTCTTGGGTATTTGGATACCAAGAAATTGACGACGAATGTGACTTGTGTCAATCCAACTACACATAAGACATACTTCAGCAACATAGACGTGAAGAAATTTCTCATGGAGAAGTTAGGCCTCCGTGATTCCAGAAAGAAGGTGGAAGAGGCCGGACATAGCCATTACCCAGCCGAATTTAAGGCGGTACTCGAACGAAAGACGAGTCAAATTTCTTACCAAGGAGATGAAGGATGGCAAGATCAAGATAGAGACGACAAAACTCACAAGCTCGCTCAAATCCTCTTACAAGGAGTTGTGCGACTTGGTGACAAAGATGATGATGAGCCACACTGGAAATGTTTCAATAGTGACATGTGTTGGGGTTATATACTACAAAGCATACTTTTATGCATGTATATTAACTGTATCTTCCTGTTTTATGGAAATAAATATTGTCATATGATTTGCATATTAATTCGTATTATGGTTATGCAAATAAATGTCCGGTACTATATATTATAGATAATATGGTGTGGGTGGTCGCACGGAAGATCATATTATCGGCTTCTTATATAGTTAAATGGTGTTCGCAACCGAAAGTAATCCTGGACAAATTACTTGTTAAGGTTGTAGTATAAGCTGGATAATAGTTGGTCTTGGCTATTAGCTTATACTAGTGCATACGATCAGAGTTGCACTGAACGGGATCGAGGTGAGATAAATCCTTTTATACTGATTTAAAAATGATCACATCTCGGACGATTATTATTTCTTAATTCTAGTTGTCATAATATTCAATTATGTATTTATAATAGCTATTACTTTGATTTACCATGAGTGAGAGTTATTGCAACTCAAAGATTCCCCGTATCTTGGGTAATAATATTATAAATATGATAATTAATATTATAGCTAGAAATCGTGTCTCGGTGCCCCGAGTTGATGATGTCCCCTTGAGGCGTTCTAAGGATTATTATATCAAATCTTGCAAGTGGAATTTATTCCGGTATAATAATGAGGTCGAACGGGTACTACTCTCGGTTTTAGATATTAATTAATTAAAGCAGTCAGTAGCTTAAATTAATTAATGGACATGCGATATCTTAAACACGGGAAATAATATAATTCAAAGAGGAGCCCGGTATGTAGTAATTTGGGAATGGACGGCGATGCAATATTATTTTACTATAGTGGAAAGGCTATAATATTAATATAATTAAATAGAGTATTCGGGGCCAGAGAATACTTGGATTATTTAATTATATTGGAAGACCCAGTCCATATCCTCCTCAAGATCTCTGGAGTAGCCCAATAGAGCATAGTCTGGCCCATTAACTAAGCCCTAACTTATTCACCACTCCACTTCTTATATAAATAAGGGATAAGTGGAGAGTGAAAGTACGTGATTTCACAGATTCATAAATCTGGAGAAGAGGGCGCCGGTTTCTGGGTAGTGCAGAGAAGATAGATTTTTGCCCACTCGAAATTCTTCTCGTTGCTAGGGAATACTCCAGAAGATCTCGGGGTTTACGATCAAGAGCTAGATCTTATGTGCAGAGATCTAGTGCGTGGAAGATCTTTTGCCTCTACTCAAATCGCCTACACAAACAGGTATAATTCTCAGATCTGTTTCCGCTTTAAGATCTGTGATGAATTATGTTAATATAATCTGTATTTAATTAAATTAATATCCGATGCGGTCCCGGTTCTAACAACATGGCCAAAACTGAGAGCTCTTGCTGCCCTCTCCGATGAGGTAGCAAAAATAGAGTAGTACAACTGGTACCAATTCATAGTTGAACAGTTGGTAGAAACATCTAAAAGCATCACTCCAGTCTCAGACATTTCCTTCAAGATTTCAATGAAGAAGATTTGTTTTGCCTGACTCATTTCCTATATTGCAGAAAAGAGTCACACTTGACTACAGAAGGTGAAAGAGATGGATGTAAAGAACACGCTACTACATTGGAAATAAGTAGATAAGGCCAAGTGCGAACCCGAATATATAATGTTGTTGCCAGAGGAGGAAGGAGAGCAGCCTCCAACTATTGAAGCAATCACTGCCTTGGATGCACTAGTGATGACCAAGAAAGTGAAAGTTAGAAAAGCAAGGCAGGAGCAAAATGCTGCCAAAATCGCTTCCGGTAAGACCTCAAAGCGACAGTTGAGGGACGAGACCAAGAGCGAGAAAGAAGAAGGAGCTCAATCTGAGGGGGAAGCTCAGATTGAAGAAGGAGATGCTGACGATGAGCAAATCGATGTTGCAGCTGAGGAGTTGAGGAAGTCAACTCTCAGTGGTGATGTAGAAACAACACAGGTCAAGAAGGCCTTGGATTCGGAGAAGCTGAATCAAGGTAATGTTGAAGGAGAACAAGTGATGAAGGAGTCGGAATCATCCACTCTTGCTGATGAAATTGAGATTGACACCCAAAAGCTTGATGATGTGGTGGAAACAATTTCAAATGAGGTATTTCTAGAAAGCACAATCGCTTCTTAGCCTAACATTTCAAAAGGGAAAGGAAAGAAAGTGATAATAGAAGCAACTGCTCCAGCTTCTAACTTTGTAAATGTCGAAGACGATGAAGAAACTGAGAGCGATGATGATCTATCTTGTTATTGCATGGGTGTATGCAATATTAATATTTTTAGTTGGCAATTTATTTCGATGGATTCCGCTGTGCTGCTCAAAATGATTAAATTGCATGCTGGATTAATTTGAAATTATTTGTTCAAATTACATGTTTTGGAAAGATATGGAAGATATTATGAAGAGATATTCTTGGATATATTCTTATATATCTTTAAAGATATGTAGAGATCTGGCTGAATTATTTCCATATCAGAAAAAGTATAAAAATGAGAGGATCTGCGTATTTGCTCTCTGCAGTTTTTGTGAAGAAAGAGTGTGAGTCTTGAGCGTGAGTTTTGTGTGCTTCGCTCTGCAAGTGCTTTTGGTTTTGGGTAGAGAGTGAGTTCAATAAGAATCATTCTGATTCTTATTGTTGGAGTGTCTGAATTGTGATTCAAAAACGTTTGTTCCTTTCGTGTTAAAGGGTAGAAAACGGGTGCTATCTACCGATAGCTAGAGCTTGATTATGACTGCTTCTTGTAGTATAATTCATACACAAAAGGGAGTTGTAAATAGAAGTCTAGGTGACATAAGGTGGAGTCCTTTTGTATAAGTCATGTACTTCTTTGCTTCGTAATAGTGGATTGTTTATCTTGGATTTGTCCCCCAAACATAAGTTTTTTATCACCGAACTGGGTTACCAATTGTTTGTGTTCTTTACGTTTTTATTGTTCCTGTTTCAAGAACATTTTTAAGAACACTATTAATAATATACGAATTGCACAACATAGCAATTTTATATCTCTTCGTCAAGCGCTATTTTTGAGCAGGATTCAAAAGCAAGGAGAATGAACTTCGGCAGAAGCCTAGCTATATCTTCAAGGATCTGAGCCCCCTTAAAGAAACATTCAATGAAGAAGAAGCGGACATGAAATTGGATTTCACTGATGAACTAGTTGATCCAAAGGAAATGGCATAAAAAGTCATTCAAGTAGCAAGAACACAGGCTGATGATGCTGTCAAAAAGGCATATGAAGGAAAGAAGGTGACATATCAGCTACTTGAATCAACAGCTTGCTTCCTCACCTATGTCTATATCCTTGGGTCAAAATATAGCAAGGTATTCAAAGCACGCACAGTTTATGGAGAGGACATTCTGGAGCACACTGAAGCCGATTATCTCCATCAATTCAACATCTGATACTTTAGTGATCTGATCAATCTTGAGGAAGTATGGAAGAATATTGATGCAGTGTTGTTGCCATCTACCAAAGTGATTGATGACGCCTCTCAAGAAGCAATTCCAGAAGGCCATGATGTTCAGTCACTTCTACACAAAATACAAGAACTGGAAGAAGCAGAGAAAGTGTATGAAGTGTTGGACATTACTGGACAAATGAGGGCATCCCTGTTTGATGCCACACTTGAAGAGAATGAGGAGAAAGTGAAGAAGTTAGTTGATGAACTTGTTGCCAACAAGAAGAAGGTTGAGGAACTAAAAATTATTGGCAACAATCTACAGGAAATGAAGAACAAAATAGTTGAGGTTGAGTAGATGAACAAAGAGATTGATGAAAAGCTGATTGCTAAAGCGATGGAGTTGGAGGCGAAGGAGTCCAACCTGAAATGAAAGATTGCAGAAGTTGAGCAACTCCAGCTCAATCTTGCAAAAGCAAAGAGACAGCTTGAAGCCGAGATCAAGCTGAAAGAAGATGTCATCAAAGCTGCTACAAACAAAGAAACCATCATATCCAACATGGACATTGAATTGCAACATGTCTAGAAGCAGCTTGATGAAGAAAAGGAAAAGATGAAGGCTGCAGTCGGGATGGAAGAGTTGGTGAAAACCCAAAGCAATGAAATCGATGCCTTAAAATTGAAAGTGGAATCGCTTGAAGGCGATGTCAAGATGAGGAATGAGCGACAGATCAACTTGGAGATTGAGCTCGAGAAGACAAACAAAGAAAACTCGAAATTGCGAAATAAGCTCAATACCACTAAGTATGAGAAACAGGTGATTGAATAGAACACCTCTGCCAAGAGAGTTTCTGAACTTGAGGTAGAAGTGAAGAAACTTAAAGAGAAAGCGAATGCAGTTGAAACCGCATTTTCCACCAGCCAAGAAGCATACAAAGAGATCACTTCAGCCTTTGACAAGTAGGAGCGAGAATTTGAAGATAAGGTGAAGCTGGCTATGGAGTTAAAACCGGTAATGGAGAAACTACTGAAGGAAAGCGTGGTGATGACCACTGAAGCCATAACTCAATCACCTACAATTGCTCAAATGGAATGCGGACTCACTCCACTCTATCAACTAAGGAACCAAGTCTCTACCGCTTCTCAACCCATTATCCCTCTAGCAATTGTTGGTGAGGCCAAAAAGGGAGAAAACAAAGGGTTGAAGCGAAAACCAGAGGAATTGAGTGTTGGAAGTAAAGGAGGAGCGAGGAAGAAGCAGAAGCTGAAGTCTATAGTGGTCAAAGATGTTGCACCGAAAAGTGCTAAAACTACAAAAACTGTTGCTGCCCCACTTCAACCAGGAAGTGTTGGTCCTCACCGACAAGGAGTGAAAAGGAGTAGGAGTGTGAGGGGAGCAATAACGGAAGAGGAATTGAAAGAAGATTAGTTGAAGGTATACAATGAGGTATACCCCAAATATCATAGCAGATGGGGGGAAGAGTACTTTCTCCTCTATCAAAGATACGCTCTGAAGACTGATGAAGAGGCCAGATGGCTAAAGAAGAAAGCCTGTTCGAAGATGATAGGTATAATGAGGAACGAGAATCGCTTGTCCGGCAGAGAAGTGATGAAGAAAGATTCAGTTGAAGCCACCCTCCGAGCTTTCTACGAAAATCTTTTCAAAACTCTTGAAGAAAAAGCTGCATATACATATGGAATCGATGGTGTGGTCAATAGAACTACTGAAGAAATAAGAGCTAATAGATAATCAAAATCTCATGCCCAGTAAGTTGAGTACATCATTGAAGATGAAACGTTGGATCCAGAGTGGGAGGCGGCCAAAGAAAAATTCATCAAGTGGCATTATTTCTGGACCGTCTGGAGAACTGAATTTGAGATGAAATCATTCATCGCTTTCATGGAGCAGTATTATCTCACTCTCTGGACAAGAATCTGTCACGAGGCCAAAAAGAGAGAAATTTTGATCAAGCCACCACCCAATACTTTTCTTCCAGTTCCTACCAAGGTAGACACCAATAATAATGACTTTAGTTTTCTTCAGAATAAAGTGATCACTTGTTGCAAGGCCTTGAGGTATGGAGATGACCCAATACCTGAGCAGATCAAGGATGCAAAGGAGAGAGTCTACGGGGCATACAATGAACCACCACCAAAATTCTAATCGTCCACACTCATAGATGTATAATGTTTATCTCTATAATCGCTTCACATCATATATGAGATAACCATTACTCGCCTCAAAACAATGTCTCATTGTTTATTTATCACTTCATGTTACTTTACTTGCAAGAATAACTACATTATCCGTAAGGAATTAAGGCAGTTAGCTAAAAGCGAAAATTCTCTATTCTCGCTTTTTAAATTTGCTCTGATACCTATTCAAAGAAAGTCAATCGCTCTGATACTTCTTAAGATAGATTATTCGCTTTATTACTTTCATAAGAAAGTACTTCACCTAGAATCAATTAGATTTAATTATTTAGATCTATAGGGTTTTGGCATCATCAAAAAGGGGGAAATTGTTGGAAGGGGGAAATTGTTGGAATATTTGTTAAGGGGAAGCGGAATATATTTATGCTTTTATAATAATACAATTTGTTTTAATTAGATTCCAAAACTCCATAGAATATTCCCTTATTAATTTGATGCATGCAGACATGTCTTCACGTAAATTTCAATGTATTAGAAATGCTCACTTGTTAGGGAGCTATATCTTTTTAAGTGTGTTTTATTCCATCACAAGTGAAGTGAAGAGAAGCGAAGTGAAGATAAGCAAAGGTGATTTTACATTTTCAAGTATGCTGGAAGCGACAAGTCACAAGCGATCATTTTTACAAAGTAAGAAGCGAATTCAGTCACAAGCAATTTGAACAGAAGCACTCGTGCAAAAGCTACTCGGAGAAAGCGACAACAGTACAAACGTAAAGTCAAATAGTATCCAACACTGGTGAAGCGCTCGTGAGAAAGTACAAGAAGCGACGAAGTGGACTAGAGTTTGAATTTCAAAAGTCAAACTCTACAACAGTACGTACACTTCATTAATGCGGCGCGGAGGTCAGAGGACTCGTGGAAGATTGCTATAAGCCAACGGATATCGTTAGAATAGTGCACAGTTACTGTCTCCGCTACATTCCAAGTTAAAAATCTGCAGATATCTAGTTTTCATCTTCCAAAAAGAATACAAGCCTGAAAAAGTACTGACCACCTGCAAAACGCTGCATTGTCGCTAGACTGAAGGGAAGTGAAGAGCACACGCCACCAACCTCTCTAACGGGTAGCTGGCGATCTCCCACTATAAATTGGGGTGGATACTCAACGTGAAGACTTACGAAACTATTCTCTCGCACACAAGTTTACAGAAAGAACTTTAGAGCTCTCTCTCACATTCATCGTTCAAAGTTCTTAAGTTCTAGAGTCTAGTTGAGTCCTTAGAAACCCTCTAAAGTTTCTAAGTCCACAGCACCTAAATCCCTTCATTCCTAGGTTTTCTAGGAGGAGAATCCTTACCCTTTTACGTGATGTTTATTGTAAAAGGATTCTCTTAAGTTAGAACTCTCAAAAACCAAACCTCAACCAAAGCTTATTTTTGTGTTGTACATTTGTGTTTATTTCGATTGATTGTGAAGCTTGTTTTTGCGTACACAAGTGGAAGGTCGAGTTTAGGTTGTTTGTTTGTTGTTAGGTCCCTTAAGAACCTGTTGAAATCTCGAGAATTTGAGCTCGTGTTGACTTTGAATCACTTCACTGGGAAGGACAAAACCAGGACGTGTTGTTGTTGTTGTTGTTCGAGTTCCGAGTAAAGGAATTTCGAGTTGCTGAGTGAAGGCAACAAGTGAATGTAGGAGCATAACCTCCGAACCACTGTGAATCGTTGTGTCTGTACTGCTTTCTTTACTTCTTTCTAGCTAAGTATTTATCGCTTTCATTTCTATATAGTTATTAGCTTTCGATTATTGCATAAGGCATACACTCACTTTAAGCAACCAACATACTTTTTTAACTAAGGCGAGATTTTATAAAAAATGAGTATAATATCGCTCACCAAATTCCGCAAGCGTTTTACTCTCTGAAAGCAATTCGCTTCTGAAAAGCTCTCAGTTCTTCAAAAGCGGAACGCTTCTCTTTTCAAAACTCACAGTTTTTAAGTAAAAGTTTTAGAGAAGTCTAAACTTCTCTAACGCGTGTATTCACCCCCCCCCCCCCCCCTACACTCGTAAACTCACATCTGGGACCAACAATGTGGTATAAAATAATAAAGTGAGACAAGAATAATGAGATAGAGGGAGTACTTTCTTGCTCTGATAATTAACTTATAGACTATATTAAGTACATAAGTAAATTGGTGAGAATACTACTTGAAAATATATTTAAAATAGAACACCTATTAAAGAATAAGAGAAAATTGTAATAGGACATTGAAAAAGGGGGCAACCCTTAAAATAGTCACTTTGCTATTTCAAACCAAAAAACTAGCCATAAAAATAAAAAAACTCAAAAACTAGACAGTGTTACCAAACTACCCCTGATCGATCAATACACGAATACACGAGTCAAAGAGTTAAATAAACGACTCGTGTATTTGTCATTGTAAATTTCAAAACAATGGAGCAGATAGATAATTAATATACGAATAAACGAATTGAATACATGAATATCTGGTTCGTGTATTCGTGAATTCATTTCATCAAATCTCATGACTATACAAATCAGAATACACGAATCGGATATTAGCACAAAAAGTGGCTAGAATTTGTATTTTTTATACAAATGGCTAAATTTTGGATTTACAATAGCAAAGTGGCTAGTTGTAGGTATTAACCCTTAAAAAATACAGAAGGCGTAGAAATAATTAGAACCAAAGCATGAGAATCCAACATGACAATTATAAAAGCCTTATCCAAATCATTGCTCAAAAAGAAAAAGAAAAAAAGAAAAAAAAAGCATCTTATTCATAATCAAAGAACAAGAACTTCACTTGTTCAATTACAGGAGGAATTTTAAATAAAAGCACAATATATGCTAATCTTTATTACTCTATTTTTAAACACAAAAGTTGGTATTCTTTAATTCGTATCACCACTGACCACATATACCAGAAGTAGTAGTAATAGCTGAACTCCTAGCTAGATCTCCGCTGCAAATAAATATACGGTGGACCAATTTAAAATCTTAGCTTAATTCAGAGAAAATACACATTTTTACCCATTTTTACTTTATAAAATCAATTTTAGGTATGAAATATAAATTACACAAAAAATACTCATTTTTTGGTTTGGAGGACAAAAATGCCCCTCCCCTCCCCCTAGGGTTAGTAGCAGCCCAACCCATCCCAGCCCGACCCACCCGGCCCAGCCCGGCCCATTCTACTCGCTCGGTAAACAGTACTAACAGAACATAAACGTACTGCGTAATCAGTTACAATTTGATATTATCCATTAACCACTTACCACTTACCGATAAACAGTACTAATAGAACATAAACGTACTGGGTAATGCAGTTACAAATAGACATTATTCGTTTACCACTTACCGGGTAAACAGTACTAAATGATCAAAAAGTATTGTGTACTTGCACATTTCGGGGGGGGGGGAATCGGGCCGGGTCGGGTCGGGCCTGCTGATCGGGCCGGGTCGGGCTGAGCTGGGCTGGGGCTGGCTTGGGTTGGGAGAGAGTGGCAATGTACTCAAAGTAAGGGCATTTTAGTCCCATTTTCAATAAATTGGGTAGTTTTTGTGTTTTTTATACCCTATACCTAATTTTGATTTTTTTTGATCTTAAAGTGGTTTTTTTTTTACTCCTTAATTAAGCCAAAATTAGGAATATAATGTTATTAAAGGGTAAAATTATAAATTAAAATTTAATTTAATTCAAATGTACTTACAGCACAATGATGCACATCATCTTGGCTGCATAATAGCTCCCCATTTAATTCGTCCACAGCTTGAAATGCTCCTCCTCCCTCACTTCTCTACACAACCATTTATATATTATTTCACATAAAAATATCACCAAATTTATGTAATTTATTAAGATCGTTTATCTCAAAATTGAATTTCTCATTTGAGGGTATTAAAAGTGTATAGTAAAAATATGAGAGGGCTAAAAAGGTCCAAGAGAATTTATCACAATCTAGACAATTTTGGTATATTTCATGCATGTTATAAATTGATAGTATATATTCAACCAATATATTAGAAATTTTTATGCATATCTAAGTGTGAAATACTAGGTAATTAAACATAATTTCATGAGATTGTTTTGAAATCATGACTCGTATGTCTTAAAGTTCGATTTCTTATATCTTTCTAAATCGAGTTACTTTGTATATTTCAAAATTATAATAAATGATTGACTTACAAAGTTGTGAGATTGAAGTTCTTACCTTATAAAAATCGAGGGCCAAAAAATTCGGCCATCGTTGGCCTTGAATCAAGCTAGAAAGATCTTCTGAATTTTGAACACATGCCGCATTTTTTCTAGCAAGAGATCCAAAATGGTTCATCAAAATCAAAGACATGCTCTTGTCATTCAGGGCTGATGACTCTCCACTCTTTTCACAACTTTTCGGCGTCAACCCATCGTCCCCATCTGATCGTAAGAAAGTACATAAGTATTTTGTGTAATTTTCATAAAATATATGGGTGTTTTATGTAATTTACTCGAAATAAAGATATTTATCGTACATTTGTTTTCGACCATGTAGTTCCATTGGTAAGCAATGCCTTCACTTTTCTCCTTGGATTTTTTTGATGTGAAGACAAGTAGCCTTTGGTTTTGAGCAATCATGTCCTTTACTAGTGGCCAATCTCCACCATTCTTGGGCATTTTGGTCGATGGAAATAAATATTTCGTTAGTGATACGATCAGCAATACGCGGAAGCTAAGAATCGAACAACGTCAGACATGAAAGATTCAATCCAAATATAACTATGAACAATCGAATGGAAATTCCCTGAAATTCTACCCACATATACACTGAATAGACGTCGACAGAAACCTAAGCAATTCAATTCCGATTAAGCTCAAATTTTAACACGAATTACAACTTAGGGTTATGAAGAACATATCCAAAATTCAGAAAAAACGCACGAGTAGTTTTTGATTTGGCTCGGTGGTCAGTTTTGGGTCGAATTAGGGTTTCAAAAACGGATCTAAAATTAAATAAGAGGTTTTCTGAGATGAGATGGTTATGGAAACGAAGGGGATGGTTATTGATGATATAGGAACGACGAAGAATGGCTGAGAAAATGAAAAAAGAACACGAATTGAAGAATTGAAACGGAAACAAATTGTGAATCTTACCCGAAACGAACCCCGGATCTACTTGAATCCGAATGCGTTTATGGAGCAATCTTCGTGGCTCGACTAACCCGGATACTATGAGATATCACGAACGAGTCGATGAATTCAAGTTTGAAATCGCCAATATCAAACTCTACCGAAGAACTGATTTGTTGTGTGAGATAAGAGAAAAGCGTAAAGCTATTTTGCATTCAATCAAGTCTGTCTCAAAGTATGAACGAAAATTAACATAAATACTAATCTAATTCCTAAGCTACGTAGGTTTTCGAAATTAACAAGGCTTGGGCTTGATAATTTCGGACTCCTTAATTAAATATAACTGGGTCAATTAATCACTTAAACATGTTGTGATAATTGGACTAAACTAAATTAAAAAAATAAATACAAAGTTTTTAAGCCCAAATAAAATATAAGAAAATTTGTTTTCTTGGACTTGTCTTCCTTTTCTTCAATGATGGACGCCCAAATCTTCATCTTCAACACTTGTTAAATTCACCAACTTGTATTGATGAAATTCGACTCCATCATTTGCCAATCTCTTCGAAATGTAGCATTGCAAATAACCTTGCAGCTTCTTGGCTCTCGACCTCGTCACTGCTCCTCCGAGCTGCAAGTCTCGATTGGTCTCTTCAATGCTAAATCCTGTCTCATCAGTTAGCCCTGCTGCTTTCAACAAATTGCTCAATCCATTTGGTGTTTGAACATAGTCTTCCAAGATTATTGTCACAATTTCTGACGGATTTGCCCTCAGAAATGTTTCCACTTCCTTCAGTGTTTCAATAGCTGGCTCCTACAACATAAATTTCTCTCATTTTATCAACTTGAAAATACCATATACGGTTTTCTCTTGGATTGATAATGAAATTAAAGAATAAGAAGACAATTTTTTTTTATCATATAATAAGGTCCTTCTATTTATTATATAGATGGATTTGTTTTTTTAACACGTAGATAAAAATTATCATAAACCCCCTAGAAAATTTATTGTCATTAATTGAATGAAAATTGAGGAAAATTGGCTCCAAAAGAAGATTTTACATCCTAATCCAGAAAAGTTAATCATCATTCAGAACAAGTAAAAAAAAAAAAATTAAAAAAAAAGTGAAAATCATCAAAGAGAACACATACTAAATATATCGATATGTATACGAAAGTGAAATCTTGAACTTACAAATGCCGTGAAGTCGCGACACCTGCCGCCAAAAGAGTGGCACAACCATATGTCTCCTTCGTAGTCATATATATCAAGCATTAAGGCTCGCACGCCATTCTATCAATGAAAATTAATTGTTTAATATAATTGGCTTGATTAAATATATATGATGACTCAATAATAATCAATAAATTAAGCAAGTATAATGGAATAATTGATAGTACATACATTTAATTGGTCGGTTACGGTATCTTCTTGATTTGTGACGGTGATTCTCGGAACTCCAGTACGAGAGGGCAAACCTTCTATTGCGAATGAATTGTGTGTTGCTAAATACGCGTATCTATTAAACGGTAAAGAACTATTCTGTAAATAAAAACAGTTTAGTACATAATTTTATCCTTTGTTGTTTCTTTAGTGCCATCATATTTAATTGTTGTATTACATTTGGAATAAAATAAAATAGCTAAAGTGATCTAACACATATTAGAAAAAAAATTTGATTAAACAACACTTCTTTATTAAAACATGAGATAACATAGAGCATAATATCTAATATACTCCAATTTATCTCACCCCAAACCACAAAAAAATAAAAAAATAAACATATAAAATTTATTTAATTACCACGATTTTGAATGGATTGGTGGCTTGTGATCTAACACATCCTGAGCCTATGAAACCAGTTTCACAAGAGAAACAATATAATCCTGCCCCACAATCTCTGTCGCTCGAGCAATTTTGCATTATCTACAATAAAAAAAGGAAAATAATAACAAATGATAAAAACGAAAAAGCAATAAATGAAAGAAGAAAAACATATGGGGAAAACAATGAGGAGAAACATTGGAAATATTAATTATGAAGAAATGAAGATTTACGATGCACCTTGCAGTTTCGGTTGGAGCAACCGGCGGCGGAAGTGGTTAACAGCAGCGCCGCCACCACCGCCGTCGCCAGAATTCGAAGATATATTTTCATGACAGCCGAATTAAGGCGGGGGTCTACAATGTTTGTATAGGTTAATAATTTGTGTTTGGTATAGTTTTGTGTGTTTGTTGAGAAGAAGTCATTGACGTGTTAGTATCATCCAAGAACTTTATTGCCTTTGTCTAAACAAAAAGTGAGGAAAGAAAAAGGTTTCCGAACAATATAGTTGGGAAATAGTAATAAATGTGAGTCCCATGTTTAGCAGATTATTTTGGTTAATATGAATTGAAATTAAAACAAACCAATCATATATAAATAACAAATAAAAAATCAACTTTTTTTTTTTTAATTGTTTGGCACCATGTTAAATCTAAGGGCCCGTTTAGTATCTATCTATCTATATATATATATATATATCTCATATATGTATCAAAATGGTTCATGGCATTTTGTTTTGTGATATCAATTTGATATACACATATTCCCACTTTTAAAAAATGTATACTGATTTTTATACTGGTATAACTCATATCTAGTACAAACACAAGGAACTCACGCATTGTTGCTTAATGAAAATAAATAAATAAATAAATACATATAATGATAGTTTTTGAAAGGTAAAAGTGCTAAAATATAAATAAAACAAACCAAATTATTCAATTAGAGATCCTACATTCGTCCAATTTGGAATTTGATGATATATGTTCGACAAGGATTGTTCGTCAATTTGTTAGTTGATCAGTGGATCTGTGGACGTGATTGTTATTCCAAAAAATATAAATTGTTATTTTCATTATAATGTAAAAGAAATAAAAATAAATTAATAAATACTCCTACCATTCTGACATGAAAATACACACGAATAAATGACCGCTTTAGATTTCCCGTCCCAATTTTAATTCCAAACGCGTCTTAAATACATTATTTCAGTAATTTTTATAATGTTTACCATAAACATAATAATTTATTACATTTATAATTTATACTTAAAATTAATATTTTAAAAAATTATCTACTCTAATTTGAATTAATCAACCTTATTTAGTTAATATAATTGAAACTAACTATAAAAATTGATTACAAATCTATATATATATATATATAGGGAATCTATAATGGCAATTTTGTAAACTACATCAATATGAAGGACATACATTTAGACGATTATCTAACCGGTATTTTTTTTTAAAAAGAAAAATTCCTTCCTCTTCACGTTTTGTTTTTTGAAAATGATAATAACTGCCAATTACATAGCATTATCCATCTATTAATATATTAAATTATTTAATGCTATATGCTTCATTTAATTAACTAATTTCATTTAGAATTGATTAATATAGATAAAGTTAATTTATTAAGTCCAATTAGAGTTAATTCATTTCAAATTAGGGTTATATATTTTAAATTAGAGTTTATGAGTTCAACTAGAATTTAATCAAATAATTACTTATGTTATGTTCTTAAAAATAAAAGAAAAAATAGATTATATGCGTCAACTTAAAAATAATAGAAAAAATAGATTATATATGTCAACTGTATGAATATATATAGAGATTCAAAAACATATGGTCGAGGCATTGATAAATATCCCCAGCATTCTATTTCTAATTAAGGAGTCGGTTCCACTTCAGTAATCACATTTTATTATTTTATACCTCACATATATTGTATCCATGAGACTGCTGAAGTGAGAGAGAAGGAATATTACTTGAACATGATATTGCTTCTTAAGAGTAATGCTCTAATGCCCACCGTTAATATGCCCATGGATGACGTGACAAATTTTTAAATAAGAAAATTAATTTAAATATATACCATAAAAATTAAACCTTACTAAAAAAACTAAACCCTAAAAAAAAAAAAAAACTAGACCCCAAATAGAAATAATTAACGACATGTCACTGCCACATAAGCGGTGAGAATGTGTCCACCATGAGTAGGAGAGCATTTTTGTACTTCTTATTACAATTTGCTGATTAACAATTAGTCTTAGAATTGCTTTGTAAATGATTTCTATGCTTACTTGAAATTGAACTATTTATTTATTAATCTATTAATATTATTTTTTCTTGAAGTCGTTATGCATTTATAATTTTGGTTCAATAGTTAATGTACATGTAATTAGATTATATATGTGCCCTAATTGTACGAATTAATTAAATTAAATATATCTCCATAATCAAAATGTAATATTGCATTTTGTGTGTGTAAATATATTTTGCTTAAGACAAACTGTATATAAATTCTTCTTATAGTTAAAGTAATTGATGTCTGAGTGTTGTGGACAACTATTCCATTTTCCAACATTGAAAAACTTTTGTAAACTAAGATTTTTCTATAAAATTATTTTGTTTTTTGTTTTTTTTGTTTTTTTTTTTTGCTTTTAGATTTTTATGTAAAGTAATAAGTTTTTAATTTTTAAGTGAATAATCTTGATCTATAAAATTTCGATGTCAATTTCTTTAGATAATTATTCTCCGCACATCATGCGGGTGCAATACTAGTTGTAATTGAATTAGTGAATCTGAACAATGATCGTAAAATCAAACCAAATCATAATATACTAATTTGAAGAAATAAATTACATAAAATTTAAGAAAAAAAAATGGAGCATTCATTCTTTTCCGGCGATGGGCATGACTTCCGGCGGCTGCGTGCGGAGGAACTTTCGGAGGCTGTACTCTGCATACTTTTCTCCTTCCTCTCGATTATCAAGAATTCCTCTTTTCTGACGATCTTTATTTATTCTGCCAGTAAACATATATTAGGATTGAGTCCCAATTTCAAATCAAGATTGAGATATCACATTTTCTTTTAATAAGGTATATGTATACAACCCATAATAATTAAAACAAGAATGTACATACTAATTATTACCTGACATCGGGATTGAGGGCCACATTCCTTGTGAGCTGAAATATGCACATTCCGGTGACAAAACTCATAGCACCCAAAAGAGGATACACCTAATTTTTCATATCCAAGCCATAAGAATAATGCGAAAAAAAAAAAAAAAAAAACAAAAACAAAAAGAAGAAGAAGAAGTCATTAAAGTAATTACTGGTTAATATAAAAAAAAGTCATTGAAGTACAGTATTTTGAGAATTTGGACCTTCAGAATATCGAACAAAGATTTGTAATTCTCTAAAGCATTCAAGATTAATGGTTAATTTAATTGGGCCAAATCCCAGATTATTACAGGCTGCAGACTTATATTAGGAAATGGAGGACGTTGACTTATTTAATTTTTTAAGGGAGTTGAATTTATATAATGACATATTAATTAAATGAATAAAACGATTAATTTTAAGAGCTAACTAAATAAAAGAAAACTGTAGTTTTTGTTACTCTCCTTCCATGACCAAATAATATATATATGAATTTTAACATATGAATTGAGTGCTTTCACTAATTAAACTAATTTAGAGTTCTTATATTATATGCCATAAAATTTCTAATTTTCGAATAACAACCTAACTAACATTATTATATGCACTCTCTGTCCACGAAAATTTGCATTGAGAGTCGACACAAGTTTTAATATATTAGTTAATTATGGCGTGAGTAGAACCTGGGTCCCATAGAAATATGCCCAAAAATAAATATGCAAACATTTTGTGGACGAACTAAAATAGCAAATTGTGCAAAGCTTTTTATACAAATAAAAGAGTATCATGTGAAATTAATTCTCAACACAAACACACACATGAATACCTCTGGCTTCATCCAACGCCCCATTTTCAAATATACGAGGAAGATATATGATTTTCTTCAAGAGAAGTATCCACACAAAAATGACTTTATGTAATACGTGTTGGAATCTAAGAGTCGATTCCATCTCTTAGTTTTTGTCTTTCTTCGCTTGTGGTTTTTGTTTTGTGTAGGTATAATACAATATACACGTTGGATTAAGGGGGAGTGATGATGTGGCAGATACAGAGCTCGTGGGCTGCAGAGCTGCTATGTGATCGAGCCCAAGCCCAATATCATAGTGGGCTTATGATTAATCCAAGAAATTAGCTGGACTAAGGGGGAGTGATGAGGTGGCTGATGAGTCAGCTGATGTGTGACATGATGTGGTAACTGATGAGGTTGCTGAAGTGTGACCTGATGTGGTGGCTGATGTGGCGAGCGATCAAGTTGTAAAGTGGTCCAATATCATCTAGGGTTTCTAGAAGATAAAGATTGCGTGGAGATATGCTTAAAGAGGCGTGGATGGGTGGTTATCTACTCTCATGCAAATCCTAACCCTAACTTGGTGGTTAAGTTTCAAGCTCTATATATACTACAAGATTCATTGGAGATAGAGTGTGTTTTTGGAGAGATTGAAATGAGAGTTTTATTTGAGAGTTCTCCAATTGTTTTAGGTTGAGTAATACTATCATTATACAACTAGCTTAGTGGATAGTTAGATTGTTTATGTTAGTAACTTTTAATAGTTCGTTTCCTCAACCTTGGTTTGTAATTCTTCGTGAATTATAGTGTTTGTTTCGCCTTGAGGCATAGCAAGATATCATTATGATATCTTGCGAAAACCATCTTCATCTCTTCTTTGTTCTTTGTTATTTTCTATTATTTTTCGTTGAGTTTCTGTTCATTGTTACACTCACAATGCTGCTTACAGTGAACATCTCTGTGTGTTTTCTCACGATATCTTGCACAAATTATTTTTGTGTTCTGATTTTTCTTGATCTATTTTTCATTATAAACTATTCCGCTGCGTTTGTGCTCATCGAATCTGTCACTGTACAAAGCTCTGTAAGTACCTTTGTGTGTTTCTGACCGGTTGATACTAACAATACGTACTTAATATGATAATAAATAGTGCATGGGCTTCTCCATATAGATACAACTATAATTTGGCTAGGACAAAACGCACATGAATTATGATATACGATAATATTATTCTATTTGACAATTGCAATGGTAGAGAGATCAATATTTCTTAGCGGGAAGATTCATGAGAGGCTTTATTTCAGTGTGCATAGATTAAAATTTTGACCTCGACCCGAAAACCAGGTGCTTCGGCCTATTGTTTTCTACATATTCTTCTCTTTCATTTGGTTAAACTATTTCAAATCATTTATTTTAAATTAATATGTCCTTTCTCTTCTTATTTGAAAAAAAAAATCAAATAAATGTTTTTATCGGGACTCCGTGGCAAGAAATCTACGACGGGTTAGAAAATTTTATTGGAAATTATATTCAAATTCAATTTGGGTGACGTGGACACGGTACACAACCCCGTTCAATCTTCATGATATTTTACAGCCCGGACAAAATAAGAATAAACTTATGTTATGAGCCCACTCAATTTTTACATTTTTAAATTAATTTATCTATCTTTATAAATTCACCACCCAACTACCTAATAATTTAATTATGTGTAACAAAAATAATAAAAAATAGAAAATGTGTAGAAATAAAATAAAAAAAGTTTCAATAACTATAAATTAATAATCCCCCGTATAAAAAAAATTATAATTAGGAACTCCAGCACTGATCTAAATAAAAAGTTGTTGTAGGTAATAAAAAAAAGATGTAATAAGGTTTAAAATTTAGAATAATGAGTGGAATTTGTAGGTATGCCATTGTTGGTTTTTCTTAATAAATATTGGTAGATAATGAACTTAAAAAAGAAAAGTATTGTGTGAGGTATATGTTAAAAAAATGAGTGGTTATAATTTTGATGGATGAACCAAAAAGAAAAGTAACTACTTCTTCTGTTTCACAATTACTGACACGTTTTTCTTATCGGACTGTTTCACGATTCGTGACACGTTTCTATTTTGGGAAATAATTAATACACTCATTGCACAATTAGCATTCCCTTATTGCAATTAGCATTTATTTTTAATTTAAAAATAAAAATAAAAATATTTAAAAAAGAAAAGGAAATCTGCGAAATTAAAAAATGGAAACATTAATACCTAATTTAATATCTACACCTACCCACTATTCCAAAGTTAATTCAGATCCAAAGTTAATTGAGAGTGGGCGGACATTTCTAAGATTCATCTTCTTCATTCTCTCTCAGAAAACCCTAATTTCCTGGAAGATGAGTAGCCCCTCTCACAAATCTCAATCTCCACAGCCTCCGTCGGCCTGGAGATCCACCCGCAACCGTCCCGTCGCATCGACTCCCTGTCGACACGGGTTCGCAGGCTGCGAGTTGGGTTCCCGACGGCGCCGTGTTCCAAAGCCACTGGGGTCCTGTTTTGACTCCGACGGCAGCCCGAGCCCTCCACGCGTTCCTTCAAGAATGAACTGCACTACCTGATTGCTTTCGTTTGTTGTGAGATCCTTCGGCCGGGGCACCATCTTCAAGCAGTCGCCGGAATCTGGAAGCTGCAGCCGGAACGTGAAGTTGTCTCTCTCTTTCTACTTTTTTTTTTTTTGGAATAGAATAAGTGTTTGGATAGAGGAGGAATTTGTACTTAAGATTTTAGATTAGGCTTGCCTTTAATTTCAAATGTGGATCCTATTGCATTTTCGTCTAGTTTCCCTCTTAATTTTTGGGTGATTTGATAGATAATCAATACCCATGTACTAAAGTTTATAGCCCTTGATTTATTTCTAAGTTTGGTTATGGATTTGGCCCAATAAATAATGAAATGATCTCTTATTTTTGTTGATTTCTGATTTTTTGGTTGTTTTTACTTTCATTTAGCAGTATATTGAAATGTAAAAAAAAATAATAATAATAATAATTTAATTAATTATATCAGTATTTATTTTAATTAATAAAAAAAAATTCAGACTGCGAATTTTTTTTAATTTAATTCGAATAAATAAAAACATTGATAAATACATAAACAACACTCAATCCCTTAACAATACACTTAAAACACTAAACATATTCGTCTTAAATCCCGTACTGAAAAGAAACGTGTCAGTAATCGTGAAACAGAGGAAGTATAATTATTATGAACAGAGGGAAAATTAAATAGAGCATTCTAAAATCAATACATAAACTAACACAGAAATAAAAATAAAGAACAAATTAAAAATATAATATAAAATTACACATTTAATTATCATCATCGAGTTTTTGACATATATGCTCGATAAAGTCGTTTGAAAAGCGTTATAAGTTTGTCTATCACGATGCTATGTCTTATTTGTAATGATAAGGTATATTGGGCTGAGCCCATTTCAGAAAAACGAAAACCAAGTTGACTCTAAATGGGTTTAGGCCCCATCTGATTAGCACATAGGCCCCATACTGAGAAAGGAAAACCAAGTTGACCCTAAACTCTTGTCGAGGCAAAATCAAATTTTGAGATGGAAGTCATTATATTTAGATGGAAAAAATGCAATTAAATACACCAAATTTCTCTAACATTCCATTTTAATCACCAACTTTCAATTTTTTCTGATAATTCACCAACTTTCATCCGCGTTCAATTTTAATACCGATCGCATATTCCGGCTATTACGTGGCAATAGAAAATGACGAAACATTATACGCGGCAATATTAATTAAATTATTTACTACACGGTGATAAAATGACGCCGTTTTTGAATAATTTATATGTTTTCGAATAATTTATTTACTACACGATGATAAAATGACGAGGATTTATACGTTTGTTTAGCTTCAGAAACGGCGTCATTTTATCACCGTGTAGTAAATAATTTAATTAACATTGCCACGTACAGTGTCTCGTCATTTTTTATTGCTACGTAATAGCCGGAATATGTGATCGGTGTTAAAATTGAACGCGGAAGAAAGTTAGTGAATTATCAGAAAAAATTAAAAGTTGGTGATTAAAACGGAATGTCAGAGAAAGTTGGTGTATTTAATTGCATTTTTTCCTATTTAGATCTGCAGCCACATGTTAAATTTTATTCAGGTTTCTTTGCTTGACTCTAACTCAATACTTTTCACCAAAACACGTGGACTAAAATTACTTCCTTCAATCGAAATTCTTTCTACATCCATCGAAAAACATTATATTGCCAGCCGGAGGCACCGTGTGGCCGGGCCCAAAGTGTCAATCTTTATACAGAAAATTGTCAATCTATATGAATAAAAGTGTCAATCTTTAACATAATTATTTTACGAATAAAATGACAATTTTTAAAAGTGTCAATCTTTATACAGAAAAGTGTCAATCTATATGAATAAAAGTGTCATTGTTTTAGCCCGTCCTCACAGTGCCTCCGGCTGACCCAAGTATGTCCCATTTCTTATTATGTCTCTCGACAAAACTTTTTCCCTTCAAAGTACTTGGTTGATATCAAATTAAAAAGTGTTTTGATATGTATAAATAGAAAAGAAACATTAAAAAATGGATAATACTATAAAATGTAATAGTGGATCCAATTCTTCCAAACATGTCTTCAATGGAAAGTAGGTTAGTTAAAGTGAGTCCATCAATATTCAAATGCATGTTTATTGGATATTTTTTTGTTAATTTATTTCTTCAAATACACCTCCTTCTGCTTTCAAGAAAATTATTTTCTTGGCCATTTCTAGAAAATTCTGTCTTCATTAAGGAATGTCTTAGCACTAATTAATCAACCAGAAATTTGATTTTGACGTCGAACCAAATTGGAAAACCATTCAATATTTATTACATATTATTATATCTAAAAATAAATATGTTTATATAGAATGTCTAGATAACATATTATTATATCTAGAATGTCTGTTGATAAAAAAAATGCTTATACCCAAAGTTAAACCACAAATTTGCTAATTTTCAAATATAATTTCCTTCTAGCAACAGCAGTACAGTACAAGGGAGTTCAAATATTTGAGATATTAATATATATAGTATTGATACAGTATTTATACTCTCTCCGTCTTTTTCAAGTTGTTACACTTTTTTACAGCAATTTTTTCAAGCATTTTTGAGCGTCTTGATGATGAATTATTAATAAATAATTTTTTCTTTTACGAGATATTACAATTATATCATATATATTTTTATATATATTAGTATTATATATATGTAGCAGACTGAAAATGTCACTAGCATCTAACCGCCAGAGGGTGGAGACATTTCATATACTCTTCAAAATCTTTCACTTTACGCATATCTTTCTTACATTCTAAACATCTTCCCTCCAACAAAAAGGGTCCAAATTCTTGCTCTTACACACATTGTTTCTCTCAAAATTCAAGAAAAAATATGAGGTTCTTCATTGCAGCTTTCTTCCTCCCTGTGCTCTTTTCTTCCTCAGGTATGAGTTCTACTACCTCTTTGCATGATCTTTGCGTTTCAATTCATCTTCTCAATTCTGTTGCTTTCGTTCTTCGACAGTCGCCTACGACCCGTTGGATCCTAATGGGAACATTACTATCAAATGGGATATAATGTCATGGACACCAGATGGCTATGTGGTTAGTCACCCATTGATCTTTACATAAATCTTGTTTTTGACGACATTTCATCTCTAGCTTGTCTCAATCTTCTCTTTCTTGATCAAATTCTAGCATGTTCTTGAAATCAAGAAACCATAATCATAATGAGAATTTACCAAAATGGGACTTTTTCTATTCGTGAATCCAACTATCACAACTAAATCCTCTGCTTCCTTCCCACAGGCTGTTGTAACGATGAATAATTTCCAAATGTATCGACACATCATGAGCCCTGGCTGGACTGTAGGGTGGACATGGGCGAAGAAAGAAGTGATATGGACCATGGTCGGAGCTCAGACCACAGAGCAAGGCGACTGCTCCAAGTTCAAGGGCAACATCCCACATTGCTGTAAGAGAACTCCCACAGTCGTGGACTTGCTCCCCGGAGTTCCTTACAACCAGCAGTTCAGCAACTGCTGCAAAGGCGGAGTCTTGGCTGCGTGGGGCCAGGACCCAACAGCTTCTGTCTCCGCCTTCCAGGTCAGCATTGGCCAAGCCGGGACCACAAACAAGACGGTCAAGCTTCCTAAGAACTTCACCCTCTTAGGCCCCGGACCTGGCTACACTTGTGGCCCTGCCAAGATCGTGCCTTCAACTAATTTCCTCACCCCTGACCGTCGTAGGAAGACTCAGGCATTGAGTAAGTCAAACCCATTGTTTTTTTTGTGATTTTAATTATATTCAGCATTTAGGTGAAATGTTTAATGTATCTGATTGTTTTGTATTTGCAGTGACATGGAATGTGACATGCACTTACTCTCAGTTTATAGCGAGGAAGCACCCGAGCTGCTGCGTCTCCTTCTCGTCTTTCTACAATGAAACCATCACTTCTTGCCCTTCCTGTGCTTGTGGCTGTGAAAACAAGAACAAGTGCATCAAGTAATTTTATTTGTCTCTTCATAGTAATGCGTTTTTGTTCTAACATATATGAGGAATTCTGGAATTGAAATGAAGATGGTTTCTTGAAACAGACCTGAGTCGAAGCTTCTGAGCGTGGTGGGAGTGAACACTCCAAGGAAGGACAACTCGCCTCTGTTACAATGCACACACCATATGTGCCCCGTTCGAGTGCATTGGCACGTGAAGACCAACTACAAAGAGTACTGGAGGGCCAAGATCGCGATAACAAACTTCAATTACAGATTGAATTACACACAGTGGACTCTCGTAGTTCAGCACCCGAATCTCAGCAATGTCACTCAAGTTTTTAGCTTCGATTACAAGCCTCTAGTTCCCTATGGCTCCATAAGTAAGTTTTTTAATCTCTATGCACAATCATCAAGAAACCAAGAAACTGATGAATAATATGAACAATCTAAACGTTTCGTTCAAAACTTGATCTGCAGATGACACAGGTATGTTTTACGGGATGAAATTCTACAATGATCTGTTGATGGAAGCAGGGCAATTTGGGAATGTGCAGTCTGAAGTACTTCTTCAGAAGGAGAAGGACACTTTTTCTCTCAAGGAAGGATGGGCGTTTCCCCGGAAAGTTTATTTCAATGGTGAGGAGTGTATGCTTCCATCACCGGAATCTTACCCTTTCCTGCCAAACTCTGCATCTCGGAGTCGAGCTTTATTCTCAACATTCATAATCTCTGCTGCATTTTTCTTTCTCACCATGATGTGATGATTGTTCGATTCCGAGTTCGTATTGTTAGAAATTTTGAGGGTTAATGTCAATGCTGTTGAATATCTAAAGCACAGGTACAGAATCAGATGAGATATATATACATGATAGTGTAATTTGCACTGCCAATTTTTCCCACTCACTTTAATTTGATGATGATGAAGAAGAAGAAGATGAGAGTATTTTTTTTTTTTTTTTTTGACAAAGAAGATGAGAGTATTTGAGTATATGGATAGAGAAAATAATTTAATAGCAGTACAATGTATCAAATTGTTCTCGTCTCATTACAATTCTATCAAAAATTTATGAACATCAACATCACAGGAAATAATTGAAGTAGCATAACATATTGTACATCTAAACAATATGACGGACATGATTCCACCAACAATTACAGTTAGAAATTTTAAGCTCGTCGGAGTTTCGTGCACCTGAAATATGTCGCGGGGAAGAAGAATTCGAGTTCTTCAATTTTCTTGAACTTGCACACCCAAGTTCTTCGATGGCAGCCACAACTTCTTAAACACATGAGAAATGGAAAGCCATAGATATGAAGAGAGTGATGAATAGCACAAGGAGGGAGACATTTTGTCGAATGCTGGCATTTGGTAAAAACGGATATGCCTCCGGAGGTGGCATAACACAGTTATCTCCATTGAAGTAAATTCTTCTTGGGAAACCCCATCCCTTTTCGAAAGTGAAAGTAGATTTGTCCTTTCTGAACAGAAGCTCTGACTGCACGTTCCCGTTAGGCCCCGCATGCTCAAGAAAGTCGTTATAGAATTTCACACCGTATAACATTGCAGTATCATCTATCACAACACGAAACATAATAATAGATCAGTGATTGCTTTTGTTTAAAATACTAGATAAATGAGCTCGAATGTGTGGTACGACTTACTTATGTTTTGGTATGGATTTAGTGGCTTGTAATTGAAGCTGAATATCTGTGTCAGATTGTCGAAGTTGGGGTGTTGGACGACTAAATTCCACTGGCTATAATTCATATTGTAATTAAAGTTGGTAATCGAGACTTTGACTCTCCAATAATCCTTGTAGTTCAGCTTCACGTGCCAATGTACACGAATCGGGCACATATGAGATGTACATTGGACAAGAGGTGACAAATTATTACTCTTTCCTCGAGCAGACACAACTGAGGAAATGTATGGTGAATTTTGGCTGCAAGGAGCAACGAAGAAACGTCAAACTTCCCATACTTCTCATATTATTTTTCGAGCACTTATTTTTCTAGAAGAAATGTCAAAAGTTATTGCAACTTCCGCCTTATTTTTTTATATTATTGAATGAGAATAAGATTAGAGGGAAATACTCACTCTACACAGCTTCCGGGCTGAGTTAGGTTGTTTTGGCAACCACAGGTACACGTAGGGCAAGGGACAATCGTGTCATTGTAAAAAGACGAGAGTGAGACACAGCATGATGGAGTTTTTTGAGCCAGAAACTGTGAATATGTGCATGTCACGTTCCATGTCACTGCAATGAGAGAAAGAAGCATGAGAAATAAACCAAGAATATTACTTTGAATCATCACTAATTGAGGCCCATTTCTCTAAAATTGAACAAAATTAGGACAGCTAATGAAGCCCGATGAAAGGACCAATTAATGCAACCCCACCATGTTTCTGATTATCATGAATCAATTCATATATTTACTAGAAATTACATTTCCATAATGATTAAAGATCCCAAGATATGAATACAACATAAGGGAGGAAACTTACTCATAGCTTGAGTCGTTCTTCTTCCATCTGAGGTGACAAATTTAGTAGGTTTCACGATTTTAGCAGGCCCACAAGTATAACCTGGCCCCGGTGCTTTGAGTGTGAAGTTCTTGGGCATCCTAACCGTCTTATTGGTAGTTCCAGCAGCTCCAACACTGATTTGGAAAGAGCTTGCAGCATTATTGGGATCTTGCCCCCATGAATTAATCACCCCTCCTTTACAACAATTCGCAATCTGTTGGTTATAAGGAGTTCCGGGCAATAAGTCAACCACCGTTGGATCTTTCTTACAGCAATGTGGAACGTTCCCTTTATATTTCGAGCAATCTCCTTGCTCCGTGGTTTGACCTCCCATCATGCTCCAAATCACTTCTTTCTTCGCCCAAGTCCATCCCAAAGTCCAGCCTGGCGCTGGAATGTGACGATATTGTTGGAAATTGAACATTGTAACAACAGCCTACACATTTCAACAATATCGTTATCAAATTATTGCTTTGAATTTCAAAATTAGGATCTTGAAGATTTACATTCGAGATGAGCGAAGTAATGATAATGAAATTAAGGCCTACCACATAGCCATCGGGTGTCCAAGTGATAACGTCCCACTTAATCGTGATATTGCCATTAGGATCCAGTGCATCGTAAGCTTCTGAAGGATAAATGAAGAGCATAAATTAGTGAGTACGTGAAGGCAACGAAGTTCTCAGCAGTACTCAAAATTTTGGTACAAATGAATCTACATAAACACTACAATATTTGATCTTCAAATAGCATAAGATCACAATCTCACAGAAATCTGAATGCTAAATCAAACTCTATAGTTTCCTTGATTGCAAGAATAGAACCCTCAATTCTGTTGTTCCACAGCAATGAACTAAGCCCTGATCGAACACATGAAGATTAGCTGATCTCAAATTCTTCTTAAGGAAATTAATGAAATCACTAGCATTCATGCCAGCTTCAATTCATATAAGCTTGAAAGCAGCAGGACAAATCAAGATTGAATTTTTCTATTTCAAGAACTCAAGATTGATGCAATTTCACCCTGATTCACTTCAATCAACCCCATTCATATCAAAAGGCAATTGCTTTTTCAAGGAGAGAAACCGAAAATATACTTAATTTGGGATTTGCCAGCTAAAACTAGTAAAAAAAAAAACATCAAACCGGCTAAAGATCCGAGCTTTTTGCAATCGAATTAAACCCCATTCAATTAGGGAAAACATATGCATTTAATATTTAAGATAATTTGGAGCCCACCAAAAAAACCTTTCACACCAACAAGATTTTCAACGAAGAGACAGAAAAACACAATAATTACCAATTGAAGTGAAGCTGAAGCAAGAAATCAAGAAAAGCAGCAAGGCTGTAGGAGCTGTGACTCCCATCAGAGATCTGAAGGAGAACCCCATTTCTACCAAAAGCTTGATTTCTTGTTCAATCACCGCCTCTGAAGATCTGCAATTTCTAGAGAGAGAGAGAGGGAATGTAGAGAAAAAAGAGTGACTGCCTGGAGTCCGGTGGCAAAGCTTGTGGAAGAGAGAACTCACTTCACTTTAAATAAAGTCAATTAATTAACACGTCACTGTAAATTTTCTTGAATATATTTTTTTTTCTTTAATTAATTGTCGATAGGCCGTTAGGCTGTTGATGTTTTCATACACGCACCGACACACGGGTTTTTCAAGATTTTTAATTAAAAATGTAATTAGGCTTTGAACGTTTCATTTTGAAGATGACCACTCAACTAATGGCATAAATGAATTTGAGAGAAAAGACAAATTTCTGATTATTAAAATATGGGTTTTGACTAGGTTCATATTTTGATGATTCTTGCAATAACTAGGTTAACACAACGGCCAATATTAAAAAATCATTAATTTTCTCTTTCTTTTCGAATTCGAGGAGGGAAGCTCTAAGAATTTTTAGATTAAGATCTCACTTTTCGTAAAAGCTTAGTGCTACTTACTAATGAAGGATGCTTGTACTTTTTTATTTTTGTGACTAATAACAAATGATCATGTGTTAACTTTATTGAGGTGCGGTTTTTATTTAAAAGGAAGGTTTAATTTTTTTCTTATGAAATTGTAGACACGTATGGCCTTTACATATTAATAAACATATATGTCCAATTAAATCCACGGCTTCCATCATAAGTAATCTAGTGATTGTCATTATTATTTATCACACTTAATCCATACTTATTGTCATTATCATCACCCCCACAAAAACAAAGGTTCTTTTTTTATTTTATTATTTAACATTTTGAATCACCATAGGACAAGTATAAATGACATTCAAGTAATTTTAAAATCATATTTTAATTTCGATGAGAGAGAGAGAGAGATTACAACAACAAAAACTAATGTACAACTAATATGAATGGAGCTAGCTCATGGATGGCGTGGGTCTTGCATTAGACTCTCAATTTTTTATTTTTTTTACCTTTCTTATTTAAAGTATATTAAGCTTTTAGCCCCGCTCCCTAAACACATGATTATTTTATTTTAAATCAAACATTTGTACTGTCGGTGATTGTTAACTTCCAGCACAAAAAAAGAATAATATCAGAAAAATGGTAAAATAATCACAATGATAAATTTATTGAAATTCTTGAGCTTGACGTCTCGAACATTAGCAATAAGAAATAGCTATTTTGTTGTTTAAATCAGCTTTTAGTTTAAAATAAATAGCTATGTAGTAAATGTTTTCTAGGCAATCTCATGATAGTTTGGTCCAATACTTGTGTGATAACAATCCTATAAAACTTTCGTGCAAGTAGACCAAAATAATTTATTTTACGTAATATATAATCCCTATTTTCTTAAAATCCATATGCATTGAACATAAATTAAAATGTAATTTCATTAAAATTAATTATTAAAAATGTCATTTTTTTACATCATAGTTACTAAAATTACCCTGACTATACCCTCAAAAGTTAAAATTTCTTTTATCCTGACTATGAATTTATTGAAACGTCTCTCCTACTCACGGTGGGCACACTTAATGTGCCTACCGCTGATGTAGTAATGTCAAATTGTAAATTTTTACCATTTAGGTTGAGTTTTTTTAGTAGGGTTTAATTTTTAAAGGTAGAGTTTATTTCAGGTATGTTAGTTTCTTTATTTATAGCATTGACACGTCATCTGTGTGCACATTAAGTATGCACATGGTGAACATTGTAACATTACTCTATGAATTTAATGGCATTGCTAATAATAAAAAAAAAGAAATAAAGAAAATTATTTGCCGAATCAAAGTGAGGTGGAACTACTGATTTTCGAAAAGGGATTTGGGTTTCAGTTTTTTCGTAAGGAAATTATCTGACCAATTTGTATGTTTTTTTATGTTATAAAAGTTGAATTACTCCCCTAAACAAGTCGAAGTTAATTATTACTCCAAAAGAAAAAACTTTGGGTAAATAATTATCGTTATATTCCACAAAGAAAACAATACACGCCACATAAATAAACACCCAAACCACCAAAAAATCTAAATAAAAGAAAGAATGATTCACACTAACAACCCAAATAATACTATAATTAAGTAGAAAATTTGTTAGTCTTGGGAGGACAGTGAGAATCCAGCTAGCTCAATGTCTCAACTACTGACAGTGAAACATAGCCGCCACAATTGCACTTATCCTCTTTAAATGATATAGTTACATAACCTTTTTGTTAATTATTATAAAGAATACTACTCCATATTATCATTCTTTAATGATCGTTTGGGATACAATTTGATAAATCTGATTATCACATTAAAATGTTTTTCGATCGTGCCACCTGCTTTATTTACGCTTCGAGTGTACAATAATTTCCAATCATATCGATCATGAAAATCCAAAACTTAAGCTTTTACAAAGCAATTATATGTCTGATGCTGAAAATGATAAATAAGGAGTATATCATTTGTCCCCCCTTTCAACTATAGGAATTATGAACTTAATGGGTTATCAAACAATTAAAGAAACAAATAAAATAGAAAGACATAGATCTACGTAGTTCACCAATTTAGTTATATCTATGGGTAGAAGGGATGACAGATTTTATTATGGAGGCTAGGTTTTCACATTAGTGATACAACTCTCAAAGACCATTATATAGTACCAAGAGAATACACCAAATGAGCCCAATACAACTATTAAAGCCCAACACTGTCAAACTCTGCGAAGCAGGAGATAGATTCAAGGCATCTCAACACTTAATATAATTGGGAAAATACTTGCTTCAGCAGGAACCTAGCGAAGACCGAATTACGAAAGACTCAAACAATTTCAAACACTAACTTCATCATTGTTATGTCAATATGCGCATACATGTAGCAATCTTTTATATTAGGGTTGTAAATGAGTCAAACTACTCGTGAGCTATTCAGAGCTTGGTTTGATAAAAGTTCGTTATAGACCGTTTAGTGAAGCTCGTCAACTAAACGAACAAAGCTTGAGCATAAGAATATTCGGCTCATTAGCTGGTGAACAAGCTCGTTAATTGATTTAGTATGAAAATATAAAATTATTAGTAATTCACAACTTGTATTATATAGTATTATGATTCTAGATACTTATTACTGCTCTATATCTATATACTATTATAAAAAGTGTATTGTTTATAAAATTTGGTTTGCCTATTATACCCTTATCATATATTTGATTTAAAAAATATTATAATATAAAATATTGTATTAAAAAATTATGTTAGTTGTTTCATTGAACTAAAAGAGTTTTAGCTAGATATACTTGACTATAGTGATATTAGTTTCTTCATCTTCCTAATATACCTTCAATTATATATATATATATATATATATATATATATATATATATATATATATATATATATATATATATATATATATATATATATATTCATGTTATTAGATTAACTATGAAATGTCCCTGCAAAATGTGATCAGACATGAGATGATCGACAAGAGGAGAGTAACTAGAAAGACAACTAGCTAGGTCAAGCAAAAATAAAATAGTTGGAGATTGATTTTTTTTCCTCCTTGTAATCTCTATCTTATAATTCCAACTTGTGACAGTTTATAAATGAGTATATTTTTACATCAATTATTTCATAGCATTTAAGAACATCTAGGTTTAATTAGCAAAAAAAAAAAAAATAGAATTCACTAAATGATACTCTCCTCCCCGTGTACGATCTATACACACAGTTGATTTTTTTAGCTGGTTTTGGGGCTTCGTAATGATGCATTTTAAAATGTATTATTGAATTAAAAAAAATAACTCCAAAAAGATTAGAAATCTAGTTAAGCAAATGTATATTAGTTTTATTTTTAATATTATTTTTCGTAAAAATAAATAATATGCTAAATAAGAGATTATATGTGCAACGCACCTAATCATTGCTAGTTAGTAATAAGTATCTAATTAACTCTATTTGTTATAGAAAATGATTAATATTGTCTTACTATTGTGAAAAATTTATCTATTTTCAAAAGAAAATAATTAATATTTTAAATATAAATCCAAATCCCAAAAATTTATTTTGGTTCGAATAAGCTCGTAAAGCTCAAAGTATTCGGTGAACAAAGTTCGAGACTAGACTCGATAATAGAGTCATACTTGAGCACGATGATATTCGACTCGGCTCGGCTCAATTACACAATTATACCCCTATTTTACATTAGAGGCAAAAATTAATATACCCACTTAGACATAAGGAAGACAATTTTTACCCACAACTTAAAAAAACACAACTTATATCCAATTTGCATGTGACTTTCCAAAATTATCCCTGATTTCAAATTCCCCCAAAATACCCACTTCACACATATTGAGGAGCGACCTTTCCCCTCTCATAATTCAACCGCGACTCTCTCTCTCTCTGACTCTCACTTCTACCCATTTCTCTCACTACAAGAAATTCAAGTTTTGCCTACACATGGAAGTGTGGCTAAAAAGATCATTATGTGTGATTAAAGAGATTTATTTACACATAGCGTAAATGTCAACAAGTGTGGCTATATTCTTGTCAAGAAAGATATTTAGCCACACATAAATATATGTGTGAAGAAATCTTCGAACATTTACCTACACTTAAATGTGTTACTAAATATATATAATATGTGTGGATAAATATATTTGTGGTATAATATAATTATTAGGTGGAAATGACGTGGATGATGACATGGAATTAATATGCGTGGATAAAATAATCAAAGCATATGCGTAGATATTCCTGTTTTTGTGGTAATTTTTATTAATTTAGAGTGATGACTTGAATTTTGAATCTAACACATACAACACATTAAAAGATAACAAAAAATTAATATAAAATTTTATTTGATGATATTCAATAAAATTAGAGTATACACACAAATATCTATATACCAAATACAATTTCTTTCTAGCTACTATGTCCTTCTGATTTTCTTTCTCGCTACTTGTCCACAGGATCCCACGCTCACGAGAACCAGTTTACCTTCGCATCACCAAGCTTCAATTACTCCTGCTATGATAATAAAAGCACAGTTGATTAAATTTTCTCATAACATATCGAAATAATAATTCAAAAGCATTAATTATAATTGAATTGCTTCCTTTATATCAACCTCCAGACACTAGAAAAATAAACCAGCAACCTTGAATTTGGTGTAGACGTGTGCATCATTCGTAACCTGTAGGATATCAAACAATTATCAATTAAGCTCTTCGTCAAATCAAATGAAGCTTGCATTCTTCATACTTTAATCAATCTAGAACCAAATTTGTATATGGATACACAATTAAAGTGAAAATAAAATTAAATATTCAATTCAAGCATAAACGAAGACCGACGATAAAGGCATAAACGAAATAGTTATAGTAAAATTGATTAAATCGAAAAGACAAAAAAAAAATAAAGACATAATTAATGGGATGGATTTACGACAAGAAGGAAGTCGCTAAGATAGCATCCATGGAGGTAGCCTAAGCAGCCGCTTCGCGGCCGTCGAAGATCATCTGCGGCAAGTAGATCTCCTCCCTGATGCTGGATCTGACAGTAGTTTCAAGGAGAAACTTGTACTCGTAGATGCCGCGTTGTTTGGTCCACCGTATTATCTTGCTTGAATGTTTGGTGCTGAGTTTTATCCGCCATTGATCTTATTGGGGAAAAGGTAAACAGGGATGAAGTTTAGATCTGCGAAAAAAATGGTATATAATTCAGGTTTTGGAGCAGTTGCGTAATATTAGGGGTTGAGGTAAACACAAAAGCGGGTATCAAGTCATCTTTGAATTTTTTTCATCTTGGAGGGATTTTTTTGGTGTATGGCGTCAGGGCGGGCAAAATGAAAGTTTTTCCTTTCCTTTTTTTTTTTAATAAGTTTTTTTAGTATACGAAAATTTATATAGTTGATTACATTCTACAAGATTCTGAATATATTTTCTTAATTTTTTCAATACAGGAAAATATTGTTTATTAACAAATATCATAAAATATAAAAATTAATTATGGATGCGCTTTTTTTTTTTTTTTTCTAAGATGAAGAAGAGATCGTGTGTTTATTGAAAAATAATAAAACTATAATTTTTTTTAGAACTATTAATATATAAGTTAATCTTACAATAAAATTGGGTTTACTTGTTTTCACGTGAGCACGTATAAAATATTTGAAAAATAGTATAGTTTTTTATTTTTGAAAAATAATATAATTAAAATAAAAAAGAAATTTCAGTTTAAGATCTAAACGTAGCTAAATAACGCTAATCACAAATGTCGATGTTATTGGTAACAACAAATTAACTAATTACACGTAAATATTTTCCACGTCATTATATGTACTTTTTACTAATTTTCCACGTCATTATATGTAATTTTTTTTTTTTTAATACTTACGTAGATAGAAAATAATTGAAAATAATATAGAAAACTTTAAATGCGGGTAAAAGATTTTAGTCACACATATTAAATGTCAATCAATAATAAAAAAGTGTCAAGGTGATTCACCTACACATGTTTTTATTATGTGTGGTTGAATTACCACACATATTTATGTGTGGCTAATTTATATGTGGCTAAAAATTCAATTTCCTGTAGTGTCTGCCTTCATCACCCTCTCTGGCGAAAACCCTAACCCTGCTCTGACAAATAACAAGGCCCCTTACCGTAGAAAACCCTAACCCTGCTCCGGCGAATTGTCCATCTAGCCGCATAAAAAGAAGGTGAATAAGACCCGGACTCTGACGGAGCACCCGGAGGTACAACTACCATGCGGCCACCCATTTATAAATGAAGAGGTACGAAATTAGGGTTTTCCTCTGTGGTTGAATGTGCGATTTTAGGGTTAGGTTTTGATTTTACTGGGCTTGCTCGGTTCATATCATTGATATTAGGGTTCACTGTATGATTTTGGTTTTTGGGTAAGAAATTGCAAAATAATTGATGTGATACTTGCTTAGAATTGATGTGCTACTTTGCTAAATTGTTGATTCTTACCGTAATTGGTTGATTAATGTGCTACTTTTAGAGCTTAGGTTTCAGTGCGGCCCAAAAAATTGATTTTATTGAGTAATGTGCTGGGAGCCAAAATTATTTGTTGAGGCAGTGATTTTATGATTAAATGCTTGTTTTATGCTTCTTGCTAAAAAAACTGATTATCTGATTGTAGTAAGAATTGATGATTATAGATTATTGATGATAAAAATTCTTATTTGTTGAGGTCTTTATTTGTTCATGCATGCCCTATAACTTGCTTTCAAATTGATTATTGTCACTTGGTAAGAATGTGTTATCATATGTAATTTTTTGGTGTAAACATGATGTGTTTTGCGAAAATCTTACCACAACTATGATCATAATTTATAATTCTTACCATTACTCTGGGCTTGCATGTGTGATTTTCGGGTTGGGTTTTGATTTTACTAGTACAAAAATTGCAAAATTTGATGGTTTCCCTCAATTCAAAACAAGGATATTAAGGTTTACTATATATTTTAGGTTTTTTGGTAAGAAATTGCAAAAAACTTTGAATAAGTTGATTGATGTGCTTATATTTGCTTAATATTTCTTATGCTTATATTTTGTAAGAATTTGTCATTCATATGCTTATATTAGCATAACTAGATTGTATGGTTGGTATTCTTGATTTTAGACTTGTCTGCTACTAAAATTGTAAGAATTGATGATTCTTACTATATTAGTGGTGGTAGATTTTCATTTAAAGCCATTTTTTTTAACTTAAAGTTTGCATCCTGCTAATTTTATCACATAAAAGTTGTAAGAAAGGATGATTCTTACCAAACTATTGAGATTATTTGGTAAAAATAGTATTTTGTTTAGGGTTAAAAGGCTGAATTATGCTAAAATAATTACATAAATGTGATAAGAATTGAAGATTATTGAAAAGTTTATTGTAAGAACTATCATTTACCATCATGTGATTTTAGGCTTAGGCTCTTCTTTTACTGATACGAAATACATGAATCTAGTCGATTTTTGGCGTGATATGCTAGATTGTAGGGTTGAATGCTTAAATTAGGGGTTAAATCTAATTTGTAATGAAATAATAGCGTGTATTTGGTAAGAATTGATGGTTCTCTTTCTGAATTTTATGGGTTAAATGCTTACTTTAGGGTTACTGCTGAAATAACTATAAACATGTTGTAAGAATTGATGATTATTGAAATCCTTACTCACATTGGTAAGAATATTTATGTTCTGACCAATGTATTGGTAAGAATTCATGATTCTTACTAATATGTTGGCAAGAGTTGGTGTGTTTTTTAATTATTACGGAATATGATATTTAGTCGGTAAGAATTGATTATTCTTACCAATATATTGGTAAGGATTGCTGTGTGTTATTTTTTTTATTCTTAGCGTATTTGTTGGTAATAAATGTATTTAAAAATTTGATATTCTTACCATCCTTTTTAAATTATGTGCAAAGGTTACTTGGAAATACGAAAAATATAATCTGTTGCATCGCGCAGGACGTTGAAGATGATGAAGAAAACAACGAAATTGATGCTCCTGCTAGAAATGTCTGCACGATGTCCACTGCAACTCAAACACATCTTGAACAACTTGATGTAAAACGTAGGGGGTATATGTATCTATGAATTGTACAATCATAAGTTATTTTGCTCTATGAATATGTAAAAAATGATGTAATTCTTACCATTTATATATAAGAAATGATACAATTCTTATCTTCTATATGTATGAATTGATACAGTTTTTACCACATTTTGTATATGTTGCTTTTTTTTTGTGGTATATCATACGTATGAATTGATATTATTTTTACCATGTACCACTCAATCCATAAGTATTACAAAAAAAAATGTATATCAAAAAATAAGTATTCCATAAAAAATTATACCACTCATAGGTATAGTTACATAACTACAAGTTTAGAAAAACAAAGTCAAATCTTAATGCATACAAAAATAGTATTGAGGTAAGAAAATATGCAATTCGTCTCATATATAAGTACGAATTGATGCAATTCTTACCATATGTATATACGAATTGATGTTATTCTTACCATTATATATATGAAATGAAGTTATTCTTACAATTTACTACTTAGACTATTATTATCGGCCAACATGCAATGGTGTTCAAACATCAAAATATTATTAAAAAAAATAAAAAGAGGATGATGTTTGGATTGAGGTGTTCGGACACCTCTATGGAACAAAACAAGATGTTTTCCCCAATTTGCACATTTATTATTTTTGATGGACCAATGACATGGTGACACGTCATTGGTCCATCAAATATTTTTAGATTTTTAAATAAATGATTTTATCTTTTATATTTTAAATAATTAAAAAATAAAAATTATACCAAAATTTATAACTTTTCATTTTCTATAAATAGAGACCAAATATGATATATTTTCACATACTTTCAGATTTCATCTTTCTTTCTCTACACACAATATCTTTTTTATATTGTATTTAAAAATACTTAAAATATATATATAATATTATGGTGTTTGGGTATTTGGGTGTTCATTGATAAACTACCAAAAATAAGGATGTTTGAATTGTTGTATATGGAAGAGAGAGAAATTAATTAAATATTGAAAAAGTAAGGTGTTTGAGTGTTTGGGGTGTTTGTTGATAATGATAGTCTCAATCAATAAGTATTCCAAAATAAAATAACTATGACATATTTATTGAGGTAAAAAACATTGTCAAATCTTCATGCATACCAAAATAGTATTGAGGTAAGAAATTATGTAATTCTTACCATTTACAAGTTCGAATTAGTGCAGTTCTTACCATGCAAGGCAGCTGGTTTGGCTACTATGATTGTTGCGACACTACAAAAAAATATGTCTATTGTGAGAACTTTCTTAGTGACGATTATAATATCGTGACAATAAGGACATATATTGTGATAATAATTTTTATCGTCACAATATAGTACAATTGTGACAAAATTTATTGTTGGCAGTATTTTTCGTCACTATATCTCAGTGACAATAGTGTGGTTGTCACTACAAACACGTGTACAGTGACAATAGTTCCGCTTGACACAAATAAATAAAATAGCGACACAATTTATTATCATTGTATGTTAGTGACAAGTCTATTTTTTGTCACTATAACTGTGTAAATAATGACTAATTTTTATTTTGCCACAAAAAAATTTACAATTGACAAATTATATAGTTGTCACTAATTATTGTCACTATATTTTATTGATCACATTAAAATCTTCTTGCAAACATCTTCGCTAGTAATTTATTCTCCATAGTTGAAAACAACATTATATACGTATTGTTAACACAACAAATATGAAGCTTGTCAATTTCCAATAAAATAATGATGTTATTATAAAAATTATTATAAGATGATAATTGAAGAGAAAAAAAAGAAACATTTATTCAATGGAAAACTCGACAAAACTGGTACAAGTAGTACTAGTATGATTATAAAAATTTACAGAACATTTAATTAATAAAAATTAGAAGTATCTTTCGCTTCATTAATGTTATCTTCTTCTTCTTCTTCTTCTTCTTTAATTTGAAGATTTCCTTTTTTCAGAAAAGTCACTTAATAAGATTGAAATGAAACATATGGCGAAAAGTTATTTATATATGGTAGAAACCGTAGAATAATGTAATTGTACACTTACTTGAAATTCATCAACTTTGCAATTCGTATGTTCGCAAATTATATGAATTCATCAATTTTTGTCTGTCATAATATAGATATGTACACACTTATTAACAACATTTATTTTTATTCTATCAAAACTAACATTTTATTTTAATAATAATACTTGTCAATAATTTTTTTCATCTATAAGATTATTAATGATCCGGTATAATATTATATAATTTTCTATTTCTAATTAAGTATGAGTATAATTTACATTAGAGTAGTGTTAATTTTCTACAAAAATCAAAGTTTATAATAATCGCAATGTAAGATAAATTTTAGAATCGTGCTAAAAATTAAACACCTTATTACTATATCCATGTATTTACTTTGGTAAAGTCCCATACAAAATTAATTAGTAAAAGATAATACATATAGAATTATTATATGTACAATTTATGTGTCGGTATGTAATATGTAACGTTTGCACTATTTATTAAATTTTAGAGAGCATATATCTGCTAATTATTATGGAAATATATAGTGTAGCTTGCTCTAATTTTGGTGGGGATTAATATTTATTAAGTTTTTTAATAATAAGTAAACAAAAGATAGTAAAATAATTATTTTTGGCAATAAAATCCATCCAACCCTAAACGCATTAAGAAAAAATTAGAGGCAAAGGAAAAAAAACAACCAAAAATTTTAGAGGCAAACGGAAAAATCAAAACTTACCGCCGTACGTTTTAGAATTGCAAAACCTAACAATCTTTTTTCATTCTTCTCAACTAATTCACTTTATCATGCCAATCCTTCGTTCTTCCTATTCTTCTTTAATTTAATGATGAATTCCATGAATGACACGTCCAGCCGCTCAACAAAAATTGATTGAGGTAGGCTTGTTTGATTTCATCATTGGTTGATATATATTTAAGAATTATATATTTAAGAATTATATTAAGAATCAATTTGACATTGTTTTCTCCAGGTTTAACAACAGAAGGATCTATTGATGAAGATGAGATTACATAAGAAATCAAAACGCCGCTCGATAGTCTACAAAGTAATTTCTGATCTCCAAAAATATTATCAGGTTTATTATCTTGCATCTAAACCCATATTTATAAAGACTCTGGCCGATAGATCAGAGTATCTCAAAAAAAAAAAATCATGTTTTTCATTCTTGCTATCTAAACTTCTATTTACATATTTGTTGTAGGTGTTTCCAAACATAATATATTTTATGGTGTTATTGATTGATGAAAGCTAATAGATAAATAAGAATGATTATGCTTCTTCTTGGATTATGTTCTTGTTTGCTGATTTGAAAATTTACGTGATCACATTGTGATCAAATTTATTGTTTTATCCGTCCATGGTACTAATTGATATATATTATCTGGTCAATTTCTTACCTTGTATTTTGTACGAATTCATATTTCTTACCATTCTTATTAGGTTTTTACTAATTTGTATGTGTTGCTGTAAATTTGTATGTATGGCCGTAAACTTGGTAAGGAATTTCATAAAAATTTATATTTTTTACCATTCTTACAATGTTTTTATTTCTCAGAAAAGGATCAACTTGACTATAAAGTAGAAGTACAAACTATTTCACATATACTCCCTCCGTCTCATCCAATTCGTCTTGCTTCTTGAATATATGTGAGGAGTAAAATAATAAAACATGACGAATTGAATGAGACGGAGGGAGTATGATCTATCAAAGTTGTTAGACATAACTAAGCAACCAAAAATAAGTCAATAAATTTGCTCACGACTACAATATCAATTTTGAAGTTGCTAAGAAGCAAAAATGTAGCAGTTTCTGTTCAAGACTTCACTTTTCTCATACCACATCAATTTCTCCCATAAAATACACCAACAGCAAAACTACTTTTCAGGTTTCAAATATAATAAATATCCAATTGAGTCACGATCTTCCTTCGAAATAACAATGTAACCTATTAATTCCACTCTATACAAAAAAGCAAAGCTACAAGCAATGAAGCAAAGGAATGCAAGAAACAAGTACCCAATATAAGTCAATAGCCCAGCTGTCACGCCCCAATTCTCGAGGGAAGGCGCACACGTCAAGGGTGTGACTAGGGGTTGGAATAAAGAAGCGAGTACAGAAAGGGGATTCAGTTCATACCAATAATCGACTGATGCTTCCCAAAAAGTTGGGAGACATTTCTTTGCAAAGGGGATAAGCCAGAATAAAAGCAACGACAATATACCCAACATAACAAACATATTATTATACTAGGATCGTATAAGATTCGATAGCTCAACGAATCAACATAACCCCATCATATCAATACATAAAGTCGAGTTCAAGTTCTCGAGATTAGATAATAAACAAGTTCAGAGTACGATATTTCAAGTTTCAAACAAGAGATACATTCAGTGGAAGCTTAACAAGAGAGATTCCTAGCCTTAACTCTGCACTGTCATCACAGCTGCATCAACATGAAAACATTTGGAAATATTTGGGCTGAGTACTAATGTACTCAGTGGGCTGCGCATTTTATCAATAGCTTGGAAACATAACAGTTTATCCATATCGTAAGCATGACTTAGAGGTTTTGGAAACAAAATACAACTAAGCATGTTAAATCATTTTACTTGCAGCTGCTTCATGTCACACTCTACAGTTACTCTTACTGTGATTTTGGACCTCTAGCCACCGACGAATCCAAGATTTCGAGTAGAAACCAGATAGTCTCCTGAGCTGGTGAACTCCGGGTCGAAACCCAAGAAGTTCCATTGAAATAGTATGTGAGAGAGATCAACCAATCACATAACTAATAGGGGAGTGTACACGATTCAAGGCTAGTTTATAAGGCTGAGCGATGAATCTCGATCGTTTAACTTTAGAGCATTAAACTTGTAGAGCACACATTAATTATTTTATGGATAACCAGTTTTGCATTTTGAAACCATGAGCATATATAACTCATATACTTTGGAAAAATAAACCCACCTCTTGAAGCATAGAAGAATGGCCGGTCTTGAAAGACAACACTTAAATTATCATCCACGTTGATCCGTACATATTCATAATGATATAATAAGAATCTAAATTCTTATAACAAAATGATTGCTAAGGAAAATATAATCGCTTCTATATTTTCTTATTAGCAAAATCTGTTAAGGGATAACATATTAATTATTTGGAATCCTTTAAATCTTTTCATTAGAAGAATAACTATTTTCTTATTAAAAACCGAGTCCAATTAAGTAAGTAATTAGGTTCAAATATTCGTTGAATTATTTATCTGAAATTCGAATAAATTCTGGAACACATTTTTAGCTAATTAAAGCTTAGTAATTAATTAAATCTTACATTATGATTAAGTCTAGTATTTAATCCTCATAGAATGATTTATTTATTAGGCCCATTCATATATTACCTCGGTCCAGTGGAATATTGGCCCATCTGCAGAAGCCCGTTTTCAATTAGAGCCCAGTCCATATGAAAAATACCCATTTTTCCCAACCCCTTTCACACGCACGCGAGCGCGCGCGCACACAGAACCATTCTCTTTCTCACTCTCGAACTCTCCTCCCTCTTCCCCGTCTTCTCCCCCTTTTCGACAAAATGCCGGCGGCCGCCACCTCTCCGGCGCCGCCGCTACGGCATCGCCTTCTTGCCCCTCGGCTCTCGCTCTCTTTTCCCCTATCACCCGACTCCTCCCCCAACAGCCCTAATCAAAGCCCCCAATTCTAGAAATCAATCTCTCTTTCCGCTTCAACCCCGGCGAAGAACGCCGCGGCTGCAGCACATCACCACCACGTTCGCTGTCTTCTCCTCACGCTGGTTTTGCCTCGTTAAAGCCGCCACCTTGTTCTCATTTCAGCATCGCCGCCGAGGCTATTGCAGCGCCGCTGCCTTGACTGCAGCTGCACCGCCTCCTAAACGCCGTCTGTACTTCGCCACTGACAGCTCAACACCGATGCTGACCCTCGTCCAGCGCCGTCGCTCCTCCGGTTCGGCAATAGTAGGGGCAAAAATGCCCCTCCTTCTTTCTCTGGCTGCTGCCCTCTGTAGTACACAGCACTGCCGTGCTTTGCCGCTCGGTTCCCTTATTAGCGTTTCCGTCGACAACAGTAACTGGGCATGATCGCCTCTGCTCAGCCTCCTTTGACTGGTAACACCGTGCCGCCTCGCTTGCCCTCAAGCACCGCCATCACCGTACATACTCAAGCCATCACTGCTGCCATCGAAGCTCATCCGACGCAGTGCCGCTGCTGCTCTAACCTTTCCGGCAGAACGACGAGGGGAATAAACTCCCTTGTCCCAGTAACCTCTTTCCTTTTCAAATTATGTTTTAGTCTTAACTCTTAGTTCGATTATCTATTCTGCTTTGCTTTTTGGTTACGAAGATTTAAGTTCCAGACTTGAGTGCTTGTATTCCACGTTCTTGTTTCCAATTTTTGATTTTTGTGCTTGGGGTAATTATGTAAATAACAGTAGATAACTTAGTCGTACTTTCAATTCATGGTTTGGTTTCTGATTCCAGTTTCTTGCTTTGGAAAAGTATATAAATACATATGATACATGATTAAGGCTTAAGTCTCAATTTGGTGTTTATGAGTTCTTCATTTACTCGACAGCAGCATTGGTGTTCATTGTCATGTTTCTAGCATCTGCTTTAGATTATGGTTTAGTTATTATGCTTTATTCTTATGATTTCAGTTTCGTGCCTTAATTCCTTGGTAAAATTCTTACCAAATTTTTAAATCATTGAAGAGAGAGAGGTAGAAAGCTTACTGTTGCTGTGAGAAGTGGTGTTGAAGTAGTTGGTCAGGTTAAAAGAATGGAAATGCTTCTTCTTCTCTTGCTTTTCTTTTCTGTCTTCTCCCTCCTCTGCTTTTTGCTTCAGCACATTTTTCTCTATGTTCTACACTCTTTTTCTTATTGTGGGTGTTTTGATTGTGCAAGGAATGAGGATGGTAAAAAGAATGGTTATAAAGGGAGTACATGGGAGCTTGGAAGCTGGCTGAGGTGATGGGGAGTAAATTTTGTGATCTTGCTCAAGATTTTGTATCGTGTTCAATTCTGTATCGCTAGTAAATAGCAGATTAATAGGAATGTTTAATTTAATTAAACTTGTTCTTGGGCCCTTGTTCATCCTTTAGGTTTTGGGCTTTAGTGTATTCTTGGCCCCTTTTGCGCTGAGCTTTTATTTATTAAAATTTTGTAAATGAGAGTTGTATAATGAGCTTGTCCCAATTTCATTTTAAATATAGTATTCTTAGCCCAATATTAAATACTTAGGGCATGGTCGGTATGCATGAATGGTCCAGAAATGGAATGACTATTCCTGTTTTCATTCCTAATCCTATGGCTGATATTGTTTTTCAGTCAGGAATTACCATTTCCGTAGGAATCAGTAATCCCACCAACATGGGATTAGCCATTCCTCCCACTCCCCTTGGTATTAGCTAATCACTCACTATCAGGAATGAAATTTATTCGACTTTTTGAAGAATTTTTCCTTACTTATAAGTCATAATATTGATATAACTTTATTAAACTCGGTCTTGTTCGGGCCGAGTTGGGTTGGGCCGGGCCGATCTTGGCAATTGGGCCAAATGAATAAATCTAACCTATATGATTTTAATTTGTATGACTTTTCTAGATTGCAAGCTGATAGAGGTGGCAAAGAGACGGGTTGGCCCGGCCCGCTCCGAGCTCGATGGGCTTTAAGAAAAAAATATGAATCTGATCGAGCCTATCCGAAATATTACTAAGCCAAAATTAATTTATGGCACATTCTTACCCAAATTAATGTCATATTATGAAGTGATCGGGCCGGGTTAGCCTTGAGCCCATAAAGTTTTACTTAATTTTGAAGCAGGTCGACAAGCCCGGCCCAATTTTGGCCCGCTATAACAATGAGCCTAGGCCAAGCTAGGCCGATAAACTCGACGGGCTTGAGCCGGTATGATAACTTTGCATTATAATATAAGTTAATTAAAAAATGATCATTCCATTCCTTGCGGATACCAACCGCAAGAATTGAATTACTCGGTCCATTCCTTTCCCATTTTCATTCCATTCCTAAGTTCATTCCATTCCTGCAGAATTCCATTCCAGTATACCAGCCATCACCTTAGAGATTAATCATTCACTAATTAATCCATTTAGATTAAAAGTATTACAAGGTAACATAATATTAGATTTAATTTCTTCGTTTGCAAAATAAATTACGAGATATACTTATATATTTCTATCTATATTTAAATTGCAAAATAAAATGCAATTTCATATAACTCGAACAATAAAAATCCTTCCATTCATTATCGGTCGAAACAAAGATACAAAAAGTTTTGAATTTACATGGAATTTCTATTTAATAAAAGTCGGGATATTACACCAGCTCTCATTATGAACTAGACTATGCACAAGGGTCTGTCTACTCTGCAAGCTCCCCGCCTTTCCTAATTTTGGCATCTCACTAGGTGAAACCAGCTTCACCTGCACACAAACCACATCACAAATGAATAAATATCTCAAAAAACCTCTCATTTAGGCATTTCGTCGAACAACTGTCAGGAAAACAGAAAAGTAGCCACATTTGAGCAACACAGAACCTAAACTAACCACCATTCTTGCTTCTCCCTTTTCAGTTTTTCTATAACAATATTTTGAATCAATTTACATAAACTGCAGATTGCAAAAATCAAATACGATTTACACATTCTCACAAACCTGAGGCGTCACAGTCAATGATAGGCGCCGGAAGCTCTTTACCAACAACAAGGGCGGTGACGGAATAATCTCAGCGACAACTAGAGGCCGGAGCTATTGCCGGCAGCCATCGGCACGCAAAACACCCTAAATTTAGGCCAGACGCGAAATTGGGAAAAATCACTATCAATACACTCGCGACTGAGAGTTGATTCCAAATATGTAATTTTCGTGATGATTTGTGGAGAATTGAGAGTAAGGTGAATGATTTTTGAATTGAGAGAAGAGAGAGAAGATAAGAGAGAAGAAGGAGAAAATCACGTCTGTGTGAGAAAGAGAGGAGAAATGTGAGGCAGAAGAGAGAGAAAGAGGAATACAAAGGCAAGGGTATTTTAATTCACTCACTTCAAAGTTGGTTAGAATTTATGTATATTAAGTTAAGGCTAAAATTTGTGTTCCTTATCACTAAGGAGTACATGTTAGCACAAAAGATTTTTTTTTTTTTTTTTTTTTTCCGTTTAGGACGAGTTTTAATATTTTTTAATTAGTGCAACAATGCTTGATAAGAATAACTTCCCCGGGGGAAAGAGTCCCAGGCTTCCTTATCCTCCACCAAAATTCACATCCAATCTGAAACCATTGTCTTTTTGGATCTTTACCGATCAACACAAAGTATACAAATAAGATCTTAGCCACCTTATTTGGAACGAAAAAACTGACGTGGCTCTGGTACCAAAATTTATGATGCGATCACAGTACGCGGAAGCTGAGAATCGAACAACGTCAGACACGAAAGATTCAATCCAAATATAACTATGAACAATCGAATGGAAATTTCCTGAAATTCTACCCACAAATACACTGAATAGACGTCGACAGAAACCTAAGCAATTAAATTCCGATTAAGCTAAAATTTTAACACGAGTTACATCTTAGGGTTATGAAGAACATATCCAAAATTCAGCGAAAACGCACGAGTAGTTTTCGATTTGGCACGGTGGTGATTTTCAGGACGAGTTAGGGTTTCAAAAACGGATCTGAACTTAATCTAAGGTTTTTCTGGGATGGAATAGCTGCAGGATCGATGTAGGATGGATATTTATGATATATGAACGATGATGAATGGCTGGAAATGAAAAGAACACGAATTGCAGAATTCGAACGAAAATAAATTGTGAATCTTACCCGAAACGAACCCCGGATCTACGTGAATCCGAAACGCGTTTATGGAGCAATCTTCGTGGCTCGACTAACCCGGATACTACGAGATATCACGAACGAGTCGATGAATTCAAGTTTGAAATCGCCAATATCAAACTCTACCAAGAACCTTCAGTTTTTTGTGAGACAAGAGAATAGCGTAAAAAGTTGTTTTCATTCAATCAAGTCTGTCCCAAAGTAGGAACGAAAATTAACATAAATACTAATCTAATTCCTAAGCTAGGTAGGTTTTCGAAATTAACAAGGCTTGAGCTTGATAATTTCGGACTCCTTAATTAAATATAACTTGGCCAATTAATCACCTAAACATGTTGTGATAATTGAACTAAACTAAATTAAAAATAAATACAAAGTTTTTAAGCCCAAATAAAATATAAAACATGAGCAACTAAATAAATTCATCAGTGCTGGACCCGGGCTCATCATTACCTATCTTTTTTCCTGTAAACTACAAGTCTTCAACGCGGACTTTGTTGTTTTTCCATTCTCGAATGTACAAAGACTTATGTGGTATTGAATTATTATTATTGTGATCAAACCTGTGATCGATGCGAATTCAAACCTCCTAAAACATAGCCTCTTGTTATTTATAGTAAAAAGATACCTTTATTTTGTATCATTAGGTAATACAATCTCTCTTGTTATGGCATAGTGCATGTCACTTACGCATTTCCCAACTCTCTCAGGAAGATTAGTAAAGTGTCCAAAGCAGTGTTTTTGAAATTTCTTGTACGTACCCTTTCCAAACCACATCCGTCATCATCAGCCGATGACGGCTTAAACGTCACAATTTCAATCATGATAGATTATCTGTCACTAAAGTTTAGCGATGGAATTATTCCATCACCATGTATTTTTAGCTACACCCGTTTTAATATCGGATTTTTCCGTCATTATTATGTCATTAAACCAGAATATTGACGGATTTTTTAACTTTAAAGATAAAAATTTCCTTCACTAAACGCTGAATTTCTTGTAGTGAATGTGTCAGTGATGAACACGCAGTTTTACATTCATGTGTTGTGCATATTCTATAGTTACAATACATGAGCAATACACTCATGTAATCTTAAATTTATCCCAACAACAATTATATTCATGTATTACAATAATTATCTCAGAAAATGCACGACCTTAACAATACAAGACGACAATGGAATCGTGTACTCAACAAACCCATCAGAATTACTAAAAATTAAACAATTGCCACTCAAATTAGTCCAAGGCAAAATGACAAGAACATTAAATTCCATTCAAATATGCCTAATAAATCACAACTAAATATTGCTGTAGATTTCGGAAACACACACACAAAAAAAAAAAACCTCATATTACAAAGCAAATCTTAATGAATTAGATGTAAATATTGTTCCTTGAATTGGACGTGTCAATTGGGAGCGTTCTTCAAAGTCAGAATCTAACAATGAGTGATCTTCCTCCATTTTCATGAGCTTTGATGATGAGAATGCCCCAGTCACGAATTCCAGCAACAATGCTTGACTCATAAATTTCAACGACAATTCCCGAATCACGACTGAGGTACGGCGGTGTTGGGATTTTGTATACCTAAAGCAAAACCAGTATTTTAGTGTATGCAAAGATTATTCCACTATTTACAATCACATATCTGAAAGTATATAGTTGAGATTGAATACGTCCATTATCTAATATTTTACTTAACATGCTACCTGCGTCTGGAAGGGATCACGTATTTCGGTGACTCATGAGATATAAACGATTATCATAGTCAAGATAACTTGGGCAAAGTTATTGGTTTAGACTGCAACATTAACAGTAGTGGTGGGTCTCAATCACTAGTTATGCTAATACCATGGAACGTATTTGATAGATCCGCGTTAAAGATCATCAACGATACAAGGTTATGAACAAGGTAAGAGTCAAGCTCTTAATAATGAAGACAAAAATAAATTAGGAGAAGAGTCAAGCTCTTCAAATTCTTCGCGAGCTACCTTAGTTCCGACCTCGCCTCTCCTAGAATCGCTAAATTCCTGCAAAACAAGACTGGAGGAGTGGGTGGGGGTCCTTCGGGAAGAACCTCCGACGCTCAAGTCAGTATCGAGTACTGGAAAATTTGAGGTTCCTTGGAGAAGAAGCCTCTAAGTGTAGTGTGTGTTAGCTCGTGCAAGATGCGTGTAGCAAAGTGATGAAATTAATGTGTATTAAGAGCGTACCTTTGTTATGTGTGAAGTTACCTATTTATAGTTGTGGCTAATGCGGTGGCACGAGGAGTAATATTATTTTGTTGAAAAGGGCATTTTAGTCGTTCTGAGGGGGACAAGATCATTTGAGGAGAGAAGATTCGGACGCTGGTTGATGTCAGTGAGGTGGTCCCCTTCAAGGGATCTGCAAGTCACGCGCATGGTGTGACTTGGCTTCTGTACGGGTGAGCTTCTGCCAATAGGAGCTCTTTTTCCCAGAATAGATCCTTGACAAAGGATTTGACTAAATCTTCAGATGCTACTTTACTATTTTGATCTTTCAGAACCCCCTATCGCCACGTGGCGATAGGGAGATATTTTATCCCTATCAGCTGCTCCCCCCCAGGTCTAAAAGCCGGTCATTGGCTTCAGGGGTCTTGTATGGATTACTTTCATTACATCATTTATTTTTCTTTTACGTCTTATCAACTTTTTTCATGGCTTACGCAAAGCGTAATGATGCATTCACACTGCTCGAAACGGGGAGATGTAGAGTCGCGCATTCTCAACCATTGATCTTGGTTTGCTGCATTCTCCTCCGGTTCGGCAATAGTAGTGACATACAATGTTCTTCTTTCTTTTTCGATAAATTTGATGTTGTTAATTATACTATTGGGGGCTCTTTCCTTCGTCAGATCCCTTTTTTTGGCGATAGCGTAATTTTTCAGATCCCCTCTATGTGGGATCTGCTCCTTTTCAGATCCATTTCAGCTCCTGATTTCTGTAGATCCCTTTTTTTCGGATGCAAAAGTTTTTATTTTTATTGGATAGTAAATACCCACTTGCCTTTTTTCTCGGTACACGAATCGCCGCCTTTTTTTACCATCATTGCTTGCTATAACTTCTCTAGGAAGAGTGAAACTCTTCAACTACTCATGAAATTTTACTAAAAAGAATTTTTGTTGAAAATGCATTTCTTCAAGAAATTTCTTAAGTTCTTATCTTCGTTGTCTCCGCCCTTTTTCCGGCGTTGTCTTTGACTTATTCCCACCTTTTTCTCGTAGGTATCTTATCCCGCTTTTTCTAATTTTGCCTTTCCAGTTTTTATTTTGAAAACTATGAGGTCATCTTCTTCCAAAAATCCACCTTCTCAACTAGAAGAGCAGGGAAAAACTAGGAAAACCCCAGATCCGCCCATTCCTTTAGTGCTTTATGATAGTTCATAGGTCAATGCCAACGTTTTCGATCGTTTTAAGAAATGATTGGGTAACACTTGGGGTTATTCTATAGAAATCCCTAATAAAAATGAGTGACCCCCTACTCCTAGGCCGAATGGGAAAACCTTTTGGTTTTTCCAATTGAAAGCGGGTCTTCGGTTTCCATCCCTCCCTTTTTTGTAAAATTATCCCAATTGTATAGGATCCCTTTAAATCAAGTGAATCATGCTTCTATTCGTAAGGTTCTTTTCTTTTATATGATTCTGACCTTAGAGGGGGTAGAGGATACAACCACCCTGTTCTATAGGTCACATGAGTTAAAAGATAGGGGTTTTCATTTGTATTTTCCCCTATAGTATGGTTTGCTGATTTTTATGGGCAATATGAGTCTTTAGATAGAGGTTGGAATGCTCAGTACTTAGTGGTCACCCCTCCACCTGGTAGTTCTTGGGAAATAGCCAATATCTGATTAACACGTATTTTATGTACATGTTGAGTGTATTTTGAATATATTTGAAGCTTGATTTGTATATTTTAATGTTAGAAATGCTAGGGTTTCTTAACTCTTAGTATACTTTAGACTTTTCTCGTTTTTCTCGGTTTTTGATCTATTTTTGTGCGAATTTAAAAGAGCATTCAAGTAGCTAAGGATCGAAGGCCGGAAACGAGGGAGAATCAAGCTCAATTAGAGTGAAACTTGTGTTCTTAAATGTGGAATGTCAAGTTATATAGTTAGGGTTTCACTAGTTTGATTTCATTTATGTTTTTCTCGTTCTCTCGAGTCTCTTTATGCTTTTTGTAGGAACAATGGAGAAATCATTTGGCCAATTTGATCATTCCATGTCGAAGAGGAGTTCGTTAGGAAGCCATAGCAAAAAGCGGATCGAGAATCGGAGTCTGGACGAGGGAGAATGAGAGAAAACGGTGAAGCTGCGCAAAATGGCCGAACCGACGGCAACCCGGCGGCGCCCGGCTGGACCGCCGGCCTGGCCGCCGGCTGGCCGGCTGAGCTACAGTCTCTGCGGTGACCTGGGCTGCAACCCACATGGCGGGTGGCTGGGCCGCCATCCCAACCGCCGGTTGGCCGCCCCTCTTCACTCAAACTCGCCCGAACTCGTCCCGGTTCATCCCGATTCGTCCCAACTCGACCCAAAACTCACCTATTATGTATTTAACCCCAAAATCTTCCTATTTTGTGGATCTTTTACATATGTTATTTACCCAAGAACCCTAGAATATTTTCCCTCTTTTCTTTTTAGTATTTTGAAGATTGTTGAAGCTATACTTTGTGGATTTGCAATTGAAGATCTTTTTCTTCCTTATTAAATTCTCTTTCTTTTAAGCATGATTTCATTTACTTTTTATGGTTTAATTCCTTTAATTATGTCTAGCTAAATTTCTCTCTGGTTCCAATATATGAAGATATGATCTAGATCACTAGGTTTTTGGATTTTATTGTTGGATTTACCTTCTAATTCATATGTCTTGTGGTTTGGGACTTGATTTTATTGCATGAATGATTGGCCATCATAGAGTGCATACAAGGTGTTTGGTTAAATGCTTAGTAGACTTTAGTTCATAACACTTGGCATCAAACCACAACATATTAGTAATACTTGCTAATAGGAGATTCTAGATAATTAATTGAGCTATTTGGAGTTGATTTATGCATCTTGAGACCTAACGGAGATAAATGTCATAGGTTAATCCACTAATATTGATTGCTTCGAGAGAAGAATTGATGTTTACTATATATAGAACTCCCATATGAATTAGATTAAAATGGTTAATCCATGCAAATCCGTAAACCTAGGCTTTTAGTGATTATTGGATTATATAATTGGAACCAAGCTTTCTACTATTGTTTGTTAACTCTTGATATTAGTTGCTATCTAGTTTGTTACTTTTCAATTACATTGTTTGATACAATTAAGAAAACACAAAAATATGATATCTTGTAGCTTAGATAGTAGGTTTAGTAGCTAGGTTACTATTTGAATCTCTTACGCCCTTGCATTCCCTGTGGATTCGACTCGAATGTACTATTCGATTATCATTGCATCCTCCTACCCTCAAAAGTAGGGTGGATCAATATCCCTTTGTATAGTACCCCTGCCCGGGACAAACCTTCTCACGAACTACCTGAGTTGGAGGATTGGGAAGATACTCTACTGCAGAGTCTTCATTCATACTATCCCCAAAGCCACACTATGTTGAAACCCTTGATAGGGAGTGAAGAAGCCCTTTCTTTTTTCAATCTGAAACCAGGAGCCCCTTGGACCCCAGCCATGGGTAATTCTTCATTTGCGGCTACTTTTTATGTAACGATCCGGAAAATCCTGTAGGGATAAATAAAAATCCTAAAAATATAAAGAGAGTTTTCTTAGTCTTCTTAAAGACAAATTAGTCTAATGAAAGAAGCTGTAAATTTTTAGGAATTATTTTACAAAACTCCATTTTTCGTGTCGACCAATAAAATATTATTTTATTCTCGAGTCTCTAAAACCATCCTGCTTAGTGTCATATTTCTCAGTTCTTCATTCTGAATCCATAAACACTTAAATTTCTGAAAACCGAGTTCGTATGCTCAAAAAACACTTTTTGCAAATGACCGTGCCGGTTTTTGAAACTCTATAAATAGGGGCCTAGGGCCTTTAGAAAGTTCATTCTCATCCAAACTCACTTTTATAAAACGAAAAGTTTCCAGAGCTTATCCTGAAGTTTCTCGATCGTTCGAAATCCAAAAGGTACGCCGAAAGAAGCAGGGCGACCTTGGTGAGACGACGATCCTTTGGGTATAAGCCGTGACAAGTCATGCAGCCCGGATCGCCGCCGGTAGCCACTGCCTCCTCCGCCTTTCTCTTCTTCCCTCTCCGATTCTTATTTTCTTAGTATTCACATGTCCGTATTCATGCATACATTCTAAATATGATGTTCGTTTTCAACAAATTTATCCCGTTATTGTTTTATTAAAATAAAGTGATATAATCCCCGTCCCCCGAGCTTCGACGCATGCATGTAAGTTTTATCGCTTTAAGGTAATGTCGAGGCCCTGAGCATTTTTCCCTTCTACCATTTTTGCATCCGGCAGCCTGAAGCTGTCGGAATGATCAACCACCGCCGCCGCCCCCCTTATCACCGCCGCCGGCGCCGCCCTCCATAGGGTGGCCCCCGGGCCACCTTTTGTCTTCCGAACCTTTACTAAAGTTGTTTCTGGCATTTCCCTGGCCTACTTAATCGGGAAGGTTTTTCTGATTTCGTTAACTTTCGGTACGACTTTTCTCTTTACCGAATTAAATTCCTTAGATAGTCTGGATGCTGCCCGAATATTATATAAATATTCATGTAACACCTATTTAGTATATTCTAGCATGTCCTAAATATCAAACCCATCCAAGTTACGGTTTTCACGCAGTTCTAGAAAATGTCTTCCGATCGGTATTTGTAAAAAGTCCAAACACCTTGCATGGCTGATTTCTCAACACCAAAAATCTTAGAAAAATGTTTTAAACAACTTTCCCTTCTATGTCGAAGCCATGCGAACATCCGAAATATGTTTTCTATTAAGTCGGTATTAAAATCGATTTCTTAGCCGTTAAGACTTTTAAGTTAGGAAATTCCTTTTGACGAACTGAAAGTTCCTAAGTGTCCTAAAAATCATTGTAGGAATATTCCCCGAGGAACCCGGAGTTAGAGTCTGACCCGAGAGGCACGCAAACCGAGAAAATGTTGTGTTTGGTAACGGTAGGGATTTTTCTTTGATATCTATTCCTTCGGGTTATTAAGCCCTATATTATTGAAGTGCAGGCTTGTTTCAAGAGTATTTATGAATCCTACTTTTCGATGTTTAAGGCTCTTACTAACGATCGGGCTCACGGTTGACCTCATACGTTAAGCCGAGAGTTGTGCACATGTGCGGGGTTATGTGGAAGAATGCCACTCCCCAATTTGTTTCGGGGATCAGGACACACGGGGTATCTTGTTCGACGATGGATCTCTACCATACAATGTATGTATGTCGACTCCATTTGAGAAGGCTTCCTTGAAAGGCCTAAAAGTGAAAACGGTTGACATGTGGTCAATTCGTATGAAAGTAAGAGTAACATGAAAAGTATGGAATGTGGCGCCATATCGTACAACGATGATTGTACTAAATGATTCTTTCTATCTCTAACTCTTTGAGTTCCCTGCACATTTGTTTCATGGTAATGATCCCTATTGGGTACAATAGTACTCAGCTCTGTCGAACTTCCTTTGTTTTGCAGAATGATCGTCGGCGGAGCGAGTGGGACCGGGCGGAAAAGAAGGAGATCGAAGAGGAAGAAGAAATGCTATCTTATTTCGTTTTCAATCAAGTGCTTTGGCACAAAACTCTATTCTCCTTCTGAACTTCCAAAACTCTAAGCCTCCGTTCAAAACCCTAATCTATTCAAGTCTTTCTATTCGATTCACTAATGATCTTTAGTTTCCGCTATTTACCTTAAAGTACTTATATTTATGCATCTAACTTCTAATTCCAAACTCTCTTTCGAAAACCAGTTGAAGTGCGAACTATCGCCGCTGTGACTAACATTTTCTAACAGATATGTGCGGATTACCGTCACTATTATTATTGCTTTCCTTTACTTTATGCCATTTATATTTCAGTTGATATGTGCGGATTACCGTCACTGTCATTATCGTTTTCCTTTACTTTATGTCATTTACATTTTAGTCGATATGTGCGGATTACTGTCACTGTCATTATTGCTTTCCTTTACTTTACGTCATTTACATTTAGTTGATATGTGCGGACAACCGACACTGTCTATACTGCTTTTACATATATATATACATATTTACTTTACATCATTTACATTCCAGTCGACTGAAGTACAGTTCACCGCTACGGTCTTTACCGCTTTTATATATATATATATATATATATATATATATATTTACCTTCACGTTCAGTTTTTTGATTTAACTTATGAATTGGACCCAACTGTAGTGCGGTTTGGTCCGCCACGGTTGTAATACTTTATATAAACTTTGGTCAACTGATGGGTGTTGAATAGCCTATTGGTTTCACTGTGGATTCGATCCTGTTATAGAGGAGATGCTGCCTAATTTTTCAGGCAATTAAACGATAAAATCCTCTAATAAAACCCACCTAAACCATCCACCCCACCCCTGTAGCATTCCGGAACCGGGTTTTCTGAGTTAGTAAATCCGGTGCATTACATTTTAATACTGCAGATGTCTCAAGGCATCTATATTGAAAACTTTTTAGGGTACATTCTACTGGGATTTTTATGTTACTTGGATATTTTTGCAGGTATGGTGGCTGCTAAATAGAACCTAGCAGAAAGGTCCTGAGCCAAGCTTTTGCAGAGGATGGCTGCTATAGCATAGGCTCAACAAGGGACGGTGCGTCTTCCTTTAATAGATCCTTCATTTGTCTCCACGCCAGAGCCAGGGATAGCTTCTGTTCAAGGGTAGCTGTCCTTGGTGTCCCAGGAGCATGTCTCTGGTTCTTCTTCTGCTTCGGAAAAACCGTGTCACCCTCTTGCCGATGGTGTTGATAGGAGTCTACCAGGTTCCATTCAGGAGCATTATCCTAGCCATATAAATAACCTCACTCTCTCTGAGGCCTCTACTACTTTCACGAAGGATTTGGCTGGTGTGATTGAAGAGCCTATGCCTTCTCCTCCGGCTAAAAACTCTTCCTCGCGCAAGAGGGTTAACCCACGATCTTCTTCCCAAGATCCCAAAAAGAGTAAGGTTAATGTTAGCCTTGTCCAGGGCTCAAAGGCCCCAACAGCAAGCCCAGTCTCTTCGGGGATGATAGCGTCTATTCCCTTAGCTTCCAGATCCTCTTCGTCTATCGCTTTGTATAGATGGTTTAAAGACTTGTTTATTTCTCTAGTAGCCTTGCTACCTATGCCAGCTTTAATCTTTATATGCCCATGGCAGAGCCTCGACGTTTGATGATGGAAGGTGCTGCATCCAACGCTACTTTAGCCATGATCCATTCTCTTCGCCAGAAGGATTTGGATGTCCCCTCTACTTCTTACACAGTAAATGGGGTGAATGTCAGTTTCCCTGGAGTGGTGAAAGGTATTGATGGGGCACTTGCTGCCAAAATTCTAGACAGCATCCCTCGTGCAGAAGACTGGAGGTTTTTAAACCAGTTTTCCTCTGAAGAATTAGCGAGAAGGGCCGCTTCTTTTGAACTTCAAGTAAGAATTATTTTCCCTCACTTTTACTAATTTTAGTGTTATAATTTGGTTGTTAATGGTGACGATCTACTGTAGGCCTTAGCTTGCAGATCCAAGCAGAGTTTGCACTCCTTGGTGTACGATCCCATGAAAAGCCATATTTATGAGTTGGAGGCTTCCAATAAGCATCTGCAGATGGAAGTGCATCGACTGCAGCTTATAATTCAGGTGCATGATGCTTCTACGATGAAGGCCCTTCAAAAGAAGGTGGTAGATATGGAGAAAACCATGGCTTATTTGAAGCAAATGGATAAAGAAAGGAACAAGTATCTCCAGGAGAGGGAGAACTTTGTGGATGGCTTGGAGAAGGATCTGGCCAGTTATAAAGCACAAACTGAGAATCTGCAGCACGCTCATGAAAATTTCTCCTATAGGTTGGCACGTTTTGAAGAAGAGCGCCAACGGGAGATCGAGCATGTGAAGCTTACATCCATGCAAGATGGCAAAGCCCTTGGTTTGAAGGAGGGCATTGAGTTGGGTTCTATGATAGGCGCCCATAGATGCAGATCTTACCTATTAATGATCCCTCATGGGCAAGCATTTCTAGATGCTTTAGTAAAGGGGCTTCTCGAGGCTTTCCTTCATTCTCCTAACTTCTGGGACCGCATGGAAGATCCTATGTCGGATTGGGTTGCAGACATAGTATATAACTGTTGTGTCCAATTGAAATTGGAACATCATGCTGTAGAAGTTCAAATAGATCTAATCCTAGAGATTCTAAAGAAAGAGACTCCAATATTTGAGTTGGACCCCCGCGTCGATGACCAGAATCCTTGGTATATGGAGTGTTTGAAGAATGCAGCTCAGATCCTCTACAGGCCTGATGATTTCAAAGGGGATCTGCCAGAGTGAGAAAAGTTTTCTTATAGGATCCTGCTTGCGGAGGCAGAGATGTATGAGCTCATACGAAAGGCTTTCGCAGCGGTACGCTTATTTGTACCTTAGTTAATATATTTGTTTATTACATCATTATTATTATTTTTCTTATTAATATTTTTCTGCAACAGGTGGTAGGTAAACATCCCATCTTTGTTCTTATCTTTTTATATCTTATCCAGTTTTTTAACAAAGTTTATCTTTGTTTTTCCAGACCGGAACTTCCTTGCAAAAGATCAAGGATTTCTCGAAATGGAGGAAACGCCTTTTTTTCAACACCAGCATAAGAGCATGTAGAGCGGGCTCGAGCTGAGCAAAGAAGTTGGATGCTCAACCTTTCCCCTTCAAACACTTCAACAAGAAACAGGTTCGGTCCCAGATTCGTTGCAAGTCCCGTAGGCAGGTCAAGCCACGGACCCATTGCAGATTCCAGTGTCCGAACAGAATCCGGAGGCCATCCTTTGAACAGATCTAGAGATTCCCCTCTTTTCTATCCAGGCAGACACAACTCCTACTTAAGAGGTGATTCATGGAGGCAAGGCAAAAGATACCCAGGCATTCCGAACGATACTTCGGGTCTTGGAGGGGGTGCAGATCCCACCGTTTCCAACCTTGGGGGTGAAGATATAGAATCTTAAGTTTAAGACTCTTCTTTTGTCGTACGCGGATTCAACTCTGCCTAGTTTTTTGTCTTTAGTTTGGAATATTTTTATGTTTATGTTGTTGTTTTTATTTATTAGTTATACTTATGGTTAATCGCTTTACCCTTCTCTTATAAGGGTGTTGACTTGTCATTTTGCTCCTCCAATTTACTTATTATTTATTTATTTTGGAAAAGTTTGTTCTTTAAAAAAGAATTAATTTTCCCAAATAGATATTTATCTTGAATGGTGAGGTGGGGGTATACCCCTACTCCCCGCCCCCTCCCAAGTGAGTTATAAGAAATCGAATGAATTATAACTAATCAACGAGGAGAAGAAAAACATGGACTTTTATTCCATGAGAATGAAAATAGGAGTAAGGTAGATCATCACAAAGCTTTAAATGTTTGTGGAAATATGCAAAGAAAATTCAAACATAATACTTCTTTAGATTGTTAACATTCCAAGGTCTGGGTAGATCCCTTCCCTCTAAATCTTTCAATTCATATGCTCTTCCTCTGAGCGCTTTCTCTATTGTATAGGGACCCTCCCAATTGGGATCGAGTCTTCCAGTAAGCTTGAGTGCATCTGCCCTTTTCAGCACTAGATCTTCTTTGATAGACCTATGAGTCTGCACCTTCTTATTGTAGGCATTTCGTATTTGTTGCTTATAATGATCGGATCTATTACGAGCATCTGTACATAACTCCCCTATCAGATCTAAATGCTCTTTGATCAACCCTAGGTTCTGATTCTCATTGTAAGTCATTATGCGATGGGAATCTATACTCACTTCTGCAGGAGTTATTGCTGTAGACCTATATACCAAATTAAAAGGTGCTTCTCCAGTTGCTGTCTTGGGACTAGTCCGATAAGCCCAAAGGACTGAGTCTAACTCATCAGCCCAATTCCCTTTAGCTTTGCCTAGTCTGGCCTTGATACCATCCACAATGGTTCGATTGGTTACTTCTACAAAACGATGTTCTATCTTCATCTCCTGGCACCATGCCTGGATCAAGGATCCAGTGAATTGGGTGCCATTGTCGGATACTAGGATCCATGGGATCCCATACCTACAACATATATTTTTTCCAAAGAAACTTTCTTATCACTTGTTCAGTGATTTTGACAATATCTTCTGCCTCCACCCATTTAATGAAATAGTCTACCGCCACAATTAGAAAAATTCTCCCTCCAGATGTTGTAGGAAATTTCCCCACAATGTCAATTCCCTATTTATCAAATGGGCATGGTGAGAACATGGCTCTAGCTCCTCTGCTGGCATGTGAATTAGACGTCCATGCTTTTGGCAGTTATAACATTTTTTGACAAGATTTTTCGTATCTTTTTCCATAGTTGGCCAGAAAAATCCAGCTCTTAAGGCTTTGCGAGTTAAGTCTTTAAACCCGATGTGTGCACCTGCGTATCCCTCATAGATTTCTCTGAGTATGTATCCTCCATTTGGTTTAGATAAGCATCTGAGATAAGGGTGAGTGAATGATCTCTTATAGAGAAGATCCCCCATCATGAAGAATTACACCTTCAGAGTCTTTGAAGGTGAGGCTGTGGTAGCATCTGCGATATTATCAGATCTCATGATTTGAATGATTGGTGTTTTCCAATCTTCTATAACTTCCAGTGAGCAGATCTCTGCCGAACATGATTTAGCATCTGCATTGAGTATAATTAGATCCCCTGCCCAGGTACCTTCAATGGTACTGGCTATCCTGGCCAACATATCAGCTTCTGTGTTTCCTTCTCTTGGATTCTGCACTACTTTTGATTTGGGGAATTTCTTTAACAGCTCTGCTGCCAGACTAGCATATGCTATCATTCTCTCTTCTTTCTTTTCACGCATTCCTAGTATCTGATGTGTTACTAATTGAGAGTCGAAGTAGACTATAATATTATAGGCTTCCAAATTTTGTAATATGTAAGGCATCTGATCAAGGCTTCATATTCTGCTTCATTGTTTGAGATAGGAAAATTAAATTTGATGGCAAATTGATATTCCTGGTCTCCAGGAGCTTGTATGTAGATGTCTACCCCAGATTCTTCTTTTGTGACTGAGCCATCTACATAGGCTTTCCAAATTTCTTGCCTTTCTTCCGAGGCTCTTGTAGTTTCTTACAAGAGATCAGCCAAGGCTTGTGCCTTGATGGCTGCTCTCGCCTTGAATTCTACATCATATTCACTGAGTTCAATGCCTCATTTTACCACTCTACCTGACAGATCAGGCTTTCCAAGTACTTATTTTAATGGTATATTGGTTCCCACGATTACTTTGTGAGATAAAAAGTAAGGGCGTAATTTTCTTGCAGTCACCATGACAGCCAATGCCGTCTTTTCTATATCTGCATAGCGCATTTCTGGCCCTTGTATCATCTTATCATCTTACTGGTATAGTAAATAGGCTTCTATGCAGATCCTTCCTCTCTGATAAGTATAGAGCTAATAGATTTTTCTCCTACAACAAAGTATAAATACAATGCTTCTTTAGGTAACGGCTTGGTTAGCAAGGGCAAGGTGGCCAGATGCTTCTTCAGATCCTCGAATGTTCTTTGGCATTCCTCGGTCCACTCAAATTTGCTGCCCTTTCTCAATATTTTGAAGAAGGGAAGGCTTCTGTCTGTGGATCTGGCTATGAAGCGACTTAAAGTTGTTATCCTGCCGTTAAGCCTCTGAATTTCTCTTATGTTTCTTGGAGGGGCCATGTCTAGTACAACTTGCTCTTTGGCTTGATTGACCTTAATTTCCCTAGGAGTCACCATATATCCTAAGAATTTTCCAGATTGTATTCCAAATGAGCATTTACCTGGGTTTAATTTAGGGTGGTAGAACATGGCTACCGCAAAGACCTATTCCAGATTCTTAATATGATCTGTAGCTTTTAGGCTTTTTGCCAATATATCATCCACAAAAACCTCTAGGTTTTTTCCAATTTGATTTTTCAATATTGATAAACACGTATTTTATGTGCATGTGAGTTCATTCTATGAGTGTTTGAGTCTTGATTTGTGTGCTTAATTTGATAAAAATGCTAGGGTTTATCAACTTTTAGCATGTTCTATACATTTCTCGTTTCTTTCGGTTTTCCATTCATTTTTGTAGGGATTTGATGAGCAATAATCGAACAAAGGGTCGGAAGCCGGAAATGAGGTATACATGAGAAGAGACTCGTTGAAAATCGAGGTTGAAAACCGGTTCGAAGAAAGAAAAGAAAGAACCGAACAGGTAAAGAATCGGGCCAGACCGCCAGCCAGCCGCCGTTGGAGCATCTACTTTTACTAATTAGACCGAGTTAGCTTATCTAAATCGGTTTAACTCGACCTATTTACTATTTTCTATGTATTTAACTCCTATTTTTTCTAGATTTGGGTATTCTTAGCCTTCAAGACATTCTTAGAACCCTAATTTCCATGCTCTTTAGCTACTTTGGTACTTCGGTTGATTTTTGAAGATTTATGTTATGAATTGAAGATTGAAGACCGTATTTCTATTCCTTATCTTATTCTCTTTCTCTTAAGCATGATTTCATCTATTTTCTATGGTTTATTTTCCTTAATTATGTCTAGCTAATTTCCTTTGTGATTCCAATTATATGTAGATTAGGATTAGGTGATGGGTTTAGGCTTTAATTGTGAATTTACCTTCTAATTTCATGTTCATTTATCTTGGTACCATGTTTTATTGTGTAATTATGCTTGATCACTATAGTTGCATATCAAGTGTTTGATCTAATACTTAGGAGGCTTAGATTAGATGCTAGGAAATAATAAATTTGCATGCTAGAGATAGTAGAGATAAAGAACTCAATATGCTATTGAGAGTTAATGTTCTACTTGATATCCTAGTTGGAATTAGGTCTTTCATTAATCTACTTGATTTCGTTGCAATGAGAATTGAATAAATCATACTTAGGAGGTTTCTCACATGAAGTTAGATTAAATTGGTTAGTTTAAGTTAGAGTTCTAATCGCCCATCACTTAAGCCTAATTAAAGTATAGTTGGAATCACCCTCGTTTATTATTGAATTTACTTGCTATTTTGATCGTTTGTTGCTAGTTGATACTTAGTTGAACTTGTTTTACTTTCATTGTTAAGTAGTTAAACGAAAAACTAAAAACATGTTAATTGCAAGCTTGGATAGTGATTAGATAACTAGTTTACTATTTGAAATTGTCACGCCATAGCATTCCCTGTGGATTCGACTCGATACTTATCGATTATTATTGCATTCATCTCACCCTCAAAAGCGAGAGCGATCAATTTTTGGCTCCGTTGCAGGGGAATGTTAAGTTTGAATTTCAATAGTTGATTTGATTATTAAGTTACTAATTCAAGCATTTGCTTCTTTTGATTTTTGTCTTGTAGGTGTATGCGCACTAGGTCCAAGGGAAGACTTGTTCAACCCTTGATCTTGGAATTTGAAAGAAGGCACAAAAGAAGGAATTCTAGTGAAGATCAAGTTATGGGAGCAAATAATCAAGCAATGGAAGCTCTTATGAAGTAAATGGAAGAGTTTAGAGCATGGAAGGATGAGCAAGAAAGGAGGGCAAATGAGGCTCAACCACCTCCTCTCAATCATATGTTCTAATCTCCTACGGAGCAATTTCAAGGATGAGAGTGGGGGACTATCAAAGCCAATAATTTTGAGCTCAAATCCGGTCTTATTCAAATGGTGAAGAGTGAGCAATTTGGTGACAGTCCTATGGAGGATCCGAACGCCCATCTTAGTATGTTCCTTGATATTTGCAACACTATTAAGCTAAATGGAGTCTCAAATGATGCTATTCGCATGCGAATATTTGAGTTTTCTCTAAGGAATCGGGCCAAAGATTGGTACAAAGAATTGAACAAAGCCAACATTCACACTTGCGATGATTTATGCAAGGCATTCCTCTCCAAATACTTCCCACCCTCCAAAGCTCAAAGGCTTATTTCTGACATCTCACATTTCTCCCAACAAGGTGACAAAACCTTGTTTGAGGCATGGGAAATATATAAAGAGCTCCTAAGGAAATGCCCTCAACATGGCTTCAATAAGGGTCAATAAATAACCACTTTCTATAGTGGTCTCATACCTCATAAAAGAAGTATTGTAGATGCTACTTTGGGTGGATGCTTGTGAACCGGAATGCCAGGAAAGCTCTAAGGATTATTGAAGAGGTGGCGGCCAATAGTTATCAATGGCCAATGGAGAGGGTCCCTTCAAGAAGAGTAGCTTCTATTGAGGATGACAAGTATGATACATTAGCAAAGGAGGTTGCTAATATATAGGAAAAGTATGAAGAAGAAAGAAAAGCTCAAGTTCAAAGTGTTCATCAATCTCAAGAGAATTTGGAGTTCAATGGAAGTGAAGATGTGAGCTACATAAATCAAAGGCTTATGGAAATTACAACAAGTAAGGATTTCAAGGAAATCAAGGAGGATTCCAAGGAAACCACCAAGGATGATTTCAAAGGAATCAACATGGTGATTATTCTTATGGTCATCAAGGAGGTAACCCGACTTACCACCCTAACAATAGGAATCACCCCAACCTTTCCTATGGAAATCCTAGCAACTCTCAAGTTCCACCTCTCGGATTCTCCGTCTCTCAAGGGGTGATTGAAGAATCTAAGAAGACATCCCCTTCTATTGAGCAAATCATACAACAAATGGTCAATCAATAAAGTTCTTTTATCACTTAAACCGGCCAAAAGGTGAATGCATTGGAGAATACGATTACTTCCTTGACAAAGCAAGTTAAAATAATGGAAGGCCAAATTAGCCAAATTTCTAACCAACCTACCACTTAACACACACTGGGAAAATTTCCGAGCAATACGGAGGTGAATCCAAAGGGATGCAATGCTATTACATTGAGGAGTGGAAGAGCTTATGAGAATCAAGCCACATCCGGAAAGGAAAAAGAGGAGGTTCTTAGTTGATTAACACGTATTTTATGTGCATGTCAAGTATATTTTGTATGTGTTTGAGTCTCGATTTATGTGCTTAAATGTTAGAAATGCTAGGGTTTCTTAACTTGTAGCATACTTTATACTTTTCTTGTTTTCTCTCGGTTTTCGATCTATTTTGGTAGGAATTGGAAAGAGCATTTAAGTAGCTAAGGATCGAGAGCCGGAAATGAGAAAGAAACGAGCTTAATTAGAGTGAAACCTATGTTTAAAATGTGGAATTTCAAATTATATGGCTAGGGTTTCACTAGTTTGATTTCATTTATGTTTTTCTCATTCTCTCGAGTCATTTTATGTTTTTTTCAGGAATAATGAAGAACTTATTTGGCCAATTAAATTACTCCATGTCGAAGAGGAGTTCATTAGGAGTCCATAGCAAAAATCAGATCGAGAATCGGAGTTCGGACGAGGGAGAACGAGGCAAAATCGTAGAACTGCGCACGGAAAAGACCTGGCGACCTGCCAGGCCGCCGGCTAGGTGGCTGAGGGACAGCATGAATGGTGGCCTGGGCTATGACCTGGACGGCAGCCTGCCAGACCACCGATTAGGCCGCCTTTTGGGCGCCCAAAAACCCTTAAACGACCGAGTTAGCTCGTCTAACTCAGTCTAACTCGACCCATTAACCTATTTTGATGTATTTAACTTCTAAATTAGATCTAATTGGGTATCGTAGGCTAGAATATTCATATTAGAACCATAGAAACATTTCCCTCTTTCTACTTTGGTATTTTCATCAATTGTTGGAGAAATACTTTGAAGATTTGAAGATCCTTCCACTATTTTGTTCTATTTTTAATTCTCTATCTTTTGATTATGGTTTTATGCATTTATTATGGTTCATTTGCTCTAATTATGTCTAGCTAAGCTACTTTTGGTTTCAAATATATAAAGACATGATCTAGATTAATAGGTTTTTGGATATTGTAGTTGGATTTGCCTTCTAATTCATAAGTCTTGTGATTTGGGACTTGATTTTATTGCATGATTGATTGGCCATCATTGAGTGCATACAAGGTGTTTGGTTAAATGCTTAGTAGGCTTTAGTTCATAACACTTGGCATCAAATCACAACATATTAGTATTTCTTGCTAATAGGAGATTCTAGATAATTAATTGAGCTATTTGGAGCTGATTTATGCACATTGAGAGCTAACAGAGATAGATGTCATAGGTTAATCCACTTACATTGATTGCTTTGAGAAAAGAGTTTATGTATATCTTATAAAGAACTCCCTTATGAGTTAGATTAAATCGGTTCATCTTTGCAAATCCTAAAACCTATGTCTCTAGTGAATGTTGGATTATATTTGGAACCAAGCTTTCTACTATTGTTTGTTAACTCTTGATATTAGTTGTTATCTAGTTTGTTACATTTCAATTACATTGCTTGATAGAATTAAGAAAACACAAACACATGATATCTTGTTGCTTGGATAGTAGATAGGTAGCTAGATTACTACTTGAAATTCATTCGCCATTGCATTCCCTGTGGATTCGACTCGAATATACTATTCAATTATCATTGTATCTCCCTACTCTCAAAAGTACGAGCGATCACTTTTTTGGAGCCGTTGCCGGGGAATTCTTAGTTTGAGTTTCAATAGTCGATTTGGTTATTGAATTACTAATTCAAGCATTTTGTTCTTTTGGTTTTGATTTTGTGGATTTATGCACACAAGGTCTAAGGGCTTACTTGTTCAACCTTTGATCTTGAACTTTGAGAGGAGACATAGAAGAAGGAATCTTATTGAAGAACAAGTTATGGGAGCAAATCATCAAGCAATGGAAGCTCTTATGAAAGAAATGGAAGAGTTTAGAGCATGGAAGGATGAGCAAGAAAGGAGAGCAAATGAGGCTCAACCACCTCCTCTCAATCATATGTTCCAATCTCCAACGGAGCAATTTCAAGGAGGAGAATGGAGGACGATCAATGCTAATAATTTTAAGCTCAAATCTGGACTTATTCAAATGGTTAAAGACGATCAATTTGGTGGAAGTCCTATGGAGGATCCAAACGCCCATCTTAGTACATTTATTGATATTTGCGACACCATTAAGCTAAATGGAGTCTCAAATGATGCTATTCGCATGCGAATGTTTGGGTTTTCTCTATAGGATCGGGCCAAAGATTGGTACAAAGGATTGAACAAGGCCAACATTCACACTTGGGATGATTTGTGCAAGGCCTTCCTCTTCAAATACTTTCCACCCTCCAAAGCTCAAAGGCTTATTTCTGACATCTCACATTTCTCTCAACAAGGTGACGAGACCTTGTTTGAAGCATGGGAAAGATATAGAGAGATCCTAAGGAAGTGCCCCCAACATGGCTTCAATGAGGGTCAACAAATGACCAACTTTTATAGTGGGTTAACACCGCATACAAGAAGCATTGTAGATGCTACTTCCGGTGGGTGCCTTCTCAATCGAAATGCAAAAGAAGCTTTGAGAATCACTGAAGAGATGACGGCTAATAGCTATCAATGGCCAACAGAAAGGGCCCCTTCTAGTTAGGTTGCTTCGGTTGAGGATGATAGGTTTGAGGCTCTAGCATGGGAGCTTGCTAATATGAAGAAGAAGTATGAAGAGGAAAGGAAAGCTCACATTCAAAGTGTTCAATCTCAAGGGAATGTGGAGTTCTACGGACGTGAAGACGTGAGCTATGTCAATCAAGGGCTTTATGGCAATTACAACAAGCAAGGGTTTCAAGGAAATCAAGGAGGATTCCAAGGAAACCACCAAGGAGGATTTCAAGAGAATCAACAAGGTGGATATTCTTATGGTCATCAAGGGGCTAACCCGGCTTACCACCCTAGCAATAGGAATCATCACAATCTTTCCTATGGAAATCTTAGCAATGCTCAAGTTCTACCTCCCGGATTCTCTGTATCTCAAGGAGTCATTGAAGAGCCAAAGAAAAATTCTGCATTGATGGAGCAAATGATGCAACAATTGTTGGCAAATCAAGCTCAAATATCTTCTCAATAAAGCTCGTTTATCACACAAACCGGGCAAAAGGTTAATGCGTTGGAAAACTCACTCACCTCCTTGACAAAGCAAGTGAAGATGATGGAGGGTTAAATTAGCCAAATGGTTAACCAAGCTCACTCAACACAAGTTCGGAGAATCTTCTAGCAAGGCTCAAGAAAACTCGAAGCAACAATGCACTGCTATTCATGTAGTGAGTGAAGTTTCTTCGACCTCTTCACATATACCTTGTGGGAAATCTCCAAATCTTGCTAAGAGCAATCTTGTGGAGCCAAGATAATCATATAAGCTTCCATCTTCGGAGGCAGTTATGCTTGATGAGAAGGATCCAAGAATCATAGATATTTGGCCAATCATCCCATCTATAAAAGGTTGGACAAATTGGGACATTAATGATTATTATTTGAGGATGAGGATTGCCAAGGCTGTTCCATATGATGAGCATCTTGATACGCTAAAAGATCTACAAAGAAGGAAGGATGCCTATGAAGCTTCAAAGTTGAGGAGTAAAATTGGTGCTCAATAACCTATAGAGAAGGAGAGTGCTCACAAGAATAAAAAAGGTATCCCTTCTACTCTAACTCCTAAATTGTCTCAAAAAGGCATCTTCCCATAAGCCTATTGAGGAAAATTTACATGAGAAGAAGAGTGATTTGCTAGATGTATTCAAGAAGTTGGATATAAATGCTCCCTTAGTTGGTTTGTTGAGTAATATCCCGGATCATGAGAAATTTTTGGAGGTTGTGCTTCATAAGAAGGTGAAATGGGATGATTTGAAAACCATTGTGCTTACGGAGGAGAGTAGTACTCGATTGAAAAAGAAGAAACTGAACAAGGAATTGGATCCGGGAAAGTTTACCCTACCTTGAGAGATTGGAGGCAAATGGTTTAAGAAAGTCTTGTGTGACTTAGGTTCGGGAGTCAATTTGATGCCTCTTTCCATCTTCAATTGCTTGAACATTGGAAATCTTAAGCCTTCATCACTTGTGCTCCAAATGGCGGATTGCTCAAGTTCATACCCCAAAGGGATTGTTGAGGACGTGCTTATCAAAGTTGGAAAGTTCATATTCCCAGTGGATTTCATCGTAATTGACATGCCGGAAGATCATGATGTCCCAATGATACTTGGAAGGCCTTTCTTGGCTACAAGTCAAGCCCTAGTGGATGTTTTTGAAGGAAGTCTTATCCTTCGAGTCAATGGAGACAAGGAGTCATTCTACATGTCGAATGACTTGAAGGATTGTGAGGAGACAAGTGAAGGGAGTAATGGAAAGATGGACAAGAAGCTAATGGTTGATAAAGGAGGGACGTCATTTCAAGTTCCTTGAATGGAGATTGAGGTATCATCGAGCTAATGACGTTAAACTAAGTGCTCGTTGGGAGGCACCCCAACAACTATCATTTTCTTTTACATTTTGGTTAGTTTCTTTAGTTTAATTTTGGTTTTTGTTTCTTATTTTTGATTTAATCGTTCCTTCTACTTTTTCTTATTTCTATGCTAATACTTCCTATTTTTAAGTTCATTTCTACTTCACAAGTTCCATGTATTTCATTGTCAATGCATGAGGTCGAATCATAATGGGAACGAGTGAAGGACGAGAATCAAATAGATCAAGCAAGCAAAGGATGGAATGGCCTTCAAAACCACCTTCAACATAGCTTTGGACCTTTGTGAGTGTAATTTAAATTTCTTATTATTCTTCCCTCCAAACTCATTTTAGACTTTATGATCGAAAATAAGTTTGGGGGAGGGGGTAGGATAAGAAATTTATATTACTTTACTCTTGGGTTTTTCAAGTTTCTGTGTGATGTGGTATCATTATGATTTCATTGATTATATGCTTAGGCTTGCTTGATAATTGCGGTTGATTGGGGTTAAATGGATGTTTTTTTTTTGCTTGTTTTGGTTTGGTGATGAGTTTGGGTCGATGAACTTAATTGATAAAAATTCCTTATTTGGTTTGTTGGTTTATTGAATGTGAGCTTACAATGGAGAATCTTTGGTGAGGATGATTTTGTTGTTGATTTGAGCTTGAATGCGAAATGTTTAGAAAATTGAAAAGTTTTGTTTGAGTGAATAGTGAATAAATGCATGCATGCTTGATTGCGAAAGCATGTGTTGAATTGCTCAAGTGCATTAGAGTGAGATGGCAATGATTTATGCTAAAATGGTGACATTTTTGAAATTTCTCAAGTTTGAGTCAAGCATGATTAGGGTTATTTCACTTGAATAGCTTGGAAGGATTGATCTTAGGCACTTAGGCTCTAGACAAAAAGCTTGAGAGGATTTTGAGCCTTAAACTATGCATTTTACATAGTTAATATCCTTTCTTGAGAGCTTGATCTTGCATTGCATTCTCTTTACTAGAACTTGCCTTGATACTCTTGTTAGAAGTACCACTTGTGTGTATAATTAGGAGATGATCGTAGGCCATCATTGCATAGCCCATTTTCCCTAAACACTAACCTATCTTTCATTACCATTGTCGTCCCATTTTGAGCCTTGAATAGAGCCTTTTCTTCTTGAACCGGATGATAGGGGGTGAAGGATGGTTAAGGAAACCTTGGTGAAAGTTGAAAATTCATGAAAAAGGATGGGTGATGGTGAAGGGTCTTGAGATTGGTTTTGAGGTGAAAGAACACTCCTATAAGCTCAATGTTAGAAAAGAAAAGAATAAGAACAAATTTCTTATTGAAAAAAAAAAAGAAAAAAAAGAAAAGAAAAGAAAAGTAAGAACAAAGTTCTTACAAGAAAAAGAGAAGAATAAGAGCATAAAAGAGTGTTTCTATAAATGTTGGTAGAAGCTTGGGTTCATTTGATGAAAAAAGGGGTTGGATAAGGTGGAAGATGAAGAAATTCATACTTAGAAAGGTGAAGAAAAGAGGTGAATGAGCTTAGATGAAGATTTAAGCTACTTAGCCTAAAATTTCCTACCTTAACCAATGTCCCTACATTACAAGCTTAAGAAAGACCTTTTAGATCCTAATTTGTGTATGCATTGTAGTATTGGAAACTTGAGTTGATAGGCAAGCTTATGGTTAAAGTTCTGTATTGCATGATTTCGATGAGTGATTACCTTGTTCCCTATATTGAGTGATCGAGTGATACACAATTCTTGTGAGGTCTAGGGTTGAATGTGCTTGAGTGATTGAATTCTAGGCTAGGATGGTGAGTGATCTTATGAATGTTTGGCTTGACTTGAGAATTTCCTTGAATTAAAATGGTTTTTGAGGTGATATGAGGCATCGAGGAACTCAAAATGCACACTCCATACGTGTTAAGTATTTTGATTGTTCGTTTCATTGTTCGGGACGAACAATGCTTTAAGTTTGGGGGAGTGATTAACATGTATTTTATGTGCATGTCAAGTGTATTTTGTATGTGTTTGAGTCTCGATTTATGTGCTTAAATATTAGAAATGCTAGGGTTTCTTAACTTGTAGCATACTTTATACTTTTCTCATTTTCTCTCAGTTTTTGATCTATTTTGGTAGGAATTGGAAAGAGCATTTAAGTAGCTAAGGATCGAGAGCCGGAAACGAGAAAGAAATGAGCTTAATTAGAGTGAAACCTATGTTTAAAATGTGGAATTTCAAGTTATATGGCTAGGGTTTCACTAGTTTGATTTCATTTATGTTTTCCTCGTTCTCTTGAGTCTTTTTATGCTTTTTTCAGGAATAATGAAGAACTTATTTGACCAATTAAATTACTCCATGTCGAAGAGGAGTTCATTAGGAGTCCATAACAAAAAGCGGATCGAGAATCAGAGTTCGGACGAGGGAGAACGAGGCAAAACCGTAGAACTGCGCACGGAGAAGGAACGCCGGCTACCTGGCCGGCGACCTGCCAAGCCGCCGGCCAGACTGCCGGCCAGGTGGCTGAGGGACAGCATGAATGGCTACCTGGGCTGCAACCTAGATGGCAGCCTGCCAGGCCACCGTTTGGGCGCCCAAAAACCCTTAAACGACCGAGTTAGCTCGTCTAACTCGGTCTCGGTCTAACTCGACCCATTAACCTATTTTGATGTATTTAACTTCTAAATTAGATCCAATTGGGTATCTTAGGCTAGAATATTCATATTAGAACCCTAGAAACATTTCTCTCTTTCTACTTTGGTATTTTCATCAATTGTTGGAGAAATACTTTGAAGATTTAAATATCCTTCCACTATTTTGTTCTATTTTTAATTCTCTATCTTTTGATTATGGTTTTATGCATTTCTTATGGTTCATTTGCTCTAATTATGTCTAGCTAAGCTTCTTTTGGTTTCAAATATATGAAGACATGATCTAGATTAATAGGTTTTTGGATATTGTAGTTGGATTTGCCTTCTAATTCATAAGTCTTGTGATTTGGAACTTGATTTTGTTGCATGATTGATTGGCCATCATTGAGTGCATACAAGGTGTTTGGTTAAATGCTTAGTAGGCTTTAGTTCATAACACTTGGCATCAAATCACAACATATTAGTAATTCTTGCTAAGAGGAGATTCTAGATAATTAATTGAGCTATTTGGAGTTGATTTATGTATCTTAAGACCTAGCGGAGATAGATGTCATAGGTTAATCCACTTACATTGATTGCTTTGAGAAAAGAGTTTATGTATATCCTATAAAGAACTCCCTTATGAATTAGATTTAATTGGTTCATCCTTGCAAATCCTAAAACCTGTGTCTCTAGTGAATGTTGGATTATATTTGGAACCAAACTTTCTACTATTATTTGTTAACTCTTGATATTAGTTGTTATCTAGTTTGTTACATTTCAATTACATTGCTTGATAGAATTAAGAAAATACAAAAACATGATATCTTGTAGCTTGGATAGTAGTTAGGTAGCTAGATTACTACTTGAAATTCATTCGCCATTGCATTCCCTGTGGATTCGACTCGAATATACTATTCGATTATCATAGTATCTCCCTACCCTCAAAAGTAGGAGCGATCATTAGTTCAACAAGAAGAGGCTTAAAAGGAGGTGTTGATAGAGGTACCTTCTCCTACCAAGGATGTGATCACAAAGGCTCCATTCCCTCATCGTTTAGCAAAGCCAAAGTTGGATGAAAAGATGAAATGATTCTTGGACATATTCAACAAGGTACAAATCAACATACCTTTGCTTGATGCACTTAGAGATATGGTTGGGTATGTGAAATTTCTTAAGGATGCCATTGTTAATAAGAGAAAATTTGGATCATTTGAAACTATAAGTCTAACGGAAGAGGTTAGTACGGTGATTCAATGGAAAATGCCCTTGAAGCAGAAGGATCCAGGAAGTTTCACTATAGCATATGTTATTGGAGGTCAAAAGTTTGGTAGAGTCTTGTGATCTGGGTGCTAGCATCAACTTGATGCCTTTATATTTTTTTGGAGATTGGATATTGGAGAAATCAAACCTACTTCTATTTGTCTCCAAATGGCCGACCGGTCGATTTCTTATGCCCAAGGGGTAGTTGAAGATGTCTTGGTGAAAGTTGAGGAGTTTATCTTCCCCGCAGACTTTGTTATCTTAGACATGCCGGAAGATAAGAATATGCCACTCATCCTTGGATGGCCTTTCTTAGCAACCGGTCGAGCTCTCATTTATGTGCAAGATGAAAATCTTACATTTAGAGTGAATAAAGAAACTCTTACTCTCTCGATCTTTGATGCAATGAAAAAAGGAGGTGAACCAAGCTATGAAGAATGCAAGTCAATCAAGACTTTACCTATATTTATGGCAAAGGATTCTATTGAGCATACCATCTCCAACTATCTATATTCCTATTCCAATTTGGATAATGCTTGTGATGAACTTTTGGAGTCAATTGTTATCATGGATTCAATCCAAGGTTCACCAATGAAAGAGATGCATTATCTTGATATCAACAAGCCGGGAGAAAGTGAAAGCTCAACCAAAGAGTAATCTTCTTCAAGCACTACTCTAGAATTGAAGCCACTCCCTGATCATCTAACATATGCCTTTCTTGGTGATAATGACTCTTTTCCCATTATAGTGTCACAACACTTGTTAGAGTCCGAATTGGACAAGTTGTTGAGAGTTCTTAGAAGGTTTAAATCTGTGCTTGGTTGGTCTATAGCTGATATAAAAGGGATTAACCCTTCTTTATGCATGCATCGTATTTTGTTGGAAGAGGGTTCTCATCCTAAAGTTCAACCTCAAAGGAGGTTGAATCCGGTTTTGCAAGAGGTTGTGAGAAAGGAAGTCTTAAGATTACTTGATGCGGGCATGATCTATGCGATTTTTGATAATGAGTGAGTGAGCCCTACTCAAGTGGTTCCAAAGAAGGGGGCATGACTGTGGTTAAAAATGAGCAGAATGAAGTTATTGCTACTAGATTGGCAACCGGGTATCGTGTTTGCATTGATTATAGAGCATTGAATTCAGCTACAAGGAAGGATCATTTCCCTCTACCGTTTATAGATCAAATATTAGATCGTTTGGCGGTGTATGAGTATTATTGCTTCCTTGATGGTTATTCGGGATATAATCAAATCATGATAGCCCCAGAGGATTAACACAACATGACCTTCACGTGTCCTTATGGAGTGTTTGCTTTTAGAAGGATACCATTTGGTTTGTGTAATGCTTCGGCTACTTTTCAAAGATGCATGATGTCAATTTTTAATGGTCTAATTGAAAACTAATGGAAGTGTTTATGGATGACTTCTCCATTTTTGGAAAGGGCTTTGATGAATGCTTGGATAATCTTACAGAGGTTTTGCAACGATGTGAGGACACTTCTCTAGTTTTGAATTGGGAGAAATGTCACTTCATGGTTAAGGATGGGATTGTGCTTGGGCAAAAGGTTTCTAGTGCCGGTTTAGAGGTTGATAGAGCTAAGATTGTTGCCATAGAGAATCTTCTGTTGGAACTGTTGCTTGAAAGCATTCCTTTTTCCCACAGGATCTTCGAATTAGATGTGATAATTTAAATGCAACTAAATCATATAATCGAGTTCAGAATGTTATACCTCAGATCTGTGCCGACGGAGTAATCTACAGGTCTAGATTACTGGGGTGTGATCCCTTTCCTCGAAGTTCTTCGACTGTGTGGGCGTCTAGGAACTTTGGAACCAGGAATTCTCCCTCTGTAGAATGGCGTCTCTCACAGTGCAACACTTAGGTTTTTGAGAATCTCCTCCTCCTTATTTATAAGAGGAGGGGGCGCCACTTTCCTTGTCCACTAAGTCACGGGCTTTAATTAATTAAAGCCCGGTTTAGTTAATAATTATTGGAACAAATTCTAATTAAATATAATTAGAATTAATCCTAATTATTATAAGGAAAATAATATATAATTATTAAATTGATAATCTAATTCCTTAATTAAGAATAAATCTTAATTAATTAGATATTAATTTATTCCATAATTATATAATTAACCAGAGTACAATTATTGAAATCAGATGGACACTAAAAGAGGAAATTGGCGTCCCCTACACTACAGTAGGCGCCACATTAATGGGCTCAAGCCCATAATGCCTCTTTTCAGTCCAAAACTGATATCCCTCAATGATACCTTGAATTCCTTTCCTGAAGAGCTCTTGGGCCACCCCAGGGATCTATGTACCAGACAGAGTTTAGCCTTACCTAATGAAATAACCATGATCAACCCAGAACATTTATTTCATTAGAGCTGTGATGCATTCCACTAAAGAATCACAACTGAATCACCGCTCTGTCCCAATTTGTAGATTGGGGCTGATACTTTATTTAGAGCTATCCCCGTGTTTAATGACTCCGATATCCATTAATTAATTAGAGCTCTTCTGACTGCTCATAATTAATTAACATCTTATTCTCCTCAAGTAGTACCCGTTCACCCCTTATTATTATACCTGAACTTAATCAGCATGCATGACTTGGTATAATAAACCTTGTGAACTCCCTGAGGGGATATCTCTCAACCTAATACGGACACGGTGTCTCGATATAACTAATTAGACATACTATGTGCCCTTATGTTACCCAAGATGCAAGTCATCAGGGATGCTGCGATAGACCCTTAGCTATACAAGTCAAAGTAACAGTGAACAACACATATATCTCTAATAGCATATCGAGATTAAGATCATATCTCTAAATCCCGAGATCTCTAGTTCTTCACCTATTGCTAGGGTCAGTATCAGAAGAACCTTATCTCACTCGATCCTGTCAATACGTTCCACCGTACCAACATAACTAGCGACTGAGACCCGCCACTACCGTTATGTTGCAGTCTAAACCGATAGTTTTCCCAAGCTATCTCGACTGTGACACTGTTTATATCTCATAATTATTGTCGAACGCTGCGTGATCTCCCTAACACCTGAGCCGTCCACGTGTTCTAAAACATGAGATATAGGGCTTATTCTTATTAATATATTTATTCAGATATGTGATTGTTACCAGTGGAATACATGTCATATATACTAAAACACGTTTTTGCTTTAGCTATACACAACAACCCCAACATCTTCCACCTCTAACAAATGTGAGATCAATTCGAAGTTTCCTTGGGCATGCAGGATTTTGTCGAAGGTTCATAAAAGATTTCTCAAAAAATCACAAAGCCTCTTTGTTCTCTTTTGCAAAAGGATGTGAAATTTGTCTTTGATGATAAGTGCTTGGAAGCTTTTGAAACATTGAAGAAGGCCCTCATCTCTATTCACATTCTAATCTAGCCAAATTGGAATGACCCTTTCATTTTGAAGTGTGATGCAAGTGATTGGGCTTTGGGAGTCGTGTTGGGACAAATAAGGGAGAATGTATTTCGAGTAATCTATTACACAAGTAAGACGTTGGATGCGGCTCAAAGGAACTACACAACAACGAAAAAGGAATTTCTAGCTATTGTGTTTGCTTTTGATAAGTTCCGGTCTTACCTTGTGGGAAATCATACCATTGTGTGTTGGGAACCTTTTCTCTCTTTGAACTAAGTTTTGATAATGCTATTAGAAACCACACTTAAACAATAGACTTTAATTGGAACAGGCTGGTCTCCGTGTTTGGATCAGTCAAGCTTAACCCGAACAGGTTGCTATGCAAAGGTCAAGGTTGGTAGTGCAACCTTGTACCTATTTTACTCAAACCTATCATAATGTTCCTTTATGTAATCTGTCTATGTAATCTGCTCCAACCATACTCGAAGATTTCTTGCGAAGATTACAGAAGACTGAAGACAGTTCGAGGTATAGGAAGCGTGACCTGCAAAGTCCAACCTGAGCTGTGACTGAGGAACCTGTCCTCAACTCAACGTCCATAATTGTGTCAGTGTACGATTCTGCACATACTGACACACACAACGGCTCTATTACAAATGCTTCTCTATAAATACCTCAAGACATTCAAGAAAGAAAGTATGGGAAACTCAAATTACAAGCTGAAACGCTGCAGAAATCTCAAGCTAAATATTCACACAATCAACACTCGAAATCACTAGAGCTTTCCCAAGTGTTGATCCTTGTAGATTTCTATTCTTTCTAGAATCTGTCTTACTAGAACACAATCCACACTCTCACTACCATCACTGTTGATATTCAGTGTAGTTGATAGAGTTGTATTCCAAACGGTGATAGCTTTTCACAGCTTTCCAGTTTGATTAGTAGTGCTAGTTATTTAGCATTAGTAAGATTGTATGTAAGTTTGTATGTAAAGTTAGAAGAGACACGACTCAAGATTCATGCTAGATTCAGTCTAAAGAGAGACTTGAATTTGGACTGGAACCTCCACCAGTGTTAAAAGGAGCGAAAAATCTCAAGTTAAGGGATTACAGATTCGACGGGATCTGGCGTGGACGTAGGAGCTGTTTACTCCGAACCACGATAAAAACTCCTCGTGTTTCTCTATCTTATCTGTTTTCACACAGTTTGTATGCTCACAACCTGCACGTTTGTAACCTGTCTTGCATGTGCACTGTCTTTGAAAACTGTCTTTGAAAACTGTTTCTGAAAATTGTTAGCCACTTTCACAGTTTGCATGAACACTTGTTTGAACTAAAGTTTTCTTTGAAAACTATTTTGAAAACTGTTAGCCAACCTTTCCACCAAACTTCCGCACGCAGATTAGTTTTGCAAGCTCAGCAGTTCACTGTTTGAGCTGGACAAACTAAACTGCTCTGATAAACTGAAGTGACGACTCAGTAAGATCAAATTGTTTTGAAAAGTCAAAACTGTTGGCTAATTGGTGTATTCCCCCCCCTATACACCAATATCTATTTATCGGGACCTACATTGTGTATTCGGATCACACAGCTATTTGATACCTATTTTCAAAGAAGGATGCTAAGCCTCGTCTCATTCATTGGATTCTTCTTCTTCAAGAATTTGACATGGAGATTCGTGATAGAAGAGGTCGTGATAATGAGTTAGCCGATAACATGTCGAGACTTGAAAAGCCGGTTGAAGGTGAAGACTTGACATTGAGTATCAATGATTGTTTTCTGGATGAAAGGATTATGGTATTGAAATGCAAGGATTCTTAGTTTGCCAATTTTTCTAATTTTCTTGTGCTTCAAGAATTGCCACCAAATCTTTCGGATTATCAAAAGGGAAAATTCCTTCGAGATGTGAAGTTTTACTATTGGCAAGATCCATATTTGTAGATGAGGTGTGCTGATGGTCTCATTCGTAGGTGTGCTATGGAGAGTGAATGGCTCAAAATAATTGAGGATTGTCATAGTGGACCAAGTGGGGGCCATTTTGGAGCAAATCGGACGGCTTTGAAGGTATTTCAATGTGGTTTCTATTGGCCTTCTATTTTTAGAGATTGTCAAGCATTTGTGAAGTCTTGTGATAGATGTCAATGGACGGGAAATATCACTAAGAGAGATGAGATGCCTAAAAACATCATGATTGAGGTAGAGTTATTTGATGTTTGGGGGATAGATTTCATGGGACCATTTCCCAAATCTTGTGGTTTTTCTTATATTCTTCTTGCTATTGAGTATGTATCAAGATAGGTTGAAGCCATTCCAACTTCAACCAATGATTCCAAAGCGGTGATTAAATTTCTCAAAAGGAACATTATGACTCGGTTTGGAACTCCGAGAGCTTTGCTTAGCGATGAGGGGTCTCACTTCAATAATAAATAGTTGGGAAGCTTGCTTGCTAAGTATGGAGTGAAACACAAGGTTACTACACCTTATCATTCTCAAGCTAATGGGCAAGCCGAGCTTGCAAACTGAGAGATCAAACAAATCTTAGAGAAAACGGTCACCACTCAAAAGGATTGGGTAAACAAACTTGATGATGCATTATGAGCCTATAGAACTGCTTACAAGACCCCCATTGATATGTCTCCTTACCAACTTGTTTTTGGAAAATCTTGTCATTTGCCTTTGGAAATTGAGCACAAGGCATATTGGGCTACAAGGAGAATCAATTTTGAGTTCAAGGAAGCCAGGTATAATAGGAAAGATTATCTTGTGGAGTTGGAATAATGGAGAAATGAGGCCTATGAAAATTCTCAAATCTACAAGGAAATGGCCAAGAAGTTTCACGACTTGGGAATTCGAGAAAAGGATATTGGTCCGGGAGATGAGGTTCTTCTCTTCAACTTTCATCTTTGAACTTTTCCCGGAAAACTCCAATCAAGGTGGACCGGTCCTTATGTTGTGTGCAAGAGTAACAAGAATGGAACATTTGAACTTCTCAAGGAAGATGGTTCTACCTTTGTGGTCAATGGACATCGACTCAAACCCTATTTCAAATCGAAGAAAGTTAAGGAAGAGTTGACAATCCTTCTTCAAGATCCTTGATGTTTGAGGTATCATTGAGCTAATGACATTAAACAAAGCACTTGTTGGGAGGCATCTCAACAAGTATCCTTTTCTTTTTTGTTTTAGTTAGTTTTTAGTTCGTTTTTGATTTTTATTTCATATTTCGTTTAGTTATGAAAAAACCCATAAAAATAGAAAAATGTGGAAAATAAAAGTTGAAAAATGTTTAGGGGGAGTCGAGAGGAGGTCGAGAAGGGTCCGTTGCTTCAAAAACAGGCGGAATTGGTCAAAAAATGCCCCGAAAAAGGTTGAAAAATTGCACAAAAAAGGGCAGCCGGCAGCTTGACTGGCGGCCTGCCAGACCGCCAGCTAGGTGGCTGACCTAGAGATTATACGGCGGGTTGAACGGCAGCCTGCCTGGCAGCCGAACAGACCGCTGCCGGTCCTTCTCCCCCTATTTTCTATATTTGATTTTTTTATCTCTTTTCTTCATTTTATGTTTTTCCACCCACTTTTCTAAGAACAAACACCACTTTCTCTCACTAAAAACTTGAAATTTCATGTTCTTATTACTCCCAAATCACTTTAAATCTTGTTAAATCCTTTCATAGGCTCATTACCCATCACATAAGCTACATTTTTAAGCCCAAGAAATCACTTTTTCACCCACTCTAACCTAAAAAATAAAAATTTGAGTTTATTGTTCAAAGTTATGGAGTTCTTCAAGTTTCTTCAAGAAAATAAGGTAAGATATTTTTGCTTTTATGGGATTTCTACATTCATTATATGAATTGGTATGAATTTTGCCTATCATTTTTGATAGTTTGAGTAGAATTTCTAGCTTAGGATTTTATCTTGAATTTTGGAGAAATTTTTGAATTTGGAATATTGGAATGTGCATGCATTGAATAGCACTAATTCTTGTATTTATGAATTATTCTATATCTTTTTGAATTGAATTCTCATGTGAATTTGTACCTCTTTCCACTTGAGCATACATGAATGAGGCTAGAGGAATTTTTTTTTGAACTTTTGTAGAACATGTTAAGAAATAATATGCTCGATGTTGGTTCAAAATTCATTTCTTGAAAGCATGAATGTTCAAGGGGGTCATGGGATTATGAGAATTTTTGCCTATAAAGTGAAAATTCCTTGTTTATCTTCCTGAATCTTACTTAGAATTTTTCATGATTTGTAGGAGCAAGGACCTTAAAGGGAAAAGAACGGCAAAAACAACCTCTAAGGATTTGATTTCTTCTCTTACCAACAAGAAGAGAAAGGATGCTTCTTCCTCTTCACAACCAACAAGAAAGGATCCCAAGACACCGGAAGCTCATGACATTCGGTTGGACACTTATGAGGAAAGGGTAAAATTTGCCACTCTTATGACAAAAGGCATTATACCAACTAGGTTTCCGTCTAAGGACGTTTTGGTGAAGCTAAGGCTTTACGACAATATAAAGACCCTCTTTGATAACATAGGTTGGGGAAGTATCCTTGATGATATTCTTAAGGATAGGAGAACTTACGAGAAGGTTGTTCTTAAAGTTATGAGCACATTGGAGGCCAAAAACATTCATCTTATGCACATTTGGTGAAAGCAGTGTTTTAAAAACCGGACCGGCCCGGCCTGTTCAACCGGTTAGACCGGGAACTGGGCATGGGACCGGTCCGGTTTGGGTATAAAAACCGTTGGTCAGGTTGGACCGGCATTGAATCGGTCGAACCGGGTAAAACCACGGTTCAATGATTTGCTCTCAAATTTAAAAACTTTATTATGAAGGTGGTAGGATTTGAACCCTAAACCTCCCACATGAGAGACCATACCTTGTACCACTACACAAAGCAATTACTTATGAAATTTTGGGTATAATATATATATTTCATTATTTAATCAGTTTTGAATCATACTTAACTTTAATATATAAATTTTTTGAGTATTAATATATATAATATGAATATTTATAGTTTTGTTATAGATTTTAATGTGTGGTTTCTTCAATTTTTATGAACATATACTATATAAATTATGAAATTCTTGATATTTATCTATATATAATAAATATTATTATTATTATTTTTATTAATTTATTTATTAAACGGTTCGACCATGGTTCGACCGGTTAAACCGATCGAACCATGACCCGAAGGTCACGCCGGGTCGACCTCCGGTCAGGTGTTTAAAACATTGGGTGAAAGGCATGAACTAAGCTTGGAGGAGATAGATAATGTTTTTGGAGTGCCACATGGGGGTGATGTGTTGATAGAGCGGGCTTTTGAGCACTACTCCATTTGGAACAAGCTTGTACCACTTTCAACGGAGGGTTTCAAGTCGGGGTATTCAAAGTCAAATGAGGTGAGGAACCCGATACTAGGAATGGTGCTAAAAATCCTTGCTCACACCGTTCTTGCTAGAAACGAGAACACCTCGGTCCAGATTGATGACCTCTTCATTCTTCATGTTATGTTAACTAAGAGGCGGATAAGCTTTACTCACCTCTTTATCCCTCAATTGATGAAGCAAGCAAGGGTGAATGCGCGAAAGATCAACATTGGTGGAATGCTTACTCCTATTGCTAAGAGGATCAAGGAAGATCTTGGTGGCTACTCTCCAATGAAAGATCAACATTGGTGGAATGCTTATGGACTTTATGGAGTTAAGGTACTTGAGATTTCTCACCTCAATCACATCTCCATACTATTTTCTTCAAGATGATGATGAGACATTCCCTCTTCCCAATGCCACGAGCATATTGGTCACCGATCTTCATGAAAGAGCAAATTGGCAATTAAACTCACCAATGCACAAGTTAATCATGAAGAATCATATCTTTAAGCATGGTGAAGAGGATGAGTACACCATTGGCCATGGAGGTGAAGGAGTGCATATGGATGTAGAGGACGAAGAAATGGAGGATTCAACAAGAGGAGAACATGTTTACAGAGGAGAACATGTTTCAAGAGTTGAACATATTTCAAGTGGAAGGTTCAATGAAAGATTCGAAGCCCTTGAGAATAGAATGACAAATATGGAATGGGGATTCAAGTCTCTTGATGCACAAGTCACCGTGATGAGGCAAGAAGTAATCTCTATGAGGGTTACTCAACTTGAGGAGACAAAAAGGAGTGAGAGAATGGAAAAGCAAGCTACATCAATGATGGAGCTTTTGGAGAGCTTTCGGGACTACCAAATTGGTCAAGAGGTGACTTGGCCCCAGGCACCTCCATCTTAGCTTGGACCTTTGTGAGTGTAATTTAAATTTCTTATATATCTTTCCCTCCAAATTTATTTTAGAATTTATTTTCTAAAATAAGTTTGGAGGAGGGGGGTAGGATAAGAAATTTAAATTACTTACACTTTTATGTCTTTTCCATTCCTTTACTTGTATTTTTGTTGCTTGTTTTTCTTTGGTGCTAGTTAAGTGACTTTGTGAATTTTTAGTTGATCTTGTGTGCCGTTGATGTTTCTCTTGGGGTAATTTTATTTTGGTTGATTGATTAGGAGTAATTGAATGTGATTGGGTGATATGCAAAATTTTTCTTGGAATATTTGTGGAGAAAGTAGAAATATTTTGAGTGTTGGTGGAATTTAGGTAGTTGAATGGTTTGAAGTTTGATTAGAGCGTGCATGGAGAATATTTTTAGTTTGGATAATTTTGTTGTTGATTGAGACTTGAGTGCAAATTTTTTTTGATTTGAATTGTGAATGAATGCTTGCATGTTTGAGTGCGAAAGCACGTGTTTGTCATTCTCATGTGCATAAGAGGGAGATGCCTATGAAGAAAAGTAAAAATGTGAAATTGTTTTGAATATGAGAAGCATGATTGAGCATATCTCTTTATCAAGTTGCATGAATTGTTAGTGAAGAATGAAACTTGATTGTTGAGCATTGAACATTAACTAGTGAGGACTTGAGCTAGATTATGCATTGCATATAGTTAATGTTCCTTGTTGAGAGTTATCATGCATGCTTCTTCATTTCTAGAACTTCCCTCGGTTTTTATTCGAGATTTCTCTATTTGTGCATAGAATTAGGAGATGATCTTAGGTCATCTTTTCATAAATCATTATCCCTAAACACTAACCTATCTTTCATTACCCTTACGGTCCCCATTTAAGCCTTATTAAGCCTTTCATTCAAAAACCGGAGGATAAGGGGTAAAGGATGGTTAAGGTAATCTTGGGGAGAGTTGAAAAATTTGTTGAAAATGATGGGTGAAATGGAAAGTTTTTAGGATTGATTTGACTTGAAAGAACACTCCTATAAGCTCTTGTTTCGAAAAGGAAAAGTTAAGAACAAAGTTCTTACATAAAAAAAAAAGAGAGAGAAAGTCAATGAATGAAGAGCATAAATGAGTAGTTCTTATCTTATGATGGGTTTTAGTAAAAGCTTGAGGTTTCATTGGAAAAATGGGGTTCGATAAGGCAGAAGATGAAGAAATTCATGCTTAGAGGAGAGAAGTTATAAGGTGAAAGTACTTAGATAAATTTTTTGAGTCACTTAACCTAAAATTCCCTACCTTAACCAATGTCCCGACATTACAAGCCTAATAAAGTCCTTTTTGATCTTAGTTCTATGCACATGCTTAAGTGATGGAGATGGTAGATAAGAGGTAAGCTTATGGTAAATGAATTGCATTGCATTGATTTGTTGAGTGATAACCCTTATACACTCGAGTGTTGAGCGATACACTTCCTGTGAGGTTCATTTGCTTGATGATCGAGGGAAGTTCTTTGCTAATGATTCGTGTGAGCAGGTAGAGAGTGTGTTTGATTTGCTTCAAAAAATTCGGAAAATGTTTTTGGTTAGAAATTCTGAGGCATCGTTGATCTCAAATGCACACTCTATCCGTGTTAAGTGTTCCGAACAATGACTTGAGTTTTGATCGCTCTACTTTTGAGGTAGAGAAATGCAATGATATCGAATAGTATATTCGAGTCGAATCCACATGGAATGTTATGGCGTGAGAATTTCAATTAGTAACCTAGCTATCTAATCTCTATCCAAGCTTGCAATCAACATGTTTTTGGGTTTTCTATGAACTAACGATCAAATTAAATGACAATTAATCAAGAAAAAAATAAGTAACAAATGATTGAAATCAATAAGAGAAAGTATGGTTCCAAATATAATTCGACATTCACTAGAGGCATAGGTTTTGAGATTCGCAAAGATTAACCAATTTAATCTATATCAAAGGGGAGTTCTATATATGATATACATTAGTTCTTTTCTCAAAGCAACAATGTAAGTAGATTAACCTATGACATCTATCCCCGCTAGGTTTCAAGATGCATAAATCAACTCCAAATGGCACAATCTATATCTAGAAGCTCCTATTAACATGATTTTCTAATATGTTGTGGTTTGATGCTAAGTGCTATGAATTAAAGCCTCATAAGCATTTAATCAAACCCCTTGTATGCACTCAATGATGGCCATTCAATCATGCAAATATAATTCAAGACCCAAACCACAAGACCTATGACATAGAAGGCAAATCCAACTACTATACCCAAAAACCTAAGAATCTAGTTCATGTCTTCATATATTTGAAACCAAAAAAAGTTTAGCTAGACATAATTAGAGCAAATGAACCATAAGAAATGCATAAAACCATAATCAAAAGATAGGGAATAAGAAATGGAACAAAGTAATGGAAGGATCTTCAAATCTTCAAACTAATTCAACATCAATTGATCAAATTACTAAAGTAGCAAAAGGAAAATGTAATTAGGGTTCTAGAGTGAATATGAATGATAAGAAACCCAATTAGGTCTAATTTAGAAGTTAAATATATCAAAATAGGTTAATGGGTCGAGTTAGGTCGAGTTAGACGAGCTAACTCGACCGTTTAAGGGTTTTCGGGTGCCCAGATGGCGGCCTGGCCGGCGGTCTGGCAGGCCATCATCCAAGCCGCCGTACGTCCTTGTCCGGCCCGATTCTTTGCCCGTTCGGTTCTTTCTTAGGTTATTTCTTTCCTATTTTCGAACCGGTTTTCAACCTTCGATTTTCAACAATTCTCTTCTCATGTATCCCTCATTTCCGGCTTCCGATCCTTGGTTCAATTATTGCTCTTCAAATCCCTACAAAAACTAATCGAAAACCGAAAGAAACGAGAAATATATAGAATATGCTAAAAGTTGATAAACCCTAGTATTTCTATCAAATTAAACACACAAATTAAGACTTAAACACTCATAGAATGAACTCGCATGCACATTGTTGGGATTTGTATACATAAAGCAAAACCAGAGTTTTATTGTATGTAATGTTTATTCCACTGATTACAATCATCTATCTGAAAATTTATAGTTGAGAACGAATAAGTCCATTATCTCATGAGAGTGTTAACATGCCAGAGGATACTGGAGGAGATCATGATTAACGGTGACTCTTGAGATATAAATATAATCACAGTCGAGATAACTTTGGGCAAAGTTATCGGTTTAGACTGCAGCACTAATAGTGGTGATGTGTCTCAATCACTAGTTATACTGGTACACTAGGAACGTATTGATAGGATCACAGTGAGATATTGCTCTTCTAGACTGACCCTACTCGGTAGGTGAAGAGCTAAGAGATCTCGGGTCTTAGTAGCTTGATCTTAATTTCAATAAGCTATTAGACATATATGTGTTCTTCACTGTTGCTTTGACTTACTCGGTATGGGCCTTGTGTACGGCACCTCAAGTCCTTGTATCTTGGGTAACATGAAGGCATGTATGATGTCTAGTTAGTTGTATTGAGAAATGTGTCCGTAAAGGTTGAGATATCCCCTTAGGGAGCTCACAATGTTTATTATACCAAACCCTGCATGTTGATTAAGTTCAGGTATAATAATAAGGTTGAACGGGTACTACCTAAGGAAGTATAAGAGGTTAGTTAATTAGGAGCAGTCATGTAGGTCCCGATAAGTAGTTATTGGTGTATGGGGAGGGGGAATACACCAATTAGCCAACAGTTTTGACTTTTCAAAATGATTTGATCTAACTGAGTCGTCACTCAGTTTATCAGAGCAGTTTAGTTTTTCCAGCTCAATCAGTAAACTGCTGAGCTTGCAAAACTAACCTGCGTGCGGAAGTTTGGCGGAAAGGTTGGCTAACAGTTTTCAAAACAGTTTTCAAAGAAAACTTTAGTTCAAACAAGTGTTCATGCAAACTGTGAAAATGGCTAACAGTTTTCAAAGACAGTTTTCACGGACAGTTTTCAAAGACAGTGCACATGCAAGACAGGTTACAAATATGCAGGTTGTGAGCATGCAAACTGTGTGAAAACAGATGATAAGAACGGAGAAACACGAGGAGTTTTTATTGTGGTTCGGAGTAAACAGCTCCTACGTCCACGCCAGATCCCGTCGAATCTATAATCCCTTAACTTGAGATTTTCACTCCTTTTAACACTGGTGGAGGTCCAGTCCAAATTCAAGTCTTTCTCTTAGACTGAATCTAGCACGTTTCTAGAGTCGTGTCTCTTCTAACTTACATACAATCTTACATACAGACTTACTAACACTAAATGACTAGTGCTACTATCCAAACTTGAGAGCTGTAAATAGCTATTATTGTAAGGAATACAACTCAATTAACTACACTAGTTTTTCAACTTTGATGGTAGTGAGAGTGTGTGTGATGTGTTCTAGTAAGACTGATTCCAGATAGATAAGAAAATTGCAATGATCAACACTTGGGAAAACTCAAGTAATTTCGAGTGTTGATTTGAATATTTTCAGCTTGAGATTTCTGCAGCGTTTTTGCTTGAGTATTGATTTTCCCGTGTTTCAATCTGGAATATGTTGAGGTATTTATAGAGAAGCGTTTGAAATAGAGCCGTTGAGGCAGATTCCGTACGCTGACACAATTCTTGTCGTTAAGTGAGAGCAGGTTTCATCACCATAGCTTAGGTTAGCCTTCACAGGTTGCGCTTCCTATACCTCGAACAGTCTTCGATCTTCTGTAACCTTCGCGTGAGATCATCGAGTATTGTAGGGGCAGGTTACATAGACAGATTACATAATGGAACAGTGTGACAGGTTTGAGTAGACTAGGTACAAGGTTGCACTACCAACCTTGACCTTTACATAACAACCTGTCCGGTTTAGACTTGACTGATTCTGAACACGGAGATCAGCGTGTTCCAATTAAAAATATATGTCTAAGTGTGGTTTCTAATAACATTATCAAAACTAAGTTTCAAAGGGTTCCCAACAATTTCCCCCTTTTTGATAATGCCGAAACCCACACTTTACATTTTAGCTTAGAGGTTTTGAAAGATTTGATGTCCAGCCAGCTGCATGAGAATAAGTGTTAGAAAATTTAAAGCATATCATGCACAGGCCTGGACAAAGAGATATTGTCGTCAGGAACAAAAGGCGATCATTTTTATTTATAGTATCAACTAAATTGATATTCACAGATTACAAGATTGATACAAGAATAAATGAAGTTGATCAGTTTAACTCCTCACAGTCTTGAACCTTTCTTCAGCTATTTTGTCCAAGCTTACGGTTCCCATGGCTGCATAGATGCTGTCGCAAATCAACTTGTACTCGTCGCACCCTGTAGTCTTGCTGCCATACTGAGCTGCGATACTCCTAATGAAGGTATTGATTCTGTTGATATCTGGAGTGTCAGTGCCGCAGACAGTGGGAGGTTGGAAGGTCTCAATCTTTGGCGGATTGAGCGTGACCTTCTCTTTTGCAACTCTTTCCCTGACCCTCTTGATGAATTCGCGGTCTGGGAAAGATTGCATCCAGTTATAGAAGGCCGTCTTGGTATCACCGGTATAGCTAGCATCAACCTGTAACCAGTAGTGATGTAAAATAAACTAGTTAAGGAACTCGTCCCATAGCGGCTGATCTTCCACTGGTAGCCAGTCAATTGGCTCTCTTTTGTCAGCTTGGTCCTTGCAGCTTTGAAGACCTTTAAAGCTTGCCACACGAGCTTTGTCTTTCGCTTTTTGTTTCTTCAGTTCTGCCAGGAACAATTTCTGCTTGCCTTCATTTACACAGTCTTCAGCAGTGTATCCAGCTTCTGCCATGAGCCGGATGAGAGTGGCTTCACACTGTGCTTTCTCTACTTCAGACAGCTTGGCGGCAGCAGGTTGAGGGGCAGTTGTCGCGGGCTGAGCAGGTTCGGTTAGCATCACAGGTTGAGAAGTGCGACCTGTGCCTCAGCTTTGAGTGACCTGTTTTTCCTTGCCTTTCCCTTTAGCAGTTGTGCGTTTACCTTTCCCTTCCCCCTTTTCGGCATTATCATCGATGAGGTTCTGAACAAGGGTGTTGAGGGAGGCTTGCTCGTCAAAAAGTAAGGACAGGTCGGTGCAGATCTTCTCCTTGAACTGCAGGAGGGAGTTGATGTTCCCTTGCATCTCCTCCTCTTTCTTCAATGAGCTTGAAGTGGTTTGTGTGAGCTTCGTAATGAAGTTGTGTACAAGCTGGTTGAGTTGCTCAAACTCAAAGTTCAAGCCATCGATGGAAGATTGGGAGGCAACCTTCATGTCGGATAGCTATTGTGGGAGTAGCTTATCCATCTCGTCTTTCAATTGGGTTAAGACGAAGGTTGCGAACTGTCGGGCCACAGTTTCCTTAATGACTGTGGGCATTTCCTCTTTTATATTGGCCAGCAGAGCAGAAGCAGCATTGTCCATTGCCTCGATTTGATTGGCAATCTTCAGGTGCTCTTCTACCTCTGTTGCCTTCACCTTGGCAACCTTCTCAGTGATGAGCTTTTTCAATTCTTCTTGCATCACAGTGAGAGGAGTGCCAGCTTGTGCGACAGAGTAGACCGGTATACGATCATGGTCTGACTCGGTATCGTCGCTGTTCCTGGTGGGAGAGGGAATTGGACTGAAATCTGCATCATTTGGAAACCTAAAATTATACAAACTGCGATCATGATTATAAAAAGGTTTCAGATCAATGTTGAGAGCCCTGGCCTCTCTCTTCATCCTAGAGAGGACGAACTTCTTGAAGCATTCGCGAGCTTCAGGAATTGAAGCGTATCTGAAATACTTCCCCAGGGTGTGTTCTTCAATCTCCAGTTGTTTGATGGAAGAATGAAAAAGATCGACTTCAAGTCGCAGTAAGACTTGTCCTTCCCATCGAGCAACGTACGCAACCTGAATGCCATCTGACTGGTCTCCGGAGTTAGGTCAATTCCGGGAAAGGACTTCATGACAGTCTTCTCAGCGTTAATTTCAATGGAGTTGACCAGCATGGCAGCTGCAGTTTTCACAGGCTCTTCCTGTACATCATCATCATCTGAAGAAAGTATGATGTTGATGTCAAGATCAGGAGGAGAGCTGTGATGATGAGGGGTTTCACCGAACAACTGGTGGATGATGATTGCAGAGTCGGGATTATTTTCCTCGAAATCTGTGTCGTCCGCAGGTTGGAACACAGATTGACTCTGACTAGCTTGGTCCAGAACCTGTTCGTCTGAGGTTTGGCGAACTGAAGGAATGGGAATGGAGAGTTGTGCGGTAATCTGTTTGGTGATGTCTTTGTGTGAGGGAAAGATTGAGCGAACAGGTTGCGGCTGAACTTCTATCTCAGCAAACTCCATGTGTAACCTGCGTGAGATAGGAGTGGGCGATTTAATTCTCACAGACTTGGCAGGTCTGTCAAGCTATTTGCTGGGGGCGGGCTGCCTCTTCTTCTTGTTGTCTCTCTGAACTGGAGGTACCAAGGCTGGGTTGGACCTTCCCATCTCATACAGATAGGGTTTGACGGAGTCGTCATACTTGGCGAAAACTGTGTTGTCGATGCCAATTATGAGTTCGAGCTGTTTCTGGTCCTTGGGGACCTTCTCTTTGTTGAAGGGCGTCCGTCCATTCCAATGAAGGTCGGGGTGGAGACCTTGAATGAGGGAGCAGATTTTGGACCCCAGTCGCAGGTTTCGGGCAACGCGGAACTCCGTTATCTCATCACCATCGAAAGTGATCGAGAGCTGCTTGATCTCCTCATTTATCAGCTCGAGAAGAAATCTGGCCCAGTTTACATCCAGACCTTGTACGATTGCAGTCATCACCCTAAACTTCGCTGGGGTGACAGCGTCGTGGTTACCAGAGTAACCAAGAAAGACCTTGTGTACAAAGTCAAAGAGAGCTCTGTATGCAGGTCTCAGCAGAGGTCGCGAGAACCTCTTGCCATCGTATTTGTCTGCAGGTTGCATGAGAGCTTTCTGGTACACAGCTTCCAGATCGGCAACCGAAACCTCCAAAATGAGACCTGAGGTCTTGTGATACAGGATATCGACAGATCCCAAATCTGCGATCCTGTATGTTTGACAAATAAGCTGCAAAATAAGAATGGGCTCGTCGGGCTGGTTGGGCAACGAAAGATGGAAGGCGGCGGAGTCGACATCTTCCGTGCAAAAGTAGGAGAGAATAAACATCGCTACTTGTTGCGGAAGCCAAAATTGGGGCTCGTGAGTGATGATCTTGTAAAACCCTTCTGCAGCTTTAATGGAGGCGTACATCTCGTCGAGACCGGTGTAACCGTACGTAGAAAGATTTGCTGAGGGCTCCGTGAGAATGTACTGCTGCATATATTGTATCTTTTGTTCCGTCGTGATGGGGAGATTATAAGAGGTGGATTGTCCTGCCATTGTAAGAGAAATATTAGTGAACTTAGAGCTTCGAGTTTTTCGAACGAAGGAAGTTGCAGAAGAAAAATGGTGGAAGAATTTAGAATTCGAGTGATGAAGACGATGCACAGTTATGAGTATATATAGAGGATAGGATGAGCGGTTGAGATTGAGGTAAGTCAACCGTTCAACGGATAGGATTAAAACCCTAGAAATCCGTGAAGTAGTGGGCGCGTGGGGAGGTTAGTGAAGCCTACTAGCATAACCCCTACACTCAACCGTCGCCTCGCATTTAATGCTGATATGACACTGTGCATGCGTTTTTAGACATTCAAAGAAAGCAAATTTCGAATGTTTAGAGTTGTGTTAGAATATCCTTAACAATGATTTCAATAAATAACAAAATACATGCTTTAATAAATGAAAAAAAAATGATTGATAGGGCATGAATTGACCATGTAAGCAGAAATTATGTTATATATATTAAAACAATAGAAATAATTGTAGAAGCACATCATTGCATATAAAAATATGATTTAAAAACATGGAGACTGATACAGGTCGTCCATGACACTTCCACACTTTTTGAACTTCACAGCTTCCACCTAGCTGGACTGTTCTTTGTCCTTTGCGAGCTGCCTATGTGTATCCTTACCAATGTGAGTTTTGATGAACTCCCACAGCTTTGGCATTCTCAGCTTATAGAGCTGCAAACTTTTCATCAATGTACAGCTTGCTTTCCAGCTCCAAAATGTTAAGCCTTCGAGACATTTTAAGAAATTCGGTATTAAAGAAGGATAACATCTTGTCAACAGCTACTGAGCTGTTGAAAGAGGATGGGAAAGCTGCTGAGTTAGGAGCTGCGGAGCCTTGGGCCTTGTCCTGAGCTTTGGGTGGGGAGGCTGGAGTGGATTGGTCGCCAGCAGGTTTCTCATCAACCTGTGGAAGAGCAAATTGCATTTCACTTGCAGGTGTGATATATGCCTCCACGAAGGTTGCTGCTGTCGATCGAGTGATGCGCTTTTGTGAGGGCGCAGACGGTTGATCCATCATTTTCCGTTTTCCTTTACGGACTATTTCAGCATCTTCACAGCTTTCTTCTTCATCTTCACTTTCATCTTCTTCTTCCTTTGAGTCACGCATTTTGGTGAGCAAACGCTTGGCTACACCGCTTGCTTTGTTGATCTTGTGTGGCAGAATGCCAAGTATCATGATCAACTGGTTGCAGGTGTGAGGAACCAGCTTGTCCTTAGGAAATCTGGTGCAGACAGGCCACAACCTGTTAGTAAGTGTTCTCTGCAGGATGATCGAAAGCTTCGTGCCATGTCGAAGCTACATGTTGGCCTTTATCCTAGCAGGTTGCTCTGCTGCCTCTTTGATGAACAGGTTAACTAGCACCCTTGCCCAGTTAACATGTAACTGCTTCATTACCATGGTTAGCAGCTTGAACTTCAGCAGTGTGACTGCTTCATTCGACCCTAGATAAGAAAAGAATACGTTGTGGACGAACTCGAAGAGGAGTCTGTACTCAGACTTCAAGTCATGGCGGTTGAAGGTTCTTTGATCGTAAACCTTCTTGGGCTCGAATAAAGCCTGCTGATACACATCATTGACTGCGTCCATGGGCACGTCATCAATTGTTGTGATGGCTCCTGCATCCGTCAGCCTGTAGGTCTGAAGGACGAGTGGAAGAAGATGACGCCATTCTTCCTTATCGTTGACTAGAAAGGTCACCGTGGAGGGATCTCCGGCCACCGATTCCAGAGAACATAGTAGATAGGCGACGTTCATTTGCAGCGTCACTTGAGGATGTTGTGTGATGTTGTTGAAGAAACCATCACATTAGGTGATAGTCTCAATCATCGGGTTTAAGCCTCTGTAGCAGTATGTATCTAGCACAGCTACTTTCTCCAAGAAAATGAGAGGTGTTGCTTTCTTCACTTGAGCACTTAGTGATTCTGTAGACATTTTGTAGAGAGGGTAAGGAATTTGAGAAATTTTGAAGAAAAGTGAGAGAGAATTTGAAGCTAGATTTTAAGGATTTCAAGAAATGCGTAAAGAGTTCAAATGATTCTCTCTATTTATAGAATTTTCTCCACGGTTAAGACTTTATAGACAAATCTTAGTGGAGAGTAAGTTTCACGCGCTTCATACAGTGTGTTTCACGCGCTTCTTCTCTCTTCTTTTTCCTTCTGAGATTGACAGTAATCCCTTGATTTTTGTGAAAAAAACTTTTCAAATACGTAACAGTAAAAGATTTGAAAAAGATTTTTGAAAAGATCAGGATTGGAAATAAAGTTATGAACTCTGCAATGAATTAAATGGAGATTGATACGGTATCTCCAGTTCCTCCTTAAAGGTAGGCCAATAATTTTAACTTTCAACGCAGTTCGTGACTTCGAGCTGCGTGTCGTGAGCTGCTTCCATTTGAGCTGTAGCTTTTCAAGTCAGTTTCCTCTCTGGTGACCTGTGCTAGCGTACTGCTCTAGCGAACTGCTTTTGTTGGCGTGCAGTTTTCAAGTCAGTCTTCTTGTTGCTGACTTGTGCTGGCGAACTGCTTTGTCAGAATGCAGTTTCCAAGTCAGTCTTCTCTTGGCTGACCTGTGCTGGCGAACTGCTTTGTCAGCATGCAGTTTCCAAGTCAGTCTGCTCTTGGCTGACCTGCGCTAGCGAACTGCTTCCATTTTCTGACTTAGGCTGTGTATCCATTCTGAGCATTCCAAGCTTTCCACATAGCATGTTGAATCTCTCTTCCATGAGAGGTTTCGTCAGAATATCGGCTCTTTGAATGTCAGTATGGATTTTCTCAACTATTATATCTTGTTTTTCCACGTGATCTCTGATGAAGTGATGCCTTATATCAATATGCTTGCATCTGGTGTGGTAGACAGGATTCACAGTGAGTGCTATAGCGCTTGTGTTGTCACAAAAGATGGGTACTTTTCGAACTGTGACACCATAATCTTTGAGTTGTTGTTTTAACCAAAGAATCTGCGCGCAACAGCTTCCTGTTGCCATGTACTCAGCTTCTGTTGTTGAAGTAGCAACTGAAGTTTGCTTATTTGAAAACCAAGAAATCAACTTGCTTCCAAGAAACTGACAAGTCCCTGAAGTGAACTTTCTATCCAGTTTGCATCCTCCATAATCTGCATCTGCATAGCCAGTTAGCTCAAAATTATCATCACAAGGATACCATAACCCGAAGTTTACAGTTCCCTTGACATATCTAAGGATTTTCTTGGCGGCTTCTAGATGAGATTCCTTTGGATTAGCTTGATACCGAGCACATATTCCAACTGCAAAAGAGATATCAGGTCAACTTGCAGTACGATAAAGTAAAGAACCAATAATTCCTCTATACAAAGTTATGTTGGCAGGTTTCCCCTCAGAATCTGGATTCATCTTTCCATTTGCCATCATTGGAATCTTCAGTGGTCTGGTATCCTGGACATCGAATTTGGTTGCCAGCTCGTTAGCATACTTAGATTAACAAATGAAGATGCCATCCGTAGATTGTTTGACCTGCAGACCGAGGAAGAGGTTCATCTCCCCCATCATGGACATTTTGTACTCATCCTTCATGAGTTCTCCGAACCTGTCACATAAAAACTTTGACCTAGATCCAAAGATAATGTCATCAACATAAATTTGCACAAGAAGAATATCATCCTTGTACTTGAAAGTAAATAAAGTTCTGTCGACCGATCCCCTTTTAAAACCAGAATGCAGTAGGAATGTAGACAACGTTTCATACCAAGCTCTGGGAGCTTGTTTCAAACCATATACTGCTTTGTGCAGTTTCTAAACTTTCTCTGGACCAGCTTCCTCGAAACCTGGTGGTTGTTCAACGTAAACTTCTTCACCAAGAATTCCATTGAGGAAAGCACTCTTCACGTCCATTTGGTAGACTTTGAACCTTTGATGAGCCGCATATGCTAGAAACAGCCTTATTGCTTCTAGTCTTGCCACTGGTGTGTAGGTCTCATCATAGTCTATCCCTTCTTGTTGACAGTAACCTTTGGCAACTAATCTTGCCTTGTTTCTAATTACTTCAGCATTTTCATCCTTCTTATTCCTAAACACCCATATTACATCAATCACTCCTTGATGCGTAGGACGATCAACTAATGACCATACTTCGTTTCTTTTAAACTCGTTGAGTTCCTCTTACATGGTTGTGACCCAGTCATGATCAGCAAGAGCTTCTTCAACAGTTTTGGGTTCAGAGTAGGAAAGATAACAGCTTAGTAGACAGCTTTCACCTATCTGTCTCCTTGTCTTTACACCCGCCTGTGGGTTCCCAACAATGAGATCTTCAGGATGAGCATCGACCCATCTCCTTCGATGAGAGATTTCTTCTTCTGTGAGAGTTGGTTCAGGGTCTAGTATGGGATCTTCAAACTCAGGTAGAGGTTGAGGAGTGAAGGGGTCAAGCTGTTCAAACTGTTCAGCGAGCTGATCCATTGACAGTTCTGTATTGACTGCAGGTTCTGTTGGATTTTCTGGATCAGTTGAGGAGGTGCTGGTTGGAGAAGCTTCAGGTTCCCCCTTGGTTTGTTCCCCCTTACTGAATGGGTGAATTTTGTGGACTGAAACCTTGTACAGGCTGACTTTCTTCTTCATCTGAGTCGGTTGGGCTCCAAATTAGTATTTCATCTCAAAACTGCGTGTTGGAACCTTCTTGATTTTGACTTGCACCTGTACTTTCTTCAAATTGAGTCTCCCTGTACTCACAGATAGATTCATCAAAGACAACATGTGGTGTTACTTCCACAATATGAGTCTTCTTGTTAAAAACTCTGAAAGCTTTGCTGATCTCTGAATATCCTACAAATATTCCTGGATCTGCTTTGCTATCAAAAGTCTTTAACTGTGATTTCCCATTATTGTGAATGTAAGACACGCAGCCAAAAGATTTAAGATATTTCAACCGAGGTTTCTTATCTTTCCACAGCTCGTATGGAGTTTTTCCATGTTGTTGATGAATGATTGATCTGTTCTGAGTGTAGCAAGCTGTGTTGATTGCTTCCGCCCAGAACTTCTTGGGAAGATTGGTTTCATTCAGCATTGTGCGAGCTGCTTCTTTTAGTGATCTGTTGCGTCGTTCAACAACACCATTCTGTTGAGGTGTGCGAGCCGCTGAAGTTTGATGAGTAATTCCATTTTTGGTGCAGTATGATTCAATCATATGATTAATAAATTCTGTTACACGATCGGATCTGATTGAAATCACACTTTTGTTCTTCACGTTTGACAGTTTGGTGAGCATCGCAGGTAGCTCCACTAGTGTCTCCTTCTTCTTATGTAAGAAAAAAACCCAAGTGTATCGTGAGTAATCATCAACAATAACTAGAGTATACTTTTTACCTTTAATGCTCCTGGGAGTTACTGGACCGAATAAATCCAGGTGGAGTAATTCCAAGATTCTACTTGTGTTGTGAGCTGCAATGCTGGGAAATGACGATTTGGTCTGCTTTCCAGCTTGACAGGCTTCACAAACATGATCTTTGTAGTAGACTTGATCTGGAAGATCATCTGCAAGCTTCTTGCGAGCAAGCTTGTTGATGGCTTTGAAGTTTAAGTGACACAGTCTCTTGTGCCATAGCCAGCTCACTTCAGGTACAGGTTTGGTGACCAGACAGATTTCTTTTTCATCTAGCCATTGTACTATGTACAAGTTATCCTGCAAAATACCGGTAAGAAGAATTTCTTCTCCTTCCTTGTTCTTTATCGCGCATTTATTAGCAGAAAACTCTACTCTTTTTACAGTAGAACAGAATTGGCTTACAGAAAAGAGATTATGATTTAAACCTTCAACGTAAGTGACACTTGATATTGTTGTTTTACCAACAATTAGATTACCGTAACCTCTTGTTTTTCCTTTAGAGTCTCCTCCAAAAGCAACTAGAGGTCTGTCACATTCGATGAAATTTGTAAGCAGGCTTCTGTCACAGGTCATGTGCCTTGTACAACCACTGTCAATAATACAGACCGTGCCGCGAGCTGCTCGCTTTCTTCTTTGAGCTTTCCCATCCTGCAATTAGACAGATTTAGCAACCCACATGAATTTGGGTGCCTTGTTAGCAGATTGAGTTTTAGCAGCTTGGTTCCCAAGCTTCCTTTGTTGAGAGCTGTTGACCCGTGGCTTGGTCCGTTGCTTGTTTGTTGAGTGGATGGCTCTATTGGAGTATGCAGTTTGCAGTTGGTAATAAGTGGGTTGATAATACTGCTCCGCATATCCACATCTGCAGCGATGAATCTCCGATCCACTTCCATGTGGAGATTGATGGTACCTACTTGACAGCTCAAGATATTGGTACCAAAGACGGTTATACCAATAACCTTCATTGTCAAGTGTTTGATTTGGCCACTGCTCATAGTAGTTGTTTCGTTGTGGTTGAGCAATTTTGTGTTGAGAAACTGCTTCTCCTTTGTTAGCAGCTTGCACTCTTCTCAGTGCAGGTTGTTTCCTCTTTTTATATGCAGGTTGCATGTGCAGTTTTCTAGGTGACTCAACCTTTTTCTGTTCAACTGATGGCCTTAGCTGCTGCTTTTTGACATCATGCTTCCTATGCTCTTTCACCAGGATTGCTTGAGATTGTCGAGCTGGATTCTTCAAGTTGAGCTTCTTGTCTGGTAGAGTGTGAGTTTTGCCTTCAGTCAATCCTTTTTCTTTCGCGAACAAGACCTTCTCCTTTTCTTTGGTTTCACAGGTTTGACCATGAAATCCAATACCAAATTTTATTTGAGCAGGTCTCTGGGCAACTTGTAAGGCTTTAAGCTTTTCCCCATTTTTGTTCATTTTCATCAGGACTTGTTGAAGTCTGAGCTCTTTCTGCAACAACTTCTCATGCTCATTTGAGAGATCTGACAGCTTGCCGTTGAAGCTGTTGATCTCACTGTCCTTTTCAGTGAGCATGTCTTTAAGGTTTTCTTCCCTTAAAGCTGATTGACTCAATTGAATTTTAGGGTTTCTATCTCCCTTTTTCTTGCTTCATCATGGAGATTGAAGTCTCCATTCAATGTTTCATGTTTTCACCCTCCAGCTTGGATCCTTCTATGACTAGTTGCTTGAACATTTCTGAGAGTTTCTTGTAGTCATCAAGTTGTTGTTGGAACTCTTCATATGTTGGCATTTCAGGTAGTTCGAAACCTGCATGTTCAGAGTTAGTTGAATATGAAGATGAGGTTTCGGTATCAACCTTGTATTGAACAAGATCGAGATCATTTCCCATGTAGCATTCCTCATTTTCGGATTCCTCGTTGGCTAACCGACATTCCTCCTCGTCCAGTTCATCATCATCATCTTCGTCAGAGGAGGTTGAGTCTGATAATGTGGCAATAGCTTTGGCTTCTTCCTCAGTTGCGATCATGGCACTGCGCTGCTCCTTAAGCTTTTGATCTCTTTTTGCATGGAGCTCTTCGTGTTCGGCCTTTGAAAGATCTGGGCAGTCTGACTTGTAATGACTTGGTCTGCCACATTCAAAACAACCACCCTCTGGAGTGTTGGAAGAATTGAATTTAGAAGGTTTTGTTTTACCTTCACCTTTCTTGTCGAAAGAAGAGGTGGTTTGATTTCTTTTGAAATCTTTGTGATATTTACGGAATTTGTTGAAGCATTTTTCAAGCTTTTCATTCCTTTTTGCCATGAGAGCATAGTCCTTCAATAATTTATCCATTTTGGAGCATAAATCCTTTGGGATCTCTCTTTCCTCTATCATTGATGCAGCTTTGAATGCAGCATCTTTTTCTTTCTTTTCGGGCTCGGTCTTCTTGCTTGAAGACGCTTGTCCTGACCCGTGAAGTCTGATCATTTCAAACTCAGTTCCGATGAGTAGATCAAACAGTTGCTCAGTTGACAGGTTGCTGATGTCCGACCTGCCGCGGTGCATGGCGCTGTACACATGCCAGCTTGCTGGGAGAGATTGGATCACTTTGAGATTGAGTTCGCGCTGTGTATATTTATCTTTCTTGAGAGCAGCGATCTCCAAAGTGATCATTGTGAATCTATTCTTGAATTGATCAATGGTTTTCGTTGGCTGCATTTTGAATTCTTCAAATTTGCTGCATGCCACTGACAGCTTGTTCTCCAGCATTTCTGTTGAACCAAGGCTTATGGCTTTTAGGGTGTCCCACATCTCTTTTGCAGTTGCAAGATTTCTTATCTTGGCCAGGTGGACTCCCTTAACTGTACTTGAGATCAACCCTTTTGCGAAGCTGTCAAGTCCAGCTTCCTTTCTTTCTTCATTTATGTATTTTCTGGGATCTTTGATTTTTAGCACATATGTTGCTTCGGAAGCTTTGTCTCCAGAAACTTCGATATCATAGGGCTCGTAGATTGGCTTTGGACCATTCTCGATGACATCCCACATCAGCACATGATGAGCTTGGAGGCACATCTTTATTCGAAAGCTCCAGTCTTCATATCCCTGCACAGAGAAATCTTCGCAGACGCTGAGAAGTGAAGCTTCCATAATGACAGTTTATGAATGAATGCACACGCACAATTCTTAGAGATCTAGTTCTATTTGACACTGAAATACAAGAAACCTTCTAGTATGCAGAAGCAATGGTCAAAAGAACCACTGCTCTGATACCACTTGTGGGTCCCGATAAGTAGTTATTGGTGTATGGGGGGGGGGGGAATACACCAATTAGCCAACAGTTTTGACTTTTCAAAACAATTTGATCTAACTGAGTCGTCACTCAGTTTATCAGAGCAGTTTAGTTTTTCCAACTCAATCAGTAAACTGCTGAGCTTGCAAAACTAACCTGCATACGGAAGTTTGGCGGAAAGGTTGGCTAACAGTTTTCAAAACAGTTTTCAAAGAAAACTTTAGTTCAAACAAGTGTTCATGCAAACTGTGAAAATGGCTAACAGTTTTCAAAGACAGTTTTCACGGACAGTTTTCAAAGACAGTGCACATGCAAGACAGGTTACAAATATGCAGGTTGTGAGCATGCAAACTGTGTGAAAACAGATGATAAGAACGGAGAAACACGAGGAGTTTTTATTGTGGTTCGGAGTAAACAGCTCCTACGTCCACGCCAGATCCCGTCGAATCTATAATCCCTTAACTTGAGATTTTCACTCCTTTTAACACTGGTGGAGGTCCAGTCCAAATTCAAGTCTTTCTCTTAGACTGAATCTAGCACGTTTCTAGAGTCGTGTCTCTTCTAACTTACATACAATCTTACATACAGACTTACTAACACTAAATGACTAGTGCTACTATCCAAACTTGAGAGCTGTAAATAGCTATTATTGTAAGGAATACAACTCAATTAACTACACTAGTTTTTCAACTTTGATGGTAGTGAGAGTGTGTGTGATGTGTTCTAGTAAGACTGATTCCAGATAGATAAGAAAATTACAATGATCAATACTTGGGAAAACTCAAGTAATTTCGAGTATTGATTTGAATATTTTCAGCTTGAGATTTCTGCAGCGTTTTTGCTTGAGTATTGATTTTCCCGTGTTTCAATCTGGAATATGTTGAGGTATTTATAGAGAAGCGTTTGAAATAGAGCCGTTGGAAGTGTGTCAGGATTTGCAGATTCCGTACGCTGACACAATTCTTGTCGTTAAGTGAGAGCAGGTTTCATCACCATAGCTTAGGTTAGCCTTCACAGGTTGCGCTTCCTATACCTCGAACAGTCTTCGATCTTCTGTAACCTTCGTGTGAGATCATCGAGTATTGTAGGGGTAGGTTACATAGACAGGTTACATAATGGAACAGTGTGACAGGTTTGAGTAGACTAGGTACAAGGTTGCACTACCAACCTTGACCTTTACATAGCAACCTGTCCGGTTTAGACTTGACTGATTCTGAACACGGAGATCAGCCTGTTCCAATTAAAAACATGTGTCTAAGTGTGGTTTCTAATAACATTATCAAAACTAAGTTTCAAAGGGTTCCCAATAAGTCAGATGAGCTCTAATTAATTAATGGATATCAGGATTCTTAAACACGTGGATCACTCTAAGCAAAATACCAAATCGGTACAGAGCGGTGAATCAGTTGTAAATCTTTAGTGGAATGAGTTATAACTCTAATTAAATTAGTGCTATAGGGAACAACACAGTATTAATTTAATTAAGTAAGGCCCAACTCTATCTGGTATCTGGTCCCTAGACTGGCCTAATATTCTCAGGAATGATCAGTGCACTAATAAGAGCCCAATAGCTCTTATTGGGCCCCTATGGGGCACTACTTATAGCATAAGGCTATAAGTAGGCGCCACTTAAGCTAGATGGGCTTAAGTGGTCGCCACCTCCCTTCTCAGGCCCATTAGGGCATGTTTTCTGCACTACAAATACTCAAGTGCACAAAACCCTACTGACTTGATCATTCTTCATCAAGATTAGAGAGGAGAGAACGGCGGCCATAAGGGAGAAGAAGGAGAAGGTCGATTCTACTTCATTTAAGTGCAGATCCAAGAATCTGAATCCGTAACGGAGACCACTCATCCGCCGGATTGAGAATGGGATTACAGTTTAGAAGGCTAGACCTGTAGTTCTTCATCATCGTCATTTTTGAAGGTATAATCTCAATCTCTTGTATGTTGTAATTGCATTTAATCATGGATATGTATAATAGAAAGCATGCCTTTAGCTTGTATACATGTGGTTCCATATTTCACTAACAATTTCCTATCTAATTATGTATGAATTGTTTGTTAAGCATTAAACATCTATCCATTATCTCAAAGTCATAGGCTATATGGTGTGTAGTAAATCACGGAAGACCGTAGTAGCTGGTATCTCTTGAGATATAAATGGTTATCACAGTTGAGATAGTTTTGGATAAAACTATCGGTATAGACTATAGCATAAATAGATAAGTAGCTTGTCTTGGTTGCTTGTTTATGCTAGTACGTTGATCGTATTGATAGGATCACGGTGAGGTGAATTCTTCTATTCTGACCTAAGTAGAAGAATCAAGACCTCGGGGACTCAAATGATCTTAACTCTAATTGAGTGACTAAGGGTGTATAGTTGTGGTCTGTTACTTTGATTTACCATGGCTGAGGGTTCAATAATTACAATCCAATATGACCCGTATCTTGGGTAACAACTATAACTAGTACGATCCTTAGTACATCTGCAATAGAGCACCGTATCCTGGTAAAACAGGTTGATTACATCCCCTGAGGAATTCATTAAGGATTACCATACTAAACTCTACAGGTGGATTAAGTTCCAGTATGATGAATAAGGAATGAATGGTACTACTCAGGAATTATATTAAAAAGTTGATTAACAAAAGCAGTCAGAAGCTTTAGATTAATTAAAGGATGTAAGATATCTTAAATACGAGGATGATTTAAGTTGAATACTAGCCCTGAGCTCAACAGGGATAAAACAGGTAGTTCAGTATTATTACTCTAGTGGAATGTTTTAATACTTATGATCTGAATTTTATTCTGGGCTGAATATAAAGAATTCAGAACATTGGGAGGCCCAATTTTATCTGCTAGTAGATCCCTGATCTGGCTCAATAAGCTCAATAGGTCACAATTAAGGAAGAAAGGCCTGATCATCATCAAAGCCGAATAAGGGGGCGTCCATGATGATGATGGGCGGCTATGTCTAGGCTCGTGAGTCAAGACTGCAACTTAAGCCCATTCTCCTCTTATAAATACTCACTTAAGGCCTCAAGATATTATTATTCATTGATCTCATAATCTAAGAGAGGCTAGGTTTAAGTGATAGAGAGAGAGAGTACACGGCGGCGGCAGCAGGCTGAGAGACGGCGTGTGCAAGTTTCTTCCGTGGCTGGATTCGTAGCATGTTGTCCATCCAACATTAGATTCGAGCAGGGAAATAGATAGGAAGATCTTCAAGCGAGCTCTCACTCGAAAACCAAGAGGTATATCGATTAAACACCTATGATTGTATTTAATTCATAGGAGCATGATATGATTGAATCGAATTAATCATAATCGAAAATGAATCCTTAGGCGTGTGAATCATTCTTCGTTGATCGGTTCCTTCAATTGGTATCGGAGCCAAGGTTATTTATTTTCGGCTCTATGGCTGATTCAATTCATATTATGCATGGTTTTAATCGATGAATATTGTCGTATGTCATTTTTTGTGGTGTTAGTCATTTTTCGGTGCCGGTTTGGCAATAATTGTAGTTTTTTAATCGCGAGATAATAAGGTATGATTTAGATTAGGATTTTATTTTGTTTTTCGTTGTAAATTGCTATACGGAGACGAAGAATGAAGAAGAACACGCGATCGGACGACTGTTGCACACAGCGGCGCGTGTACTACATGTGCAGCCATGCGCGCGTATGATAGCCGATCAGAGTCGTATTTTTTATCCAGCAGGCTCATCGGGCCTTCATTAATAAAGATGAAGGCTAAAGATGATGGTTGGACGGAGAAACAGCGAGGGGACAACGAGAAATCGTGCATGGTGGCTTGAGGAATGCTGCTGCAGAGCCCAGACTAGGGCTTGATGCAGCAACAATCGACCACAAGAGCTGTAGCACCGCAGATCGTTGGCAGCAGGTGGAGATCGGCAAAACCCTTCTAGGGTTTTAGCCGTGAACCTGATGTAGATCGACGGTGGCGATAGCAGCGGCAGTGGGTAACGTCCGGATGACTGGGAGCAGTTGGAGATGATGACAACATAGCAGCAATAGAAGATCGGAGGCGATCGGCATCGAAGCCTTAGCTGGCCAATCGCGAAAATTGTAAATTGTGATTAAGAACTGCGCATTCGCGCGCGTATAGCTGAGCCTCCGCTCATGCGGGGCTGGGCTTGGATGCGACGAGGTGCATCCGGATCGGGGCTTGTTCATCGTAGGTTCGGTGGTCGACGTATGAGGTGGATGAAGGGCCGAGATCGGCAGCGATCTCGAAGTTCGCGAGATCGCGATCTCTTCGGCAGCCATTCTTCACGTTCGAGCTGGGCTAGGGTTCGACGGGTGAGCTCGGCTTGAGCTTGCTTGTTACGAGCTCGGCAAAATCAGACGCGGTTCGGGTTTGGGCAAGGGTTCGGGCCGTGTGGTGTCGGCCCAGCCCGGTTAACTCGACCCGAAATTAATGAAAAATTAGATAATAAATTATTTACTAATTTATTTATTTTTCGGGAGGAACGGGAGATCATGACGATGGACTTTGAAGACCGGAGCCTGTTCCGGATTTTATTTTATTATTTGTAATAGAATAGATAAGACAGGAGTATTCACACCACGAAAAGCGAGTTTTATTTTTGTTTTTATCTCATTTTTCTTATCAAAGCATGCTATGGATGCAATTGAAATTTGAATAAGCATGTTTTTGCCTGTCAAATTGAATAAGTTGTGCATAGTCGAACATGTTTTAGGATTGTCAATATAAGCATGATTTAATTTTCTTGCGAGCATGTTTTATTTGCTGCGTTTAGAAAATTATGCTTAGGGCATGTCAACAACCTTTTGAAAGAAAAATACTAAGCGGATAAAAACATTTTATTAAAAATGTTAAGACCTCCATAATTTGATCTTAATGTGAAGTTTTGGTAAAAGTGTGTAAACGATCACATGAACGTGGCTTGCACATTTTATCAAAATAAGTTCACTAGAGTTAAGATTTCTTAACAAAAATATTTTAATCAAAATGAGTAGTGGGAGTCATTTTAAGTAAACGTCCACACTAACGTGGCTTGCTTAAAATAGTAACTATGAATTTCTCTAGAGTTTTGATTAAAAACAAAGATAGCTTAAGGAAAATGGTTTAATTTTCTAAGTTAATCTAAAATTATGGTTAATAGCTTAGATATTAATTATGATACAACTCCCCAACGGAGTCCCTTTCTTAATTAATATGGTCTAGTAAGGTTCAACTATTAATTTTATTTGCTAAAAGGAAATAAGGTTGGCTAGAGAATAAAATTAAAGATCGAGTATCTGGTCGAGTAATAAGAACGTAAATGTCCACACGAACATGGCTTGCGGTCGGCGTTACTTGTACTGTTGAAGGTTTCGTTAAATATTGGTTTATCAAAAGGTTACAATATTTACGTTACGAATTTATGCTTACTCTTTTCTTACGAGTGTCTACGTGTTTATTTTCAGATATGACTTTAGGCCCGCTTGTTAATGTTCTTACTTCGAAGCCTCTCACTAGTTCCAACTATTTGGAATGGAAGAGAAATCTCGAATATGTCCTTGTTGCTGAAGAGTACAACTTTGTACTCATAACTCCTGAACCTGCTCCCTTGACGGATCAGTCCACTGAGGAAGAGAGAGCTGAGCATTAGAAGTGGTACAAGGCCAATGATATGGCGAGGTGCTACATTATGACTTCTATGTCTAGCCAGATGCAATTGGAGCATAAAAGCTTCACTAATGCGGCTAACATTATGCTCAATCTCAAGGAACTCTTTGGAGAGAAAGATAGGGCCGCCCGTTTTGAAGCCATGAGGAAACTCATAACTACTAGAATGACGGAGGGGACTTTTGTGCTAGATCATGTTCTAAAGATGATGAATGCACAGAATGAGTTAGAAGAGTTAGGTGGAGGTATCGAAGGCGAAGCCAAGATCGATATGATACTCCATACTCTTCCTAAATCTTTCGAGAATTTTCGTCTCAATGTGGTCATGAACAAAAAGGAGTATACTTCAAATGAACTCCTAAATGACCTAGTGACTGCCGAAGCCATGATGAACAAGGGTGCTACGGCATTATGATCTATAAAGGCTAGTTCTTCTGCACCAAAAGGTGGGAACAAAAAGAAGGCGTGGCCTCCACGCAAGAAGATGGCAGGTCCTAGTGGGAGGAAAGGACCGAAGCCTACCGGCGGCGTTAAGAAGCCAAAGGAGAAAGGCAAGTGCTTCAAGTGCAACAAGACAGAACATTGGAAGGCTGACTGCCCTCTAAAGAAGAAGAATGGAGGTACGTCTTACTCACTAGTAACTGAAACATGTTTAGCTGCAAGTTCTACCCAGACTTGGGTAGTAGATACGGGCGCAACTGACCATGTATGTTACACCTTGCAGGGAATTCTGCTGAAAATGGAGTTAAGTGATGGCGAGATTACCATCTGCATAGGAGACGCCACCAAGGTGGAAGCGACTGCCATTGGAGATTTTCATTTTAGTTTTGGACATACTACTTAGTTTTGAGAGATGTTTTATTGGTGCCGGTATTTCGGCGAAACTTGATTTCTGTTCCGAAACTTTATGATGATGGTTACTCAGTAGTTTCTGATAGTGGTGTTTCTATCATGAAGAATAATGAGATTATCATTTCTGGTACATTATCTGGTTCTCTCTATACTATAAATTGTCCAATAAATGCACCTTCTTCTTTGTATAATGCAATTTCATCCTCAAACCCTAGAAAGAGAAAGAGTTCTTCTCAAATGAATCAAACCTATCTTTGGCATTTACGATTGGGTCACATCAACCAAAAGAGAATTCAAAGGTTGGTTAGTCATGGTATTTTGGAAGGATTCCAAATGGAACCATTACCAACATGTGAATCTTGTTTGGAAGGAAAGATAGTGACTAGACCTTTCAAAGCCAAAGGAAATAGAGCTTCCGAGTTACTGGAATTGATTCATTCTGACCTATGTGGACTGATGTCAACACAAGCTCAAGGAGGTTATGAGTATTTTGCTACCTTCATTGACGATTACTCAAGATACGGTTACATTTACCTACTTCGCCGCAAGTCCAAATGCTTTGATAAGTTCAAAGAGTTAAAGTCGGAAGTGGAGAAGAGATTAGGTAAAAGTATCAAGTCATTACAATTCGATCGTGGTGGCGAGTACCTCAGTACCGAGTTTAAGGCTTATTTATCAGAAAATGGGATAACGTCCCAGTTGACAACACTAGGAACACCCCAACAGAATGGTGTAGCTGAGAGAAGAAATCAAACTCTTTTGGAGATGGTTAGATCAATGATGAGCTATGCACCTTTGCCAATTTTGTTTTGGGGATTTTCTCTGGAAACAACAGGTTATCTCCTCAATCTAGTACCTTCTAAATTGGTAAGTAAAACTCCTTCCAAATTATGGACAGGGCGCAAGCCTAGCTTGGGTCCTATTCGGCTTTGGGAAAGTCCAGCATATGTACTGAACAAGGAGGCCGATAAATTGGGTTCTAGAACTGGAGATAGGCTGTTTATTGGATATTCGAAAGGAATGAAAGGTGGCTACTTTTATGGTACTCAGGATCAGAAGGTCATTGTGATCACTAATGCCCGATTCCTAGAGGAGGACTATATAAGTGAGCACCAGGCGAGGAGTGATATTGTGCTCTATGAGTTAAGAGCAATGGCAACCAGTGATCCAACTCAGCCAAGAGTACAAGAGGATGTACCACAAGTAACTACACTAATTTTTGACACTGAAGTTCCACCGGAGCCTCGTCGCAGTGGGAGGGTTGTTCGTCAACCCGATCGGTTCATGTTTCTAGGCGAGTCCACTGATATTCTCGCTGGTCTTGAACATGAAGAGACCAACCTCTGGACTTACAAGGAGGCAATGGAGGACGACGATGCAGATTCTTGGCGAGAATCTATGGATGCTGAGATCGAATCCATAGTAGACATGGATGTGTACAACCTTGCGGAGCTGCCAGATGGCAAGAAGGCCATTGGTTGCAAGTGGGTGTACAAAAGAAAGAGAGGTTCTGATGGAAAGGTTACGGCCTTTAAATCTAGATTTATGGCGAAAGGATGCACTCAATGTGAGGGCATAGATTTTGAGAAAACATTTTCACCGGTTGCCATGATTAAAACCATCAGAACTATCCTGTCCATGGCAGCGCACTTAGACCTAGAGGTTTGGCAGATGGACGTCAAGACTGCGTTCTTGAACGGTTATCTTGAGAAAGATTAACATATTTATATGCGCCAACCTGAAGGTTATGTGGCTAAAGGTCAAGAGCATCTCTTATGGAAGCTCAAGAAGTCCTTGTATGGACTTAAGCAAGCTTCAAGATCCTGGAACATACGTTTTGATAGTGTGATCAAATCTTACAGATTTGTTCAGTGTTCATACGAGAGTTGTGTTTACAGGCTCAGTGCGGATGGAAGCGTGGTAATCTTAGTACTGTGCGTAGATGACATACTTCTCATTGGCGATAATGTAAATGTGTTATCAGGCGTAAAGAGTTGGTTGTCTGAACAGTTCAAGATGAAGGACTTAGGAGAAGCTGCTTGCATCTTAGGGATCAAGGTGGTCAGAGATCGCCAGAAGAAGATGTTAAGCTTAAGCCAAGCTTCATATATTAATACTGTGATCGCCCGTTTCAGCATGCAGAATGCCAAGAAGGGATTTTTTCCTTTCAGGCATGATATCGCTCTATCGAAAGAGATGTGTCCGAAGACACAAAAGTAGATAGATGACATGAAGGTTGTACCGTATGCTTCAGCGGGTAGGGAGCCTCATGTATGCAATGCTGTGTACTAGACCAGATATCTGTTATGCTGTGGGATATGTGGCAAGATATCAGTCTAACCCTGGTCAGGGACATTGGACGGCGGTAAAGCACATCTTGAAGTATATCAACAGGACAAGGGATTATGTGCTAACTTACCAGTCCGATGAGATGATCCCGAAAGGGTATACGGACTCAGACTTCCAGGCTGATCGAGATGAGAGGAAATCTACCACCGGTTATGTGTTCACCTTGTGAGGTGGAGCTATCCTTTGGAGGAGTGTGAAGCAGAAGTGAATCGCAGACTCCACCATGGAAGCCGAGTATGTGGCTACTTGTGAGGCTGCAAAAGAGGCTATGTGGCTCAAGAACATCCTTCATGAGCTAGATCTAGTCCCGAGTTTGCCCAAATGTATCGCGGTGTATTGCGATAATTCTGGTACGGTTGCAAACTGTAAGGAACCCAGAGCTCACAAGGCAAGTAAACATATTGACAGAAAGTACCATATTGTGTGAGATTTCGTACAACGGGGTGATATAGAAGTGACAAAAATCCCTTCAGCGGATAAGTTGGTGGATCCATTCACAAAGAGCTTGACAGCCAAGGTTTTTGACAAGCACGTCAAAGGATTAGGGCTGCGGAGCCTCCCACATGATTAAACTTGGAGTATAAGTGGGAGAGATGTGTAATAGATGCTAGATATAGACACTTGCCTATTGTCACATTGTATACTAAAAGTTTGCTTTGTATAAGTGGGAGATTGATGGATTTGTATACTAGAAAGCAGGCCTTTTAGCTTGTATACATGTGGTTCCATATTACACTAACAATTTCCTATCTGATTATGTATGAATTGTTTGTTAAGCATTAAACATCTATCCATTATCTCAAAGTTATAGGCTATATGGTGTGTAGTAGATCACGGAAGACCGTAGTAGCTGGTGTTTCTTGAGATATAAACGGTTATCACAGTTGAGACAGTTTTGGATAAAACTATCGGTATAGACTGTAGCATAAATAGATAAGTAGCTTGTCTTGGTTGCTTGTTTATGCTAGTACGTTGATTGTATTGATAGGATCATGGTGAGGTGAATTCTTCTATTCTGACCTAAGTAGAAGAATCAAGACCTCGGGGACTCAAATGATCTTAACTCTAATTGAGTGACTAAGGGTGTATAGTTGTGGTTTGTTACTTTGATTTACCATGGCTGAAGGTTCAATTATTGCAATCCAATATGACCCGTATCTTGGGTAATAACTACAACTAGTACGATCCTTAGTGCATCTGCAATAGAGCACTGTAACCTGGTAAAACAGGTTGATTACATCCCGTGAGGAATTCATTAAGGATTACCATACTAAACTCTGCAGGTGGATTAAGTTCCAGTATGATGAATAAGGAATGAATGTAACTACTCAGGAATTATATTAAAAAGTTCATTAACAAAAGCAGTCAGAAGCTTTAGATTAATTAAAGGATGTAAGATATCTTAAATACGAGGATGATTTAAGTCGAATACTAGCCCTGAGCTCAACAGGGATAAAACAGGTAGTTCAGTATTATTACTCTAGTGGAATGTTTTAATACTTATGATCTGAATTTTATTCTGGGCTGAATATAAAGAATTCAGAACATTGGGAGGCCCAGTTTTATCTACTAGTAGATCCCTGATCTGGCTCAATAAGCTCAATAGGCCACAATTAAGGAAGAAAGGCCTGATCATCATCAAAGCCCAGTAAGGGGGCGTCCATGATGAGGGGGCATCCATGATGATGATGGGTGGCTATGTCTAGGCCCGTGAGCTAAGACTGCAACTTAAGCCCATTCTACTGTTATAAATACTCACTTAAGGCCTCAAGATATTATTATTCATTGATCTCATAATCTAAGAGAGGCTAGGTTTAAGTGATAGAGAGAGAGAGTACACCGTGGCGGCAGCAGGCTGAGAGACGAAGTGTGCAAGTTTCTTCCGTGGCTGGATTCGTAGCGTGTTGTCCATCCAATATCGGATTCGAGCAGGGAAACAGATCAGAAGATCTTCAAGCGAGCTCTCACACGAAAACCAAGAGGTATATCGATTAAACACCCTATGATTATATTTAATTCATAGGAGCATGATAGGATTGAATCGAATTAATCATAACCGAACGCGAATCCTTGGGCGCATGAATCGTTCTTCGCTGATCGGTTCCTTCATTTGATTATCACAACTAATTCAGATCCAGTAGCAGAAACGGATCTCCTTCAATCGGCATTTCCATTACACATTCCATACGTGTTAAGTGTTTTGATTGTTCATTCCATTATTCGGGATGAACAATGTCTTAAGTTTAGGGGATTTGATTTAACTCGACCCATTTACCATTTTCTATATAGTTAACTCCTATTTTTACTAGATTTGGGTATCCTTAGCCTTCAAGATATTTTTAAAACCCTAATTTCCATTCTCTTTAGCTACTTTGGTACTTTGGTTGATTATTGAAGATTTATGTTATGAATTGAAGATTGAAGACCATATTTCTATTCCTTTGCTTATTCTATTTCTTTTAAGCATGATTTCATCTATTTTCTATGGTTTATTTTCCTTAATTATGTCTAGCTAATTTCCTCGTGATTCCAATTATATGTAGATTAGGATTAGGTGATGGGTTTAGGCTTTAATTGTGAATTTACCTTCTAATTTCATGTTCATTTCTCTTGATGCCATGTTTTATTGTGTAATTATGCTTGATCATCATAGTTGCTTATCAAGTGTTTGATCTAATGATTAGGAGACTTAGATTAAATGTTAGGAAACAAGAGATTTGAATGCTAGAGATAGTAGGGATAAAGAACTCAATGTGCTATTGAGAGTTAATGTTCTAATTGATGTCCTAATCGGAATTAGGTATTTCATTAATCTACTTGATTTCATTGCAATGAGAATTGAATGAATCATATTTAGAAGGTTTCCCACATGAAGTTAGATTAAATTGGTTAGTTCAAGTTAGAGTTCTAATCATCCATCACTTAAGCCTAATTGAAGTATAGTTGGAATCACCCTCATTTATTATTGAATTTACTTGCTATTTTGATCGTTTGTTGCTAGTTGATACTTAGTTGAACTTATTTTACTTTCATTGTTAAGTAGTTAAATGAAAAACCAAAAGCATGTTAATTGCAAGCTTGGATAGTGATTAGATAGCTAGGTTACTATTTGAAATTCTCACACCATAGCATTCCCTTTGGATTCTCCTGGATCTAAGGTATCTTTGTTACCAACTCCTACAGGATCTTCGGGCCTTTTATTTTCGCAACATATTTTTGTTTTTCCTTTTCATTACTTCCTTTTCCCCCTCTGGAAGGTAGGGGTTGGCACGACTCTTGGGTGTAATCAAATTTACTCCCATAGCCATTAGTCATTTATCAATGGCTCCTTCCAGTGCTCCATCTATCATGCTCTTCATCTGTTTGAGCATAAATGGGGAAAATGAGGGTTATGCACTACTGCTAACTTGGGTAGTCGGTGTAGATTTGAGATATCCCTCGAAACCCGGTGGTGGAGTGTCCAGGTACTGAGGATGTTGTGACCCTTGCATTTGGGCTATTTTAGAATTTTGATCCATCCTTAGGGTTCTGCAATGCATATAGTTATATCGTAACATTAGTTTATTTTGCTTACTTAATTCAAAATTTCATATCTCGTCAGCATCTAGGATTTATTATTTTCCCAGTTGCCTAATTTAATAGAGCTTCAAATAGGATCTGGCCTATGTTTGAGACTGATGCCTTCAAGTTTGGAACCTATATTTTTTAGATGGGGTTTACCCAGTAACTTTTGGCTTTTCACTTATCTTTATTTTTTATTTTGAGAACCTGTTTTTTAGCATCATGATAGTTTCTGAGCCTGAATCTTTTGTCAGGGCTTATCATCCACTTATCAAGTACTTTATCAGGTTCCTTAGAATCTTGAGTTTCTAGTGAGTAAGTTTTGTATAATTACTCAGCAGATGCTAGGTATGAATGTCCTTCTTTCTGAGATTTTCCTGTATCAGTGAGAACTAAACTCCCTTTCTTCCTTATCTAGAAAATTGAGGGGTAATTTCAACAAATTTTCAATTAGGAAATCTCAAAAAATAGCAAGATATTATGTACTATTGACGTTTTATTTTTACTATGCTGATCTTCCAATAAATTAATTTTTCCCAAAATGTATGTTTATTGAAACATATTAGGAATACTTACCCTTTGGAACAATATTTCAGTTGGATTTTGGAACAATTTTTCCGAATTCTTCCTACTTCTTCCCTTGTTGTGTTGAAAATCAACAGGAATCTTAATTCCAACAAAGAGAAAAGGGGAAAAAATTCAGTAGTATATCAATAAAATTGGAAATCGACAATAAATTAAGCAGGAAATCGACGCCTCAGCTCGATATTTCCCACAGACAGCGCCAATTGATAGATTCGGGTTAATTTTCATCAACGAATACAAGGTTATGAACAAGGTAAGAGTCAAGCTCTTAATAATGAAGACAAGAATAAATTAGGAGAAGAGTCAAGCTCTTCAAATTCTTCGCGAGCTACCTTAGTTCCAACCTTGCCTCACCTAGAATCGCTAAATTCCTACAAAACAAGACCGGAGGAGTGGGTGGGGGTCCTTTAGCAAGAACCTCCGACGCTCATGTCATTATCGAGTACTGGAAAATTTGAGGTTCCTTGGAGAAGAAACCTCTAAGTGTAGTGTGTGTTAGCTCATGCAAGATGCGCATAGCAAAGTGATGAAATTAATGTGTATTAAGAGCGTACCTTTGTTATGCGTGAAGTTATCTATTTATAGTTGTGGCTAATACCGTGGCACAAGGAGTAATATTGTTTTGTTGAAAAGGGCATTTTAGTCTTTCTGAGGGGGACAAGATTATTTGAGGAGAGAAGATTCAGACGATGGTTGATGTCAATGAGGTGGTTCCCTTCAAGGGATCTGCAAGTCACGCGCATGGTGTGACTCGGCTTCTGTAAGGGTGAGCTTATGCCAACAGGAGCTCTTTTTCCCAGAACAAATCCTTGACGAATGATATGACTAAATCTTTAGATGCTACTTTACTATTTTGATCTTTCAGAACCTGATTAACACGTATTTTTATGTGCATGTTGAGTGAGTTTGAATGTGTTTAAGTCTCGATTTATGTGCTTAAATATTAGAAATGCTAGGGTTTCTTAACTTGTAGCATACTTTATACTTTTCTCATTTTCTATCGATTTTCGATCTATTTTTGTAAGAATTTGAAAGAGCATTCATGTGGCTAAGGATCAAAGGATGGAAATGAGGGAGAATCGGGCTCAATTAGAGTGAAACTCATGTTACTAAATGTGGAATTTCAAGTTGTATAGTTAGGGTTTCACTCGTTTGATTTCATTTGTATTTTCCTCGATCTCTTGAGTCTCTTTAGGCTTTTTTCAGGAACAATAGATAACTCTTTTGGCCAATTTGATCATTCCATATCGAAGAGAGGTTCGTTGGGAGTCCATAGCAAAAAGCAGATCGAGAATCGGAGTTTGGACGAGGGAGAACAAGTGAAAACGGAGAAGCTGCGCAAAACGACCGGACCGGCGGCGACCCGGACGGCGACCGGCTGGACCACCGGCCAGGCCACCGGCTTGCCGGCTGAGGGACAGAGTTTCCGGTGACCCAGGCTGCATCCCAGGCAGCGGCCGGCCAGCCCTCCGGCTAGGGCGCCGCCGACCCTTCTCCTTTGCGTTTTGACCGAGTTGGTTCGTCCAACTCGGTCCAACTCGACCCAAAACTCACCTATTATGTATTTAACCCCAAAATCTTCCTATTTGATGTACCTTTTTCATATTTTTATTCTCCCAAGAATACTAGAATATTTTCCCTCTTTCCTTTTTAGTATTTTGAAGATTGTTGAAGCTATACTTTGTGGATTTGCAATTGAAGACCATCTTCTTCTTCCTTATTAAATTCTCTTTATTTTAAGCATGATTTCATTTACTACCTCCATCCCATTACATTAGTCACATTTACCTTTTTGCACGTATTTCCACCGAAACCTAGTACGGGTTTTAAAATATAATTTTGACGTATTCATTTTTTCACGGGATACTATGAGTGTCATAGTATCCCGTGAAAAAATGAATACGTCAAAAATATATTTTAAAACCCGTACTAGGTTTCGGTGGAAAAACGTGCCGCAATAGTGAATGTGACTAATGTAATGGGATGGAGGTAGTACTTTCTATGGTTTATTTCCTTTAATTATGTCTAGCTAAGTTCCTTTTGTTTTCAAATATATGAAGACATGATCTAGATTAATAGGTTTTTGGATATTGTAGTTGGATCTGCCTTCTAATTCATATGTCTTGTGGTTTGGGACTTAATTTTATTGCATGAGTGATTGGCCTTCATAGAGTGCATACAAGGTGTTTGGTTAAATGCTTAGTAGGCTTTAGTTCATAACACTTGGCATCAAACCACAACATATTAGTAATTCTTGCTAATAGGAGATTATAGATAATTAATTAAGCTATTTGGAGTTAATTTATGCATCTTGAGACCTAGCGGAGATAGAAGTCATATGTTAATCCACTTACATTGATTGCTTTGAGAAAAAAGTTGATGTATATCCTATAAAGAACTCCCGTATGAATTGGATTAAATCGGTTTATCCTTACAAATTCCAAAACCTATGTCTCTAGTGAATGTTGGATTATATTTGGAACCATACTTTCTCTTATTGATAGTTATCATTTGATACTTGTTTGCTAGTTGATTTTGTTAATTGAATTTGTCATTAATCTTTGGAAAACACAAAAACATGATATATTGTAGCTTGGATAGTGATATAGATAGCTAGGTTACTACTTGAATCTCTTACGCCCTTGCATTCCCTGTGGATTCGACTCGAATATACTATTCGATTATCATTGCATCCTCCTACCCTCAAAAGTAGGGCGGATCAATTTTTGGCGCCGTTGCCGGGGAATGCATAGTTTGAGTTTCAATAGTTGATTTAGTTATTGAATTACTAATTCAAGCATTTTTCTCTTTTGTTTTTTGTTTTGTAAGTGTATGCACACAAGGTCTAAAGGAAGACTTGTTCAACCTTTAATCTTGAATTTTGAAAGAAGACATAGAAGCCGGAATTCTAGTGAAGATCAAGCTATGGGAGCTAATCATCAAGCTATGGAGAATCTTATGAAAGAGATGGAAGAGTTTAGAGCTTGGAAAGAAGAGCAAGAAAGGAGAGCAAATGAGGCTCCAGCACCTCCTCTCAACCATATGTTCCAACCTCCAACGGAACAATTTCAAGGAGGAGAGTGGGGGACGATCAATGCCAACAATTTTGAGCTCAAATCCGGACTTATTCAAATGGTGAAGAGTGAACAATTTGGTGGAAGTCCCATGGAGGATCCAAATGCCCATCTTAGCATGTTTCTTGATATGTGCGACACGGTTAAGCTAAATGGAGTGCCAAGTGATGCTATTCGCATGCGAATGTTTGGGTTTTCTCTAAGGGATCGGGCCAAAGATTGGTACAAAGGATTGAACAAGGCTAATATTCACACTTGGGATGATTTGTGCAAGACCTTCCTCTCCAAATACTTTCCACCCTCCAAAGTTCAAAGGCTCATTTCCGACATCTCACATTTCTCTCAACAAGGTGACGAGAACTTGTTTGAAGCATGGGAAAGGTATAGAGAGCTTCTAAGGAAATGTCCTCAACATGGCTTCAATGAGGGTCAACAAATGACCAACTTTTATAGTGGGTTAACATCGCATACAAGAAGCATTGTAGATGCTACTTCCGGTGGGTGTCTTCTCAATCGAAATGCAAAGGAAGCTTTGAGAATCATTGAAGAAATGACATCTAATAGCTATCAATGGCCAATGGAGAGGGCCCCTTCTAGAAAGGTTGCTTCAATTGAGGATGATAGGTATGATGCTTTAGCATGGGAACTTGCTAATTTGAAAAAGAAGTATGAAGAGGAAAGGAAAGCTCACATTCAAAGTGTTCAATCTCAAGGGAATGTGGAGTTCTATGGACGTGAAGACGTGAGCTATGTCAATCAAGAGCTTTATGGCAATTACAACAAGCAAGGGTTTCAAGGAACCAAGGAGGATTTCAAGAGAATCAACAAGGTGTATATTCTTATGGTTATCAAGGGGGTAACCCAGCTTACCACCCTAGCAATAGGAATTATCACAATCTTTCCTATGGAAATCCTAACAACGCTCAATTTCCACATCCCGGATTCTCAGTGTCTCAAGGTGTGATTGAAGAACCAAAGAAAATATCTCCTTCTATTGAGCAACTTGTCCAACAAATGACAACTCAACAAAGCTCGTTTATCACACAAACCAGGCAAAAGGTTAATGCGTTGGAAAATTCACTCACCTCCTTGACAAAGCAAGTGAAGATGATGGAGGGTCAAATTAGCCAAATGGCTAACCAAGCTATCACTCAACACAAGTTCGGAGAATCCTCTAGCAAGGCTCAAGAAAACTCGAAGCAACAATGCAATGCTATTCATGGAGTGAAGCTTCTTCGACACCTTCACATATACCTTATGGGAAATCTCCAAATCTTGCTAAGAGCAATCTTGTGGAGCCAAGACAATCATATAAGCTTCCATCTTCGGAGATAGTTATGCTTGATGAGAATGATCCAAGAATCATAGATCTTTGTCCAATTATTCCATCTATAAAGGTTGGACAAATTGGGACATTCATGATTATTATTCAAGAATGAGGATGTCCAAGACAATTCCCTTTGATGAGCATCTTGATACACTAAAAGATCTATAAAGAAGGAAGGATGCTTATGAAGCTTCAAAGTTGAGGAGTAAAATTGGTGCTCAAGAACCTATAGAGAAGGAGAGTGCTCACAAGAATAAAAAAGGTATCCCTTCTACTCTAACTCCTAAATTGTCTTAAGAGCATGTTGAGTTGAATTGCTTAGATAATTTAGCATCTTCCATTAAGCCTATTGATGAGAATTTGAATGAGAGGAAATGTGATTTGTTAGATGCATTCAATAAATTGGAGATAAATGCTTCTTTGATTGGTTTGTTGAGTGAAATTCCGGATCATGAGAGATTCTTGGAGGATGTGGTTAAAAAGAAAATGAAATTTGATAAGGGTAAAACCATTATATTGTCGGAGGAATGTAGTGCTCGTCTACAAAAGAAGATTCCAAACAAAGAAGGGGACCCCGAGAAGTTCACTCTACCTTGTGAGATAGGAGGTCAAGCTTTTAGGAATATCTTATGTGATTTGGGCTCGGGTGTGAATTTGATGCCCCTTTCCATTTTCCATCGTTTGAAGATTGGAACTCTTAAGCCCACTTCACTTATTCTCCAAATGGCGGATCGTTCAATCTCCTATCCAAGAGGTATTGTGGAAGATGTGCTTATAAGAGTTAGAAAACTCATATACCCGGTGGATTTTGTTGTCCTCGACATCCCGGAGGACCGGGATATTCTGATGATTCTTGGAAGGTCCTTCTTAGCCACTAGTTGAGCCCTCATTGATGTTTTTGAAGGGAGTATCACCCTTCGAATGAATGAAGAGAAGACAACATTCCATATGTTGAGTGTTTTGGATGATCCGGAAGAGTCAAGATTAGATGAACCGGAGCTTGAAGAACTTGATGATGAGTTGGTATTTGATCGAGGTTGGAAGTCATTTCAAGTCCTTTGAAAGGGCAATGAGGTATCGTCGAGCTAACGACGTTAAACTAAGCGCTCGTTGGGAAGCACCCCAACAACTATCCTTTTTGTTTTCATTTTAGTTAGTTTCTTTAGTTTGAATTTGGTTTTTTGTTTCTTATTTTTGATTTAGTTATTTTTCTTAATTTTTTTTCTTATCTCTATGTTAATACTTCCTATTCTTAAGTTCATTTCTCATTCATAAGTTTCATGTGTTTCATTGTCATTGCACGAGGTCGAATCGTGATGGGAACGAGTGAAGGAAGAGAATTAAATCAATCAAGCAAGCAAAGGATGGAATGGCCTTCAAAACCATATTCAACATAGCTATGGACCTTTGTAAGTGTAATTTAAATTTCTTATTATTCTTCCCTCCAAACTCATTTTAAACTTTATGATCTAAAATAAGTTTGGGGGAGGAGGTAGGATAAGAAATTTAAATTACTTTACTCTTGGTTTTCAAGTTTCTATTTGATGTGGTATCATTGTGATTTCATTGATTATATGTTTAGGCTTGCTTGATGATTGCGGTTCATTTGGTGTTAAATAGATCATTTTTGCATGTTTAAGTGGGTTTGTTGACGAGTTTGGGAATGAGATTAATTGATGAAAAGTTCTTCTTTGTTTTGTTGGTTTTTGAATGAGCGCTTGAATGTGAAAATTTTTGAAGCATTGAAGGGTTTTTGAATTGGAAAAGGATTGAATGGATATTTGCATGCTTGAATGTGAAAGAACGTGTTTAATTGCTCAAGTGTATTAGAGTGAGATGCCAATGATTAATGCTAAATGGTGATATTTTTGAGAGTTCTCAAGTTTAAGTCAAGCATGATTAGGGTTATTTCACTTGAATGGCTTGGAATGATTGATCTTAAGCACTTAGGCTCTAGGCAAAAAGCTTGAGAGGATTTTGAGCCTTAAACTATGCATTTTACATAGTTTACATCCTTTCTTGAGAGCTTGATCTTGCATTGCATATTCTTTACTAGAACTTGCCTTGATACCCTTGTTAGAAGTACTACATGTTTGCATGATTAGGAGATGATCTTAGGCCATCATTGCATAGCCCATTTTCCCTAAACATTAACCTATACGTCATTACCATTGTCGTCCCATTTTGAGCCTTGAATAGAGCCTTTTCTTCTTGAACCGGATGATAGGGGGTGAAGGATGGTTAAGGGAACCTTGGTGAAAGTTGAAAATTCATAAAGAATGATGGGTGATGGTGAAGGGTCTAGATGATTGGTTTTGGAATGAAAAGACACCCCTATAAGCTCTAAGTTAGAAAAGAAAAGAACAAGAATAAAGTTCTTATTGGAAAAAAAAAGGAAGAAGAAGAATAAAAGCATAAATGAGTGTTTCTTTAAATGTTTGGTAGAAGCTTGGGTTCGTTTGATAAAAAGGGGTTGGATAAGGTGGAAGATGAAGAAATTCATACTAGAGAGGTGAAGAAAAGAGGTGAAGGGGCTTAGATGAAGATTTAAGTCACTTAGCCTATAATTCCCTACCTTAACCAATGTCCCTACATTACAAGCTTATGAAAGGCCTTTTTGATCCTAAATTGTGCATGCATTGTAGTATTAGAAACTTGAGTTGATAGACAAGCTTATGGTTAAAGATGTGTATTGCATGATTTCGATGAGTGTTTACCATTTCCATATATCGAAGGATCGAGTGATATACATGTTCCTTGAGAGGTCTAGAGTTTAAGATGCTTGAGTGATTGAATTCTAAGTTAAGATAGTGGTTGATCTTATGAATGTTTGATTTGACTTGAGAATTTCTTTGAATAAAATGGTTTTTGAGGTGATATGAGGCATCGAGGAACTCAAAATGCACACTCCATACGTGTTAAGTGTTTTGATTGTTCGTTTCATTGTTCGGGATGAACAATGACTTAAGTTTGGGGGAGTGATTAACACGTATTTTTATGTGCATGTTGAGTATGTTTAAATGTGTTTGAGTCTCAATTTATGTGCTTAAATGTTAAAAATGCTAGGGTTTCTTAACTTGTAGCATACTTTATACTTTTCTCGTTTTCTATCGATTTTCGATCTATTTTTGTAAGAATTTGAAAGAGCATTCATGTGGATAAAGATCAAAGGATGGAAACGAGGGAGAATCAGGCTCAATTAGAGTGAAAACTTGTGTTCCTAAATGTGGAATTTCAAGTTGTGTAGTTAGGGTTTCACTCGTTTGATTTCATTTGTGTTTTCCTCGATCTCTTGAGTCTCTTTAGGCTTTTTGTAGGAACAATAGATAACTCTTTTGGCCAATTTGATCATTCCATGTCGAAGAGGGATTCGTTGGGAGTCCATAGCAAAAAACGGATCGAGAATCAGAGTTCGGACGAGGGAGAACAAGTGAAAACAGAGAAGCTGCGCAAAAGGACCGGACCGGCGGTGACCCGGACAGCGTCCGGCTGGACCACCGGCCAGGCCACCGGCTTGCCGGCGAGGGACAGAGTTTCCGGCGACCCAGGCTGCAACCCAGGCGGCGGCCGGCCAGCCCGCCGGCTTGGGCGCCGCCATCCCTTCTCCTTTGCGTTTTGACCGAGTTGGTTCGTCCAACTCGGTCCAACTCGACCCAAAACTCGCCTATTATGTATTTAACCCCAAAATCTTCCTATTTGGTGTATCTTTTTCATATTTTATTCTCCCAAGAACACTAGAATATTTTCCCTCTTTCCTTTTTAGTATTTTGAAGATTGTTGAAGCTATACTTTGTGGATTTGCAATTGAAGACCATCTTCTTCTTCCTTATTAAATTCTCTTTATTTTAAGCATGATTTCATTTACTTTCTATAGTTTATTTCCTTTAATTATATCTAGCTAAGTTCCTTTTGTTTTCAAATATATGAAGACATGATCTAGATTAATAGGTTTTTAGATATTGTAGTTGGATTTGCCTTCTAATTCATATGTCTTGTGGTTTGGGACTTGATTTTATTGCATGAGTGATTGGCCTTCATAGAGTGCATATAAGGTGTTTGGTTAAATGCTTAGTAGGCTTTAGTTCATAACATTTGGCATCAAACCACAACATATTAGTAATTCTTGCTAATAGGAGATTATAGATAATTAATTGAGCTATTTGGAGTTAATTTATGCATCTTGAGACCTAGCGGAGATAGATGTCATAGGTTAATCCACTTACATTGATTGCTTTGAGAAAAAAGTTGATATATATCCTATAAAGAACTCCCGTATGAATTGGATTAAATCGGTTTATCCTTGCAAATTCCAAAACCTATGTCTCTAGTGAATGTTGGATTATATTTGGAACCATATTTTCTCTTATTGATAGTTATCATTTGATACTTGTTTGATAGTTGATTTTGTTAATTAAATTTGTCATTAATCTTTGGAAAACACAAAAACATGATATATTGTAGCTTGGATAGTGATATAGATAGCTAGGTTACTACTTGAATCTCGTACGCCCTTGCATTCCCTGTGGATTCGACTCGAATATACTATTCGATTATCATTGCATCATCCTACCCTCAAAAGTAGGGCGGATCAGAACCCGCTATCGCCACGTGGCGATATGGAGATGTTTTATCCCTATCAATATTGATAGGATCGTAGAGAGTTCATGCTCTTCTAGACTGACCCTTATAATATGGTGAAGAGCTAGAGATCTCAGGTCTTAGTAGCTTGATCTTAGTCCTGATAAGCTATTAGGCATATACGCATTCTTCACTGTTTCTTTGACTTACTCGGTACGGGCCTTGTGTACGGTTCCTTAATTCCTTGTATCTAGGGTAACATGGAGGCACGTATGATGTCTAGTTAGTTGTATCGAGACACTGTGTCCGTAAATGTTGAGATATCCCCTTAGAAAGTTCACAATGTTTATTATACTAACTCTTGCAAGCTTGATTAAGTTCAAGGTATAATAATAAGGTTGAGTGGGTACTACCTAAGAAAGTAAAAGAGGTTAATCAATTAGGAGCAGTCAGACGAGCTCTAATTAATTAACGGATATCAAGATTCTTAAACACGGGGATCGCACTAAGCAAAATACCAGCCCTGATCTACGGAATCGGGACAGAGCAATAAATCAGTTATAACTCTTTAGTGGAATGCGTTATAGCTCTAATTAAGATAAGTGCTCTAAGGGAGAGCACAATAATTATCTTATTAGGTAAGGCCCAACTCTGTCTGGTATCTAGGTCCCTGGAGTTGCTCAATCACCTCAGGATGGATCACAAGTTAAATATTGAGCCCAATAGCTGGTTTAGACCAAGGTAGCGGGCTTGTGGGCCATGGGTCCACAAGTGGCGCCACATAGGGAGAAAACCCTAGGTGGACGCCTACTCTTCTCAGATGGGCCAAGTTGGGCCTAAGACTTGCACTCAAGCCCAATGTATGTTAATTAATTAATTAATTAATTAAGCACACACACGCAATCTCACTCCGGGTATAATTATAATTATATATATAAGTGATTAGGGCTTAACACCGTGAATATAACTTTAACAAAAACAGAATCTCAGAATCTGTGAGAGAGAGTGAGAGATGCGGTGGAGGCTTTCTTCAAGTGGAAGAAAGCGAGTTGACTTCGATCAACAAAGTGCAAGGCGTGATCCAAGATCCGATCTCGAATCGACGGCCACCCTGTTGTTCGAGCACGAGGAACGGGATAACACTTCAGTAATCTAGACCTGTAGATTACCGTCTCCAAGCTCGAAGGTATATTTCGATTTATACGTGAAATTAATTACATTAATTAGAACAACCAATTCAGATCCGATGGCAGAATTAGATCGCTTTCAATTGGCGTTTCCATCAGGCGGTTCTCCCGTTGTTGGTTAAGTTTGAAAAGCTTTAGAAAATTCCAAAATAATTAGAGAATATAGAAGGGCAGCTACTTTTTGCAAAAAGAACTAGGGATTGAAGGACAATTTGGTAATAGTGGGTATATTTTGAGTTCATATATATATATAAATGGCTAATTTGAGTTTACGATAACAAAATGACTATTTTAATGGTTCCCCTATACATTAATATGCACGATATCAAATTGCACAAGAATATCTCTCTCCAATGAAGACTTTAAAATTAGCGCTCACCACTATTTTATAGTTTTATTTGCTCCAACGGCTCACTCTATAATTGCACCATTTTGCTATAATGAGTAGTGATGCGCTAGACATAGCGCGACACTTTCATTCCCGTATTCTTTTTTCTCTTTTTTTTTCTTTCTTTTTGTAATTTATTTATTATGTTTTGTTGTACTAAAATTTTCTTAGGTTTTGCTGAGACTCGGGTCATCGTTTTTCCGCTTCTATAATTTTCTAAAAGAATTAGGATTGTAGCCTTATTTATAATATCTACTTATTTTACATATTAATTTAATAAGTTTAAAAATTTCTATTAGTGCCGGAAAATATAAGAAAGAAAATTGGCTCCATATCACATGTCGCCATGCCGGCCTAAAGCACAGGAGGACAAAATATGCAAAGACAACTTTCATCCATTCCTAAGCCTAAATGCAGATCAATCAATCAAAAAATCCTACTCTGAAAATGATAATGGAACTGATGATTAAGTTTTACCTATTCCATCTCGAACTAGTTTCTTTTACAAATCTGTTTCTCCTTCAGTTTTTTGTGGAAATTTCTCTAGAAAAATCCAATTCCGATGATAAATTGCACAATACTCCAACTAAATACTTTTATTTTCTTCTATTCTTCCCTAGCCTGAATTGGCGCCGAGTTCAAACGAGCATGAAAAATTCAGTAGAGAAGAATGGAGGAATGTTTTTTTTATTGAAAATGAAGATGCGACGGTGTCGTTTGATGCACAGCAGCGGCTACTCTGGCCCACAGTGGAGGAGGATCCATCCACACCCCTAGAAATCCTACGGGCTAGGGACTTTTCCTATAAACCCGGACATTCTTCTAACAAAAGCATTGGCGAAACCCCTTCATATTATGCGTCTAAGTTATCCAATTTTTTCGAGTTTTTGCGCTCTCTGAATTTGCCCCACCACTGCGTTTCTTTAATTTGCTCTCAATGAATGATGATAATACGCGGGGGAATAGACAGCCAGTTGCTATCACAGAGATCACTTGGGACAAGTAAGAATTTAATTTATTTCAGTTTTGGGAATAAATGTTCATTAAATGTTGGATGATAGTTGTGTGGCAGTTTTTAGTCTGATTCTCTGATTCTTGACATTGATGATGATGTATGAGGAACAATGAATTGCGCTGTATTTTGCATCGTGATAATTGTGTAATGCGAGAAGATTTTCAAATGTAATGTTTGGGATAGTGACGGATGGTAAGCATGGGCTTTGTTCAAGAATTGCTGTCAAAGAGATGTTGCTAAAATATTAATTTTGTCTGGGTAAAGAAATCATCATCATCGTGAAAAGCCCAATCTCCCAACTTGCAAACGGCAAGTCTTGGTGTAGTTGTTCTGAGATGTTTAATGTTTACATAGTTGTGTTTGCTAGCAACAACTCAATGAGAAAGAAAGATGTATGTCAACGTGGGCATTTCGTGGCAAGAAATATGTTCTTACATGTTGCAATAATATAGTGGTGTAGTCCATCAGTGTAGATTGATCTGAATTAACTTCTTAGAGAACTTATTGAATGACTTAGAGGTTGGACATTTTGTGATTGATTATTATAGGTAGCTTGGTAATTTAGCATTGTTAATCGACATAAAAGATTTAGATGCCTCATATAAATTTTGCTTGATTGTTTTTTTAAGTCTCAATTCTGATTGCTGGATGATTTTTTGCTACCAATCTCAGCCTTTCTTTAGTGTGGTTAACTATTGACCTTTCTATTATCACTCGGCACACTGGCAGCCCTTTGATAGTTAGTTTTAAATGGCTTCTTGATTCCGTTTGTTTACCCCGAACAAGCGTATGGCATAATTCTGCATTGTGTTATTTTAAGAAAAAATGCTCGGTGTTCATGCCATTCTTATCTCCTCCAGGCTTGATTTAACCAAGTATTATGTTTTGGGAGCTGGGATGTTTACTGGAGTCTCAGTGATGCTGTATCCAATTGCAGTAGTGAAGACGAGGCTACAAGTAGCTTCACATGATGCTGTAGAAAGAAATGCTTTTTCTGTCATCAAAGGCATACTTAAAAATGATGGAATCCCTGGCCTGTACAGAGGTTTTGGAACTGTAACAATTGGATCCATACCTGCTAGAATTCTGTTTCTCACTGTATTGGAAAGATCAAAAGTGGCTGCTTTTAAGATGATCGAACCTGTGAGATTATCACAGCCTATGCAGGCAGCAGTTGCAAACGGAGTTGCTGGCATGGTAGCAGCCACTTGCTCACAAGCTGTATTTGTTCCCATCGATGTGGTATAAGGTTTTGATACAAATAGAAAATAAGTTGTCTAATAGTAGTTCTTTAACTTCATTAATCTACTATCTGGATCTTTTGATATATTTGTGTGTCTGAAAGCATTACACATTTGTCTCAGATTATAACTTTCTCGGAGTAGGCCTTGTTGGTTCAAAGTCATGGTTTTCCTTATTTTTCCTCACTATATTTTTTAGAATGTGAAAATTCTGAAGTTTATTAATCGTATCTCGTTAAGGTTAGTCAAAGGATGATGGTGCAAGGATATTCTGGCCATGCGACTTATAGTGGGAGTTTGGATGTTGTTCGTAAGATTATTAAGTCTGATGGTATTCGAGGATTATACAGAGGCTTTGGTTTGTCTGTTATGACATATACACCTTCAAATGCGATGTGGTGGGCAAGTTATGGTGCAAGCCAACGCATGATCTGGAGGTATCTTTTGAAGTTCGTTTTTCATAGCGTTTCCATATCCTTCTAGGGTGTTTTTGTATTCTTGAGTGCTTCATCTGTAGATTTTAGCGAGGATTAGATGATTTATAGCGTTCAATATCCATTTGGTTCATTTAGGTGATTTTATGGTTATTATTGTGTTCTTTTCTCTCTTTGAGTTGGGCTAGTTGTTCATTTGAACTCCTTTTCAACTTTTCTTTCCTGGAAATGTTAAAGTTCTTGTTTTGTTTCTGGTTAGGCTCTTAGGTCATGGTACTGAATCTTCTGAGATTGTTCCTAGTGAAAGTAAGCTCTTGTTAGTTCAAGCTTCTGGGGGGATTTTTGCAGCTGCTACAGCTTCATGCATTTCAACCCCATTGGATACTATAAAAACTCGATTGCAGGTATGACTACTTGAATCCATTCTGGACTTATATTTACTGCATTACCTCTGTTTCTTCTGGACTTCTAATGTTTTATGCTGCATGGAACAATTCAATAGCAGATTTTGTATGAACCAAGCAAGAGTCTGGTAACAGTTTCATGTTTGGCTTCTATTTTCGCCCTTGAATACTTATGCTAAAGTGCTACTTTTACGTACTCGAGGTGATAGGGCATGACAGGAAACCAACCATAAGGCAAGTAGCTAGAAATTTGATTGCTGAAGATGGATGGACCAGACTATATAGAGGTCTTGGTGCAAGGTTTTGCAGCATGTCAGCCTGGCGAACTTCAATGATCGTGTGTTACGAATATATAAGTATGTCCCATTTCGCATATATATCTTTTCTGTCACTATGTCATATTGTCATCTTCACTACCTAAGGCATTGTTGTTTTTTGTTTAATTTTCAAAATATGATGACGACTCCTAAACTTAAGCTAAAAAAAAAATTAAAAAATTAAAAAAAAATAAAACTTCTACTAACTAAACCTGTAGGCAACACCTATCTTTTTTCTGTTTTATTGGGGTTTCTAATTGTTGTTTATGATATTACGAATATCTTTCTACTTAATTACACGGGTTGGTTCATCGTTTTCAAGCAGTCTAAGGGGACGGTAGGAGCATTAATTTGAAGAACGTGATCGTGTTTGAGATTTGCCTATTTAGCAACTGCATTAATAATAAACATGACTCATTTCTCACTTTGCTTCACTAATCTATGTTTTTTCTGTTTTGTTAACATGCAGAGCGCATTTGTTCAGTAGAGAAATAGTTCAATCGAGATATCAAGCACTTGACAGTAAATTTTGTTAGATCTGTACATGTATACTACTGTACTGTTATTAAAGTGTAGAAGCTAACCAAATTCCTATTTCTTTTTTTGTGGATACATATTCTTTACTTGATAGCATATTCTTCACTCGAGTCATTGTACCTTTCCTTTTCTCATCCTCTATTATTGAATAAGCTCTTTGTTCGTTAGCTAAACGCCTTATTCTAAATTTCCACATATTCTCCATTTTCCAATTCCCTTCATTTTCCTTGATTACGACTTCAAGTCGTCTGTGCATAATTTTCCAGTCAAGCTTTTGTTTTCTCTTGCGTTAAAAAGAGGTTTCATCAACTAGTGCTGTCCTTTTTGCCTTCATTTATTTTGCGCCACTATATGCATGCTGACCCCATTGCAAGAAAATTCAAAAGCATGTGCATTGTACTAATATTACCTTTGATTAGGGGCATTTAATTCCACAACCAACGATTGCTCGACAATTGACTGGAAAAACTTTTTATGTTGGCCACATCATTTAATTTAATCGCCTACCTTATCACTATATTTTTTATAAAAAAAATGAAGTAAAAATCACAAAATACAACGGTAAAAACGGAAAATTACGGCCTGAACTCAACGTGCGGAAGGATTCATGAGCTCGGAGAAAGCATCTCCAGATTTGCATTTGTCGCTGCTGCTAGTCGAGAAATCGCTGCTCTTCGATCTTGAAAACGTTTCCTCCTCCGTGGTGGTGGACGTGCCGATCCCGAGCAACGGCACCGACGCGCTCACCGGCACGAAACCTTCACCGTCCGCTGCGACGGCGTCGCCGCCGCTCTCCGCCGATGCCTGGAGCTGCGTCGCGAACTCCAGGCTCCAAACGATGTCGTTCATCGATGGCCGATCGATACCTCTATCCTTGAGGCAGGCCACGGCGGTTTCGACGAATTTGCTCAAACATTCCGGCGCGATCTGGCCGTCGAGATTGGAATCGATGATCTGATCTAGGGTTCCTTTCCTGAAGCAGAATTTCGCCCACTCCCCCAAATTCACTTGCTCTCTCGGCAGGCTCGGGATTATCGGCGGCCTCGCGCACAGAACTTCGAACAGAACCACTCCGAACGAGTAGACGTCGGATTTTAGGGTTAGCTGCTGCCGCCGGTAGTACTCCGGGTCGACGTAGCCGAAGCTGCCTTTGACGACGGTGCTGACGTGTGTCTGGGCTCCCGCCGCGGGGCCCACTTTGGAGAGGCCGAAATCGGACACCTTGGCCACCAATTTCTCGTCGAGGAGGATGTTGGTGGACTTGACGTCGCGGTGGATGATGGCGTGCTTGGCGCCGGTGTGGAGGTAGTCGAGTCCTTTGGCGGCGCCCAAGCAGATGTGGAGGCGCTGCTTCCACGTTAATGACGAGTTCTCCGAGTTATAGAGATGGTCGCGCAAGGTACCGTGGGCCATGTAGTCGTAGACTAGGATCATCTCGCCGTCGTCGTTGCAGTAGCCGATGAGGGAGACTAGGTGGTGGTGGCGGAGCTTCGACAACATCTCGATCTCGGTGAGGAATTCGCGGGCGCCCTGGCTGGACGACGAGTTTAGCCTCTTGACAGCGACGGTGGTGGCGGCGTTGTCGATGAGGCCTTTGTACACGTTTCCGAATCCTCCCCTGCCGACGATGAAGTTGTCATCGAAGTTGCGGGTGGCGGTCTTGATCTCGCCGATGGAGAAGTATCTGCAGAGATCGGAGGGGAGGGTTACGCCTGATCCGCCGGATCCGCTGCTCCTCGCGGTGGACCTCGACCCGATCGAAAGCGGCATCCACGACGACTTAGTGACGCTCGTGGCGGAGTCTTTGACTTTCCGCCGCCGCCGGAGAATCAAGAAACACACGACTGCAACCACCGCGAGAGCACCGACCACGCCTCCTATAACTGCGTAGATCACAGATCCATTTTTCTTCTTTCCAGGCGGGTTCCCCGCCACTGACGGCGGCGGGTAATCGATGGCGAGCTCAGGGTTGGCGGCTGCAAAACTCCCTTTTGAATCATTGAGTTTGAATATCTCCAAGCCGTTTAGCAAGGCGCTAAAGTATTTTGGATTTGTATCCACCAAAGGAAACAAAGATAGCTGTAGATCTTGCTTTCCGCCATGTCCGTCACCAGGCACGAATGCTATGTAGTCTCTGAAGATGGGAATTTGTGGGCCGCCGGCCAACTCGATGACATCGGTATCAATTTGCGCCATCTGTTTGTTGATATTTATTGTGAACACCCTCTGATTTGTCTTCCTAACTTCCTGCGTAAATTCACAAAAGTGGAGGCGGAGCAGATAGTGGAATCCAGTATCAACGACAAACAACCAATCTAAACCTTTGCTTTCATTGGCCATTACTCTAGCACTTGTGTAGACTACGGCCGGAGCAGTATACGGCGGAGTTTGGGTGGTGTAGTTGATCGGAACTTCCTCTATATTCGACGCCCAACCAAACCTCGAGAAGCGTGCTATGTAGTCATCATCTGGGTTCCAGCCCCTGAACATACCGCGAGTGGGCCCACTATCATTCTCGATATCAACTCTGGCGCCGCCGACGTTGAGCCTGTAAAGATTTTCCATAGCTGTGTTGTCGCTGAGATAATACAACTGATCCGCAAATATGAGGGGCAAGTCATTTCCGCGGAAGTAGAGTTTATCGGGGATCGAGACGATCTCGATGCCGTTGACAAAAGCAATGGAGTTTGGATTGGGGTCGAAGGTTAAATGGAGTTTCTGGCTTTCTGCATTAATGTTGATGATGAACTCCTTCATGAAAGAAGCTCGTGATGAGTTGCGAGCATGGAGGAAAGCGCTGAAGTTTCTGAGTAACGCGAAGGAATTCGCGGTTAGGGAGAAGAGAGATTGAGTAGTGTTGACGTCGGAGTAGACGGCGGGGTAGAAGTAGAGGCGCAGGAATTTCGGGCCTGGGCTGACCGGAAAAGTGTAGGTGAAAGGGGAGGTGAAAACGCGGGCAGTCTGGTATGGGACCGGTGAAGCGGAAGAGTCCAGGAAGGAAGCTTCGGAAGCTGAAGACAGGGCGGCGGCATTCGACGGCACGTATCTCGAACGCTCGTCGCCGTCCCAGCTCCGGAGGCTGCGGTCGTTTGTGATTGTTGAGGCGCCGCAGTTGAGGAGGATGAAGTCGGTGGCTGTGTACGCCGGCGTGGCGGCGCTGGTGGTGAGGAAGAGGAACAAGTAGAGAGCGTGGAATATCATTGTATTACTGAGGAAGAGCTTGTTTGGCATTTTGAAGCAATTATTAGGAAGTAAAATTGGAGTGCCAGTAACTGAAAAAGATGAAATGGTGCCAAGACTAGGAAAGTCTTTGCAGTGGAAAAGTCAATGGCGCTAAATAATAATAATAATAATAAGGTAAAAATATATGTAAAACATGAATTTTATTTGATATTCCTTTTAAATCATAAACTTTTAATTTTTTCAGTAAATATATGAACTTTTCTCCGCGTTCAATTTTCCCACCGATTATATTTTCGGCCAAATCGAAATTGACGTGTCTTCCAAATAACTTCCACGCCACTTTTATATTACAAGTAAGCGTCCACGTAATTATATTTATATTACTTCCTCCGTCCCGTTGAAATGGTCTGATTTCTTTTCGGCACGAGATTTAAGGAGAGAGTGTTTAATTCGTAAAATGTGTTTGATAATTAAAGTTTTAAATTTTTTATAAATATATTTAATATTAAATAATTATTTCAATGAAAACAAACTCATAATTAATTTTTTTATTAATTAATTAATTTTTTTAATTCACTAATTATTTCCTTTTTAGGAAACAAGGTTATTTCGGTAGGACGGCTCAAAAAGGAAAACAAAGTCATTTTGACGGGACGGAGGGAATATTAATTAAAAAATAGAAAATCATCTCTCTCACCCTTTCCCTTCCTTCTCTCTCCCGGCTATCTCTCTCACTCGAACTTCTCTCCCTTTCTTCTCTCTTTCCCTGTCGATTAAGTGTGAAGGCAATATGTAAGGAAAAAGAAGCGATCAAACTCAGAACGCAGAAAGATACGAACTAAAATGTCTTAATCTTGAACGGAGGGAGTATATCATATAATTGAAGTAGCAAGACTGTTTCCAGTTTGTTTCCAAGTGCTGTTCACATTTTGGTTTTTTAGCTGAAGAAATCATGGGTTGTGAAGAGAGGGGCAACCACCCTTCCCAAATTCCCAATTTCAAACCCTCATTCTTCCCAATCTCTGGCTGCCTCACTCACCAATCCCATTGACTAATTCAAAAACCCAATCTAAAAAATTAAATCATCTTTAATTGGTTGAATTGGTAGAAGAAGAATGGACAGTTGTTCCCATCCACACCCAATTAATCTAATTTGAAGACGTTGGCGTGAAGGGTGGCTCTGAATGTTTGAATAAAGATGTGCGACATTCTACTGAAAGCGCGATTGCGCTTTGAGACGCTGGAGAACGCGGCGGCGGCGTAGACAAACCAGTGACAGATGGGGAAGCCCTGCTCTCCTACTGCGGTCATGGTGATGACGGTGGACCAGCCTGCGCGGTGACGTGTTTGTGGAGGCAGTCCGCCACATAGACGGGTGTTGTAACGGAATAGAGTAATTGTGAAATCGAAATAAACAGAAAGCGTAAAAGTGACACAGATTTACGTGGTTCACCAACGTTGTGTTGACTACGTTCACGGGCAAGAACGGAGAACAGTTTTATTCAGGTGACGGCTACAGGTTACAAAGATTGTGCGCCCTACTTCTATATAAATAGAGTACACCAAACATGCTAGGTCGAATATAACAAATTGGGCCTAATACAAGAACCACGAGACCCCCGTTTGCATGACGACAAACATTACGAATTCAAGGCATACTAACAATGTGAGAGAGAGATGGATGGGTGGCGCCGCCATGGCAGCGCGGCGTCATTCGCCGTAAATTGAGAAGGAAGAAATTAAGAGGTAATGAGAGGAAGAAGACGACAATCTTCGATTGGAATTTTTTATATTTTTTATTTTCAAATTTAATACTCCGTAATTAATAATATCATAATATAATAATACTAGTAATAATTATTTAAAAAAAATTAAAACGACATAATTTTAGGCGTAAAATGACGACATTTTTTATTGTTGAAATGACGTCGTATTGTTCGCCGGCCAAAAGAATAAAACACACACGTCCGGCTGCCACATCAGTTTCAATTTTGGGGAAATTCGATTTGTGGGAAAATTGAATGCGGAGCAAAGTTAGTGTATTTATAGAAAAAATTGAAAGTTCATAGTTTAAACGGAATGTCATACAAAATTCGTGTATTTACATGCATTTTTACCTAATACATTATAATAATAATATTTGCCGAGGCTGATATTTAGTCTTTCTGGGTTTCGATCCCTCATTTATATGTCGTAATACATTTATATGTGAGATAAGAAATCGAATTTTACAAACCACAATCCTCCTTTTTTTTTCACTCTCAACTCGGTCTCTATTCTTCTTCTTCATCTTCTTCTCTTTCTCATTATTGCAAAACAAATTAATTTCAAGCTCACAATAAAAAATAAGACAAAGAAAAAACAGAACATTTATCCTTCAGTGTCGATGACCTGATTTTATTTCAGGATGAATTGGAGGCATCTCATTAAGTCATAATTTCACCGTTATATAGCTAACCTTTCAAGATAGGGCAACCTGGATTTCGAATTACTAAACATTTTTCGATGCAAAATATAAAGGCATGAAACATTTTTCAGTGACCTAGCTAGATCAATTTAAATCAATACTACTAGTACTAAGGTAATCCGCCATTAGATCAGCGTTCTCTTCAAATCACACATTCGAGCAAAAATACCACACTGAAGCATGTTAATTTCTCATTATTGGAGAAAAAATGGGTGGAAACATAAAATATAAATCGATTATCGATGCAATTATTTATTGCTTCTTTGATGCATTTCCCCTCCACAAAACTATAGCAGCAGTAAAGATCTTGATATTGAAGGAAGGGAAATTGGATTCCTATACAATATATATATATAAAAAAACTAAGAACTTCCACATACCTCTATCTTTGTTCTTAGTTAATTACACAATAGATAACACACACACACACACACACACCAGAAAATTAATATCAGCAGCAAGAGGAGCGAGATCAGGTATCGGGCTTCTTGCAGCCGTTCATGTAGCCGCATTTCCGCTGGCTGTAATTTTTACTTGATTTACCAACGCAGCTACCATAGACATGTGCATTGCAAAAGTCTTTATTTCTATCCAGTATCGGGATAGTCTTCGATTTACCTCCACCCAGAAGAATCCTTCTCGCCGTTTCAGACTCCATCAACAACTCCTCGCCGCCCGCCAAGTCGTCGCCGATTTTGGTGGCGTTGCTAGCTATAGCGTTGGCGTTGGCGTTGGAGCTGCTGAAGAGGAGGAGGAGGGGGAGGAGGAGGAGAGAGAGAGCCGCCAGCTGTATCGCCGCCGACGAGTGGAGAGAAGCTTTCTTCATTCCTCGCAGACGAACTTTTTTCTTCTTCTTTGGAGCAAATGAGTAAGTTATTATATAAAAGAAATAATTGCTAGGGAATTGTAGAGATAAGTGAACTATGAATGAATGGTCATGGATTAGGAGGTCCATGTGCAATAATGGAGAAGTGGGGTATTCTTGGTCTCTTGTCGCCTGTCGGCAACGTAGGCGATAAAACCTGTCACTTTTAAGTTTTAACCAAGTTAAAGCCAATAGTTTTAGTGGACGAGGTGGGCCGCGCGGTGAAATTCTTCGGTTGATTAAAATTTACCACTTTCTCCCATTTTATGCATTTATTAAATATGAGTAGTACTCCCTCCGTCCCATTAGAATAAATCAGTTTTTTTATTTGGGACGTCCCATTAGAATAAGCCAGTTTCCTAATAGGGAAAGAATTACTCACTATTAATCACCCCATCATCCACCGACTTCTCAGCACGCATCCCAATATAATTTAAATTCTAAAAGTTTAAATTATCATAACTTGCTCGTTTGTTCTTCGATTTTTATGATTTTTATATCAAATTAAAGGTCTTGATACGATCTTTCATTTAAGATCAGACATCAATATATTTTGATGCATTTATGATGATTTAATTTCAAAACAATGAAATTGACATTAAAATATTAAACATTATATTTTATCTTTACACACACTCTCCTAAAATCTCATGCCAAAAAGAAATAGGTCTGTTTAAATGGGACGAAGGGAGTATAAAATAATAAAATAATATAATTTAATTACTTTAATCTATTGGGAGGGATTTTATAGTTGAAACCAATTTGTAAGAACTAGCAGAAATCACGTGTGTTGCACGTGAATCCAATTTTCTTTAATTAATTTTATTAAAACATATGAATAATTAATAATTTAACTTTTGAGTATGTAATGAATTACTCCATCCGTCCTCTATTTATTGACACTAATACTATTCGGCACGCCTTTCCATCGAAACCTAGTACGAGTTTTAAAATATAATTTTGAAATATTTTTTCTTTTAAGGGATAGTACGACACTCGTAGTATCCCATAAAAGAAAAAATACCTCAAAATTATATTTTAAAACCTATACTAGGTTTCGCTAGAAATGCGTGCCAAAAAAATTTGGGTCAAGAAATGGAGGAGGGAAGGAGTATTAATTAAGAACGGAAACATAAATAATAAATAGATCGATGATAATAGTATGAAACAAATATAAAATGACAAGTTAATCAACACTTATATATTAAAATAATATAGTAAAAAGGTAAAACCAATTGTTATTCACAATAAGTCTAAATAATTTAAATGTCAATATAGATTTATTTTAAAAATAAATAAATTAAAAAAAATGATTTCTTTTTCCTTTTTTTTTTTTGAAATCATTAACAACCACTTCGATTGCTGTGTCCAAGAAGGAGTTGAAGATGTAATTGGCAAGATTAATGACAATATCCTCAGTTTCTTGCTTAGACAGCTGGACAATGGGATAGACAAGCTGGAAGTGGCCTTCTGGTGTTGTTCCCAGAGTGTGGATAATTTCTATAGCACCGGCAGTCGGCTGAACTAGTTCTCCAGCTTGTTCCCCCTTAGAGCGAGGTTTGTCTACTTGATTTTCTCCTCCAGAAACTGAAAGTTCTGCTAGGAAAAGGATCGGCATCATAACTAGCTGGTTTAGCAACACCCCCAGCTGCAGGTTTCGAACTCTCTTCCCTCCAGGGACTTTGAACATACTCTGAGTGTAGAGAACTCAGATAAAGGTCCCTTTCTTGTACATACAGAGGCTGCAGATTGATATTTTTCCTGGGAGCCTCTAGCTTCATATATGCAAGAATGATGGAGCGGAAGCAAGAATGAGCGTCTTGAATATCCCGAAATTCCAGCTTTTGCATGAGAGTGGCTTCCTTCACCATCAGCTGGTCGAAGGATTCGACTTCCACTAAGCATTTCAAGGTGGCTAGGTCCGAATCTCTCACATCCAAAATGAACTGGAGTTCGGTGGCGAGATTCCGGGCCTTCGAAAGTTCCTCTATCCTAGGGAAGGCATTTAAGATTTTCTTGCGAGCAGCAACCAACATGGAATCCAAGAGGGCTTTGTCGGAAAGAAAATCAAGGTACTCATCCATCTATGCATCAGGCTCTAGGTTGACGGTGGGTGAGTCTCCTCATCCAACTCTGAAGCGAGCCGACGTTGTAGAGGCTTCTTTGGAGAGGTGGCCTTGGATTTCTTCACCGGCTGTTTATCTACAACAACAACAGTTGTTCTCTTCCTATTACCTCCAGCTGCACCCATAGCACCAACATTTCTGGCTGCATCTGTAGCAGCAGGTTGACCATCAGGTTGAACCTCCCCTTCTCCCGGAACATACCAGTTGGGATTAGATATCCCAAACTCCAGTAGCTAAGCAAGGACAATTTGCTTGGATTAAGAGAGAAGGTCGGCCGAGATGCCAACTGTCATGTCCGAGTGCTTCATGTCAAAAGGAGTCACCTTCTTTTTGTTGAGATCAACTGCATCTTTCCAACTCCTCATCTTGGGCCAGTTCTTCTTAATAATATAGCTGATCTTAGTTCCCAACTTGATGTTCTTTTTCACTTCCATGGATTTAACATGAGTTACCTCATCCTCTATCTCTACAATATTTGACAATTCATCATGAATCAACTTGAGTAAAGTGCGAGCCCAGTTGATTGGCAAATTATTAACAACAACAACCATCATTCTAAATTTGTAAGGGGTGACAGAATCGAAGGTACCATTGTGAGACAAGAAGACCTTCTGCACCAAATCATAGAGTAGACGGTACTAAGGCCTTAAGATGCTTTTCGGAAAGGCCTTCTCCTTCAATTTCCCACCTTTCTCCACTTCTCCATACCCATCGTTCGTCATCACCATCTATGGAAAAACGGCGACGAGAAGCCCTAATTCAATGGATTTGATAGAGTCTCCATTATCTTCAATGTGAAAGGCTTAGCAAATTAAATCAATAATTTTAAATGGTTGTGGAGAAGCAGAGCCTTTCGTCAGAAGACGAACTGTAGCTTTTTTGATATCCTTGTCATCAGAATCCCACCAAGAGTAGAGAAAAATGGCTACTTGGCGAGGGAGAAACTTCCCCGGAGCAGCTGTGATGATGTTATGAAACCCTTGACAAGCCCTAATTTGGGCAAAAATAGGATCAAGTGCAGTGAAACCATGATCATTAAGAACGGTGACACGCTCTAGAATGATTCTGGGCATAATGATGGTAGCCGTAGCAGACAATTGATCGGAAGTGGATGTTGAAGGTTCACCGGCAGCCATTGTTGAGAATTGAAAAAATGAAGTGAGAGAGATAGAGTGGGAGTAGTTGCAGAAGATGAAGTAAAAGTATGATTATGGCAGTTTTTAATCTATATAGGTATAAGATTGAACGGTTGAAATTGGAGCACTACACCTATAATCAAGGGTTGGGAGCAACTGTTGAGATAGTGGGCGCGTCAGCTGTGACTAGGAAAGCAAGTGAACGAAACACGTTAGTATTTGAATAGGAAAGGTTGCGCCTTTTCATCTCAGAATTAAATACTTCCTCGGTCTTTGGGTTAATTCTTGACATTCGATTTGAAAATTGAGTGAATGATGTTTTACATGTGTCAGGAGACTCCTCATCTACAGTACTTTTGTTGTATTCAAGAACAAAATGCTTAGATCAATAAATTTAATGATTGCATTTTAACTTACTAGTGAAGTTTCATCAACAGAGATTGATACGAGTCTCTGGTTTGCCCTTAATTTATCAGTGGGTTCTTGAAAGAATAGACGTGCTGGTTGAAAGAGAGTAGCTAGTTGTAACGAACAACGAGCTGGGAAAATCAGCCAGCTGGTGTGAGCAACTAGTTGCTAGATATTATTTAGCATACCCAGCTTCCCACACAGCATTTTGAACCTCTCTTCTTGAAGAGGTTTTGTGAGAATATCAGCGCGCTGGATTTCAGTGGGCACCTTCTTCACTATGATATCCTTTTTCTCTACATGGTCGAGAATAAAGTGATGCCTCACATCAATATGTTTGCATCTAAAGTAGAGTACATGATTTTTAATGATTGAAATGGCACTCTGGTTGTCGCAGAAAATTGGAACTTCACTGACGTTAACCTCATAATCCTTGAGCTGCTGTTTAAGCTAAAGAATTTGAGCACAACAGCTACCAGCTGCCATATACTCTGCTTATGTGGTAGACGTGGCTACAGAGGTCTGCTTTTTCGAAAACCACGATATTAGCTTGCTGCCAAGGAATTGACATGTGCCAGACGTAGATTTTCTATCCAGCTTGCATCCTCCATAGTCAGCGTCTGAGTAACCAGTCAGTTTTAAGTTATCATCACAAGGATACTATAATCCAAGATTAATATTCCCATTTCCATAACGAAGAATTTTCTTGGCTACCTCGAGATGTGACTCTTTGGAAGCGGCTTAATATCGAGCACATACACCTACTACAAAAACAAATGTCAGGTTAACTGGCTGTTAAATAAAGTAATGAACCAATAATCCTTCGATACTGAGTTATGTTGGTTGGGTTGTCTTCTGGATCCATATCAATCTTCCCATTTGCAACCATATAGGAATTTTCTCTAGTTTGTTGTCCTTGACACCAAACTTTTCAGTGAGCTCGAGTGCATATTTGGTTTGTGAAATGAAAATTCCTTCAGTCGACTGGTTTACCTGCAGCCCTAGAAAAAAAGCTATTTCGCCCATTATGGACATTTTATACTCATCTTTCATGAGTTTTCCAAATCTTTCACATATAAACTTTGATTTAGATCCAAAAATAATGGCATCAACATAAACTTGTACAAGAAGGATGTGGTTATTCCATTTGATTGTAAACAGCGTCTTGTCGACTCTTCATCTCTTGAATCTTGATTCCAGCAAGAAGGTTGCTAACGTCTCATACTAAGATTGAGTAGCTTACTTTAATCCATAAATGGCTTTATGCAGACGATAGACCTTGCTTGAATCTCCTTCTTCAAAACTAGGAGGTTGTTCCAAATAGACATCCTCCTTGAGTCTTCCATTTAGAAATGCGCTTTTAACATCTATCTGATAGACTATGAATCTCTGATGTGTTGCATAGGCTAGAAAAAGTGGAATGGCTTCTAGTCTTGCAACTGGAGCGAAGGTTTCTTCATAGTCTATCCCTTCTTGTTGAGAGTATCCCTTTGCAACTAATCTTGCTTTGTTGCGGACAACCTCGTCACTCTCATCACGCTTGTTTTAGAAGATCCATTTCACACCAATGACTCCTTGATGATTAGGTTGATCTACGTGGGACCAGACTTCATTTCTTGAAAATTCATGGAGTTCTTCTTGCATAGCTTGAGTCTAATCTGGATCCATCAATGCTTCCACGACATTTTTAGGTTCAACGTGAGAGAGAAAACAACTGAAGAGATAGCTTTCTCCTATTTGCCTTCTTGTTCTTGTTGGGGTTATATACTGTAAAGCATACTTTTATGCGGGTATATTAACTGTATCTTCCGTTTTATGGAAATAAATATATTGTCATATGATTTGCATATTAATTCATGTTATGGTTATGCAAATAAACATCCGGTACTATATATTATAGATAATATGGTGTGGGTGGTTGCATGGAAGATCATATTATCGGTTTCTTATATGGTTAAATAGTGTTTGCAAACGAAAGTAATCTTGGACAAATTACTTGTTAAGGTTGTAGTATAATGCTGGATAATAGTTGGTGTTGGCTATTAGCTTATACTAGTGCATACGATCAGAGTTGCACTGAATGGGATCGAGGTGAGATAAATCCTTTTATACTGACTTATTAAGGATCACATCTCGGATGATTATTATTTCTTAATTCTAGTTGTCATAATATT